>OY728148.1:422119963-423369963 GCA_963277665.1 Viscum album
CTTCCACTCCGAAATGGGTAATTGCTATAAAAGTCTTGTTGGTCACTGGTGTTCTGCCTTCACCTGCTGACAAGTAGAACACCGTAAGATGAAACCAACAACATCTTTCTTTATACATGGCCACCAGTACTGGCGATGAAGTTCCCGATACATCTAGGTGACGCCAGGATGAACTTCCCAAACAGAGGAATGAAAATATCACATCAGCTCCTCGCGTATGTCTTCTGACACCCATACGCGTCCCTAGAAATGCAAGAACTGATCCTCACCCGCTGTCCATCCAGGGAGAGGGTCCTCTCATGACACACCCTCCCGCAGGACTAAGTCTTCTGAGTCTGATAGCTTCCTCATCCGTACCCGATCAAGTAGTGTAGAGGTAACAACTACAGAGGAAGGGAAAGTCTGCCCCTATCTGTCGTGCACCTCTAGATGTATCTCAGAGAATAGAGCCATCAGCTCCCACTCATTGCTAGCCTCCTGAACCGCCTGAACCTGAGTTCTCCTGCTCAATGTATCTACCACTGCATTTCCCTTTCCTGGCATATAGGAAAGATTGAAGTCAAAAGACTGATGATACATGACCCACCTACGCTGTCTCAGATTCATATCACGCTGAGTGAATATATACTTGAGACTATTGTGGTCAGTGAACACCACAAAGTGCTCTCCCAGCAGATAGTGTCTCTAATAGCGTAAGGCATGAACAACAGATGCCAACTGCAGATGGTGCATAGGGTAGTTTCTCTAATGTGTTCTCAACTGCCGAGACCCATACGCAATGACTCCATATCCCTGCATAAGCACAACTCCCAGCCCGATGCCTGAAGCAGTATAGTAAACAATGTAACTCTTTCCTAGATATTTAAAGACTAGTATCGGTGTTGACGTCAACCTCACTTTTATCTCCTTATAGGCTGAATCACAAGAATATGACCATAAGATCTTCGACCCCTTCTTGGCCAGACCTGTCAAAGGTGCTGCTAGACGATAAAAGTCCTGAATGAAGCATCTGTAGTATCCATCTAGCCCTAGGAAGCAGCGTACCTCAAAGATGTTTTTCGGTTGCTCCCAGGAAACTACAGCTCTCACATTCTCTGGGTCCACATATACTCCTGACTCTGAGATAACTTGACCCAAGAAGTGAATTTGATCCACCCAGAAGTGGCACTTTGAGATTTTAGCATAGAGCTGATTCTCTCTCAGGGTACTCAGAACGATCTCCAAATGTGTGGCATGGTCGTGTCGAGTGTGAGAGTAAACTAAGATATCGTCCATGTAGACCACGACTAAAGAGGCTGAGTAAGGATTGAACACTAGGTTCATCAGTTCCATGAAAACTGCAGGCACATTCGTGAGACCAAACTACATGACTGTATACTCGTATAGACCATATCTTCTCCTGAAGGCTGCCAGAGGTATATCTGATGGTCTAAAGTGAAACTGATGATAACCGAACCTAAAATCGATCATTGAGAACACTCCGAATCCTCGTAACTGATCAAATAGGTCATAAATCCTCATCATGGTATATCGGTTCTTGACCGTCAGCTGGTTCAACTTCCGATAATCCACACAAAACTGAAGGGTACCGTCTACCTTCATCGCAAATAGGACCGGTGAACCCCAATGAGAAGTACTAGGTTGGATGAAACCCTTTTCCTGAAACTCCTCCAACTACTTCTTAAGCTCTTGAAACTCAGGTGTAGCCATATTATAGGGAGGAATGGACACTGGTGTAGCTCCTGGCACAAGCTCAATAGAAAATTATGCCTCACGCTCCGAAGACAAACCTGAAAAGTCCTCTGGAAAGACGTCCCTAAAACGATCCACCACTAGAGGAAAGTACAACTGAGAAGTCCCCTGATCATCCAGATAAAGACTAGAAATATGGGTTGTCACCCTCCTATCCCATGGTGCTTGAGTCCTGCTCGAATCACCCGAACTTCCCATTTGCCTCTATGAAGAAAAGACTCACCCTCTGGTAAAATTATACTCACTCTGCGCTGATAATAGTCGACGATGGCCTGGAAGGGAACCAACCAGTCCATCCTGAGGATGAAATCATAACCTATAATCTCTGGGACACAGATATCCCATAAGAAACAATACCATGTAACCTCAAGAGGGAACTCTCTACACTGGCGTACACTAGATGTCCTCATCCCTAAAGGTGTGTCCAGTGTCAACAAGTCGGTAGAAGAAAAGATGCAGAGCTCAAGGATCTCCCCAACAGAAACAGAGATAAAGATGTGTGTAGATTCAGTATCGAAAAGGGATTAAGATAAAACGGAGGCTACTAATATCGTACCTCGGACTATAGAAGGGTCGGGGTCCTGCTCCGGATAAATCTGCTCCACGGTGAAAGACTGGCCTGCACCGCGGCCCTGCGCCCCTGGTTGACCACTCTGAGCTGGACCTCCCTGCTGGTGTTGAGGGACTGGTGGGTGACCGCCACAGACTCGACCTCCACCTTGGCCTAAACGGCCTGAAGAACTCCAGTTCCCCTACTTGTTAGAAACCAGTGTTTCTACTCCTGAAAAAGGAGTCAAGGAAGAACCCCGGTCACCAGCTACTGGTGAAAAAACTTGGCAGAAACGCTGAAGGTGACCCAAGATGCCGCAAGATCGGCACTCCATGGGGTCCCTCTGGCACTGCGGCCTCATATTCCCTGACCGGCCATACTAGTATCATGTCACCTGGCTGCCTGATGATGCATCATGCTTCCTCGGGTAACCACGCATAGATTTTCTACGATGCTTCTTGCAGTCATCTGGAGGAAAACTAGCTCTGGAAGTAGAACCGCCCTGGATCACAGCTCTAGAGTCTCTCAGATAGCGCTCCACAATCAGTGCCTGGTTGACGATAGAAGTGATGGAAGTTAGCTGTAAGATTTTCACCTGCGAGCGGATCTCCCCCATGAGACCATCCTCAAACATCCTTGCTAAGAACACACCACTTCCATCCTAAAGGGGTGTGGAATGCTACATATCTGTGAAACAAGAGGAATACTCTATGATAGAAGGAGTACCCTACTCTAAGCTCATGAACTCCTAGGCTCGGGCATCCCCCAGGGTCTCCAAATAAAAGTAGTCATAAAATACGTGCTGAAACTCCTCCCAACCCATAACCTGCTGATGACGCGCTTGTGAGATCACGTCCCACCACCTCTTGGTAGAGTATCATATCATGTAGGTAGTGATCTTGACCCTCCTCTCTGGGGGAATCTCTAGATGCTCAAAGATAGTCAACATGGCTTCCAGCCATGACTCTATAGCCTGAGGTCCTCCTTCCCCCGAGAACATGTGAGGATGCTGCTGCTGAAAAACTCGCGTCAGATCTTCCATAGTCATGGCTGGAGGCAGCGCTCCCTGGGAGGACTGCATCATCCTTATAAAACCAATCCAGAACTATGCATTAGTGCCTACAACTGGTATAACATCCGGTGCTAAGGCTGGCCTGACTGGAGGACCGACAGGAAGTCCTTGATCAGCCCTATATGTCATCTGATCACTACCTGACGACAGAAGTATGACCGGAGGACATCTAGGAGGAATTTCTATGAATGATCAAAAGTACACCTTAGATCAGGAAAACAAGGAAAATGAAAACAATAGTACAAAACGGGAACAAGGGAAGAAAAACACACAATTTTACAAAACACAACTACACGGCATGTATAAAAACTTTACGGCGTGTCTTCTTAGGCCACTTACATGGGCATGTGATCCTGCCCTACAATTCGTGTACACCTCAAACTACACGGCAAATTGACCCAACACACGGTGTGTAGTTGAAAACTATTCCCCTTCCCGAGTCCCTTACACAACTAACCCACAATGTTTTCTTAACTGAGACTACACGGCGTGTTCCATGAGGACACGACCTGTAGTGGACAAGGCCTTGGAGGCCTGTTTTGTTAAACACACGACCATCTATATGGATGAATCTTACACGGAGTGCTCCGAACAAACACATCATGTATAGGAAAGGTGACACCATCCAGTGTTGTTCGTGACACGGCTGGGTTCTTGGAAAGACTACACGACGTGCTCCAAAGGCAACACGACATGTCTGAGAGAAGGTCACGCCGACCCGTGTTGTTCAGGACACGGTCGGGTACCTAGAAGTGACTACACGGCGTGTTCCTTTACAACACGGTGTGTGATACTCGAGCTCCCCCGACCCGTTTTGTTAGTGACATGGCCGGGTACACGGCGTGTACCTACTATACAGGGCGTGTTCCTAAAGTTACTTTCATGACATCGTGTTCTACTCACACGGTTAGTGACATGGTCTGAAAACTACATGGCATGTATCCAAAAATTTCACATCATGTATTCTGGGTTTTTCTGGGTAGTAGCTCAGAAACTGCCCAGAAGCCTATAAACACTGAAAAAAAGGAAAAGAGGTCTCAAAATCCGATCCGTGAGGGCCCATACTCCCCGCGAATCAAAGCATGGCATCTCCAACAGTCACATATAATAAAATAAAAACATCTCTCTAACATAGCAGCAGGGATTCTATCAATGCATCTACCACAACAGCATGCATAATCTACCCAAAGTCTATCACAGCAGCATGAAATCTCTAATGCACCCTATATGGCATGGAAATAATGCATGGCATGTGATTCTACAAGTGCCAATATGATGCATGTGATGGCATACCCTCATCTCATTGGGTTGTGACAGAAATAAAACCAAAATTTCAAAATAATAATAGCATAAGTTATGTGAATCACTTTAGGTGAAGTCATATCAACTATAAAATCTCAAAATTAGCAAAATGTAATTAACGAGGTAGTATGGCTTTTCCCTGTAAACGGGTTAGCTACTCCTGAGCACAGCTTAATACCATGTACCGAATCCATCCTCTCCCAGGCTAAAGTCTCTGAACAGTAAGGAAAGAGAAAAGAACTCCTCTGATACCACTTTGTAATGACCCGAATCCGGAGCCCCTCTACTGGTGCCCTATTCCCGATTTGCCACATGACCTCAACCACGTTTTCCCAAATGCCAGAG
The DNA here is from genome assembly GCA_963277665.1 of Viscum album. Lineage (NCBI taxonomy): Eukaryota > Viridiplantae > Streptophyta > Magnoliopsida > Santalales > Viscaceae > Viscum > Viscum album. The sequence continues at coordinate 422,124,985 of OY728148.1, forward strand.
GCTTCCGACTAGCAGCAAGGGCCCTGGTGAGTCGGTTTGGAAACTATTCCCTCATTCGGTAAAGTATACAATGGAAGAACCACCAGACACAATAGTGGAAACAATAAACAGCATACAACAACTGAACTGAACAGTGGAAACAATGGATAAAATAATAATGATACAAAATGGTACATGTGTCTATGGAAAGCAGAATATAAACAAACGTGCTGAAATATAATTGAATGAAAACAAAATGCAGGGAAAACAAGGTAAACTCCTCAGCATCGCGAGCCATGGCTCGGTCCCATGATCTCCAGCTCCAATGCAATCAAGAACCTGAAGTAGAAGGGCACTTTCCCTTATCTATACCTGCAGCAACATAGTCTGCTTGGGCCCAAAAGCATGGCCCAAACAGGGTGTGAGATACAATCCCAGTAGGCAATATCCCAAAGATATGTGCCTAATAGTCATAGAATACCTAGCAGTAATAAAACAAGAAGCAGTAAATTGGAAATCATAAGTAGCTATAATCTATAGTTCTATCAAATACAGTACACAAGAAAACAGATAAAAACAAGTATAAAATAGGTAACCCTCTGGGTAGCTCTCATAGCCTAACCCCTATGGTTTAACCAACAAGTATGAGCAACCCTCTTGGAGGAACACACAGTCTCACCCCTCTGGTTCAGTTGTGAAATTAATAGACTCTGTGAGGAATCACTCACCATAAATTCCCCCTATAGTCTCGTATCATACTAAAGGATCTTTAGGGAAGCACTCAACGTCTCGTTCCCCTTGTGTCCTGCATCGAGGAACTACAGACTCTCTGAGGAAGCACTTATCTTCTATTCCCTCTATGGTCTCGCATTGTATTAAAAGACACTCTAGAGAAGACCTTGCGTCTATTCTCCAAGTGGTCTACTACACTAGGTTCTCATAGTACAGTGAGAAAATAACATGCTCAGCACGTGCGTATCATCCATATAAACCTCAAGAACTACTTGGATATCAATATAAGGCTCAACAACATAACATAGAAATAGTTCCAGTATCCTACAACTAGGGTTGGAAACTAGAAAATTCCAAAAGGTAAACCAAGCATGGCAAAGCAACCTGAGCACAAAACAAATACTCTTCTCACAAGCATAAACCTCTACTAATACAATCAAGCAAAGCAAGAAAACAACAGGAGAAAAACAGGAAACCCACAATTCCCCACCCAAGGGAATTTGTGGAATTTTCAAAAATTATTCATTGACTTCCTACAGAAAAGAACAAACCACCTACCTCGATCCTAAGAGATCGATATATGCAAACTATGATAATTGATTCCATTTAGAATGTTTTAGATCTAAGAAAATGCACAAAATTTTCAACCCACGATAACTTGAAAACGAGGAGTAAACAGAAAACAAAGCTCAAGAAGAAGGAAGATCTTACCACTGTGATTCCAACACAATTGATTGTGCTCGAAATGGAGAATGGAAGAAGAGGCAGGAGCTCATTGACTATTTGGTCGTATCGGTCACTCTCAAACAAACGGAACCTAGAAGGAGGTGTTTCTGTGCATTAGGCGTGACCCTAATCCATTTAGTGAAAAAAAGAAAGTATGCAGCGTGTACTTTTAGAGTAGACAACATGTACTGGGTCCTTTCCATACTCCGCCAAAATCGGCCTCCACGTCACCCCTACACACCGTGTGTGTGGCCTGGGCACGACCAGCACATGGATTTGAGCCAGAGAAGAGTACACGGCATTTACTCAGAAAATACATGGCGTGTAATTCAAAAATTTCTAGAAAGTTCATTTTTCTTAAAAACATCAGAAAAATGAAAACATACCTGAAACGAATATCTGGGTTCTTACAAATATTATAGAATACAATCAATCCATTATAATTTTAGTGTACTTAATAGAAGACGACCTGATAATATTTTTTCCACATTCCATGCATCATTAATTAATTAAATACCATGTAAATAAAATTACTTGAAGTATAATAGAATACGTAAATAAGTTAAAGGGATAGTGGATTTTATTTTTTTATACAATTACAAATCATATAAAGTGTTTCATGGATATAAGGGTGAAGATTTGGCAGAATAATTATATAATAGAAAATAAACATAGGGTGGTTCATTCTATCATATGGGTATGTATGCTTGAATCCATATTACCCACTGGTCTGACTAACATTTTAGGGGTCATTTTGGAAGAGATGTTACAATGTGTTATCAGAGCCTTATTTTTTCATTTTTCTTATTATTATTTTCTGGTAGGTAGGAGTTTATGAATGTTTAGCTCTTGGTAAATATATATTTCTAAAAGTGATCACCCAACCCACAAGAAATATTACATGTTGCAAGGAATGGGAATATTGTTAGTGTTATTTTGTATTACAGTTTATTATGATTTCACCTTGAGAGATTGGTGTTCTTTTATCCGAATATTTATTTATGAATTATTTGGAATTTTTCCATTAGCCTAGTATAGAAATTAAGAAGAACTACATGCATCGTTATAGCCACAATGAAATTCACATCGCATTCATATTCCATGAGAAGTATATTTCATTTCTAAGAAGATATAAAATGATGTTATGTTTTGTGTGTTTATTATCCTAATTGATTTGTTTCATGTTAAGAAATTTAGTGATATTCATAGTTTTGAACTTATTAGGGAAATTTTTTTACATTCCTATTTATGTAACATTATTGGGTGTTTTATTTAGAATAGTAATTTACTTCCATGATTTGGAAATTTTATGCATTACTACTTTAATATTCATAGGTTCATTTATGTTTACTACTTGGGATAACATTAATATTTTTGTTATTCATATTTTATTGGTGTCATTGAACGAATATATTGGTTTCCATTAAACATGAACTAGATTTCAGTTTCAAGATGAGTGGGAACTGTATAATTTGGATATGGTAACCATGTATTTGAACCAACATATGATTGTGTTTATAAATTTAGACCATTTTTAAATGAAAAAGGTTCCAAATTACAAATCATAGATTGAATTGGTGTTGATTACATGGGATCTTGTATATGGTGTATAACTTTTATGGTCTCATTTTAAATTAGAGTATAGAAACCTTTATAATAGAACAAATAAATATGACCATATAGTAATATGAATTTGTTTTAAACATGAAAGGTGTTTAATTTTGATCTGGATTGAATTGGTTTCTTATAAACCACTTAGGTTACACACCTTTCTAGGTTAAAAATTATTTTAATCTTATAAAATATAGTCTATTAAGTGTAATTTTATAATTTAAAATGTTGTTGTTTTCTAAAATATTATGTCTTGTGACTCCTTCTCACGGTCATGTAAATATATGTAACATACTTATTAAATGAATAACAGGTCCCAATTATTTAATTTAAGGAATTTTATTATGAGATAACCCATTATGACTGTTTTTTACAATAATAATTAAGACATTACTATTGTGATTCATTCTAATTAATCCAATTGTCTTAAGGATACACTTATAGGTCGCCTAATATTTTACTAATTTCATTTTATTAATCATTTTTATGTGTTGTTCTATTTAAAATATTTAAAATATTTAAATTCATAATGTGAATTTAATTTAAGAACATTAAAACTGAACCAAAATTGTAGTCCTTCGTTTAAACCCTAGTGTAAGGGTAGTTTAAAATTTTTTATGGGTTTCTATGGAATGGATATGGGAGCATTTAATATACACCTTTTTATTTTTATAAATGTATTTAATGATAGGCTCTTAATCCTAGTAGCTTTCATAGGAGTGAACTCATTACGGGTAGATTATATATGGGGTTTCAGGGGATTGACCGAGGTTGGCTGAACCATTGTAGATTAAATTACATGCTAGTTTCTATGATTTTTCTATCGCTTTTTATGTCCAAGCGCAGTCATCCCTAGTAGGACTATTTTATTAAATGGATCCTTTGATTAGATGGGTGGTTATTGTATACTTGACTCTTATTATAGGAGTGATAATTTTGTAATTATTAGTTCTAGACGGATGGACATGCCTATATCATGGTAGGATGGTTTGCAGGTTATGTGACCAACTTCTCATATTTAGTGATGGATGACTTCTTACATCATCATCCAGGTTAATGATATTATATAGAAATACAATTAGGGTAAAATTTCTTATAAACTATCAGATATTTGAATGCCATGTGTAGATAGCCTATAAATAGTATCAAGGATGTTCCACCTTTCTTTTTGACCTACGGTTCATTTGTGTTAATATACATATAACATGTCAAGTTGTTATGTGATATAACTAGACAGTTGAGTTTTGTGGGAGCATTCAACCTGATGCCATTGTGTACGCTCTTGAGCCATCTATTGATTAGAGTAACCAAGGCATTAATAGAATCTATTTTTTTCAAATTATTTTGAAGTAATTATAAAAGGATCATGTGTTTTGAAATTCTTGTTTAGTGGGTTATGATTCTCATGTCTAATTGTACGATGTTTGTGAGCGTGACTCGAAGAAGTTTTGCACAAACAATTAAGTTGAGTTTGATCTAGTTTTCATATGGGTGGATGGTCTATCTATCATTTTTCTGACTAGAAAACTCTTAATTTAGAGAGAATAATTTCATTTCTAGTGAATGAAATATTTTTCTAGTAAAATGAACATAGCTAGAGAGAAAAATTGAAAATTTTTGGTATTTCATGAGTTCCCTTATTTCTATCATATTCACAATAATTTTAGTTCATGCAATGTAATACTACATTGATATGGTTCTTAAAGTATGAAACCTATTTAAAATAAATTGGCTGTGTATATAATTCCCTGGTAATATATGAGTGATCAAATTATTCCACTGGTGGTCAAGTCTTTTGACTAGTTAATGAAGGTGTGGTGGTGGTTAAATCCATGCTCCTTCATAAAGAAGCTGACCAATAATGATTCTACTACTCTACCTTCTTGTTGTTTCATATGGTTTTATGGAAACCATAAGATCACTTTATCTAGGTTTTATAGGATGTTTCCTAGGTCCTTTTTTAAAAACATTCAAATCCTCTTCCTGTATTCTTGCCTTGCGATGATCATGTCCCATTTATTAATATCAACTGGGTACACAGATAGAGCATTAGTTTTACACCACACTAATTTTAACAGCTATTGGGATATTCTAAGGGGACATTATTAGAGTATCACACTGCACACATGGTTTTTATTGTTGAATTTTTTTATCAATCGTGATACATGGGTTCCCATGTAGGATCTACATGGATGGACTATTAGGAACATTCCATTTTCCTCTGACATGTCCTCTAAGTTGACTCCACTATTGTCTCATTCAATGATTTTATGTGGATGTATTTTCTTTATAGTTTTGTATCCCTTGTAAAAATGGAGTATTGAGTGCCTTAGGTTAGTTCATTGGAGATAATTTTAATGAATCAGAAGGTACCCTAGAATTATTTTCAGCCACAATGGTGATGTTTAAAGTGTAGGTATTCTATTAGGATGGATCTGGGTTACAACCTAGTTTTCATGAATGAACAAGGGATAAATGGTCAGATGATGGTTTTATCAGGTAATGTTACCATAAATCACGTATGGTCTTCATTGAATTTTCATGTGTTAAATGCCAAATTTTTTAGAAGAAGGAATTATAATTCAATTTTTGATACACCAGTAATCTAGGATAGTATTTTTTAATATAAGTTGGACAGAGTGGATCAACTTGTTAACTTTTTTTTTCAATGAATACAGTTGTTGAGGAATCATTTTATGCACATTTATAGGTTAGGATAGGTGTGAAATAATGTTTGATTTTGTCTTCCATGGGAAGAATTTATGAACAATGTTAGTTATGTTGATCAGGATTTGATAGTATCATAATGATTTGATCCTAACTATGAATTTATTAGAAATCAAGTTCTCCTAGATGATGAAAAAATTGTAGGAGCATCGCATGAATTATTAGGGAATCCTTGTTATGAAATTCCAATTGTGGGGAATATTGTGGTTTTGTTTTTTCTATTAAATGTTATGAATTATAGTGGGATAAACCATCAACCTTATGTTTAATGAGATGAAAATGTGATCACGTCTCTAGTTATATTAGATTAGGACAACACCATATTGGAGTTTATTGTTTTGTAAAAGAGCCTTAAATTGGTTTTTCAAGGATAATGTTTTGTTTGATTTAAAATTATATGACGTCTATTGGGAATTTCGAATCACAAAATGAATATTTAAAAAAGACTAAATGACTTGTTTAGGTCAGGTTATGTTTTGTTTCATTCCCCAAGACTTATTAGGGATGAGAATATATAAAGAGGGGAGATTTTAATGACACCAATTTTTATCAAATGATTAATTCTATAGAAATATGATTATTTTGGTGTTTGGTGGAATTTTAATACTTTAAACCAAGAATCTAAGAATAATTGTATGATTTTTAATGCATAAAAAATTATTTTTAAACTCATTTTAAAGGATTGAGGGGTGACTCAGGTGCTTCGGTGAGTTTTGGATCATTGTAACATAAAGAAAATAATCTAGATAATATTTATGGGGTGCACCATTTATCTAAAATCATGCAACCCTACAGTAGAAATATTGTTACATATGAATGTGAAAAGATGTGTTTTTCTTGGGCTTCACAAAGTTTCTCAAACCATGCGCCTATCATGAACACTTCGTTCCATATAGGAAATGTATGAGAACTATTGATCACATAGTTGGTGCATACTTTGGGATAATTGTGCAGGAAAAATGTGTGAGGTTAGGGTTCTTACTCAATGGGAGTTATATGGTTGGCATGCAGTTTTTCTAACCATCTGACCAAACCATGCGACAATATTATTAGGTTGAATTTATCTTTTCCCCTAAATGAAACATTAAAAATATTCTTTCATTTCTTCTCTATTATTATCCTCTTATGTGAACAGCTCTCTCTCCTTTGGATTTCTCCAACACCTATAATACACTTTTATATATCTCCTCATCTAATGTCAGATTCTAGATATTTTAGTTTTTATGTAATCCTATGATTATTCTCTATAATCTCATTGATAATTTACATGTCTAATTTTTTCATGACCATGTTATCAAGGTGAAAGATCATTTGTCCTATTTTCAAGTAAAATATCTATTTCTACTATTTCATCCAATAAAGAAAAATTTAAACATGATATTGGATAAGTAGAGAGTAATAAGAATAAGGTTGGTCATTAATTACAATTTTCAAAATTTTCATTGAATTGTAAATGTTTTCTTTTTTCCCTGGGTGGGCCTTTTCTGTGTGTCACCCTAAAATGATTTTATTGTTATTAAATTTTCATGTGTACCACATTATATACCCTATGATCTTAGTTAGGTAAATCAAGGATTATATACTAGATTATGGAAACCCATTGGATCTTATTATAGTAATTTTCCATTTATAATTAAATGATTAATTTCATGAAATTCCATCAATGTGATTATATTGGAATTATAATGGAATTTCCCCTTCTTTGTAATATCTATATCCTTATTAGCATCTCTTAGGTGCCATATATTGATGTTCCACAACTTCATACATAGGTAATTATGTTTAGAGTCTTGAATTAAATTCTCAGTTTTGATCAATGAATTGTATGTTAACAATGCCATGATTTTATAATAAAACCCCTTAGAAGAGGTGAGTTATCTTATAAATTAAAATGTGCTGATCAGTGACATAAATCATTCTTGTCGATATAGATTTTAGGGTCCCCTATACGTTTTTCATTGATATGTTTACTGACCTGTTAATAAATGGCCATTATTGACGTTATTAAATGGTGTTTTCCTCTATTTATATTTATTTTTATGAAACCAAAGAACCTACTAAGTTCTTGGAAAGCCATGGTAATATAATTTATGTGTTTTTATAAATTAAATTGAATTCATTAAACAGGATGTCCTGTCATGATGGATTATGTTCCTTAAATGATTTATTTTTTATAAATGATATGAAGTATATTTACAGTGTCTTGATTCATTATGGTTTTACTATATTGAATTAATTATGTTGTTAAGTTGAATTGGATTGTAAAGGGTGTAAATTCCACGCTGATATATGGACACATTACTACATGGTTTGACTAAATTATGATTCCCTTGGTTAGAATTGAACTTTATAAATGTAATGAATGAGAGGTAATTCGACATGGATAATATTAAAAATATTATTATTCTTGAAAACAATTATGCCAAACTATATTAATGGATCTGTTGATCATGATGGTATCATGCCCCCTTACACTGAATCTCCAGCATAACATCCTACACCATTGACATTATTCAGCCAGTGGGCGTGATGCACTACACCCCTTATTTCAAGGGTTAACATTATATAAAACTCACCATATCGAGTGATTATCATGATATATCTCACTCTTTTTGAGATGTAGGTAATTTACAATTTTGTGTAGATTATATGATCATTTATACTAGTTATGGATATCCGAGTTATGGTTGGATCCATCTAGCACATATATATCTAAGTATATTTCGAGTTACTCCTGTAGATATATGGTTCATATAGGTGTATTAATTAAATAACTATATAATATATATATTCTTACTATATATTGATATTATTTCATATCAGACATTTATTGTTACCTTAGTCCAAAGCGGGTACAGTCTTCAAGGTGTCCTATTGGAACCAAAACTAACCAGTATTTATTTATACATTTTTTATCATTATTCATTATACATTGAACACTTCATTACACTATAATCATGGATGGGATTTAGATTTATACACTATAGTAGGTAGAATACTGTGATTTTTTATAATACACACGTTAGGCCTCTATTTCATGGGGCACATTAGAATATCTCTTGTTGGTAGGTCAATGTATTATTACATTCATTGTTATGTATGTACATGTATGTTAGGATAACATGACTGATCTATATCCCCATATACTCATGGAGTTAAGCCTTGTTAATTTAATTATTTTTATTAGTCATGTTCTTCACTTTATCAATATTTCTACAGTATATTAACAGTTTTAGTACATAACATCATCTGAACAAGAGTGTGCTGTTAAATATTAGCTTTGTCCATTTTTAATTTAGTTTATATTATTATTTTTCCTCTCTTTCAATCATTCATTAGTGATTCCACTATTTCCTATTAAGTATTTTGGATATTCAGTTGTGCTACTATGATCAAGAATGTATACTTTTCCCATTATAACATCGTTAGACCCTCACTACTAGTCTCCAGCATATAATGTTTGGGGAGGAATGCTTTAGACCTTGTGAACAACCTATCTGACTACAAGTTTAGTGGTCAGTTGACCTACAATATTAAATAAATTCAAACATATTTTTTTCCTGTATGGAATCCTAGTGAGGTATTATTCTATGTAATCTTATTAATTCCCCATTCTTTATTTTAATGAGGATGTCTCGTTAACCGTTTTTATAAAATGGCACTACAGAAAGGGTATTTTGATACTTAGAAATCATATATATTCAGAACGAGTTCAAATTTTTTGTAATACATTTAATAAATATTTGGATGGATTAAATATCCGCTATTCTTATTTGAATACTATGTTTTATATCATAAAAAATAAACAACACCAAATATAAACGAACCAAAAAATATTATTATTTAAAAGTGATGGTTATAACCTATCCTCTAAATTTCAATGTATGAATATGATTTAAAAAAGATAAAATAGATTTAATTTTTAAAATAATTAAAAACTTATTTATTAATTATTATAAACTAGGAAATTAAATTTTTGGTGGATTAATTTTATTCTTCTAAAATATGTTTTCTTCCAAATGATTTATTTTTCTTTTATATGAAAATATTATTATTTATTATTGAAACATTAATAAAATTTATTATATTGATTTAAAATGATATTTTAAATAAAAATTTAAATTATGTTAAGGTGAAATTAAGATAATTACTAGAAAAAAGCATTATTTTTCATTGAAAAGTGAAAATTACGGATTTTTAATAAAATTTGTATTTTTTCAAGTATTTAAAAATTCAAAATATATTTTAGATTATTTATAGATTTAATTAGAAAATTATTATATAATATAAATCAATCATAGTTCTAAAATTATATTAATGCTTTATTTTGATATTAAAAAATTTATATACTTAAAATAGAATTTATTTAAAACCCATTTTTCATCATGTTTTTTCAGTTTAATTTTATATTAAATTAAACCACTTATGTGGTTGGAATTTTGAAAAATTGAATTCATATTTGATATAATTGGGTGAAAATTTGGTAAATATGGAACTTTAATTATATTCTATATCATTAATATCCTTGTTAATTTTTATTACAATAATAAACTGTAATTCAGGTAGTTGAAGATTAAAAAAATACGAGGAATAAAAAATGACATAAAACATGTCTTAATTTTATATTATGAGTTTTTATCATCAATAATCATAAAAAATTCTAATATATGTCTTTTAATGTCATTTGGATGTGATTTTAACCTTTGGAATATTTTATCTAATCAAAAGTAAAAAATGGCACAGTCTTGTTTTCTGTGAATATAATATTATTAACATGGGAATAACTAACAGATGTGTGACATTATAATTATTCATATGAAATATGGCTTATTAATATTAATAATATAAATTTATTAATTATTTTATTGAATAAATTATTACCATAAATTCTTACACAACATTAACTGAGTAATTATTCATTTAGTCAAAAAATAAAATAAATGATATTAAAAATATTAAAAAAATTTTAAAATGAAAGAAATAATATAACACATGATTTTTATATATAAAAAACTCATATTGTTGTTTTTTTATTCCATTAATTATATTTCCTTTTTCGTGATGTTATTGAATTCAAAGTAAATTAATATTACAAAAACTTGACATTAATGATATTTTATAATAAATAATATTTAATTAATATATTTTAAATTCATAAAAACATTATATTTTTAAAAATTAATATTAAATGGTTTATCATATCAACCATTATTCATTCATGGTAATCGTTTCATCTTATAGTAAAATTATGAACACCTATATGGTAGAATAATTTCATATTACTAGAATTTAAAAAGTATTAACTGTGGGTTAAAACAAAAAGATAAGAGTAAAATTGTTATCTAAATATTTAAACAATTTATTGGATCATAGAATTTAAAAAAAATTTATATATATTATAAATAAATCTAGTGAAATCCACTTTTACAAAAATATTAATTTATATTAGCCAAGACTACCCCTACCCTCTCTTATAAAAGGAAAATTTGTCTTATCATTATTTTACACTTAAAACCCCATTTTTATGTGAAAATATGTTCCCAAATTCTTACCTGACATCCATAAACACATTTTTTAGACCATATTTTAAAATTAATACTTATATTATTGGTCATTAGGTGTGATGAAATGCTGATTGTCGGAAGAAGATGTATAGTTTCAAAATACATGTTTTTGTTTTATTTCTTCCTCCACTTCCTTCAAATATTATTCAACCATGATAAAATAATAACAATTGTATAATACATTTAATTATGTTATATTATGTTATTTTAATAACATATATCCACCTCCCATTCCTTTAAATGGGTAATGAAACCATTGTTCATGTGTATGTATGACTTCCGACTCACAAACTGATGTAATTAATTTTACATCAATATCTATCACATATGGATTATAATGATAGAATTAATTTTTATTTATAGTATTAATGAAATATTTATCATTATAAAAATATAATATTTCAATTTTATCCTTACTTTTCCATTCAATAAATGATGAAAACATCGCTCATTCTTACTTATGAACTACCACCTATGAAATGCAATTTGATTTTTTTTCATCACCACTTCACATACATAGTATATATAATTATAATTAATGTAATTAAATGAAGTTATATGATGTTACAATAACTATTGATGTTAAAATTATAATTCCATTGTTTTTATAAGAATCATTGGAAAACAAAAACGTTACTAATCCATACGTACGGTCTACCATATCTATGATTGAAATGTAGTTCATTTTTCATAAAAAAGTTTCATGATTTATATTATATGTATAATTTATTTATAAAAATTATAACTTTTCATTATTAGTATTTTAGGTATAATATAATATTTACCACTTTAATTATAGTCAACCATCCTAAGTCATTTTGGTATTTTGTAATAAATATAGTCATAACATATGATGTGAACCAAAATTATTAAGTAATTACATATAACAAGGTAATATGCAATATAAATGTAACAATACAAATCAAAATAGATCTTAAGAATGTAAATAATAAATATAATCTTATTCTTCATGAATATATGAAACATACATGATGAGTTCTACTTAAAGTGAATAACGTCCATTTTAAAATATTCTTTTATAGTTTCTATGGAAACTATAATTTTCATCCATTTTAATATTTTTAAAGTATTTTTATATATGTTTATATATGTACATAATATATTTATAGTGTAAATTTTATATCTTGTTTTAGTTTATATCAAATGTTTTCAAGAGGAATCTACTTATGAATTGATTGACATTCTTTGACGAAAGTCAAAAACAATGTTTCATTTTAACATGGAGAGTGACAATGAGTTTTACAAACAACATGGCCAATATTTTATATTTGGGTTCCATTATATGATTCGATTTTTTATTCAATTAAAACCTCTATTTCATATTTTTATTGGCATATTTTTTTTAATATTGGGTTTAAAAAAATTGATATATCAATAAAAAATATTGTAATTATTGGTTAAAATAATATTTAATATAATGATGATTTTAGGTATTGTCACTATTTTATGATTTCTCAGAATTCTTTAGTATGATTTGTTGTTTAATGAAAATCTAGTGTTAGGTGATCCTGTTTTATCTCTCCAATTCATTATATAAGGGGACATATTTTTCTTACTCGATTTATCATAATTGAATATGAAAATATACTATTATAGTTATTCTAAATATGGGATGGAGTTAACAAATTTGGTTTTCCCTAAGTGATAATTGGAATATATTTTGAGGGTTATTCCTATTATAACAATGGTATTTATTCCATGTGTAGTCATTAAAGTTACTCTATATGTAAGAGTGATATTAAAATTATGTGTCAAGTAACCAACATGTTTTATCATTGATTGTTAAGTTTTTTTGGAAATTTTAGGTTTTCTCATAATATTATAATGATATTATTTTTAAAGGGATGTATATGATACTTTTTTAAAAGGTGAAAAGTATAATTTTGTGATAATGTTATAACGATTTTTTCATGATTTTATCGAAACATTTTGAGTTCTATTTTTTCAATAATATTTAATATGTAATGTATAATAAAAATATTTAGGAAGATAAAGTGAATAAGAAATAATTTTTTTTGATTAAAACATTTATTATGAAAACAGAAATTATTTATATTTTTTCATGGAATAATGGTTTTTTTAATTTCATTTTCCCTTGCTAATGTGTTTGTGGTCATACTATGTTTTGAATATATGTTACCATAGGATTTGTTTGGAAAAAATATGTGGTCATGATTAAAATTATTTAAATGTTTTTCTGAAATTGAAAAAAAGATTATTTTTTGGAAGAATAAATTGGTGGGAAATTGGTTATTAAATTAATGTTCCCAAATTGTAATATAATGATTTTAATAAAAGAGATTTGAAAAAATGCTCTAAAATGAAAAAAATAATTGATCTATGGGAATTCAAAATTTCATTTTTATTTTAAATTTTCTATAATATAAAATTCAGGTTGGGTCCTTACATTTTGGAACCCACATGGAATAATGTACATTGTGTCATTATAAAACTTAAATATAGTCATAGATGATGTTTTATATATTTAACAATTTTTTTGGTAATCTTTTGGACATATGTGGAGCATGGGTAAGTCACCAATCCATTGATGAGCTCACGTAGAAAAAAATATTATAGTATTCTATTCAGATAGAACTTTTTAATGCAAATTATGGTTAGCTGTGTTACTCAACAAAGTGATAGCATAAGGCTGATGAGGTAGTAGTCGTGGGGTCAATTATTATACAGGATACCTCTGAACAATTATATTAATCATGAAGTGGTTAATCATCCCTTAGAGTTGAAATTAACTATATAATGACAATAGGTTATGTAATTTGGATGTCAATATGGGAGACTACATTTTCATGTTGGTTACAGCTCAATTTGGGAATCAATAGTTATAAATTAATGGAAAGATATCACTGAGATAGGTTGGACCATTTGTGATTATTAAGTGTTTCAGTAAAGTGGAATACAATTAATATATTCACCCATGGTACTGATATATACATGATTTTAGTATGTAATAACTATAAATTTAATTTCTAATTCTTATGCATATGATTGACTTTGATGATATTTTTTCAGATACAGACACATCATTTTTGTAGTTACCAATAAAAATCCTTGAGAAACGAGAAAAAGTATTATGAGGTAAGATGAAACTGCATATCAGAGTCCTATTGTAATATTTTCAAAATTCAAGGGGGAATGTTTTGGGTGAATATGAAATTAATACATATTGGATTGAGATATTCAATCACGACAATTGGGTAAACATCTAAGGGTCAATAACTCATTAGATGTAGAGAATTATATCTTCCTAAATATTAATTGTTTTTTTTTCTATTTTAGGTTATGATGTTTCATAACTTCATATCTCTCTCGTAGGTGTTTCTAATTGGTAATTATGGTACTGGGTTATTTAATATAGTTTCAAAGAATGTATGGGATTCTCGGTGGTGGAGACAAGACCACCGGGTAGTTTTTTGTGATGCACAAGCTAGCTAGAAGTATTGGTAGTGAGGCCTAGATTTATACAGATCCTACCATCCAACTGGTGAGACCTAGATTTGAGTATCCTTAAGGGTTCTCATCCTATCCCAAATACTCTTTTGGTAATATTCTCTAGGGGATCTCTCCCATAGTTTCCATGGTTTCCCTTCATCTCATATTGGATGCTTGATGGCTAAATAAATTTACTCGTGTCAATTGAGCTATGATATATCTTAATCCATATTCTTATTTAGAATTTTTAATGTAACCCGGAAAATTTTTCTAGATCTATTAATCATGTATAGATCTTTGAATATCTACCGAGATCAAATGGATTATTCATGATTCACTAATAGATTTTTGTTAGATCATCAGATTTGTCGGTATCTACATTATTAATCTGTCATGAAAAGTTGATGATGAATCACATTTGTTAAGTTAATGTGGATAAATTATGTTATAATGATGTCTTCACTGAATATCGATTCAATAGACGCAATTATTATATATTATTTCATGTTCTAGAGAACGTTTATTTGTGTACATGATTCTTGTTTCATATCTAAATTGATATCCAAATTTTTCATCAAATACAATAAATATTGGAAGTATTTATCATATTAGGAAAATTTATGGATTTTTTTACAAGCTTGGATCTTGTATGGGCCTTATCTAGAGACCCATGCATGAAAGGTAAATTTTACATGTGTCTGATGGCATGTTATCCATTTTCATGGTTATGGATAGTGTGATTATTATTATTTGACACCATATATTTTGTTTTCTCATACAAAATAAGATATTTTATTTTCCAATATATTCCTTTAAATGATTGTACTACTTGTTAAATATTTCACATCCTATAGAATACTTATTATTATTTATTTCCCTGACGCCCCTTGATATGTAATGTACTAACTATATAATATTTCAAATATTATATAATATTTATTGTTATATTCTATTCTAGATTTTGTTATTACATTAACATATATTTTTGAATAACTAGTAGATTCTTTTTTTAGTGGTCAGGTTAACAGGTTCACAAAAGCACATGGACGGACCATTAGAGGGGGGGGGGGATAGTAAAACATAAATCAATTGATATGTATCTATATAGGATGGTTATGAACTGATCTTCGAATGTGTTTATCTAAAATAAGGATGTCGTCTTCTATTGTATGATGGTCTATGTGCCAAAATTATCTTTCGATGGAGAATGTCCTTGAGGAATTTAAGAGTTCCAAATATTTGGGATTTCTAACTGTGTTTACCATATAAGAAAAATATGTATCAATGAGTCATGTTGGTGATATATTCCCTTAATGGTGGGAATATTTTTGATCTCTAAATTAAGAATTTATGTTATCCTAAATTTTGTATAGAGTTACATAACATTGATTTTGTCATGAAATATCAACTATGACAGTCTTATGAAATGAATCTAAACTAGGTAACAATGGGGTTCATGGAAGGTTTAATAGTGAATGATCACTTATTATATAGTTGTTAATATTATTTTATGCACATTTATGTTTCCATAGTGAAACAAACCTCTATATACTTGTTCTATTATATTAAAGATGCATTGGTGGATTCATAATTGGTTTATCATAACACCAAACATAGGAATCTTATGGTGGGTATAGACATCATGATCAATGTTCTAAATAAGGTAAAGGTTACATTGGTAGTTTTATATTAATCTTGGAGATAACATATGGACATGGTACAGAGATGGACTCCATATAGTTTCAGAATTTTAATTATTCACTTATTATCAATTGTACAACATATAATTTTTGAACTATCATACATGTTGTATATTTTATTATTAATATAGGACACATCATGGAATCTGTTATTGATTATTTTTTTATTATTGTTCTACTATTATGTTTAGTTAGATTATGTTTATGTAGTAGTATTCAGGTGTGTGATTATGATTACCATGGGAATACAATACACAATTCATTTTAGAACAACAAGGCTAGTTGGAATCATTTTTTGTTTTGTGAGGCATAAATGAGGTCTTGCAGATTCCCATCTCTTACATAGTGACTAATTTTTGTTTAAAAAATATGGATACTTTTTTACAATTTTAGTTCTTTTATCCTTTACATTATATTTTAGCATAATATAATTTAACAAGGTAACTGATTTTTACCTTTGTAATTTATATTTATAACTAGATATAGATTTTCAAATATTATATATTTAGTATAATATTGTTCCAAATATAAAAACCACTTGAAATATTAAATTTTTAAAATTGATAGGATAAATTTTTTTAATAAATACAGTACAACACATAAAAATATTTTTAGAAAATAGAACATGTGAAGTCATAAAATTCAAAATATAGGATTCCAAATAAATATTAATATTTTTAAATTTATAATTTACATTTAAAATATATTTTTTATCAAGAAAAGTGATTCTAATTTTTTTATTTACGATTATATCTTAATGATTCTATAAAATTAAGATTATTTAAAATCATTTTATTTTGTACTATTCAACCAAAAACAAATAATTTCAAAGAAAATCTTAAAACATAATCCAAATTTGATATTATTATGAAATTTTTGAAATAATTTTCATTTTATAAAATTAAATTATTAAATGTCTTAATTCTAAGTATAAATGTAAACATAAAAAATAATGAAAAATATTTTCATATGAAAATGATGTTATCAAATATTATAATATTTTCTTCTTATTTCATATAAAGTACATATTAATATAGTTTTTACAGAGTATTAATATCTACAATATATTTTCCATCATTTTACCATAATATATTTAGTTTCTTGAAAAACAATCAATTTCACAATAAATTATACATATATAAGATATAAAATTTTAGGCATAAAATGTTAATGTTCTTATTTATTTCCTAGTAATAAATATTGAATGATTATTTTTTATTTACATGTATATATTATTAATATGTTTTTAAAAAAATTATTTAATATTATTATTTATTTTATTTAAATACACTACAATTTTATAAAAAATTGAACTTTGAAAAATATCTAATTTATATTAAATGATCGTAACTCAAATTTTTTTTAATTAGATAGATATAAAATTATCATTCATTTTTTCAATATATTTATGATAATATGTATCTTTTATTTCAAACATATTATAATTTTATTTTAATTTTTTAACATATAACAATATTTTAAAATAAAATATATTTTTTAAAAGAATTTTTTTTCATTTTTTTTATTTTCAAGTTATAATATATGAATTTGAAACTAACACACAAAATTTCATCAAACCTATTATATATATGTATATCAAATAACTATTCTTATAGGTACCATATTCACAACAAAAAATTTCCTATGGACCATATTTAAAATATTCTAATTACATAGATTTAGTCTCACTAAAACAAATCATTAAATATTGGTGTTACATATTAGGGAACTACTCCCATTAATTATTATGTATTTTTTATAATAATTACTATGTTTATTTGTTTTATCACTTATTTTATTCTACTAATGATTATTCTTCAATATGAAGATAATCCATTGGATATCCTATTTTTAAAGATAATATTCATTTATTTTTATAACCACCTTGTAATGTTTTTCACATTTAGTGGTTGTAATATATCATGGTATGTAATAAATTATTTCATATACTATTTTTATAATTTTTATATGAATATAATTATAGTTTTAGGTCTTAGTTAAATGTTACATCTGATAAAAGTTTTAAAAGATTTTATTTTTTAAACAAAAAATCATAAACTTTAATGGTGTGTTATTTCCTATTCCCTTTTTATAAAATATATTCAGCCAATTTTAATTATCCCTCTTGATAAAAAATTGAAAGGTGAATCAAAATTATAGTAATAGATAATGTTATTATTTTTAATGATAAATCAATCATAAAAACGTTGGATACATTTATTTTATCTAAAATATTCCTTATCCATAATATTTTGAGTTTTTCTAATCATTTAATCAATGAATCGTTCAGTATTAGGTAACATGACTCCTATAATGTAAATAATTTTCCAAGAGACTTAATATTAATCCATATGTTGATATATATTCATAGATTATTTAAAAATGTGATTTGTGATTTTACTATTTTTATACTTAAATGGGAGCATATCGAGATAAAAACAACTATTTCAGATATTACATAAAATATATATACTCAATGAATAAATATGTTTCACACTAATAACATTCCCATAAATTTAATATTTGGATACAATATTGATAAAAATAGAAGTAATATCCAATAATTCAATATCAAATCCTTATGATAGTTTTTTTCAATAAAAAAATTCTTCAACAAACATGAGTTCATATAATTAATCTCCAACAAGATATCGACAACTCTATTATATATTATATATTTACTTTATTTATCTCCATCATCCTTTGTGAATGTCAATGTGTATGTGCTTCTTTGTTCCCCTATATTAGAAGTATTTGGTATCTCATTATCGATGATAGCATATAGATTTTGGAATGAACATTGAATATTACAATGGTATAATAATTTATATTATCAGATTATTTGTGGTCTCTTATAGTTAAAACTATGTAATTTTATTTTGATACATAAAAACTTTTTTTCCTTCAAAAACATGTTTCTTGATGTACTAATTTTCCATATATAAAACATTTTCTAGTTCTATTGATACATTTTTTCAAGATCATATTTCATTTCAAGACACTTTGGAGACTATATATCATTTATTGTATGACCTTCATCCCTATATAATTTTTTAATCCCATCTTACTCATATTTATAGTTTTTGAAGATTATAATTAGTTATATAGGTTAATAAAAATTCCTTATGTCTAGGAGGATATTAACATAAAATTCCCTACTCAATACCTTATCTCATTTGGTTTCTCATTGGAAAAATTACCACATTTCATATCACATCCATTTCTAACATAGTTTTTCCTTTCTCATACAATTATAAAATAAATAAATTTTGAGGTATGGGAAAATTAATAAATTGTTAAAATACAATTATAAATAAAGATGTTTTAACTGAAAAAAGTTGTGTATAACCTTAACATGTAAATATATGTGTGTAGTCTTTGTTATCAATGTTCAAATTATTATTAGTTTTTTACACATAAAAATATTGAAATACAATATAATGGTTTATTGAGTTCTTAGGAAATAACCAAATATTTTTCCTTTGGAGTGTACAAAAAACCTTCATTTTGTAAAATTTGTCATTTAATAGATGAAGGTGGATTTAATACTAAACTAGACTTTTAGTGATATTAAATCTATATGAATTTAATCTAGATCATATATCCAATATTCTTATTATCCATATAGAGTTTCATTGATAAAAATCCATGAAGACTCTATACATTACCAAAAAATTCATATATTTCCTATATTTAGACTCTTATCATGGGTTTCACTAAGTATTTATAATTTTAATAACCCTAAATAACTAATATAGGTTTTTTTACCAAATGTGGTGACACAATAATTTCTTATAATAATATTAAATAATATTAAATGAATATTAAATTAACCTCACTATATTCTCACAGAATCATATTAATGATAAAGGTTAACTATCTTTGGGGAGTATATATATATTTGACTAATTTATTATTTTTCTTCAAAATGTACAACAAAAATTATACTCACATTATACACTTATATAATTATTATACAAAATTAAATCTTCATAACCTCGGAAATGGAAACATATGATTGTGGTGAGCTCGGATTCTCAGTAAGGGTTAATATAAGATATAACAATTAAAGATAAAATTTATCAATAAGATAAACATGTGCCGACAATAGAAAAATAGAATTCCGTGAACATAAAATTATAATATAATACCCAAATAATTATGGATCATCAATAATAAATCAAAGAAAATTAATCTATATATATCATAAGTCATAACTCATAATTATAGAAGAATAATGAAAACATAAAATGTGGAAAAATAATCAGAATAAAAAATCATTTACATTATCAATACTCGAGTCTAATGCCATCATAAAATAGTGGAATTAGTTCAATAATATATTATAATCACTTATAAATTTTATATATATACTAGATTTTGTCCCATAGTTGATAGGGTTCACTCTTAAATCCCTGACATGTTATCTCATTAGCTATAATTATTTACCCATTGAGTTATTGGATTGTATAATTACAGATTCATATATCATATAACAGGCCTTGTACCATAGGGATTGCTGATCACTTCTGAAACCCTATAATGTTATATTATAAGATATCAAGATTTTCCCAATTCATTTAGGGGTTATGTAACTAATATTATAACCAACACATAATGATAGTCCTACATATTAATCTCAAGATAATATGAAAATATTCATATTTCAAATATAAATATGTTAACACTTGGAGAAGAGATGTGATTGCTGAATATATTCATAGAAAATTTCATTATCAATCCATAAAATGAATGTGTTTGGTAGATTAATTACTTATCTCCACTTAAACATAATGAAAGAAAATATAATTTGACATCTATGAAAAACACCCTTTTTACTATTAGTAGATAATTCACATTGAAACCAAATAATAAACAACATAGTTTGAAATTCAAGGAAACTATTATGAAGTTTTTTTTAAAAAAAATTATCTTGATACATTTTTTTCAAACATCCCCTTTAAACCGAATGGGGTCATCATAAAATAAATTTTTAAAAGAAATATTCTTTCAAAATCATTATTAATGAAAAATTAATGACCATGATGACCTCATTATTTAATACAAAATCCATTCAAATACACTTTATAATCAATAATTACATTTTATAAGAAAACATTTACTTTTGAAAAAATTTATCTCTGTCAACTTTTATTTTAAAATTCATTAACTATCATAATTATTTTGAAAAGCATTTTTCAAAATGGAATGTAAGCTTGATGATGAATTTTTCTCTGAAATGTGAATTAATGTGTTGACATAAAAAATATTAAAAAGGGATACTATTGTTAAATAATGTATAATTTATAGAAATTATATTCTATATTTTTAATATAAAGTTATTATATTATCCAAAGGCATTAAACATTAATGTAACATACATCTATACTTTTATCAATTTAATGAGTACATAGAGGAAGAAAATTCCCACGCAAAAAAGAATTGGTTGGGTAGTTTTCCCTCAAAAACATTACATTGGGTAAATAATTTTCAAAAATATAATTAATTTGGAATGTAATGTAAAACCTAAATAATAACAAAAGGATAATAAAATGGTCTACATATTCAGGATAACACTCACATAATTTTTCTACAAACAAAAAATCAATAAATAAAATATCGATTTTAAAATGAGATTCGAAATAAATCCTTATTAAATTTTTATCATTCAAATTGATTATAAATATAAATTAGAATAGAATATATATTTTCGAATCCCTGAGATTTAATTAAATTTATTATAGAAAAAACCCATGGTATGTAAATACACTGTAAAAGAAATAAGTGGTGAATACAAAAAAAATCTTAATAAATATTAATTGTGATGAGGAAACTTTCACCACAATTATCAACATCCATGAAAATTTTCAACCTACTTTAAAATGAAAATAATTTCTTAATAACTCATTTAATAATTTTATTCACAAATATAAATATTTTTTATTTTTCATTTTAGTAAATTTTTATAAATTCATTTGTTTGTTAATTCTTGTGTTTATCATGAGATGTGGTAATTATAATTATTTCTCACCTATTTCACATTGTTAACATAAACACCTGTTCATTGGTTTTCTGTTAATGAAAAATAGATTATAAAATATATATAAATATTTATGTTTAGAAAAATACATCTCTGCGGGTAATTTTATGGAAAATATGGGAATTTCATAAAATAATGAGAAACATGAAATATTTTATTCAGGTAATATACTGAAAAAAATGAATTACATCATAATGAATTTATATTTTTGTAAAATAAATTAAAAACCATATTCATTATTTATGTTAACCCCTGATATCATATATATATTCATCAAATTCTTTTCTTAGAATTTTTTCAATGTATTAATGAAAACAATATGTCATTCAATGGTTGAGGTTGTACACATATACATGTAAAAAACATTTACATTTTATATAGAATTCATGGAATTTATAAACTAGATTATATTTTCATAATTTATACATGATATAAATCACATATTAATTTTTAAACTGAAATTTTATAACAACTTATGTGTTCTTTTAATGAAAAATAAAACACGTTATTCATGGAGAAATTAACAGTTACGTTTGCATCGATTAGATTTTCAATATTTTATAGATAAGGGATAAATGTTTATACTGATTTTTCCATTATCATATTAACATTTCTATATACTAATTATTCTGAATTATAATATATTAATATTCTATAATATTATTTGAGGTGAAATAACACGAATTAAATTAATAGAATGAAAATGAGTGATTTGAGAATCTCTATCTTACTCCTTTGAATAACACATTTGAAAAACTTATTAAGAATTTTAGGTTTTTCCTTTGAGGGAGAAAAAAATATAAGATTTTTTAAGAGTCATGGGTAGGTATTTTAGGATAGTATTGTTAATATAAATGGGTTTTTTGTGTGATGAGAAAGGGGGTAGTGAATTTTCCATTTATAAGTGAGTGTAGTGACTTGTTCATAACAGCTGGATAACTATTAAATGTTTTTGTCCCTAAAAGTGTGAAATAATGGACAATTTAATTTTTTTGGTCAATAATACCCGTGACCATACAATTTAACACATACATTGATGATAAAATAATTTCATATAGTTTTCACTTTTATCATAATATTATCTTACATTGGTAAATAATTATTTATCCTTGGTAACTAATTTTAACAAATAAAAAATAAAATTAAAGTTACCATATAATTTTGATATTCAGATTTCAAAAATTTTAAAGAATTTATAATTTTAATATTTTTAAATATGATAAAAATTATTTTTAATATACTAAATACCTAATGCATAGAAATAATTTTAGATTAAAATATAACATAATTTCTAAGATGTAAAATATTATTTTTAAAATTAAACATTATATTTTTAAATGTTTAATTTTATTTGTAAAAAACTGCATTTCCACGAATAATGATTCGTAAATTTTATGTTATTCTTATTTGATAATATTTTAAATAAATAAATGATATTTTTAAAAATGGGATTTTGTATTGTTAACCAAAAAATTTATATTTTCAGAAAAATATTGAACATTCATTATAATAGAATTTTATTAATCAATGTCTAAAAATAATTTTAATTTTTTTAAATATTAATTTAAAATATATGGATTTAATATTTAAATGAAAATAAAAAAAATAAAAAAAATATTTTGATAAATTTACTTTTTAAAATATTAATTCTTCTCAATAATTACCTATAAATTACTGATTATATTTGTTTTAATATATTATAAATATATTCATTATATTTTATCATCTTTTTTTTCTAATTATAATTTAACTGAAAAAATAGAGAATATGAAAATCTAATTTTAGAAACAAAAATATTTTTAATCATGAAATGAGTTTATTATTATTTTTAACATTCTTGGAAGTAAATATAGAAATATTGTTAACTTGTATAATTTTTTATATTCATAATACATTTTTATAAAATCATTCTTCATTATTTATTTGTTTCATAAAAACATATAACACTTTAAAAAATATTTATTTAGAGATTATTTTTTTATATTAAATTTCTTTATCCCACTTGCAATTATAATTAACATTGATATTCTAAACATTTAATTTTATCTTTTTATTGAGTATAAAATATATATTTGAATATATAATAATCTAATTATAATATTTTCAATACATATAAAAATTTATTGTAATTTTATTTAATAAATTTTTTATCTTTCGTTATTTATTATTTCTATAATTTAATATTTATAATTTTTGTAAACTCTAAAAACTTAATTATTCCAATCTAATATATGTTTATCCAATGACTATAAATAAATAGACCAAATTTTAAAATACCACCTTTCAAATGTCCACATTCACAATAATCATTTTTATAATGGTCAGATTGTTTTATATATAGAGCCTTAGAAAATTAAAAATTTATTCTAATCTCACATCAAATAGAAATAATCTAATTCCTTGTTAATTAATTTTATGAATTCATTATCGTTTCATTATTTTTCTTCTCATCAGAGGTTTTTTTCTACTAATAATGGTTCTCAATGGTGAAGATAATCATATAGATCTCCATGTTTTTACGATATATTTTCTTATATTAATTGTTTACATTTTGTTTTGAAAATATTAATTGATCTTATTCACCATGGTATGTAATACATGGTTTCATGTGCATTTTTGTAATTTTTAATCTCAATAAATTTATCATGGTTCATTTTAGTTTATTATTTCATGTGAAAAAATTCACTAAACATTGTATTTATTTAAAGGGAATTTCAAACAAAATCTAAGGGTGTTACAGCGTGGTTATTATTTCACAATGGAATATAATTTTTTATCATCAATGTTATTAATTTAAACCTCTTCCTTGAGTCATGGATTACTCATATACTCTTCACTATACACATTCCTTTAAAAACATATCTTCATAAACAGAATTTAAATACTCTTCTAAGATATATTGTTAGTAATTTTACAAAAATATCACATTCCTAAAAAAATAATACATTCATATGAAATGTATGGTGCTATTTTTTATCTTATGATTCTTAAAAATATTTTGAGAAAATTATGTAAATATTTTTTATGCTCTAAATCAATTTTCATATACTCTATATCATAAAAATCTCATCTCATAGATGAACTATACTATTGAAAAAGAAACTCCAAAAAAATATTTTTAATCAATGATAGTATATGGATTTATTTTCATCCATATATTCTATGTTTAATCTAACATATCTCATGAAAAAAAATCATATAGAACTCAATATCCATAGAGTTACTTAGACGTTGAACTAAATTTCCATTGTTCATCACACATACTACATTTTGATTTTAATTTAGAACTAGATTTTGTGACATTAATATGACATGGTTATGAAATATTATTTTTTATTCATATGTGGATATTTATGATATGAAATTATTCATACACACAGGGTCAATTCTTTGACACATATTTTAATACATCTAAAAAATTAATCAAGACATATCCAAACACTCCAATTGATCCCAAAACAATCCATGAAATCATTTTTATATCATTACCAAATATTATTTTTCCTAATTTTATGAACTCACTTTTCATGAATTTTTTACCATGAATTAATTAATTTTTTGTAGTAACAAATATATTTGGAAAATAATTACTTCAAAAATTATCAAACTAAATTCAACTTATTTAATAATTCATAATACTTATCATGAACCATGTTTCTTCACAATTGAAAACCCATCATGCATGAGAAACAAAATGAAGTCTCTTGACAACTACCTACCTCAATAATAGAACAATATATTAACCAATTTTTGTATTCCATCATATAGATATGTTATTTAATTGGAACTGTACCTTATTGAATTCTAACGTGACAATAAAAATTTTGTTCAAATTTGAATAGATCTTAAATAATATATCAAATGGAAGTGTAGAACAGTATACATGAAAATGCATCACATCAATGGGTTATTTAATAAAATCCCAATATTCAGAACTAAATATATATTGAAAACCAGTCATTGGAATTTTTTTCATCCTCTTATCCTATTATCATCTTAATAGATATTGAAATAAATATGTATTTATTAAAAGTAAAACAAAACACAGTGGGTAAAACATTTTTATACCACTAAAATACTATTTTTCTGCATAATATATCTATAATTAATTTTATAATTATTGGTTACAATCACACTTATCAAACAACATAATACATATATTACATTGACAAGATATCCATAAAAAAATAATACACCTTAATATAATAAAAATATATTTTTAAAAATTTATCCAAAATTGAAAATAAGGATCCATGTTGGGCGGATTATATACATTATATAATCTAAAAATATAAAATATGAATACACTACTAATTAGTGGAACCGATAGCATACATGGTCCCATATACATGTATACATTACTAAACACCATCTTACCCCATTATCCATAGATCCATTGAAATAAATATCTCAAAGACTATGAAATATTCATGATCAGTGGGGTTAAATTATAGAAAACATAATAAAACAAGCATGACTATAAAATAATAAAATATAAATACGGTGCATGTTTAATATTAGAAATATGATATAGAATTAAAATATTATAATACCATGTCTTTCTTCCTTGATCTAACTCATCCACAGAAAATATATACCCAAAATTTTATAACTAGTTATAGTAATTGGAAAAAAATCATTGGATATGAATATATAAGGAAAATGGGACGGCATGGTAGTGATGACCCATTATTAAACATGAAAATGACTTCGCATAACTAGATAAAACTCTAGGGAAATATTATTAGAAATCAGAATCATCATTGAATCATTCTATATGAAAATATATTGGCTGGGATTATTGATTAGAAAATGGATAAACCCGTCCCAAAAATAGATATCACAATAATAGGATAGAGTATTATGAAAAAAAATCCATGAACATGTATATTAAGATATCTTATTTTAGGGAACCCAACCAATCTTAGATAATAAGTATTATGAAACTCTATTTGTGGAGAATCAAACCCATCAATGATCACCAATACATGGAAAATAAGTTAGTAAGAAACTCAACCAGTGTATATTCATATATACAATGAAACTGGTTATTTAGACACCAAACCTGTCCATGATTATTAATATTATAATCAGGGTATGATATGCAATTATCTGTCACATAATTTTTGAATTGACTCTCACCAATCACAACCAAGGTTAATGAACATCAAATTGGTGAAACCTTACCAGATATAATTTATAAAGTTATATATTATACACATTTACCTCATGTTTTATACCTAAAAATTCTCAAATGATTCTTTTTTCCACCGATTGAATGAATCATAATTTCTCACAATAAAACTTAATATAATAGTTAAACTATACTAGATTCTAACTAGCCATATAAAACAATAATTTTTATTCTCACTCTAACATGATTCCTATCATGAATTCCCCATTTATCAATAAATTTATAAGTAATATCTAATGGTTACATGAATCACATAAAAATTATGTAATCCATCAGTAGTTTTTTATTCTAAACCTAACAATGATATCCTATATAAGATATGTCAATTAGCGGATGTGTAGTTCATGTATACTTAATATAGGGACCAATACATATGCAAAAGTCCTCATTATTCAATTAATGAAGTATTAACCACACTTTGGATATAGTTAAATCAGTATCACCCACTCAAAAGTACCAACATGCTACTAGAAGCATACATCAAATATAAAAAATGGAAAACATAGGGACCAAAAACATTTTTCCCATTAGTGAAGGATCATAAAAAGATCATATACAAAATTATAATCAATTAATATGAATAATAAAACCTAATAAAGTACGAAAACATTTTTATTTAGAGTAACGAGATACAATGAAATGAATGAAACCAAACATTACCTTCCACATGAAATTATGATTACTGAATTCCGACTAACATAATATGTAATGATAAAATCTATCTAAAAATGGTATGGGAGGAGCCGAATCCTTTGTATAACATCCTGGTTGTCCAGTTTCTTTTAATATTTTCTTCCAGATTATTAAAAATGAAGTATAAATGAATTTATGAGTAAAAATGGACGAAACACCAACTGCTAAAATGTGTAGTCATGAAACCCACTAATATTCTAAAAGCATATCATTATTATATATATCCATCTACATAATAAATTTCCACCACCAAAATCCAATTAGTTGGTGGGAGACCCTATTATAAGACACCAATAATTTTTTCACTTATGATAAGGGTTTTAGTATAGTTCTGAGAAACTAGAAATAATTTTCTAGTTTCACCTATTTCATTGATTTATTAGTTCCAAACTTACAAATAATCTGGGAAAATATTATTCCTAAAATTTATATAAATAATAAAAATTATATTTAATTCATTCCTCAATATTCTGAGGTCATCACATTTTATCTTCACTTTTATAACATTTATCATACACTTCATTAATTTTATTTTCGAATCAATGAAATCATAGTGTATTCATTATTTATTCAATTTTCATCCTTTACTTTTCCTATTATACATCATAAATTTTACACTCATATAACTATACACACATATAAATGTATATTCAATTAAAATATATGAAAATTGTTATCATTAAAACACATCATTATAAATTCTTAGATTTATTCATTCCAAAGGATGACCAAATAATATCTCATATTTCTCGCTCTCATGAAATAATACATCATGGTGTAAATAAAACACATAATAAGATTATTTATTTTTATTAATGATTTAATGTGACATTTGAAACTATAATGATAAACAAGGTTAAAACATTCACTTAATATCCCAAATAATGATGTTTTCACAAAATGTTTAATGACACTTATGAAAATGGTAAATATTATATTTAAATCCAATAATTTTTAATGGAATATTGTTTTGTATTGATCTTTAATTTCAATTTTTGGTTAAAATTATGAAATTTTAATAATTTTTTATTTTATGGGTAATGTATTAATTTATAACTACTAGTATGAAATTTTTAGATCATATATTGATTTAGGATGTGATTTTTATGGTATAGGTTTTATCTGGAAATTTGGTAGGGAGGTTGGTAATTTTGGTTTACAACAATTGATGGTGGAATAAAATTATTATACTAATTAATTATGTGAATGGTTATTAATTTTTTTCTCTAAAATAAATATTTGTATTTATATGATATATTTTTCAATGGATTTATAAAAGATATATTGCAAGAATTTAATTTTTTCTAGATTTTATGTTTACTAAAATTCTAGTATTCAGATTTAATTTAGGGAATTGAATAATAAATTAAATAGTAGAAGGAATATTTGGTTTTATAACATTTTTCAATGGGGTAAATTATGTAATTAATCTCATATTAGATCTAACATTCCCTAAATATATTTTATCTAATATTATCTATTCAATAAATAAAATATTTTTTAGTAATTAATTTATTTTGTATAATTGAGATGGAGGATGAGGAAGAGTAGAAATCGATATATAAATTATAGGTGATTCGGTATTGATGACCATCATGTAATTTAAGAGGGTGACTAAAGATTCTGAAAAATCAATTATAATTATAAATATAATAAATATTGTTCTAAATTGATTAATAGGTAATATTTAAGAATATTATATAATGATTATACTATTTAATTGATCATAAGAAGAATTATTTTTATATTAATGGACATAATATTACTAATGAATATTTGATAAGATTCTAATTAGTGATATAATAGATTACTGATTGAAATTTTTATATTGTGGAATAAAATATTTAAATATATCTAAGTAATTATATTATAATTTAACAAATTTATATTTTATTCGTGGTGGATTAACGGTGTAGTTGATGCAATGATATTAGATTGTGAATTTTTTTAGGATGTTTATATTTCAAGATGTTTATAATATAAAATAATAGTTAAATGTATTTATAATTCTTCTATAAATTATTTCATATTTTATAATAAAGACACAGAGATTAAAATTTTTAAGGTTTTTGAAATATATAAGTTTCATGAATAGTTATTTTTTAATAATTGGAATGGGTTCTATAAAATTGGCATAGGGTTGTTCCATTTAAGGTAATATTCACCCTATTAATTGTATAAAAGTATATAACAAGGTAAATATTTATAAGGTGGCCTTGAAATATAGAAAACAATTTTATAATGAATTATAATAAAGACTTTATTTTTTAGGTGATTTACATGTTGTTGGTTCAAATTCTATAATACCCACAGTACATTGACACTTTATAGTAACAAATTTTTCATTGGTCAAGCCACCAGATAAATTCTTTCCATTTTTATAATGATTACTATGATGTTGCAAATCCGGATCTATGTATCACTGAGTGGGGGAGGGGTGAATCATTGATTTATTTTTCTTTTTATGTTTCCTTCTTTTTAAAACAACATTATCCTCTTGTTAATTATTTTATTCTATGATGAACACTCAAAACCATAGGAACACAATATTTACAAGGTTCACTACTCAACAAGAGTAGCTATGCCCTTGGTATGGTACAAAAATAATCACACACCACACAATACAATAGAAAAAAAATCCTTTAATGTGAAATAAAATGAGTAGGATATAACCTTACAATCATGTAGCACATGGAAAACAATCTTCCTTTGTCTGTGCACCCTCTTGAAACAAATATGGAATTATAGTATTTCATTGCTTCTTTATAATCGAACAGCTGTATTCTCTGAAGTAAAAATCAGCACTTTCTTACCGAGAATCCGGTAAGAACTATCTTACGCACAACCGAATATGTACGAAGACCAAAAATATATCATGCACCCTTTTATGTGTCCTGCGCACAACTTTTATTCCACACGCGCAAGATTCAAATTTTTTCATGAAATACCTCTTGCGCAGAACATAAATCTTGCGCTCAACTCCCTTCTCGCACACAACTTTTCCTTATTGCGTGAAACTCTATTTATTTGAAACACTATTATTTTCCCAATATTTTACTGCACCTCAGAGATCGGGATTTCCCTATGTGTCAATAACATAAAATGTCTAGAGGTCACTTCTTATTTATTGTCCTCATTGACCCATGCGCGCAAAAACCCTAATGTGTCGCGAAAGATCCTGACGTGTCATGCAAAACCCCATCTGACATAAACTTGTACGTGTTATTCATGTAGCATGCCAAAGCCCATTTTAAATCACCTTGGGTGCATAAGTATATTTTACACCAGACTCATATTTCACACACTTCATTGAATCATTCACTCACTTCATGCATTTTCCATTTTTTGAAGTTTGGACCTCAAAACATGTCTTGCGTGGAAAACCCCATTTTTCGTCAACTTTGGCACATATGTCTCTTTCGCGCCAACCTCTTATTTCCCACACATATTTATTCTTTCAATAGATTCCTCCATTTTAGATTTTTTTATCGTTAGTAACATGAATCATGCCTTGCGTGCAAGATTTTAGATGACCTCCAATCTTGCATGAAAAAACCAACCTTGTGCGAAAAACCCCAATCTTTCGTGCAAGACTCTCATTTTCCAGATTTTGTTGTTTTTATCCTGGAACACCACTTGCTTGAAACATATAGATTAATCTTCAATCGTGCGCACAAAATCATTTTTCAAAACACATTTCTTTTCTCCCGAGTTTCATGCCCTAAAATTTGGAAAACACTTGAAAACGGTGCCACCTAGGAATGTTATTTTATGCATCCCCCAGATAATCCATTCCTTTTTCATGTTATCTCTTAAATTAATCCCCTAACCATTCTTCTTATTTCATCATGAAATCCACCATCATGATATTTATCCTTTTATTGATCAGCTTTTTCATCGTTAGATTTTAGTGGGAAGCACTAAAACATTCTATTCTTCTAGCAGTATCATTCCAACCAAGGAAAACTATATATGAATGGCATCATAGTTTCTCCCACTTTAATTCATAAGGATTTCATCACAAGTTCTCATAACATATTATATATTTGAAATAATAATCAGCAAAAAATTGTCTATTATTCAAGTCCTTAAAATGTGAATTGATTTATCTTCTTTGAAAACAAAAGAAAACACTCTGTAACAGCAAACTCTTCTTACTTACATATCCATCCATCTTGGTCTTAACATATTATAGTGATTGCTGAAAATGATGATAATATTGATGTCTTTATAATCTTTTATAAACCGTTAGATAACCATATAATTATTGATTTTATAGGGGTATTAAATTAAAAAGTATTAGTAAATGATTATATTTTTAAAAAAGAGGTATTCATATATATTTTATTGTATTATATAGATTTTGAATATATAGTATATTTATTATTCTAATATTTTTTTTGGATCCCTAGTATCAAGTCCCTAAAAACCTATAATGGGGTTTGATATAAAAACTATATGTGATAATATACTATAATACCCTCACACAGATGATTGGAATTAGCATAATGGAATACATATATATGGGTTCTAAAACAATTTGTGATATATAATTAATATAATGTTGATATTATGTACAATTATAGTGATATGGAACTGTAGATTAGTATTGTTATAAGTTAATTGGGAAAATTCCATAACTGTAGGAAGAATTTTATAATTTTATTATATGTTTTGTTATGTTACTTCTCGTAAGATATAATTTGTGGTGGGAAGTATCTTTTAGGGTGGACACATAGATGGTAAGGATAATCCATAAGGATGAATGTTTTCTCAAATGATAAATATTTTTTTACAAGGTTTTTATTTGTTGACAAAAAAAGATATATTATTCTGATATCGTTGCAACTGGATATCTATATTGATATATTATAGAGTGGTCCTAACATATGGTAAATTACTTAACTTTAGTGCATTTAATAGTTAGTAATTTTGTAAGGGATGTTTTTTGGTTCATTATATAATAGTAAGTGCATGTACTGTCTGGATGATATGGAATTATTAAAGATGGTTTAGTTTGGTGATGAATTTTTTGATGATTTTTTAATGTTTTATATGACAATATACTTTCATAGTTCATTATCAAAGAAACCTGTGAATTTTGGGGAAGAAACATCTAATTATTTTTATATACTCACCCATAATTCATATACTAAATTTATATAATTATACAAATAAATTTTTTATAGTGGTGTCTAACCATACCTCTGGACACATGAGAACTTAGTTTGATGTGAATTTTAGTATATATCAAAATAGTTATAGTAGATATGATATACATTGTATTTCTTTTTTAACATTTAAATTAGTTGTATATAAAATTATACTCTTTCAGAATAAATTATTCTTGTATTATAATTGTAAAAAATACTTTTTTTAATTAAGTTAATGTTTATATTCTACTTACAATAGGGTTAGTGAATTATGTGATTGTGTGTTGATATACCCATAGTGTTACTCATGATACCAGGATATATTAAAGGTTGGTTTTCATGGTGTTGTTAAAATAATTTTTAACATATATAGAGTCATAAAAGGGGAAACTATAAATTCGTCTAAATTGATGTTATCCCTATTTATGATTATAAAATTTAAAAGTAATGTAAAGATTGGAATGAAATAAAATAGAACCCCAATGGGAATGAAATATTGATTTTTTCTAATTTATTGAAATATAGATGTGTTTAAAATGATATTTTTTTAATTTACAACATAATAATATTCATTGAGAATTTATAATTAGATTCTACCTTAATTTATGATATTATTTTATTTTATGATTTTTATATATT
This sequence comes from Viscum album, assembly GCA_963277665.1. Lineage (NCBI taxonomy): Eukaryota > Viridiplantae > Streptophyta > Magnoliopsida > Santalales > Viscaceae > Viscum > Viscum album. Next base: position 422,159,214 of record OY728148.1, read on the forward strand.
TTTTAAATAGTTATAGATGAAAATATTTTATAAGCAATGATTTAAAAAAAATATTAGTAACACTAATAATGAAATAAAAATAATCCAATATGAGATAATTTAAACTAAAATAAAATCAATATACCCATTCATTTATAATATTTTTGAAAATTAAATTTGAAATAAAAATCAGTATTGAATTAGAAAATGAATTGTACATAAGCTAAATTATATACTTATTTCTCCATAATATTAAGTATAATAATAAATTTTTAACACTTGAACGGGGATAAAAAAAATATTCTAGTAGTTACTGTCCATTTTTACTTTTCTATTGGATTATATTTAATATGTTTAACTTTAGGGTGGTGAATTTTTTTACATTATAATTTCGTTAAAAAATTTTCCAATACTGGGGATATTCTTTTTCATGTTTTTTTTCATTCTATTATTTATTATATATTCAAATTCAATATTCCCCAATTTTAGTATTTTGTATAATTAGTTCGATGTATATAAATGAAAGTAAAATGTCCCATGCTAGATGATTAGAAAATGTTTTATATTAAAGTGGTAACATGTGGATGGTATAGTAAAAATATTTAACTAATATACAAATAATATAGTGAATTGAAATCATATGATAAATCTGTATTATCGTAAACTCTTTCAATCCATATTATTGTCATATTATCCATATGTCTCCTCTATATCATCCAATTTGTAAAATTCAAGGTATTTATGGAACAATATATATGGATAAGAAAAATACTTATTTTTTAATTTAGAAGCACTAAATCAATATATTTAAAAAAGGATCTCTATAGTGATAAAAAATATATGATAAAAAATGAGAGGAAGTTGAGTGGCTCATAATTTTTTTAATAGTGAAGGTTCAATGTATATATTTGATGAAAATGGAATCATGGTAGTTCTGATTAATTAAATTATTGCATAAAAATAGAAATTTAACCCAGGAACAATACATTGAACTCAATACTCATTTATGCAATAGTGAATATAAGAAATTTCTTCATGGAGCAGTTTTTTTAAAATATAAAAGAAATATTGCATGGAAAAGAAATATGATTAATTTAGTTGTCTTGATATTATTTCATTAATAAACATATAATATTTATTAAATATAGTTTACTTTATGGTATGGGTTATCTTATCCATTTTATTTATTAACAATCTTTTTTCAAGAAAACATTCACGAAATGTGATGGAAATGATATATTAGAAAAAAAATAAATTCTTAGGTAAAATTTTTTTATTACACCATGACTTTGGAATATATAATTTCAAGGATTTTATTCATTTTTAATTTATCATATCATTTATTAATTATTTAGTTCTGAAGGATCAAGTAAAACCATGAAATAGTTTTTAATTTATTGATTCTTCATGAGTTTTATATCTATAAATCTATCAATACTCAAATATAGATATATTTTTTAATACACAATATAAAGTAGTAAAAATGGAACTTACCATTATTTTTCATTTAATATTTATATATATATATTGTATGATTTTGGATAAATTTTGTGATAAATTCTATCTTCCATATATATATATTTTTGGGTTATTTATATCTTTTTTATATTTCATGGATATATTTTTATTGAATTTATATTTTTAAATCACTATAAAAATCCCTTTTAAAATTTTATACTTCATAAAAATTTATACTTGAAGGAATATTCTTGAAAATAATAATTTGATTATATCATTTTATGATTCAAATTATGTTATTATCTTATAATTAAATTCCATTAACTATCTATGTTTTTACTATAATTAAAAACAATACATTTTGAGTTGAAAGATATATGAAGATGAATCATCGTTAGTTTCTCATAAAAGGAGGAGGTAACCATAAAAAAATCTAACACTATTATGTTTTGTTCTGTTATTTTTTAGATCAATCGGATGAATATATTCATGTTAGATTCATTATACTTTTTTTTGAATTTCAATATTCAAATAAAGTATATTAATAATAATTGTATTGTTTTCACTTATATTTTTATTTTATAAACATTCCATTAAACATAGTGGGTTTATTATTACATCATCTCCTTTGTTGATGTTCTTCATCACTCATTAAAGGATTCATATATGATATTTTTATAAAGTGGGTTCCTCTAGATGAAACCATATTCTATATTTATATACAAGTGGATAAAAATTATTCATATCAATGAGTCTTAATTTACTTTTAATGTTTATTACTCATAATTTTTATCAAATTGAGTCTAATTGTTAAAATAGCTGAGAAGAATTATTTTAATAGTGTTAAATATTAGAATTTAAATTTCACTATAGATATTCTATATAAATTATTTGGTAAAGAATTTCTAATTTCCAAAACCTATGTAAAATGATTGAAAATGTCTCATTTCATTAATACTCATGTCAATGTTCAGAAAATTAAAAAAAATATATACATCAAAAAGATTCCAAAGTATAAAAATTATTTTACTACTTCATTAGAGTAAAATATGAACATATAACAATAAGACCACAATTTATTCTTATTTAGACATGAAAATTAAGATGATTAAATAAAAAACAAAGAAAAAACCCTCATTGATAAACATAATTATTAAATAAAATATCATATTTTGAATTATAACATGTGAAATGAGAAAACTTTAATTGGTAATTTATAAATATGATAAAAATAATCTTTGGGAAAATGTGCATATGGGAAAATAATTTCTGAATAAAGATAAAAAATTAATTTTATTTCAATATATACTATTAATCATGGATATTTGACTTAATACAAACCATAAATGATAATATGGACTGAATAAAAATATGTATGATGATGATTAAATACTGAATAATATTCTATAGAAATTATCAGTCTCTACAATTAATTTATTAATTTTATAAATAATATTTATTGACATGGTAAACTATTTATATAAATTAATAAAAAAAATTGATGGACATCATATTGAAAAGGTTAAAGAGATTTTGGGTAATAAATTCAACACATTATTTATTATGTAAAAAATTATTCATATTCATATAATCTCGTAAATATTAATCAAAATATGATAGAAGATATGACACAGTGATTTGGAAAAACCTAGGCACAAATAATTCAAAAAATTTAATAATGTAAAAATAATAATTGTCCCTAAATGTTCTGATTTTGAATAAATATGTAAGACAAGACCGTATCCATATGGTTTATTAGGTCAAAAGATTATAGAATATAAGTCATAATCCGTATATTTTATTTACTCATATATTATAGAAGATGGAATGATTGATGTATAATTAATGATTCTAGGGTTTTTAAAATTTAATAAAAATTTACATGAACATGCACATTGAATGACCAAGAGGATAAAAAATACATAAAAATGGTATTTATATTCAATAAAAAATTATGATGATAATTAAATGTATGTTTCATGATATATGAGCAATTAAAAGCTATAATTATAAATATAAAACATCCCTTAATAACATATATTTCGGACACACTTATATATAATTTCATTATGAATCATAGTATATGATTGAGTTTATATAATTCACATACATAAGAATGAAAATAGAAAATATTTTATTTTTTAATTTTATATCATTATACCGAAAGAGAAATATATTCTACAATAATTATATCAACATAATCATGTAATAAAAATATATAAACAACATAAAAATAATATAAAAAATTATGGGTTATGTTCTCTCATAACTACCATAGCTATGAGTCTATGTAAAAAATATATAAATGATTTTGAACAAGGATATAATTTAGTAAAAAAATAAGGATCACTGAGTTAAAATAAAATCAATTAAAGTTACATTATTTATGGGTTATGTCTATATTTATGAAAACAAAATCTCTATTTTGAATATGGTAGTAGAATTATAATTTTCTATCAAAAACAATAATTTTATTGTCATGGATAACTATTTAAATATTAATATAATGGAAAAACACAAATATAAAAACAAAAATATATTCTAAATGATGAATAAATATAATAAGTATAATATGTTATTACAATTAATAGAAATAATTTATTTACTTTTAAAATGCATTTTCTATTATTTTATTAAACCACATTATTACATACTTATTTTAATTATTTAATTTATATTAATATTAATATTTTTCATAAAATGTGTTATAAATTTTGAATCAATATGAACATTTCTTATTGATGGAAATTTTGAGAAATTTATGTAATAATTTAATTTTTAAAAAATTTATATGCCTTGAATCAATGATAAGAAAACTGTTCAATCCACCCTCCAATAGACCAAGGTCCAGAAACCAGTTATATGGTATCTACCAAACATGTGTGGCATCCACTTTATCACCAATAAATCTTCTATTTTAATTAATAATATAAACAAAGATATATATAGAATATAAACATAGAATGAAAATAAATATATAATTAAAACCAATATTGTCATATAATTTGAAATTCTAATAATATAAACAATCGGTATAATAAACTCATCACAAAACATATGCAAACCTAGTAATTTATGCCATGATATTTCTCAATGTTATGGTATATACACTCCATAATACAGGGAATCAATACACATTTATAAGTTCAATTATAAACAAACTTTAACATCATGAAAAATATATAGACACATGGAGAATAACATTCAAGTGAGTTCATTGGGGTGAGTATAGTAATACATAGTGTGGTTTCCATTCTAGTTGAAAATTTAAATATATATACCATATAATATATTGACCTTAATTATTATATAATATTGAGTTTTAAGTAATCAATTCATTCACATAGATTTCACTATTTTTATAGGTAAATTTACTATATAATTAGTCCAAAATTTTAACATAAATAATTATTTCTACCCAATTTGTGAACATCTAGAATGTATCCATTTTCACGAAATATAAAGCTTTTAAGATATAAGGAGTTTTATTTTAATAAAACATCTTCACATTTTTCATCACAGTCTCATCCTATTCACAACCCATTTTCAAAACCCTATAGAAAAAATTTATAAGATTTTATGTCATCAAAAATATGAGTAACATACAAAAAAGAAAAAATGATACTCGTAAGTCAATCAACACACAAAAAAATTATTTTTTGAAAAAAACACTTTTATCTCAATTAAAAAAAATCAAACATGAAATTAACAACATTCTTAAATAATTTTATAATGTGTTTCATTATAAATCAATAATGAAAAATAAACATCAAAATAGTTTATTTAAATTCTTATAAACACATTATATCATATTCAAAAAATTATTTATATCACCCTTTGGAAGTTGAAAATACATTTCATTAAAGATAAGCTCATTATCTTACCATAAAAAATAATACTATTTTCATAAAAAACAATTGAAATTAAATATAAATCATATTGGTAACATTGGAAATAATTTTCATAAGACACTAAAGAATAGAATGACAATAAAGGTCAAATTCAATCATGACCATTATCCAATGCATCATAGGGATATAATAGAAAAATTTTTCGTATGTTTTTAATATAACCACATATTCTTTGTTTATAATTGAACTTACCATCATGGGAATATAATATGGAAAAAATTGATTTATAATAGAACCACCCATACTTGGTTTATAATAAAACCCCATTCTTCAAATAAAATTCCCATGAACCATAAAACATATAAACACATGAAATCTTAAATTTAAATCATCATACTAAAAATATATATTATTTTCAATCATAAAAAATATTGTTGAAATTGAAATATAGATTCCAATTAAAATTATTTTTGAAAATACCAAGAAAATTTAGTATGGGTAATTTCTATTTAATAAAAAAATAAATAATATTAAGGAATAAAAAAATTAATATAATTTTTATAGTGGTGTGGAAACCCCATTGACCCCATATATATGAAAGTAGATGATTTGATAATATTATTATAGAAATAAAATTTGTTCTATAAAAAAGTCTCATTTTGGATTTTTTACAGAAATATATATATATATATATATATATATAATGTCCTTTATAATTCCTTTATCTTTATATAAATACATTCACAATATTATTTTACTGATGTGTATGTTAAAGAAAAATATGTGGATAATAAACTATAAAGCATTTAAATGTGGTTTCTATATTAATATGTCTCATAGAATAAGTCCATCTCAGCCTTTATGTTCTATAACATTTCAAATAAATGAATTCTGGTAATTAATTTTTTTTAATTATATTTTTTAGGATTATTATTCATCTTTTTCTACCATGTTACTTACAAATATATAATCAATTATTTTCTCATCATATTTTTAAATTATATTTGGCTTGTATTGTAAAAATAAATTTTTTAGATTGACTATGGTCAAAGAGGTCCTTATTTTATCATATATAGAATAATAATCATGACATAATAATCTTTTATTAAACATAATTATCAAATTTAATAAAACTATTATTTCTAGTTATGAAAAATGAACTACATTACAATAATTGAAAGGTTAGGTCATACATACGGATGAGTAACATTTTAATTTATCAAATGACTATGATGGAATGAAGGTAAATAGTTTTTTTATCATTATAAAATTGTAATTATTTCATAAATACCTTATTTTTTTATTTAAATATATTTATAATTATCATCTTGGTTATATAGTGACGAAGAATGAATCACATCGATTCATAGAAGTGGTAATCCACGAAAATACAAAGACGATGTTAAAATATTTAAGTGGATATAAAATTAGGATTATTATGTATATATTATTTTCTCAGATTTATAATTATTCCATTGATATCATATATGAACATTAAATTCATTATTATAATAATCAATGATAGATGTTGATAGAAAAATAATTATGTCGGATTGTGAGGTGGTAGTTCACAGTTCACACAAACGATAGTTTCATTCCCCAATTAATACAATATGGGATGTACATAGGTTATGAAATTAGTGTAAGAACATATATTTAAAAACTATATATTTGTGTTTTTATTTTATGATTTTTGAATAATAATTGGAGTAGGTGGATGAATAAATATATCAATATCATTCTGTTAAAATCTAATCCCGTTTTTTAAAAAACATTTATTACATTCAAGCATAAACAATCTAATGATCTAATTTTTCAAAAAAAACCATATCATATGTGGGGATATATTCTATCATGTAAATTATGTGGTTATTATATGACTTAAAATCATTTCTATGTGTGAATATTTGAGGGTTGGTTGTTCCCTTTTATATGTATAAGGAGGTGTACTCAGAGAATTACTATAAATATAATATTAATATAAACTAATTATCTTGTTAATTTTTTTAAAAATTGATATAATTTGAAAATCAGATGACTATGGGTATAAATACAGTAATTAAATTAAATTTTTATAAGATTAGAATAGTTTTTTCCCTTATCTATTTTTTATCCCATGTTAATAGTTTGTGAAAATTACCTCAATAAAATTGTATATACAAAATATGGGTCAATGTACTTAACATAAAATGAATATTTGTTCCTAAATTGACCATAGTTTATATTTTAAAACATATAAGAGTCACTTGTCTGGATATTTTTTTTAGGAATTTTTAATCATTTAATAAAATTTTATTTATTCTAAATAACCTTAATTTCATTTTGGGATGATTAATTCTATATGCCATTGAAAAGGTCTTCAAAACAATGGAATTATAATTTAATATTGTCACACCTATTTAGAAAGTTATTAGAATATGAAATATTATTGGGACATAATAATTTACTAAAAATATATTAAATTTATCATTTATAAAATAATTCATTTAATTTTTATACTAATTCAAAAGTGATTCATCTGTATCGTTTAATAATTTAAGTAATTATTTCATAAATTCGATTCAGAAATAAATTTATGTGACAAAAAAATTATCTATAAAATAAACCTTTTATGACCAAACTGAGCCAATGTGTATTCTTAATTAAAATATATAGATATTATTAAATAAAGAGAGTGATATTTTTGACATTTCATTATGTAAAATTACATTAAGGAAAAAATAAATGGAATATGTGACCAAGATTACATATTTTAGAAGATTGGAAAGATAGTGATAAAATTCAGTCATCTAATAATATAATTTCATGTTTTATGATCTTATGCAGTCCATATATTATTATATATAACCTTAATTTCCAGATTTTCCCTTATCATAGTGATAAATATTTACTAGCTTCAATATTCATATTGGAAAAAAAATAAAACAGATATATATATATATATAATTTAGACCTCATTATTCTAAATCCGAAATCAATTTTTTCGTATTGAATTTATAATGATGGTATAAATTAATTTAATATTAAAATATAAAAGTAAATAGATCAAATAATTTTATAAAAATTCCTTTTAATTATAAATATTTTTAATTCCAAATTAAAGAAAAAAATTCTGAAAAGAATATAATTAGATTGTTTTTTATGAAAATGAACTAGTTTCTTATCAAACTATTCTAAAAACTAATTTTGGATTTATAATTTAATTAAATAAATATTAACTATTTAATGAAAAAAATATTTTTTTCCATTATTCTCCATAATAATATCAAAAATTCTAAAAATGACATGAAATGACCTGGTCCTCTGTGGTCCATTAAATTATGAAAATTCTGTGTTTGAGGTGTTCTGGAGGACACATTGGCTAATTTTGAGAGTTATTTAGTTTTTCAAATTTTTTAATGGTGAGTCTGAATCATTTGGTTGTGTTGGTCAGTGGTGTCGGTAGGTAGAATTCATAGGTGGAATTGGTAGGTAGCATCTGTGAGTGGAGTTTGTAGGTGGTGTTAGTGAGTGGCATCAGTATGTGGCGTCGGTAGGTAACGAGGGTGGGTCACTGATAGCAGCTTGCATCAGTGACTTTTTGAATAGTGATCCACCTAATGGTGAATTGATATTGGTATCTCACATTAGTGAAATATCCATTGGTGAATCAGCCATCAGGGACTCAGATCGGAGACTCACTCAACGTTGAGTCATTTTGACAGTTTTTCCAAAATTTCCAAATTCCCCCCATTAACATTTTATTAGACAAAAAATGAGTTTAAAATATTGTTTAAGTGTATTCTAATGTGTTTCCAAGGAAGTAAATTGTATCTTTAATTTCTTATCAGGAACAATAATTTTAATTTTCAAATGGTGTGGTCTTGATCATGATCTAGGTTTCATGGTCATTGAAATTATTTTCCCCATAGATTTAGGATCTAGACATCCTAAATCCAAGAAATTTCCATCTTTATGTGCTTACATTTTTTTTGATACTGATGTTTCGAAAACATTCTTCCCCATGCGATCATGCATTTTTTGTGAGCCCCATATGTTGCATCTCCCTGCATGTTCCTCCTACTACATGTGCACCACCTATATTGGTGCTAGGTGGAGTTTCTAATCATCTATTCGTTCAAGTAGGGGTCCCTTGGTCTCATTTAATTTATACATCATACAAGGTGTGTATATTATAGTTCTATTATGAGGATAGATCAATTCATAATAAATAACAATAATCTAATTTGGGTGATATCGATATATATGGGATAGATAAAAGTGATTCATTCATATGTTATATTTTCCACTAATATTTTGATCTGTATAGGTTGTATGCATAATGAAAATCTTGGTTGTTGGTGTTCTTTTCCTCCACACCAATGATTGTTTCTAGATGTTTAATTTTGATCCACTTTAAATGAACATATTAATATGAAATTGGTTAACCCGTTATATTTAGTTAAATAAATGGATGCTTTAGGATCGAACTATCATTGTGATATCCCCTGAATTATAAAAGTGGATTTAATGAATGCATGTTTGTTAAAACTAAACACACCTTTCCTTGTTGGTGTATCTATGTGCTATGTGTGGTTTTGTTCTATATTATTCCTCGTGTTGTTGTGTGGGGCATGGGTCGAGAGGACACCCATTTCTGGGTTAGTAGAGGTGGTTTTTGGAATCTCAGGTTGAGAGATTGATTGATTATGGATTGGATGGGTAGTGATTGAAATGTGGGTATGAAGGATCATTATTTTATATATTTATGTTGATGTGTGTGATGGGTGTTGTGTTGTTATATAGTATGGATCTTGGGTTGGATGTGATGAGGTGTGTTTTTGGGATTGGTAGTAGGTCAGGGGTTTTCATATTGAGGGGAAGGACATGGTGGGATGACTTTGATGAATGTTGACAACATTGGTTTCTATGGGTGTGGAATATAGTATAAATTTTAAGTGAGTTACTTTTCTGTGTGGAATTTGACATTTGTTGATCGGTTTTTTATTGATAAGAGATGGAAATATTAAAAAAATATTAAATAAAGAATGATCATAGGTTAAATGAGATGGATGGGGGAATTTTTTAGATTTTTGTTTTTGGGAATTGATTTATTTAATCCATATACAATTTCACTGTTGTTGGTGTAAATAGATATATTTAGAGGTGAGAGAATAATTCAAAGTATATTAGGGTTTTTGATAGCTTTATTGATAAATTATAGGATTTTTATGAGTATTTTATACAACATATACATACCTCTTCATTCCCTGTGTTTTATAAACACACCCCACCATAGTTAAGAAATATGTGTCGAACACACCCACTGTCATAGGGGAGGGTTTCTTCCCCGATCACCTAGGTGGTAGGATGTATGTATGGCCATGTTCTCTTACATTCTCCCTCTTCCAGGGTATAATAGACCAAGAATATTCTGGAAGTTAATGGTTTGTGTAGACTTGGTGTGTGAGGGTGAGTTTGGTTTTCACATGTGTCATCGACATGATATGTATTGTGCTTTCCCATGTGTTTTAAGGATGTGACATGGCATGTGGCCTAGTTTTCTGTGATCAAAAGATATATGGGAGGCCTTGGTGTGTGTGGGAGATATGTCATGAGTTTCGTTTTCCCATTTTGTGGTAATAGATGTGAGGCCTAGGTTTGTATTGGATCATTTTGATGTGGTACATTCGGAAGATGTTGGAAATCAAGGATGTTTTCAATTATGGTGTGAGAGAGGCTAATCAGTAGGAAAATTGTGTGGGTTACCCAATAATTGATGTGCTCTATATTACTTTACATGATGTGTTTTATTTAGTGAGTGAGCCTTTGGTGTGGTTGGTGTGTCTAATATACCTTGTTTGCTGCTGTTGGTTTTTATTGTTTTCTCAGGGGGGGATTATTATTCTAATCCACATGGGAACGAGAGACTTGGGTTTTCATAATTAGTATACTCATATACTCACCCTATATTATGATACTACATTAATTTTTCCCAATGGATTACGTGGACATTTCTATACATTACTATCTCATACTAGGGGACACCCACAGTATCACTCCTCATATTTATTCATTTAATATTTACATTGGATATTTTAACTGTATTTGTAGCATTTATACTTTAAAATGTGCATGTGGGATAGAGTTTGGTTTTTATTTTTTATAATTCATGGATTTTTTTGAGATGTTCCATCTTTTCATCATATCTCAATTTCATATAAAAATGGTAATTCCTTCCATTTCATGATTTTCTATACCCTTGGTGCTATTTCACCCAATGGTCTACTTGAGGTGGGACGCACGGTCATTATATCTCTTCCTTATTTACCAGTATAAGAGGAGAATATTTTGAGGGAAGGGATTAGATAATAATGGTATCAAAGGTGATGGTTGATAGATAGGATGTAGTTTGGAGTTTGTCACAATGAGTATATAATGGTTTGGTAGGGAAATAGTGTCTGGTAATCATGGTATGTCACATAGGTCAAGGATGAGCTTCTAGGACATGGGATTTTAGGGACCCAATGATCTGATGCAAAGACACTAAGAATATTGATCGACCAAGTGAGGTTATATCATTTGCAGGGTAGAGACCCTAAGAATGGTGCATGAATCATAGAGACTTTTTTTATTTTTTGGAATTTGTGTTTTGGGGAAAATTGAAATGGGTAAAAATAAAACAAATTAAGATGAAGTTTAATGAAAATTACGTACTACTTGAGCATAAGAAATTCCTTGATTATTGATTACCTATGGCTCTTATTCAACATTCACATGTAGTACATTTATAAGAGGCATAGTAAGCCGACCTGGATAATCGTTGAAGGGTTCACCCTATGTATGAGGATGACCAGTGGAAGAGAATGTTACATGATTTCCAGCTATAGACTCTATGAAATTATGAGTTTAATATTTTTGACATATATTTAGATACTTGACTTTAGAATATTGTGATAACATTTACCATGATTCGATATCCAATTCAATACTGGGTTCCTCTAGTGGTGAGATAGATTCATGGATTTTCATGTCTATGGTAGATTCTTTACTTGGGAGAGAGGAAATAGGTGGATGTTTTTTGGGATGACTAAAAGAAGGAGTTCCGGGAGGAATTCCTTTCTTCGACCACGAAGGCTGAGAAGATGCCATAGTTACTGTCCAGCAAGTAGAGAAGTATGTTTGTTCGGGATCTAGTTATCAAATTAAATTTAATCCTTCATTTTTATCCAGATCTATTCTCGGATGAGGAGACTCATTTGTGATTCCTAGAGGAGGCACTTAATCCATCTCTCTAGTACATTGTTAGCCCCTTTACCTGGAAAACATACATGGAAGTCTAGAGCAATGAAAAAGTACATGAGATCATGAACTTGTGAGGAGTTATAATGTGAGTGTGGATTCTACCTATTTCATTGGAGGGAAAGGTTATTAGCAGTAGGTCTTATATTGTAGGGACTTCATGGTTCTAACCAGTGGGAAGGTGACCTCATCAATTTTTGTTTCGACCATCTACTCCTCATGTCTATCCTGTGGACAAGGGAATAGTGTGTATTAATTGTGGAGTATATGGGAATCATCAAGGTCTATTCCTACTGATTGTTTTAGCTGAATTTGGGGGAGGTGGGTAGGTCCACGTCCATATTTAGTAACTGTTACCAGTAGGGATGTTCAAGAAGCGGGTATAACAGCCACAAGCTCAACCGAGGGAAGAAGGAGAAGGTAAGGGCCAACCTCAGGGTTCTCTTTAGGGACCTCAACCTAGGCATGGTCGGGGATACAGTCATCAACATGGTATTAGAGGAGTTGGGTATGGTTATTTTTATGTCACAGAGGTATAATTTCCAATAGGTTCATAGTTCATTCGAGGTACGATCAGTTTTTTCAGTCCTCTTGATTGTTCATGGTTGGATTCAAGATCACCTCACTCCTTTGTTTCACCTACTATAACCAATGTTTTGATACTAGACATATAGAGGCTTCTTGTTCCCCTCATATTGAGTATCCCCTTTGGAGGTTAGAACAACATGTTTGATGTGTTATGAGGATATAGACAAATAATGGGGTCTCATTAGTTCCATGGGGATCTTTTCCTATCACATATTCAACCATTTGATGTCATCCTTTGCATCGACTATTTTTACTCTATGTGTGCTATTTTCAACTAATTAAAAAGTAGATTAGTGTTATCTTATATAGATAGATAGTGTGTGGTGTTCATTGTTGAGAACAGTATTTAGATTGGCAGTCAACATATAGATCTCTTTCTTTCCTTGATGGCCAAGGTGTTAGTGGAATTGGTTGATGCTAAGACGGAGGAGGTTCTAAATGTTTTTGGAGGAGTTCATGTTTGTCATTAATTGAGAGGTTGTAACTCTACCCCCTCGACATGATTTTTAGTTTTGTATAGACTTGAAGCCCATTTCTTCTCCAATATCAATTTCACATTATCAGATCACACCATTAGAGATATTAGATTTGAGGTTTTTTATATATGATCTGATGAAGAAGTTCTTTATCCTGCCTAGTCTGTCATCGTGGGGTTCTCTAGTCTTGTTGGTAAAATTGGTGGATGGTGGTTTGAGGATGAGCATATAATATAAGAGTATTATTCATGTAATGTTCAAGAAATGTTACCCACTCTCAAGGATAGATGATACTTTAAAAAAAACCGAGGTGAGAATGTTGGTTCTCTATGATCGATGTGTGGTATGGGTATCACCATCATAGAGTTAAGGAAGTTGATATAACAAATAATGATTTCAGGTGTAGGTATGGGAACTCTTAGTACATGATCATGTCGTTCGGTGTAAAGTATTGAACATAAATATTCTTGGGGATCATGAACATTGTTTCTAGTGAGTTTCTAGTCTATTTCCTCGTCGTATTCATCGATGACATCCTCATCTAATTGAGATCATAAGAGGAGCATGTCGAACATCTTAGAACCATCATGTTGGTTCTTCAACACCACCACCTCTATGAAAATTTATAAAAATGCACATTTTGATCATGGGAGGTCACATCCTGGGCTTGAGTTGTCCTTAAAGAGTGTAGCAGTGTACCTATCGAAGGTATAAGTAGTTTTTTTTTCCGAAAAACCCAATAATTTGGTACATGGAAGTATTTTTCATGATCTAAAAGTCGATTAATATAGATTTCTACCCAATTTCCCTCTATTTTTAGCTCTATTAACATCTTTTAAAATTTCGGACTAGGCTTTTGTGTGGAGTGATAAGTTCTAGGAAGCATTATGCTACTGGAAAGGGAAACTGCTTAATGCTCCATTGCTCTAGTTTCCAGAGGAATGGGTGATGTTATTTGTGTCTTGTGATGATTTCTAGTTGGTATAAATATTTCTATTGATTAAATATATATGGGTTATCTCTTATGGGTCAAGGAAGTTATATCCCCATGAATTTCACTATGCCACCCATGATCTGGAGCTAGTGGTTGTCATTTTTGTGGTCATGTTGTGGTAGTATTACACCATTAGGGAGCACATTGTGGTCTTCATGGATCACAAGATCTTGAGCTATATATTCTCCAAAAAAGTAGTGAACATGAATCATCGAAATTGGATGGATATTTTTCAAGACTTTGATTTTGAGATCTCTTAATCCACAAGAAAAGGGATTGATTTGGGTGATAATTTGAGTTGGACTTCATAGAAGGAGGTTTTTTGGGAATATAAAGAATCATGGAAGGTGATGAAGGTGTTGGAATCATTTAACAAATATATAGGAATGGGTGGTGGAAGATGTTTTCTATTTCTGGAGGTGGTTTAGTATACCCTGATGTAGCTGGTTGAGGAGACTAGGTGGGGATACATGGAGGCAGAGCTGATGAAAAATCTCATTTACATGGGAAATGTTTTGGAGGGGTGGTTGGATGGTGGTCAAAATCAGATGATATTTCATGGTATATTTTTTTTTACAATGGGGATGTTTGATGGAGTTCTCTAGGATTTTCAAATCTCTCCCATAGTGATACACCATGGAATTTATAAGACGTATCACGATTTTAGAGAACTCTTTTTGTGTCCCGGGATGAAGTGTGCAATGGAGAAGTTTGTGGAGAAGTGCTTTATGTTATATTAGGTGAAGGATAATCATTGTGTTCCCAATTATTTATTAAAGCCATTGGATATCCCCATGTGGATGTTGGATGATATATCGATGTATTTCATCATATTGTTACCTAAATATTAGGGAGGATTTGATGTATCTCTATAGTGCGGTATTGGCTGATGAAATCGGCCCACATTTAGTGATTAAGGAGTCAAACATAGTGGATACCTTGGCTAGGGTATATGTGGAGGACTGGTGTAGATGTAATAAGTTTTGAGATCCATCATATCATATTGGGATACATGTCTTACCTTATATGTATAGGGGGATTTTAGCATGATTTTGGCACTCAGTAATGCCTCAACACTTCCTTCCACCCATAGATAGAATAGAAGATTGATTGGTCCATTCAATCATTGGTGATGGAATGCATCTTTGAGTTTGGGGGATCTTGGTTATAACCCCTTCCCTTGGTAGAGTTTTCATACAATAATATATATTTCTCTTCTATCAGAGTGGCTCTATTTGTAGCCTTGTACATGAGACTGAGTTGTTCAACATTGTGTTGGACAAATGTTTGAGAGATATGTGTTATGTTTCTTTAATTTGTGCAGTGCATGAAAGAGGATGTTCATCTCATCTATGATAGGTTTACTGAAGCATAATACGACCAGAATTCTTATGTATATCCCATGAAAAGGCCCATGGAGGTCGGAAACATGCTTTCTTTAAGGGTTCCCCTTGACGTGGGTGGTGGTGGTTTGGTAGTGGGAGAAAACATTGTTCAAGGGTCATTGGACCAATTGAGGTGTTTGGGAGAGTTGGCGACGTTTCATACCATTTTAATTTTCCTCCATAGGAGTATAGGATAAATGATGTCTTTCACGTCTCTCAGATTCATTGCTATCATCACGATGACTCAAATGTCATTGACTGCGGGAGTTGGATGTCAAAGATGATACAACATTTTTCAAATGATCAGTAAAGATCCAGGATCATTAGAAGAATATTCTTCATGGATGCACCATTCCCTAGTTCATATGTCTTGGAAGTATGTTGTCCTTGAGGAGTGTAATTTGGAGTGGTAATTGTAGGTACGTTCCCAGTACCCGAAGTTATTCATACATTTTCTGTTTCTATTTTTACCTTGTAATGTGATGCTTGAACCTTGTTCTCTGTGAGATGAGTTTTTTAACATATGTATGATGATGTCATGACCTATTGAAGGTGAAAAACCGATTCCAAATAAAGACACATTAATTTATATGTGATTAAAACCATGAGGGAATGTCTGAGCTGTAAAGAATTGATAGTGTCTTGACATGGATAGAAGAATTCCCTTATTATTTTGTTTAAAATTGTGTTGTTATTGTGATTTTTTGGTGTTTCTTATAGTTGTTGGGATAGTTGATTTTATTGGTTGTGTTCTTGGATGTTGAGGTTCCACTCCAGCTTTCAAAAAACACAGGGTGGATTTTCTATGAACTTTAGTGTGCTTAGTTATTTATAGTTTTTCAATCATATTATGATCCGTGAGTGGTATCTCATAGGTGGCTGTTTGGACTCCTATTTCATCTGAGTTGGTTTTGAATTCTTTATGGAGAAAATAAATTGAACATTTTCTGATAAAATGGATAGAACCACCTCATCCCATTAATTTTTGAAAATTCAGTGTTTGGGGTGTTCCGGAGGGCACAATGGCTCTTTTCGAGTGTTTTCCTATTTTTTTGTTTTCCATCATTGATTCAAGATCGGTATGTGGCATCAGTTGGTGAATCCAGTAGGTGTCATCCGTAGGTGGTGTTAGTGGTTGGTGGAATTGGTAGGTGGAATCTGTAGGTGTCATTGGTAGGTGGAATTAGTGAGTGGAATCTGTATGTGGCTTCAGTGAGTGGCATTAGTAGGTGGCGTCGGTAGGTCACGATAGTGGATTGCTGATGCTAGTTAACATCAGTGACTCATTCAACATTTAATCACCCAATAGTCACTAGACCATTAGTGAATCGACATTGGTAGCTCACGTTTATGACTCATCCATCAGTGAAATGCATTAGTGACTCACCCAACCATGAGTTATTTTGACAGATTTTCCAAAATTTCCATATTCACCCATGTACAATTTTATGTGATTTAAAACGTTTTTAAAATTATTTTTATGTTTTCTTAATGTTAATTCAAATGATATAAAGTATACTTATAATTTTCTAATGACTCCAATACATTTTATATTCAAATGGTGTAGTCTTTATCATGATCCATCTTTAATTTCCTTTGAAATGTTTTTCCATGAATATTTAGGAGCACAAATTTCTAAAGCCAAGATCTTTCTGTTCTTGTGAACTTCTTTTTCTCATGATACCAATGCACCCAAAACATTTCTTCACAAAATCAAATTGCATTTTCCTCATCCCCTTAGATCATGTCTCCATTGAGGTTCCTCTAGGGGCTTGTGCACCACATGTTTTGGCTCTAGGAGGAGTTGTTGATCATTTGAACAATCAATTAGGGGTCCATTCATCACTTTTACATTATGTATCATGTAGGGTGGGTATATGAATGTTATCTTGTGAAGATAGAAATTTTCTAAATAATTAAATATAATAGAATTTTTTTAATAGTGATATATAGGGGCTAGGGAAAATTAATTAATTCTTATGTTTTATTCTTTACCGATATTTTGATATGTATTGGATATATGTTTACTAAAAATCATTGCAATTGTTGTTCATTATTTGTGAACCTGTGATGAATTTGGGATTTTTATTATTGATACTCTATGAATGAACATATGAATATAAAATGGGTTAACCATGTATATTTGGTTAAATAAATGGATGCAACTGGATTGAACAGGCTTTAATATAACCCCTAAATTATCAAAGTGGAATAAAAGAAAGATTGTTTTAAAATTTTGAATACACATTGCCTTATTGGTGTGGTTATATTCTATTTGTGGTTTTGTTCTGCATTATTCCTTCTATTGTTGTGTTATGTTGGGGTGGTGTGGGTGGTGTATGGAATCTTAGGTTAAGATATTGATTGATTGTAGAATTATTGAGAAGTGTTTTAGTTGTGGGGATGCAGGCTCAGGTTGTTCTACGTTTAATTTTATTGGTGTGATGGGTGTGTTGTTGTTATATAATAGAGATTTTGCCTCAATTGTAATAAGATTTGTTTCAGAGTTTGAGATTATGATATGGGCTTTCTTGTTGAGGGGAAGGATAAACATAGGTGACTTTTAATAATGATGACAATAGTTATAAGGCCCCAGCCTTAAACCTTACTTAATCTTGAGTTATTACAAGATTACACATTGAATATCTTTTCAGGTTTAGAGTTTTAGAGAATTAGAACATGAAACAAGCATTACATTCCACATTTAAACAAAGTGGTTACATAAAAGACAGTATTCATTCTTCCCATCAACGAAAACATATTGAAAATAAAACATGGATTCTTTCTTGACACATCCTTGACACTGTCATCACATCATGTACCTTTCCCTTGACCTCTGAAAAACATTTCAAAAACATGGGATGAGCATAAAAAGCTCAGTAAGGGTTATAAAAATATGGAAAGGAAACATGTGTTCATATATACATAAGAATGAAATCATACTTTACCCATAAAACATAGGCACTTTAACATACCTCATCAAACCATGAATAAATCATAGAAAACATAAGACATAAAGGTAACTCGAGGCATTCAAAACATTCTTACGTAGGGAGTAACCCTCTTGGTTACGTTTGGAATACCCATCACTGTATATTCCCTAAATCTCTTCAGAGAAACCTTAATGTTTCACTCTTTCGCGTTACCCAATGCATTGGAGAGCTATATCGGGCTCACCCTCCCTTAGTTTATCAAGGAACCACCCGTCTTCATAATAATTCCCAAGAACCTCAACATAATCGTATCACATAAAACATGCATAAAGGAAACATAACATTTCCACCTTTCAATCACAAGATATCAATACCACACATTGATATAAAAATATAATGAAAACCATTTTCAATACCAAAATAAAAGAAAAGTAAAACATGGTATTTATTTTTCTTTTAAAAAAAAGGTATGGCTTGTAGAAGATGCCGAAACTCAAATAATGGCCACGGCGGTGGAGAAGTCATTGTCGCCGCATACATACGACAAAAACATTCCCTTTTTTTGTTTAGTAAATGCTTCATATAAAAAAGATTCATTTTTAATAAACTTAAATTTAAAAGGGGTTTATACACCGTATAAAAGAAGGTTGTGTATAAAACAAAATATGCCTCAATGAATGGAGATTCAGACGAAGTGCCATACAAAGACGGTATCCTTGGTTTAAGGATAAATCAATTACATAATTATGTGTGAAAAACAAATACACCAAATATATGTGGATGTTAAGTGTAAAATAATATAAGGTAATTTACACATATTCAAAGAATGACATATTCAATAACTACATGTTGAACCCAAAGAAAACGAAATTGGGTTTAGAAGTTCCCTTGACAGCCTAACGGCGTCACATCAAAATGAGTTGACGAGAGATAAAAAGTGTATCTCATCACTTGGAAATAAAATTTACATCAATAATGATATATGAGAACATATCTGATAAAAAAATATTTTATTGAATATTTTATTGATAATAAATGATATAATTTCCTCACATTGTGTTAAATATGTTTATTTATAAAATATTTGGGATTTGATCATTCATTTGAAAATTTGGTGAAAATTCCAGTTTTACCCTTAATAGTGCACTGTAGTATTTCGAAGATAAATATTTTTATATTATTTATTTGAATTTGAAATTTTGTAACAGTGTTCCTAACTTAATTATCTACAACTTTTATTCAGGACACTAGAGATAAGGATTTCATTTGTTTGTTGAAATTGGGCCATGAAGTAAAAGTTGGGCTGGACTCGCCAGAATGGAGAAGGTTCTGTATTTGGGCCATATATTCTACATACGGGCTTGGATTGAGCCCAAAGTTTGATGAAAGCTCGGGGACATGATTCTTCACAAATCATCCTTCTGGAAGGCCGGCCAATTCACGCGTTTGGGTGGTCAAATGGGCGGTGCAAGTTGGCATAAAATATTTGGCCGAATTTCCACATTCACACTTGAAACCACTTGTAACCTCTCCTCCCCTCCCCTCTATAAATTGGAGTTTTTCTCATTTGGAGGGGTTGGGGGACGTGCATTGGGATGTTTAGGGCAGAGGAGAATTGGATCCACTCCAATTCTCCAACCATTTCAATAAGGGTAGCTCTTGAAGCAAGGATCCCTTCGACGAAGCCTTCTTCTTCTCCTTCATGTTGTAATGATTTTGTTTATGTAATAAACTTCTCTGTTCTTCTTTTATTTATTCTCTTTTCTTCTGTTTTGTTTAAATTTCTTCTTCTCTTAATCTTCCTAACTGGGCTGGAATTCTTGAGTAGAAGCGTTATTGGTTTATACCCATTTTAAACCTTTGCACATGCAAAACGCTTCTACGATGATTACGCCACCCATGGAAGAGTAGTCTTTTAGTAATCGATCTATCTTCTACCCTCTTCATTTAATTATTTTGAATCAATGAGCTACTGTAATTCACTTAATATGATCCATGAATTGTGTTTATAAATTTTAAGAAACTAAGCAAGCAATTGAACAATTAACACAAAAAACACGCGAGGTCGGGATTTTGTGTAAATTGTGAGAGCGCGATCTTAATCGGTAATACAAGACCACACGGGATAAGTTTGTAGAGTTCAAATATAATCCCTAAACACAATTCATCCTCATTTCCAGAATGGATATGTGCCTTAATTTACCACTGATTATAAGCTAATCTTAGAACATCAATCAAATCAGGGTGCTGCGATTGCATGTTCCGAAGTTAGCCTAAGGTTAAATTCACTTCAATCTTCGTGGTAAAGTTAATTCTCGTAGGGTTCGGGATTTAACAAATTAAGGGATCTTAATTAAGTAAATATTAATTTAAATGATAATGATTAATACATTATTGAAGAGGTAGAGTTAGATCGATTACGTCTTTTAAATATTGTCTAAACAAACATCTTTTTGTTGTGTCATTCTAATCGAAACTTCATTTCAAAATTAAAAACAAAAAAAAATGCAATTTTCTTCCAGCAAAATTCTTCTAGATTAATAAACTATAAACAACCACCCCCATCCTTTCAAGTAGTGTTTTTATTATCTTTTATTTTACTTCTATAATACCTCTAATAATTGTTTTAATTCACTTCCTCCTTTGAGAGACGACCTTGGTCAGCCACTCTGCTGCACCTAAGTACCCCAAATTACACTAATCATTTGAGGGCGCCCACAACAGCGCTCCTTCAAATTGGCGCCGTTGCCGGGGAGGCAAGTAATTATTTCAACCAATTAGAGTTATTTATTTTATTTTACATTTTAATTCTCTTCCTCTCTTCTTTCTTCCGTCATTACCCAATCTGATTTTTTTTCCTTCTTCTTCTTTTATCTCTTTCTACTTCTTTTTGGACCATCAACTCAAACCTCAAATTTTTATTTTACTATGGTCCACATTACTTCTTTTCATCTTTCATTGATTGATGACACGAACTAATCCCGAAGATCTCTTAGATCTTGACCCTGAGATTGAACGTAGCCTTAGGGAACGAATCAGACATTCTCAATCTACGGGAAGTTTCAACATTCAACCAGTTGGAGAATTACTCCAATATCAAAACATTGAAATTGGAAGCAATTCAAATTCAACCATAAAACAAGAACCAATGGCTGGAAACAATGGAAATGAACTTAATAGAACCATTCGAGAATTGGCTGCACCTGATATTAACTATCAACCAAATTGTATTGCATACCCAAATCTCGAATCGGACTTTGAATTGAAATCTGGATTAATTCACCTTCTTCCAAAGCTTCATGGCTTATCTGGTGAGGATCCCAACAAACACCTTAAGGAATTTAATGTGGTTTTCTCAACTTTAAAACCAAGAAATGTTTCTGAAGATCAAATTAAATTAAGAGCATTCCCATTCTCACTTGATGGAGCTGCAAAAGATTGGATGTATTATTTGCAACCTGAAGATGTAACATGTTGGAATGATTTGAAACGTCTTTTCTTGCAAAGATTTTTTCCAGCATCAAGGACAACATCCATTCGAAAGGAGATATCGGGGATCAAGCAAGCCCAAGGGGAGTCAATGTATGAGTACTGGGAGCGATTCAAGAAGTTGTGTGCAAGCTGCCCACATCACCAAATCAGTGAGAAACTCCTCATCCAATACTTCTACGAAGGACTCACACCCATGGAGAGGAGCATGGTGGATGCTGCAGCTGGAGTAGCATTGGTGGACAAGACACCAGTAGCTTCACGAGCATTGATCGACAAAATGGCCCAAAACTCTCAACAATTCGGTGATAGAGGTACACCACATGTTCGAGGAGTACATCAAGTAAGTCCTTCTTCCCTTGAAAGTCATTTTATTGATACTAAGTTAGAAGAATTGACAACTATGGTGAGGCAGATTGCATTGGCTCAAAAGACATCCCAACCCCCTCCTTCAAGGCCTTGTGGTATTTGCACTGAGTCAAGCCACCCAAATGACTGTTGCCCACAACTCCAAGAAACAGAAGATTGTGCAGCAGTGTTCCCTGGGAGACCATTTCAGCAGCAACAACAACAACCATATCTCCAAAAGAAGCTTGATCCAACTTACAACCAAGGGTGGAAAGATCTAGAGGAAATGAGGTATGGCTCTGGACAACAACAAAGGCCCCCTTTTCAACCAAACTTCCAGCAGCCTCCACCTTACCAACAGGGTTTCCAACAACCCCAAAGGAGATTCGAAGCTCAAACATCAACGAGTCAGCAAAAGGGAATATCCAACACAAGGTAGACTCTAACACTGATGATCTTTTGAAACAAATTGTTCTTAATCAACAGAATGAGCTGAAGAGTCAAGGTTCGGAGCTGAGAGAGTTGAAGACTCAAATGAGTCAGATTGCCACCGCCCTCCACGAACTTGTGAGTAAGAATTCTGGAAATCTACCTTCCCAACCCACTCCAAATCCAAAAGGGAATGTTAGTGCCCTCACATTGAGAAGTGGGAAGCAAATGAACGATACATCTGCACCAACCATTCCACCGGGATTCACCTCAACTCCAGAGAAGCCGTATTCCAAACCAACTGATGAGCAATCCAAGGAGAAAGATAAAGGTAAGAAAAAGATTGATGATGTTCCTCCTAAACCCCTTCCTTTTCCAAACAGGGTTGTTCAAACCAAGAAGATGGCTGAAGAAGCAATGCAAAAGGAGGTTTTGGACACATTCAAGCGTGTGGAGATCAACATTCCTCTACTTAAAGCCATTAAGCAAATTCCAAGGTATGCGAAATTCTTAAAAGAACTTTGTACCAATCGAAGAGGGCTCAAGGGGAATGAGAGGATCAACCTTGGAAGGAATGTCTCGGCACTCATTACACCAACTCTAGCAATGCCAACAAAGTGCAAGGATCCTGGGACATTCACCATCCCATGTACCATAGGGGAGTTGCACTTCTCTGATGCTCTTTGTGATTTAGGAGATTCAATAAATGTGATGCCTCACTCTGTATTCTCTTCCTTACAGGTTGGTGAGTTGAAGCCAACAAGAGTAGTGGTGCAATTGGCGAATAGAGCTACGGCATATCCAGTGGGAGTTCTTGAGGATGTACTTGTCTGGGTAAGAGACATGATCTTTCCAGCAGACTTCTATGTGCTTAACATGGAGGATGATCAGGTAAGTTCTCATGCCCCCATTATCCTAGGTAGACCCTTCCTCAAAACTGCAAAAACTATCATAAATGTCAATGAGGGTACACTTTCCATGGAGTTTGGAGATGAAGTTGTGATATTTAATGTTATGGATTCCATGAAGTACCCCTCAGAGGACCATTCTGCTTTTGTTATCTCACATTTTGAATCACCAAGTAAAAATATCATGGAATTGGATTGTCCTATGCTTAGGGAGATTATGAGTATTGGTTCTAGTTTGATGTCTAAGAATACTTATACACCCATTTTTAAGGAACAAGACTCTCTAAGATTTGATTTTGAAATGGAATCATATTCTGATTTTGATCATGTGAACTCTGATTATGACATGGCTATTGAGTATGTTGATGGATTTGGTGCTTTATTCTCTGATTGTGATGATTTTTATTCTGATACTGATGTTCATTGTGCAGATATGTCTGTTGCATCAATTTCTCCATCCATACATCACCCACCTACATTGGAACTCAATCCATTGCCCCCAAATCTCAAATATGCATACTTGCTCAGTGGTGATAGATTACCTGTCATAATTTCTAACAATCTCTCTTTTGAACATGAAGAAAAACTTTTGAATCTTTTGAGAGATAACATTAGGGCAATTGGTTGGACATTGGCAGACATATCAGGTATTAGCCCCTCTATTTTCATGCATAGGATTCTCTTGGAGGATGGGGCTAAACCGGTGAGACAGCCACAAAGGAGACTAAATCCCACCCTCCTAGAAGTTGTTAAGAAAGAAGTTGAGAAATTACTTGAGGCGGGTATCATTTACCCTATTTCTGACTCACAATGGGTTAGCCCTGTTCAGGTTGTACCAAAGAAAACTGGTTTCACTGTTATAAAAAATGAAAATGATGAGTTAGTTCCTGTGAGAGTACAAAACAGTTGGCGAGTGTGTATCGATTATAGGAAACTAAATCAATCCACTCGTAAGGACCATTTCCCACTTCCATTCATTGACCAGATGCTTGAGAGACTAGCTGGGAAGACACACTATTGTTTCTTGGATGGATTTTCTGGCTATTTTCAGGTTCCCATTGCAGCAGAGGATCAGGAGAAGACTACATTCACCTGCCCATTCGGTACCTTTGCTTACCGATGGATGCCATTTGGACTTTGCAATGCCCCAGGTACCTTCCAGAGATGCATGGTGGGTATTTTCTCAGATTTCATTTAGACCTGCATGGAGGTATTTATGGATGATTTTACAGTTTATGGGTCCTCATTTGATGAATGTCTCTCTAGTTTGGGTGATGTGTTGCATCGTTGTATTGAGAAGAATCTGGTCTTAAATTTTGAAAAATGTCATTTCATGGTCGAAAAGGGAATTGTCTTAGGTCATATAGTCTCACAACATGGAATTGAAGTTGATAAATCTAAGGTAGACATTATTTCATCCCTCCCATATTCTACATGTGTGCGTGATGTTCGATCATTCCTTGGGCATGCTGGATTTTATCGACGCTTCATCAGTGATTTTAGTAAGATCGCTCTACCCTTATCTCGATTGCTTCAAAAAGATATTGACTTCAATTTTGATGATTCATGCAGGGTATCATTTGATGAGCTGAAGAAGTGTCTGACCACTCCACCAATCATACAGCCCCCACGGTGGGACCTTCCATTTGAGCTTATGTGTGACGCCTCCAACTTCGCGGTTGGAGCTGTCTTATCTCCGAGGGTGGAGGGACGTTCACATGTGATCGCCTATGCATCGAGGACGCTAGATTCAGCCCAATCAAACTACACTACCACGAAAAAGGAGTTTCTTGCTATCATATTTGCTTTAGATAAATTCCATTCATATTTATTGGGCTCGAAAGTAGTTGTTTTTTCTGACCATGCAGCTTTGAGGTACCTCCTAAAGAAGCCAGATGCAAAGGCACGACTTATCCGTTGGATGCTCCTTCTTCAAGAATTTGATATTGAGATAAAGGGCAAGAAGGGATCAGAGAATTTGGTGGCGGACCACATGAGTAGGGTTACTCACACACTAGAGGATGACACCTTGGATCAGGTACCACTTCGGGACACTTTCCCCGATGAGCATCTCTATACCATCTCAGGTAAGCATCCTTGGTATGCTGATTTAGTTAATTACATTGTTGGCTCTGAAATCCCAGTAAATTTGAAGAAACATCAAGTCCAAAAATTAAAGAGTGAGTCAAGATTTTATGTTTGGGATGATCCATACTTATGGCGCATGTGTAGTGACCAAGTCATTAGGAGGTGTGTTCCCGATCATGAGTTTGAGTCTGTTTTGCATTTCTGTCATACACTTGCATGTGGTGGACACTTTGGACCCCAACAGACAGCTAGGAAAGTTTTGGACTCTGGATTATATTGGCCTAGATTATTCCACGATGCCCATGAGTTTTGTAAGTCATGCTCTCGTTGCCAACATACTAGGAACATTTCTAAGAGACATGAGATGCCCCAACAACCCATACTATTTTGTGAGATTTTTGATGTATGGGGCATCGACTTTATGGGTCCTTTTCTTAGTTCATTGGGATTTTTGTACATTTTGGTTGCTGTTGATTATGTGAGTAAATGGGTGGAGGCCAAGGCCACCAGGACTGACGATTCTCATGTTGTTGTGGACTTTGTCAAAGCACAAATTTTTTGCAGGTTTGGAGTACCAAAGGCCATCATCAGTGACCAAGGGACACACTTTGGCAATAGGAATTTTTCTTCCCTCCTTAGAAAGTATGGGGTGACACACAAAACATCAACACCATACCACCCCCAAACAAATGGCCAGGCTGAGGTTTCAAATCGTGAGTTGAAACAAATCTTGGAGAAAACCGTGCAGCCAAATAGGAAGGATTGGAGCAAGCGCTTGGATGATGCATTGTGGGCTTATAGGACAGCATACAAGACCCCCATTGGTATGTCCCCATTTCGGATTGTTTTTGGGAAAGCGTGTCATCTCCCCGTGGAAGTCGAGCATCAGGCATATTGGGCTATAAAGAAATGTAACATGGATTTGGCCCAAGCTGGAATTCAAAGGAAGTTGCAAATTCAAGAGATTGAGGAGATTCGACTATCATCTTATGAGAACTCAAGGCTTTACAAGGAAAGATCAAAAGCATCTCATGACAAAATGATCCAACAAAGGTAGTTTCATGTTGGAGAGAAAGTCCTTCTCTATAGTTCACGACTGAAGTTGATGCCTGGTAAGTTGCGTTCCAGATGGTTAGGTCCTTATATTGTGTCTAATGTTTTTCCTTATGGTGCAGTGGAGATCACACAAGAGGACACTCGAAGGAGATTTACAGTCAATGGGCAACGTTTGAAGAGATACATTGAGGGCCATCCTACTGATGCAGTGGATTTTATCACACTACATGACCCCATCATCACTTGATCACATCAGGCTGTTCCTAACCCTTTCACTTTTATATTATTTGTCCTATTTAAAAATTCTGCATTTCATGTGCATATATCATCTCATGGGTTCACATTGAGGACAATGCAATATTTTAAGTGTGGGGGAGGGAACCTTTTAGTTTAGTAATTTCAATTGTTTTCCTGTTAAAAAAACCAAAAAAAAATTATGTGTTTTTCAAAATTTGTGTGTTTATTTTACAATTTTCTGTGTGTTTTTGAAACTTTTGAGCTGAAATGATTCTCATCACCATTTTTAAATCCATATCAATAAGTGAAACAATTTACCCCTTGAAACTAAGCTTAAATGAATGCTGAAATGACTTTGTTTCAAGTTCAAATATTTAGTAATTTCATGGAAAGTACACCGAATTTTGAATCCCATGCCACATCTCACTGTCTTTAAATTTGAAATCACTTTCCTGTGAGGCTTCTAAACCATTATTTTCATATTCTTTACATTCACCTCACTTCTTGAGAGAACCAAACCATACTTGATTTAACCAGAATTTGATCTATTCCTGTCAAAACTTGAGGGTTTGAGGTACATATGTTTAAATGATTGAGGCATTTGTTTGGTATTAAAGCCCCCTTTTCAAAGAATCCTTTTTTATAATGGCCTACCTTGAATATTTAATCCTTGTAGCCCTTAGAAGCCATGCACAGCCTATTAGGTCAAGCCACATTACAATCCAATTTTCCCTATCCAACCAACTCTTGAAGTGAAATTGCATAATCTAGTTGAGCTTAAGTGTGGGGGAAGCTGTCTTGTGTTGTGCCACCACATTATGTGATACTTTGGGTGGAAAATTAAATTATGAAGAGATGTGTTTGCTGCTAAAGAAAGTCATTATATTGAAATTTGTGCCTTTTCTGGAGCTTTCATGACAAGTGAAGCTGTGCCTTTTCTGGAGCTTCTAATTAAGGTGGAAAGTTGTGCCCATCTGTAGCTTTCAAGAAAATCATGTTTGAGAAGATTGACATTTTTTTATGCTGAAATGATGAATGGTGTAAACCTTTCATGAATTTTCATGATGATGGAGCTGAATTGATACTATGGGGATTGAAGAGAAGACCATATTTAAGTGAAAATTAGATTAATGCAATTTTTCTTCAAAAGAGTCAAGCTCCCCTCATTCAGCCTCAGAGTTTTTCACATCTTAATCCTACCAACCGAAAGCCACAGAACAACCCTGAAAAGTCCTCATGATAAACATATTTCCTTGACTCACATTGGGTAGCGATGTAGGAATCTATCAAGCCTATGATGACCCTTGTATGAGTTTGGATGAGAAAGACATTGCAAAAAAAATTGATATTTGAGTGATGAGAGAAAATTCAAGCGAGGTAAGTGTTTTGTGCATGGGAGGATAAATGAAGTGGAAATATATCGAATGATATAAATGGAGAACTTGAAATAAGGTTTTTTATGAGGCATGATATCTTTTTTATTCTTGGTGTGAAATTGATTGATCTTAAAGATATGTGTTTTAAAATTGGTTTTGATTTGATATTGATGTTTACTTGATATGAGGTTTTGCCCAAGTGTGCAAAAGGGTAAGTGTGGGGGAGTTGATAAAAAACTATTTTATTGAATATTTTATTGATAATAAATGATATAATTTCCACACATTGTGTTAAATATGTTTATTTATAAAATATTTGGGATTTGATCATTCATTTGAAAATTTGGTGAAAATTCCAGTTTTACCCTTAATAGTGCACTGTAGTATTTCGAAGATAAATATTTTTATATTTTTTATTTGAATTTTAACTTTTGTAACAGTGTTTCTAACTTAATTATCTACACCTTTTATTCAGGACACTAGAGATAAAGATTTCATTTGGTTGTTGAAATTGGGCCATGAAGTAAAAGTTGGGCTGGGCTCGCCAGAATGGAGAAGGTTCTGTATTTGGGCCATATATTCTACATAAGGGCTTGGATTGAGCCCAAATGTTGATGAAAGCACGGGGACATGATGTGTCACAAATCAGCCTTCTGGAAGGCTGGCCAATTCACGCGTGTTTGTGGTCAAATGGGCGGTGCAAGTTGGAATAAAATATTTGGCCGAATTTCCACATTCACACTTGAAACCACTTGTAACCTCTCCTCCCCTCCCCTCTATAAATTGGAGTTTTTCTCATTTGGAGGGGTTGGGGGACGTGCATTGGGAAGTTGAGGGCAGAGGAGAAGTGGATCCACTCTAATTCTCTAACCATTTCAATAAGGGTAGCTCTTGAAGCAAGGATCCCTTCGACGAAGCCTTCTTCTTCTCCTTCATGTTGTAATGATTTTGTTTATGTAATAAACTTCTTTGTTCTTCTTTTATTTCTTCTCTTTTCTTCTGTTTTGTTTAAATTTATTCTTCTCTTAATCTTCTTAATTGGGCTGGAATTCTTGAGTAGAAGCGTTATTGGGTTATACCCATTTTAAACCTTTGCACATGCAAAACGCTTCTACGATGATTACGCCACCCATGGAAGAGTAGTCTTTTAGTAATCGATCTATCTTCTACCTTCTTCATTTAATAATTTTGAATCAATGAGCTACTGTAATTCACTTAATATGATCCATGAATTTTGTTTATATATTGTAAGAAACTAAGCAAGCAATTGAACAATTAACACAAAAACACGTGAGGTCGGGATTTTGTGTAAATTGTGAGAGCGCGATCTTAATCTGTAATACAAGACCACACGGGATAAATTTGTAGAGTTCAAATATAATCCCTAAACACAATTCATCCTCATTTCCAGAATGGATATGTGCCTTAATTTACCACTGATCATAAGCTAATCTTAGAACATCAATCAAAGCAGGGTGATGCGATTGCATGTTCCGAAGTTAGCCTAAGGTTAAATTCACTTCAATCTTCGTGGTAAAGTTAATTCTCGTAGGGTTCGGGATTTAACAATTTAAGGGATCATAATTAAGTAAATATTAATTTAAATGATAATGATTAATACATTATTTAAGAGGTAGAGTTAGATCGATTACGTCTTTTAAATATTGTTTAAACAAACATCTTATTGTTGTGTCATTCTAATCGAAACTTCATTTCAAAATTAAAAACAAAAAAAAAATGCAATTTTCTTCCAGAAAACTTCTTCTAGATTCATAAACTATAAAAAACCACCCCCATCCTTTCAATTAGTGTTTTTATTATCTTTTATTTTACTTCTATAATACCTCTAATAATTGTTTTAATTCACTTCCTCCTTTGAGAGACGACCTTGGTCAGCCACTCTGCTGCACCTAAGTACCCAAAATTACACTAATCATTTGAGGGCGCCCACGACAGAGCTCCTTCAATATCCCAACATAACAATATGTAAATTAAAAGACCCAACAAAAGAAGTCTTTTAAAAAAGAGGAGGGTGAAAGTTTCCCTTACCGAATTGGGTATCTTTCAAAACATACACCCCATGAAAGAAGGACAATAAATCATTGATGTAAATAATCATAAACGAAATTATATTACACAAAGAGTAGAATAATGGGCAGTATATACACCACTCAAAAGAAATTGTGGCAAATTTAGCATAAATCTCACGGGAATAAAAGTGAGATGAAAAATCCCTTACGAAAACTCGGAAGCCTAACGGCGCCACATTAAACATACAAAAATGGATTGATGAGATCAAATATGGTATCTCATCATATTACCTTAAAGTTTATAGAAAGAATAATATAAAAGAACATCCCCCATCATATCAAATAGGAGCTTAAAAGAAGTTACATAAAGGAGAGTACTTATAAAGAATGATAGAGGTTAGATTTCTTACGAAAATTCGGCAGCCTAACGGCACCACTCAAAACGTCCAAAATGGATTGATGAGAGAGAATAGGGTCTCTCATCACATGAACATAAAAATTACAGTAATTTTAATATAAAATAACATCCCAATAACAAGAAAGATGAGCTTTAGAGGGAATGACATAAAAGAGTGTACTTAAAAAGAAAGAGAGGAGTAAGATCCCTTACCTCAAGTCTAAATTGTCTTGTTCGTTTCTTTATATTCCTAAATAATAAACTTTGGTCAATTAATAGTTGCCTATGTACCTCCTTTATAGATTATTATTCAGTTCATATCACATATTATAATGTTATAATAATTGTTTAATAATGTTAGTTCATATCAGACGTTTTTGCCGATGTTTGGTACATGAGTCAAAAATGAACTTGTTTGAAAAAAGATTGCCCATGTAGTTATAAGTAAATAATTTCCAGAATAGTATTAATGACTAAAATATCATATATATCCAGTAAATATTAATTTCATACTATTCCATATCATTTGGAGATAAAAAATGAAAATCACCATTCCTGGAGACGGTAGGCCGTACGTACGCATGAACGCTACTTTCATTTTTTGTCATATTAATGGAATTAAAAAAATGAGAGAGATATATATATGTTATAATTCAAGAATGATATCCATAATTTTTATGTAATATATTACATATATATCCATTATATATATGTACTTATAGTATTATATAACATTTTGAGATAAGAAATGAAATGTATCGTTCATGGAGACGGTAAGCCGTACGTACGCATTAACGCTACTTCCATTTCTATTTCATATTTAATGGAATTAAAACATAATGATACATAATAGTATTTTATTTCAAGTATGTTATCATATATAATATCATTAAATATATCCTTTATACGTACCACATATGGTATTGACGAATCAAATCACTTTGAGGGGGCGGTAGTCCGCACTTCCTTAAATGAAGATATCACATTTACCCATAATGGAAACCATAAAGGTATGCCCAAAATGAAAAATACAGAATCTTAAGTAAAAAAATAAACATATTAGATATCATATATAAATATAGTGTCATCATAATTTCCACCTTTGAAGGTGTTATAAGAATGTTGAACAATCATCATTTCGGGAGGCAGAAATTCTCCATCCACAGAAACAGTATGTTCTTTAACCATTAGATGTAGGTTTTTGTAAGTGTAGCTAGAATCCTTGTTAGAAAAAATCCTAGTATATTGAAGATACTTTATTTGTTACAAAATAAATGAATAAAAAGAGTTTAGGGGTTGGAGAAGAAAAATAAAACAAAAGGACACAAGTGAAGACATTACCTTAAAATCAGGTAACTCCCTTTGGTTTGAGCTCAAAGGCTTCCTTGGGAAGACTTCTGCCCAATGTGAGGCTTTAAGGAGTAATATAGTGAAGTGGAGAGACAAAATAGGCAGGGTTTGGCCGAGCCAAAGGCTTTGGGAGTGTGGGTAAGGAGGTAGAGGTGGGGGCCTTTTATAAGAGGAGAGGAGGGGCACTCTTGTAAAGTTACAAAATGTTACTTTATTTTCAAAAGAGTTTCGGATTTTAAAGGTCCCAAATTGATTTATATAGAGGATAAGGTAATAAGGGTTCGACATCCACTCATCCAATAGGTTTTGGACATGTTTAGGTCTTAGATATTACATTATCTTTCAATTTTATTTAAATCGTTAAATAATGAGGTCATCGCTGCATCATCATGATGTCATATATAATTAAATTTATTTAATGCCTAAAAATTATAAAAAAATGTATATGATGTAGTAAATCTTTTTATCATTCCAATGAATATTTATAGTAAAAAATATGATTTGTATAACCCCATGTAATAATTTTTTTAGTAAAACATTTCATGTTTGTCTCATTTTTACTTTAACTTTAAATAAAAAGATATTAATGTCATTTTCCATCCAAAGTGGCTTCATGGGGTCCCAAAGTTGGCGCATGGGTTTTAATGGTCGGACATGACACATCCAATTAGTTTAGGACATGTTTCAAGTTCATTTCATATTATTAAAACATTATTTTTACCTTAAACTACACTAATTACCTCTAATCGCGATTTAAAACACAATAAGTTACTATTCACCAAAAAAATTATTTTTATCCCATTGAACCACATTTTACTTGTTAATGACAACCATGTATGTTGGATTTTTGGAATTCAAAACACAAAGATGGCAAAATTTCATTTAAACGGAAAAATCAGTTTTTATAAGTACCACTTAGTGGTGTAACTATTCATAAAAAATTGATGTTTTTCAGAAAAATCCCAAAAATGCACCCTAAGCTATATTTGATATTCCGAATTCAAAAATGAAGTCTATTTTACAAAAATCAAAACATATAAGTCACATTAATTAATTTAATAATAAATTCCCGCTGTTAGATCAAATAGCGTGTTTTTATGAAATAATAAGTATCAGAAGATTGACACTAGTTTAAGTCTGATTTCAAAGTGAAATTAATTCCAACGACCACTATTGGATTTAATGGTAAAAATATATTCTAATTTCACTTTAAAACCAATTAAAAAGATAATCTAATCATATAAATAAATTATATTAAAAAGAGGTTTTGAATTAAAATACAACATTTTACACTATTCATTAAAAAATGAAGTTTATCAGAAAGATACCAAAAATTTACACAAAGTAGATTTTGATGTCCCAATTCATAAGAAGAGTTTTATTTGGTCCAAAAGGATTTATAAGAGTGAACAAAACTATATTTAATGTCGGTTCTCCATCAAAAGGTGATAAGTGAACCTTTAGTGAAAACTAGGGCATATACGCCTAAAATTGAATTCTTTCTGTATTTTATGCCTTTATCTTTTATTGGATAAATGTAAAAACATTTAAAAACATATATAATAATATTTTAGTTATTTCTATCCATTCCCACCAATACAACGACTACATGTTAAATACCATTTAAAATAATATTATTTTATTATTAGAGTGCAACGTAAGATTCCCAAGAAACTCGTTGTTGCGTGTTGGGTACGCCATCGAGCATAGTGTCCCCTTTAAAGACATATTAATATTTTATTCACAAATATGGATAAATATGAAAATGTCATATTCTTTATTTACCTGGGGTGTTACATCCTTCCCCCCTTTTGGGAATTGCGTCCTCGCAATTTTAAAATTGCGCTTGGAAACATCCTTGAAAGTCCCACATCGGAACAAGAGTCAGTAAAACAATCACTTTAAAATAAAGACAGATAAGTACAAAGGTCACCCGAGTTA
This sequence comes from Viscum album, assembly GCA_963277665.1. NCBI lineage: Eukaryota > Viridiplantae > Streptophyta > Magnoliopsida > Santalales > Viscaceae > Viscum > Viscum album. The sequence continues at coordinate 422,193,808 of OY728148.1, forward strand.
ACCCATACTAAGACTCCATGTAGGAAAACATGGACATGGAGGAGAAAACATAGGGTCATGTTCTGATGGAGAGTGATAGAAAACATGTTTAGGAGAAAGTTAACAATAAAAAAATCACAAACTTGTGATGGGTTAAACGGTGTTGGGTTCCCCAGTAGGAAAATTTAATAGACAACATTTTTGTTTTAAGTTACTTTTTATTGAGGAATTTATTCATATGGAAACATAATCACTTATCATGTTGACTTTCAACTTTTAGTAGATTCCTTAATCAAACTCATATTTTTTCCAAAAGACGAGTATTTAGGGAGACTTGTTCGCATTAAGAGTACTATAATCAACTTCTAGAGAATCACCTAATCCACAAAAGAGAACTATATACATCCCATGTCTTTAGGCTTTAACCAAAACCAAAACTAGAAAGGTTAGTACAAGGTCAGATAATCCATAAAACGATAACCCTTTATAAAAAGAAAATCTATTCTTAATCTCAAAATTTGTCCACAAAACCCAAAGTTCAACGAGGACCATCCGATAAACAATTTGTCCATAAAATTCTTCAAAGTAAACCAATATAAGATTGAAACCCAAATATATGAAGGATTTAGTCACATAGTCATTCAAGTTAAATCGTAACATTTATCTCCAAACAATATCGGTTGCTCCTAAAGTCTCGTATTGAAAAGTAATTAACCTAATCACATATCCTCCATGATAGGTTAATCATTTTCATAAATAACCCAAAATCAACTTACTCTTAATTCATAAAATCATCTAACTAAAAATAATCGGACAAACTAACCAGGAACATCACGTAGTCCAGTGGTAGGCGATAAATACCAGTCACACTTTGGTTTTGGGTTCGATTCCTGCAGCTTTGTCCTACGCGACGGGTTGCCAGACGGTCTGCATGTTGTCCTTTTTCCATAACTATATAATTCATAAAATATTCCCCAAAAAGAGATAAAATCATCAAAAATGATCATAACATATTTTAACCTCAAGTTTATCTCATGCCCTTCATTTTCCAGCATATCATATAATAACCCATAATTACCTCAAAAGTATGGATCATATAAACTCTAATTGTTACCTTTATAATTATTACCTGAACTTCCACATCGATTGGTCATCTCTTACATGATGCATTAAAGATCATACCATGGTTAAAGTTGTTGATCATGACTCCTTGATAGTTGGTTTAGAACAACCATGAGTTTCCTCATTGAATCCCCCATTTCATCTAGTATCTAAATCATAGAACCACCACAGTTTCCTTCAAACATGTTGTCTCTTTGGTGCCTGCTAGATCCATCCATTCACTAAAAACAGAAATGTCAGTGTGAGTATATCAACAAAACCATCATTTACTAATGAGGAAGGTATACACTAAGATACACTTACTCATTCACTTTATCTAAAAATAGGACTCTTTCTGAAATCCTAAACATTATGGTAATGTCAGTTATGCTTAAAGAATACCCTAACCTCTAAAGTTACCTAAACCGACCTTTGATACCAACTAGAAGGCCCCGGCCTTAAACCTTACTTAATCTTGAGTTATTACATGATTACACATTGAGGATCTTTTCAGGTATAGAGTTTTAGAGAATTAGATCATGAAACTTGCATTACATTCCACATTTAAACAAAGTGGTTACATAAAAGAAATTATTCATTCTTCCCATAAACGGAAAAATATTGAAAATAAAACATGGATTCTTTCTTGACACATCCATGACACTATCATCACATCATGTACCTTTCCCTTGACCTGTGAAAAACATTTCAAAAACATTGGATGAGCATAAAAAGCTCAGTAAGGGTTATAAAAATATGAAAAGGAAACATGAGTTCACATATATATAAGAATGAAATCATAATTTACCCATAAAACATAGACACTTTTACATACATCATCAAACCATGAATAAATCATAGAAAACATAAGACATAAAGGTAACTTGAGGCATTCATAACATTCTTACATAAGGAGTAACCCTCTTGGTTACGTTTGGAATACCCATCACAGTATATTCCCTAAATCTCTTCGTAGAAACCTTAATGTTTCACTCCTTCGCGTTACCCAATGCATTGGAGAGCTATATCGGGCTCACCCGCCCTTAGTTTATCACGGAACCACCCGTCTTCATAATAATGCCCAAGAACCTCAACAAAATTGTATCACATAAAAATGCATAAAGGAAACATAACATTTCCACATTTCAATCAGAAGATATCAATACCACACATTGATATAAAAATATTATGAAAACCATTTTCAATACCAAAATAAAAGAAAAGTAAAACATGGTATATATTTTTCTTTATAAGAAAATGGTATGGCTTGTAGAGGAAGCCAAAACTCAAATAATGGCTACGGCGGCGGAGAAGTCGTTGTCGCTGCATACGTACGACAAAAACATTCCCTTTCGTTATTTAGTAAACTCTTCATATAAAAAAGATTCCTTTTGAATAAACGTAAATGTAAAAGGGGTTTATACACTTTATAAAAGAAGGTTGTGTATAAAAAAAATATGCCTCAATGAAAGGAGATTGAGACGAAGTCCCATACAAAGACGGTATCCTTGGTTTAAGGATAAATCAATTACATAATTATGTGTGAAAAACGAATACACCAAATATAAGTGGATATTAAGTGTAAAATAATCAAAGTTCATTCACACATATTCAAAGGATGACATATTCAATAACTACATGTTGAACCCAAAGAAAACGAAATTGGGTTAAGAAGTTCCCTTGACAGCCTAACAGTGTCACATCAAAATGAGTTGATGAGAGATAAAAAGTGTATCTCATCACTTGGACATAAAATTTACATCAATGAGGATACATGAGAACATATCTCAACATAACAATATGTAAATTAAAAGACCCAACAAAATAAGTCTTTTAAAAAAGAGGAGGGTGAAAGGTTCCCTTACCGACTTGGGTATCTTTCAAAACATACACCTCATGAAAGAAGGACAATAAATCATTGATGTAAATACTCATAAACGAAATTATATTACAGAAAGAGTAGACTAATGGGCAGTACATACACCACTCAAATTAAATTGTGGAAAATGTAGCATAAATCTCACGGGAATAAAAGTGAGATGAAAAATCCCTTACGAAAACTCGGCAGCCTAACGACGCCACATAAAACTTACAAAAATGGATTGATGAGATCAAATAGGGTATCTCAAAATATTAACATAAAGAATATATAAATAGGAATATAAAATAACATCCCCCAACATAACAAAGAGGATCTTAAAAGAAGTGACATAAAGGAGAGTACTTAAAAAAAGAGAGAGGTTAGATCTCTTACGAAAATTCGGCAGCCTAACGGCACCACTCAAAAATTCCAAAATGGATTGATGAGAGAGAATATGGTCTCTCATCACATGAACATAAAAATTATAGTAAGTGTAATATAAAATAACATCCCAATAACAAGAAAGATGAGCTTAGATGGAATGACATAAAAGAGTGTAATTAAAAAGAAAGAGAGGAGTAAGATCTCTTACCTCAAGTCCAACTTGTCTTGTTCGTTTCTTTATATTCCTGAATAATAAACATTGGTCAATTAATAATTGCCTAAGTACCTCCTTTATAGATTATTATTCAGTTCATATCACATATTATAATGTTATAATAATTGTTTAATAATGTTAGTTCATATCAGACGTTTTTGCCGATGTTTGGTACACGAGTCAAAAATGAACTTGTTTGAAAAAAGATTTCCCATGTAGTTATAAGTAAATAATTTACAGAATAGTATTAATGATTAAAATATCATATATATCCAGTAAATATTCATTTCATACTATTCCATATCATTTGGATGTAAAAAATGAAAAGAACCGTTCATGGAGACGGTAGGCCGTACGTATGCATGAACGCTACTTTCATTTTTTGTCATATTAATGGAATTAAAACAAAATGAGAGAGATATATATATGTTATAATTCCAGAATTATATCCATAATTTTGATTTAATATATTAAATATATATCCATTATATATATGTACTTATAGTATAACATAACATTTTGAGATAAGAAATGAAATGTACCGTTCATGGAGACGGTAAGCTGTACGTACACATGAACGCTACTTCCATTTCTATTTCATATTTAATGGAATTAAAAAATAATGATACATAATAGTATTTTTATTCCAGTATAGTATCATATATAATATCATTAATTATATCCTTTATACGTACCACATATGGTATTGACGAATAAAATCACTTTGAGGGGGCGGTAGTCCACACTTTCTTAAATGAAGATATCGCGTTTACCCATAATGGAAACCATAAAGGTATGCACAAAATGAAAAATACAGAATCTTACGTAAAACATAAACATATTAGATATCATATATAAATATAGTTTCATCTTAATGGCCACCTTTGAAGGTGTTAGAAGAATGTTGAACAATCATCATTTCGGGAGGCAGAAATTCGCCATCCACGGAAACAGTATGTTCTTTAACGATTAAATGTTTGTGTGTGTAAGTGTAGCTCTAATACTTATTATAAAAGCATCCTAGTATATTTAAGATACTTTATTTGTTACAAAATAAATGAATAAAAATAGTTTAGGGGGTTGAAGAAGCAAAATAAAACAAAAGGACATAAGTGAAGACATTACCTTAAAATCGGGTAACTCCCTTTGGTTTGAGCTCAAAGGCTTCCTTGGGAAGACATATGCCCAAAGTGAGGCTTCAAGGAGTAAGAGAGGGAAGTGTAGAGACAAAATGGACAGGGGTTGGCCGAGCCAATGGCTTTAGGAGTGTGGGTAAGGAGGTAGAGGTGGGGGCCTTTTATAAGAGGAGAGGAGGGGCACTCTTGTAAAGTTACAAAATGTTACTTTATTTTCAAAAGAGTTTCGGATTTTAAAGGTCCCACATTGATGTATTTCAAGGCTAAGGTGATAAGGGTTCGATATCCACTCATCCAATAGGTTTTGGACTTATGTAGGTCTTAGATATTACATTATCTTTCCATTTTATTTAAATCGTTAAATAATGAGGTCATCGATGCATCATCATGATGTCATAAATAATTTAATTTATTTAATGTCTAAAAATTATAAAACAAATAATATGATGTAGGAAATATTTGTATCTTTCCAATTAATATTTATAGTAAAAAATCAGATTTGTAGAACCCCATGTGAAAATTGTTTTAGTAAAACATTTCATGTTTGTCTCATTTTTACTTTAACTTTAAATAAAAAGATATTAATGTCATTTTCCAACCAAAGTGGCTTTCATGGGGTCCCCAAGTTGACTCATGGGTTGTCTTGGTCGGCCATGACACATCCAATTAGGTTAGGACATGTGTCAAGTTCATTTCATATTATTAAAACATTATTTTTACCTTAAACTACACTAATTACCTCTAATCGCGATTAAAAACTTAATAAGTTACTATTCACCAAAAAATTATTTTTATCCCATTGAACCACATTTTACTTCTTATTGACAACCATGTATGTCGGATTTTTGAAATTCAAAACACAAAGGTGGAAAAATTTCATTTAAACAGAAAAATCAGTTTTTATAAGTACCACTTAGTGGTTTCACTATTCATCAAAAATTGATGTTTTTCAGAAAAATCCCAAAAATTCACCCTAAGCTATATTTGATATTCCGAATCCAAAAATGAAGTTTGTTTTAAAAAAATTAAAAATATATAAGTCACATTAATTAATTTGATAATTAATTCCCGCTGTCAGATCAAATAGCGTGTTTTTATGAAACAATAAGTATCAAAAGATTGACACTAGTTTAAGTCTGATTTCAATGTGAAATTAATTCCAACGACCACTATTGGATTTAATGGTAAAAATATATTCTAATTTCACTTTAAAACCAATTCAAAAGATAATCAAATCATATAAATAAATTAGATTGAAAAGCGGTTTTGAATTAAAATACAACATTTTACACTATTCATTAAAAAAATGATCTTTATCAGAAATATACCAAAAATTTACACAAAGTAAATTTTGATGGCCCAATTCATAAGAAGAGTTTTATTTGGTCCAAAAGGATGTATAAGAGTGAACAAAACTATATTTAATGATGGTTCTCCATCAAAAGGTGATAAGTGAACCTTTAGTGAAAACTAGGGCATATACGCCTAAAGTTGAATTCTTTCTGTATTTTATGCCTTTATCTTTTATTGGATAAATGTAAAAACAATTAAAGACATATATAATAATATTTTAGTTATTTATATCCATTCCCACCAATACAACGGATACATGTTAACTACCATTTAAAATAATATTATTTTATTATTAGAGTGCAACGTAAGATTTCCAAGAAACTCGTTTTTGGGTGTTGGGTACGCCATCGAGCATAGTGTACCCTTTAAAGTCATATTAATATTTTATTCACAAATATGGATAAATATGAATATTTCATATTATTTATTTACCTGGGGTGTTACATCCTTCCCCCCTTTTGGAAATTGCGTCCTCGCAATTTTAAAATTGCGCTTGGAAACATCCTTGAATGTCCCACATCGGAATAAGAGTCGGTAAAACAATCACTTTAAAATATAGAAAGATAAGTACAGAGGTCACCCGAGTTAACCCATACTAGGACTCCATGTAGGAAAACATGGACATGGAGAAGAAAAAATAGGGTCATGTTTTGATAGAGAGTGATAGAAAACATGTATAGGAGAAAGTTAACAATAAGAAAATCACAAACTTGTGATGGGTTAAACGGTGTTGGGTTCCCCAGTAGGAAAAGTTAATAGACAACATTTTTTTCAAGTTACTTTTTATTGAGGAATTTATTCATAAGGAAACATAATCACTTATCATGTTGACTTTCAACTTTTACTAGATTCCTTAATCAAACTCATATTTTTTCCAAAAGACGAGTATTTAGGGAGACTTGTTCGCATTAAGAGTACTATATTCAACTTCTAGAGAATTGCCTAATCCACAAAAGAGAACTATATACATCCCATGTCTTTAGGCTTTAACCAAAACCAAAACTAGAAAGGTTAGTACAAGGTCAGATAATCCAAAAAAGGATAACCCTTTATAAAAAGAAAATCTATTCTTAATCTCAAAATTTGTCCAACAAAACCCAAAGTTCAATGAGGACCATCCGATAAACAATTTGTCCATAAAATTATTCAAAGTAAACCAATATAAGATTGAAACCCAAATATTTGAAGGATTTAGTCACATAGTCTTCCATGTTAAATCGTAACATTTATCTCCAAACAATATCAGTTGCTCCTAAAGTCTCGTATTGAAAAGTAATTAACCTATTCACATATCCTCCATGATAGGTTAATAATTTTCATAAATAACCCAAAATCAACTTACACTTAATTAATAAAATCATCTAACTAAAACGAATCGGTCAAACTATCTAGGGACTTCACATAGTCCAGTTGTAGGTGATAAATACCAGTGGCACTTTGGTTGTGGGTTCGATTCCCGCAGCTTTGTCCGACGCCACGGGTTGTCACATGGTCTGCGTGTTGTCCTTTTTCCAAAACTATATAATTCTTAAATCATTCCCCAAAAAGAGATAAAATCATCAAAAATTATCATAACATATTTTAACCTCATGTTTATCTCATGCCTTTCATTTTCCAGCATATCATATAATAACCCATAATTACCTCAAAAGTATGGATCATATCAACACTAATTTTTACCTTTATAATTATTACCTGAACTTCCACATCGATTGGTCATCTCGTACATGATGAATTAAAGATCATACCAAGGTTCAAGTGGTTGATCATGACTCCTTGATAGTTGGTTTAGAACAACCACGAGTTTCCTCATTAAATCCCCCATTTTATCTAGTATCTTAATCATAGAACCACCACAGTTTCCTTCAAACCTGTTGTCTCTTTGGTGCCTGCTAGATCCATCCATTCACTAAAAACAGAAATGTCAGTGTCAGTATATCACCAAAACCATCATGTACTAATGAGGAAGGTATACACTAAGATACACTTACTCATTCACTTTATCTAAAACTAGGACTCTTTCTGAAATCCTAAACATTATGGTAATGTCACTTATGCTTAAAGAATACCCTAACCTATAAAGTTATCTAAACCGACCTTTGATACCAACTATAAGGCCCCAGCCTTAAACCTTACTTAATCTTGAGTTATTACAAGATTGCACATTGAGGATCTTTTCAGGTATGGAGTTTTAGAGAATTAGATCATGAAAATTGCATTACATTCCACATTTAAACAAAGTGGTTACATAAAAGACAATATTCATTCTTCCCATCAACGAAAACATATTGAAAATAAAACATGGATTCTTTCCATACACATCCTTGACACTATCATCACATCATTTACCTTTCCCTTGACCTGTGAAAAACATTTCAAAAACATGGGATGAGACTAAAAAGCTAGTAAGTGTTATAAAAATATGGAAAGGAAACATGAGTTCATATATAAATAAGAATAAAATCATACTTTACCCATAAAACATAGGCACTTTAACATACCTCATCAAAACATGAATAATTCATAGAAAACATAAGACATAAAGGTAACTTGAGGCATTCATAACATTATTACGTAGGGAGTAACCCTCTTGGTTACGTTTGGAATACCCATCACAGTATATTCCCTAAATATTTTCAGAGAAACCATAACGTTTCACTCCTTCGCGTTACCCAATGCATTGGAGAGCTATATCAGGCTCACCCGCCCTTAGTTTATCATGGAACCACCTGCCTTCCTAATAATTCCCAAGAACCTCAACATAATCGTATCACATAAAACATGTATAAAGGAAACATAACATTTCCACCTTTCAATCACAAGATATCAATACCACACATTGATATAAAAATATTATGAAAACCATTTTCAATACCAAAATAAAAGAAAATTAAAACATGGTATTTATTTTTCTTTTTTAAAAAAAAGGTATGGCTTGTAGGGGAAGCTGAAACTCAAATAATGGCCACAGCGGCGGAGAAGTCGTTGTCGCCGCATACGTACGACAAAAACATTCCCTTTTGTCGTTTAGTAAATGCTTCGTATAAAAAAGATTCCTTTTGAATAAACGTAAATTTAAAAGGGGTTTATACACCGTATAAAAGAAGGTTGTGTATACCATAAAATATGCCTCAATGAAATGAGATTGAGACGAAGTCCCATACAAAGATGGTATCCTTGGTTTAAGGATAAATCAATTACGTAATTATGTGTGACAAAAGAATACACCAAATATAAGTGGATATTAAGTGTAAAATAATCAAATGTCATTCACACATATTCAAAGGATGACATATTCAATAACTACATGTTGAACCCAAAGAAAACGAAATTGGGTTAAGAAGTACCCTTGACAGCCTAACGGTGTCACATCAAAATGAGTTGATGAGAGATAAAAAGTGTATCTCATCACTTGGACATAAAATTTACATCAATAAGGATATATGAGAACATATCCCAACATAACAATTTGTAAATTAAAAGACCCAACAAAAGAAGTCTTTTAAAAAAGAGGAGGGTGAAAGGTTCCCTTACCGACTTGGGTATCTTTCAAAACATAAACCCCATGAAAGAAGGAAAATAAATCATTGATTTAAATACTCATAAACGAAATTATATTACAGAAAGAATAGAATAATGGGCAGTACATACACCACTCAAAGTAAATTGTGGCAAATGTAGCATAAATCTCATGGGAATAAAAGTGAGATGAAAAATCCCTTACGAAAACTCGGCAGCCTAACGACGCCACATAAAACTTACAAAAATGGATTGATGAGATCAAATAGGGTATCTCATCATATTAACTTAAAGTTTATATAAAAAGGAATATAAAAGAACATCCCCCAACATAACAAAGAGGAGCTTAAAATGTAACACCCCAAGATTTAATAGTGTGTTATTTCTTCAAAATAATTCAATAACTTTCACTACACGCAACACCAAGTTCAATCGCACCATGACATACCAAAAAAGCCGTTCAAAAGAGGTTATTAATAGTGTTAACTAAATTTTAAACTTTATATAATCCTTATAATTTTAGAATCCATTTTATGAGTTTCTTAAGGTAAAAACAAATTCATTTTCAATATTGCACTTTTACCAACTTTTAATAGTGAACCCTTTTTAAATAAAATATTTTAAACTTTTTGACTAAATGGAGACATCAAAAATTTAAAATGAAACGTCCCAAGCTTCCACGGTATGCTTTCCATTGAATAATACAGTAGCGTGTTTTGTATGCAACTTCGAGTTTTAACACACACCACGACCAATAAAACAAGCCGTTATGAATAGTAATAACAACTTTTTGAAATTTTATCTCCCAAAATGGACATCATATTTGGATTCGGAATATCGAATTTAGCCTAAGGTGAAATTTTGGTACTTTTCAGTTAACTTTAATATTTTGATGAATAATGAAAATTACTAAATTTTAATTAAAAACAACTTTTTTAATCAAAATAATTAATAGTGATAAATTATGAATTTGAGTGGTTTTAAAGTATATTTAGAATATAGTTTTACCATTTAATATAATTTTGGTCATTGGACATAATTTTACAATTAAACCGAAAATAAACAAGTGTCAATCTTTTGATAGTTATTATCTCTTAAAAACACGCTTTTTGTTTTGACAGCGGGAATTAATTTTAAATTAATTTCTTCCACTTCTGTGTTTTGAATTTAGAAAAATGGATTCCATATTTGGAATCACGATGTTCAAATTTTGTAAATAGGTAACTTTTATTTTTAGACATTTTGAATAATTGTTGCGGTAAATATTTTATTTACCATGGTTAAGGGTAAATCCGGTAAATAAGGGTTCAAAAATAATATTATAATAATAATAAATTACACTAAAACGTGTCCTAGCCTTATTGGTTGATACATGTTCTACCATAGGCATCTTTGGGTCGATTTTGGGACCTCATGGTGCCACTTGTAGGTGATAGGGACACTTTATTTTAATTAAGTTAAAATGAATACAAAAAATGACACAAGCATGTATCTTTTAGAAAAACAATTATTAAATAGGGTTATATATGTTGGATTTTGGATTATTAATATTAATTATAAAGATAAAAATATTTCCTACATAATGATATTTTATTTATAATTTTTAGACATTAAATAATTTAATTTATTTATTACACAATGATGATGTAGTAATTACTATAATAGTGAAAAATCAAAATAATTGATATTATAAATACCCAAATAAATATAATATGAAACTTTTAATGAATTAAACTAATTTTCTAGGATAATAGGATATATTAGGATTGATTTAATTGACTTTTTTAGAAGTAATCAATCTGTTATGAGTTTCAAAAAAATCAACTATTGAATAGTGTCAAAATTGACATAAAAGAGTTCTTAAAACAAATATTATATTATTAATTGATATTAAATTTCTAAAAATCTAAAGTTCGGCCAAGAGACTTATATAATGATAGGTGTATCATTAATGAACCACTTGGGGGTCGCTTGGATGTATATGGTATGTTTATTAACCATATAATATAAAAATACAAAGAGATATTGTAAAAGTGAAACTAATTAACTTAGAGTTAATACTTAAAGATAAGGTTACTATATGTACCCAAACCTGTCTAAATTCTATTGGTTGAGTTTTTTTCGACCTATCCCCACCTAAACCTTTGAATAATAAACTTTTTATCCATTAGAAACCGAATATTAATTTAATATAAACTAATATTTCTAGCTTTTCCAAAGGTGCCCCTCTCCCCTCTTATAAAAGGGAACTCTTCCTTCCCATTTCTTCACACCATAAAAGCATTTTTGTTCGGCAAAACTCTTCCCAAATAATCTTCAAACATCCCTCACTACATCCTAGAGGCCTTAGTTTGATTAGAAATCCAACCTAAGGATCCCTTTTGATCAAATCAAAAGGAAGAACCCGAAGAAGAGGTAATGATTTCACCACCCTTTTCCAAGTTCCTTACTTCTTCCACTTCTTCTTCCTTTGTTATTACCATTCTAAAATAATAACTCCAGTATAATATATATACTGTGATGTTATTATAAATATGGTACAACCATATTCAGCATTCTATCCACCCTTTGAATAACATGTCACCATACGTGCGTACGTACGGCTTACCGTCTCCACGTCGTGGTGTAATTGTTATTAAATATATTATTATTTGGATGTTTATAATAATGATATGTAACTCATGTAAATAATAAATATAAAATGTTAATGATTCGGTATATATGATATAACAACCATTTATATATTATTTCAAAAGAATGATATTGCCGCTCGTGCGTACGTACGGACTACCGTCTCCATGAACGCGATGAGATTCATTCTCCATCGTATCCATTAAAGTATAATTATCATTTGATGATTTACAAATGATGCCTAAGGACTTGATAGATTTCTGGATATGAATTATATACAACCTATCGATAACAAAAACGGATTATGTAACAAAACATATAAAAGAAAATGAGTAAGTTAACACCCGAAACGACGATAATTAAAAGATATTATTAACAAATCAATGTTAAAAGATCATATATGATATCATATTAATATATATGATTCTTGAATAATTTAATAACAATTATTTCACCATTATACAGGAGGTTAACCTACCCAACCAAAGTAAAGTACAAGGTAAGGGGTTTTCATCTCACTCCTTATTCTCGTGAGATTCATGCCATATTGCCACCATCAACTTTTGTGTGGTGTATGTACTGCACATAATTATATTCTTTGTGTAATACACTCTAATTTATGTGTATTTACATATTCATTGTATGATACCTCTTTCATGGGTTGTATGTTTCATAAGTTTCCAAATTGGTAAGGGTTATTTCACAATCTCTTCATTATCCGAGGTTGTTTATACGTAATAATATACTAGGATCTCTTTATCATACACATCCATGTTTCTTAAAAATTTATTTCAAAACATTTTTACTATTTATAAGAATATGGGTTAAAGTCATTTATACCCTTGTTTGAATTTTTATAAGAGGATTATAAAGGAATCTTTCTGTCGTTTTGCAAACAAGGTGCTTTTTTAAACTTTTCAACAAAATTAAGGTAAGAATGTTTTTTTAACTTATACGGCGGGTGCGGCTATTTTCCGCCATTATAAAATCGTCGAAGCTTCCCTTACAAGCTTATAAGAATATTTTCAAATTGAATGTATTATTTTATAATTATGTTACTTTTAAAATGATTTAAAAAAAGTGATATTTCACCAAAATAGTTTTGATTTCATCTATGTCAACATCCTTTGAAGGATTTTAAGCTTATTTGAAGTTGATTTATTATGATATAAAACATCCATATTTTATTGAAGGTTTTGTGATATTTTTCACAGTGGATAAGTTATTCTTATGTCACTCTTGTTTTTTGTTTAAAGTATTGACATTTCATAAGTTATTTTTAATCCAAATGTTTATGTTATATTTCAACCTTTCATTCAGATGAATGTGTTAGACCAGTATGTTCTCGGTTGGGGACCGGTAAAATTAAGCCCTCCGGTTTGGTCTCCCGTTATTAGAGGAACTCCGGTTTGGTCTCCAGTTATTAGAGGAACTATGGTTTGGTCTCCGGTTATTAGAGGAACTCCGGGTTGGTGTCCGGTTATTAGAGGCACTCCGGGTTGGTGTCCGGTTATTAGAGGAACTCCGGGTTGGGTTTCAGTTATAGTTATCCCCAAGGTCTTGGGACGAGGCCTTGACAAAGAAATTAAAGTTAAGCATTATACATTTCGACATTATGAAAGTGGTTGTTGATATTGCATGTGATTATTTGATTAATACAATATCCATGTGAATAAGTAAATGGCATTATTTCATTTTACTTTTTCCATACTATGTTGAAGTTCAAGTTTAAAAGGCTGTTGTTTTAGTAATGCATTGCCTTAAATTTTTATGCTTATTTTTGAATGTTCCGCTATATTGTTATCCTTACTGGGCATTTGAGCTCACCCCTCTTCTATGTTTTATTTTTACCAGGATGTGAAGAAGTAAGTTATGAATGACCTGTAGGGATATTATGAGGGGATAATAGTGTGGACTATGGAGACATTATGTTGTCGTAGTAGTTTTTCACTTTATGATGTAATGTAAAACATATAAATATATCTAGTGTTTCCAAGGCTACTAAACAAACCGGTCTTTCGAGATTTGATCTTTCTTGTGATCATGCCAATGTTATGTAATAATGCACCGACTTTCGGTAACTAGGGTCGGGGCGTTACAGTTGGTATCAGAGGAAGTTTAGTACAATCCTTGGAAGCTAGATTTAGATAAACTCTGATTAGAGAACATATATTTAAGATGAATTTTGAGGATTAGTATAGAAGAACTTCCTAGAATTTTGGTATTGTAGAGATTTTTTGAGTTTTCTGAGCAATGCATCCCTGTCTGGATACGAGCAGGTAGAGGCGGCTCTGGCACAGATGTACCTAGGGGTAAAACCTGAAAACACCGCTTTGAGCTAGACTCGAACGGGAACTGGTGCACGACAACAGGCCTTGCTGCACTCTTGGTTACGACACTCCTGGGGGATATGCTTAGGATAACTCTCATTTTTTTTACAAATCATTATTAAGGGTTTATGAGTATATACTTCCTCAAAGGAGACATTTTTATGATTATGGATTATATCCATAAACTATTTAATTTATGTTATGTGTTTTACAAGTTTGGGATTAGGTATTGTTATTCATAAACTAATCTAACGTATTCCATTGTTTAGAAATGGCGCCCAGTAGAATGAATGAGAACTCTAGCAATGAAAATGATACAAAGAGAAAGAAGGATCATATATTTCATGGTCTTATGCCAGAATTTACAAGATAAATAGTCTCGCATGTATTATCATCATATGAAGAAATAATATCATGTGTTGATAAGATAAGTAAAGAGTTTACTGAGTCCTATGGCTTTGATGGGAATCAAGAGACGAAAAGGATGGAAGAGAGAAAGATGGATAAAGGGAATAGGGAAAAGAAAAATGTTCCCATATGTGATAACTGTGGAAAGAAACACCCTGGAACTTGCCTGAAAGGAATGGGAGTTTGTTATAAGTGTGGAGGCAAAGGGCACAAAGTACGTGACTGCAAGGGTAAGAAAATGGTTTCAAATGTACAATGCTTCATTTTCAAGGAGTTTGGACACTACGCGAACCTATGTCCCAGTCATCAGACTATGCCGCAAATGATGCTATTAGATAATAATCAAGTTATGATACTACCACAGATGAAGATTAATGATTAGAGTTCTTATGTTGATTATGTCAATTGAGTGTTGTATCAACAATGTACTTGTTATAATAATAATGGAGTATATAAGGATTGTACTGAAGTACTATATCATTAAGGACTTGATATTGTGTAGAACAAAGAAAAGTGACTCAATAAGAGGTTAAATTTTTGGAAAATATATGGTTGAGAGAAAGATAAACCATAATATGGTTCTGATACTCAGGTAGTGATTTTAGAATAATACATGATTGATTTTGATAAATTATATTGGATATTCATGACTACCTTGAAGCTGGTTAATGATTTTTATATTCCATCATCGTTGGGGTTTAAAACATTTTTGGATTGAAAAAGTATATCCAGAATTCTATATGGAATAAGGGAGCATGAATGTAATCAATAAGGAATATGGTAATTCAGGATGTTTTAGTGTATTAAAAGAATACATGATGAAGGTATTCAAATGCTATTATGGGGTAAAATGGATCTACATTCTGTTTAACTTCCTTATAAATGTTGGACTGTGAGTTTGGACTGATGTATTTTGGATAGTTCTAGTTTGGATTATTTTGTATTGCCATAAAAGGACAACCCGGAGGTCGGGCGGCAACCCTTCGCGTCCGGCAAGGCCGCGAGACATGAACCCGCAACTGAAGGGCGACAAGGGTGTATCACCTACCACTGACCCACGAGATGTCCTGGATTAAATAATGTAGTTTTTTTAGAAGATCTGGTAGATGAATTATAAATTCGTTTATATTGGAACCATGTATGAATAGTATAAATAGAATTTATTTTTTACGTTCTATTATCTTTTAGAGTGAAAGATGAGTTTGTAGTAGAAATTTATTAGTTGATAAAACTCTAATTATAAAGTAAGTATATCTACTTATGATCTTAGCCAATCTCATAAATATATTCCTCAACATTAATAAAAGGAACTTAGAACAACAATGTTGTCCTAGATGGTACCTTAAATCATCACTAATTTATGGCTTTGGGATTGTTGGCCTTTTCATAGCCATGTTCTCTACCACTCTCCATCAGATAATTGATGGTTAGATTTATCTTCCATATCCATATTTTCCTGCATGGAACCCTAGTATGTGTTATTTTCGGTAATCTTCATACTTTCCACTCTTTATTTTGAATAGAGGCCTCATTAATTCATTTTTCGATGTGGGATTTTAACTAATATATTTTGAAACGTCAAAAATGTGTTATCCTAATACCCTATGTTTTGTTGAACTGATGGTATTTCAAATCATCATAGATTAATGAATTCAAGGACCTCAATTTTACGCTTGTTTGTGATTGATGACCTCAATCACTACCTATAAATATTTACATTTTTCCTCCAATTATATGTCTCGAATTGCCACCAATGTTCTCTTAATCGAGATCATAATTTGGTGGTGACCCTTTCATTTCTTTTTTCCTCATATTAAGACTATATTTTAGTAACCTAATTTCCGATGTGGGTTTTCCCACAAAGATATTTTCTATTTTCAACCTATTATTTTCAAAGAACAATTTCAAATTGTGAGGACACAATTTATTGAAGGAGGGGAGAATGTAACACCCCAAGATTTCATAGTGTGTTATTTTTTCAAAATAATTCAATAACTTTCACTACACGCACCACCAAGTTCAATAGCACCATGACTTACCAAACAAGCCATTCAAAAGAAGTTATTAATAGTGTTAACTAAATTTTAAACTTTATATAATCCTTATAATTTTAGAATCCATATTATGAGTTTCTTAAGGTAAGAACAAATTCATTTTCAGTATTGCACTTTTACCAACTTTTAATAGTGAACCCTTTTTAAATACAATATTTTAAACATTTTGACTAAATGGGGACATCAAAATTTTAAAATGAAACATCCCAATCTTCCACGGTACGTTTTCCTTTGAATAATACAGTAGCGTGTCTTGTATGCAACTTCGAGTTTTAACACACACCACAACCAATCAAACTAGCCATTATGAATAGTAATACCAAATTTTTGAAATTTTATCTCTCAAAATGGACTTCATAATTTTATTCGGAATATCGAATTTAGCCTAAGGTGAAATTTTGGTACTTTTCGGATAACTTTAATATTTTGATGAATAGTGAAAATTACTAAATTTTAATTAAAAAAACTTTTTTAATCAAAATAATTAATAGTGATAAATTATTAATTTGAGTGGTTTTAAAGTATATTTAGAATATATTTTTACCATTTAATATAATTTTGGTAATTGGACATAATTTTACAATTATACCGAACATAAACAAGTGTCAATCTTTTGATAGTTATTATCTCTTACAAACATGCTTTTTGTTTTGAAAGCGGGAATTAATTATAAATTAATTTCTTCCACTTCTGTGTTTTGAATTTAGAAAAATTGATTCCTTATTTGGAATCAGGATGTTCAAATTGTGTAAATAGGTAACTTTTATTTTTAGACATTTTGAATAATTGCTGCGGTAAATATTTTATTTACCATGGTTAAGGGTAAATCCCGTAAATAAGGGTTAAAAAATAATATTATAATAATAATAAATTACCCTAAAATGTGTCATAGCCTTATTTTTTGATACATTTTCGACCATGGGAATCTTTGGTTCGATTTTGGGACCCCATGGTGCCACTTGTAGGTGATAGGGACACTTTATTTTAATTAAGTTAAAATGAATTCAAAAATGACACAAGCATATATCTTTTAGAAAAACAATTTTTACATAGGGTTATATATGTTGGATTTTAGATTATTAATATTCATTATAAAGATTAGAATATTTACTACATAGTTATATTTTATTTATAATTTTTAGTCATTAAATAATTTAATTTATTTATGACACAATGATGATGTAGTAATTACTATAATATTGAAAAATCAAAATAATTGATATTATAAATACCCAAATAAATATAATATGAATCTTTTAATGAATTAAACTAATTTTCTAGGATAATATGATATATTAGGATTGCTTTAATTGACTTTTTTCAAAGTAATCAATCTGTTATGAGTTTCACAAATATCAACTATTGAATAGTGTCAAAATTGACATAAAAGAGTTCTTAAAAATAATATTATATTATTAATTGATATTAAATTCTTAAAAATATATGGTTCAGCCAAGAGACTTATATAATGATAGGTGTATCATTAATGAACCACTTGGGGGTATCTTGGATGTATTTGGTATGTTTATTAACCATATGATATATAAACACAAAGAGACATTGTAAAAGTGAAACTAATTAACTTAGAGTTAATACTTAAAGATAAGGTTACTATATGTACCCAAACCTGCCTGAATTCTATTGGTTGAGTTGTTTCCGACCTATCCCCACGTTAAACGTTTAATAATAAACTTTTTAGCCATTAGAAACCGAATATGAATTTAATATAAACTAATATTTCTAGCTTTTCCAAAGGTGCCCCTCACCACTCTTATAAAAGGGAACTATTCCTTCCCATTTCTTCAGACCATCAAAGCCTTTTTGTTCGGCCAAAATCTGCCCCAATACTATCCCAAAATCCCTCACTACAACCTAGAGGCCTTAGTTTGATCATAAAGCCAACCTAAAGAGTCATTTTGATCAAATCAAAAGGAAGAACCCGAAGAAGAGGTAATGATTTCACCAACCTTTTCCAAGTTCCATTCTTCTTCCACTTCTTCTTCCTTTGTTATTACCATTCTAAAATAATAACTCCAGTATCATATATATACTGTGATGTTATTATAAATATGGTAAAACTATATTCAGTATTCTATCCACCCTTTCAATAACATGTCACCATACGTGCGTACGTACGGCTTACCGTCTCCACGTCGTGGTGTAATTTTTATTCAATATATTATTATTTGGATGGGTATAATAATGATATGTAACTCATGTAAATAATAAATATAACATGTTAATGATTATGTATATATGATATAACAACCATTTATATATTATTTCAAAAGAATGATATTGTCGCTCGTGCGTACGTACGGACTACCGTCTCCACGAACGCGATGAGATTCATTCTCCATCGTATCCATTAAAGTATAATTATCATTTGATGTTTTAAAAATGATGTCTAAGGACTTGATATCATTCTGGATATGAATAATATACAACCTATCGATAACAAACATAGCTTATGTAACAAAACATATAAAAAATTGAGTAAGTTAACACCCGAAACGACGATAATTAAAAGATATTATTAACAAATCAATGTTAAAAGATCATATATGATATCATATTAATATATATAATTCTGGAATAATTTAACAAAAATTTATTCACCATTATACAGGAGGTTAACCTACCCCAACCAAGGAAAAGTACAAGGTTAGGGGTTTTCATCTCACTCCTTATTCCCGTAAGATTCATGCCATATTGCCACCATCACCTTTTTTGTGGTGTATGTACTGCCCATAATTATATTCTTTGTGTAATACACTCTAATTTATGTGTATTTACATATTCATTGTATGATACCTCTTTCATGGGTTGTATGTTTCATAAGTTACCAAATTGGTAAGGGTTATTTCACAATCTCTTCATTATCTGAGGTTGTTTATACGTAATAATCTACTGGTATCTCTTTATCATCCACATCCATGTTTCTTAAAAATTTATTTCAAAACATTTTTACTATTTATAAGAATATGGGTTAAAGTCATTTATACCCTTGTTTGACTTTTTATAAGAGGTTTATAAATGATTATTTCCGTCATTTTGCAAACAATGTGCTTTTTTAACCTTTTCAACAAAATTAAGGTAAGAATGTTTTTTTAACTTATACGGCAGGTGCGGCTATTTTCCGCCATTTTAAAATCGTCGAAGCGTCCCTTACAAGCTTATAAGAATATTTTCAAATTTAATGTATTATTTTATAATTATGTTTCTTTTAAAATGATTTAAAAAAAGAGATATTTCTCCAAAATAGTTTTGATTTCATCTATGTCAACATCCTTTGATGGATTTTAATCTTATTTGAAGTTGATTTATTATGATACAAAACATCCATATTTTATTGAAGGTTTTGTGATATTTTTCAGAGTGGATAAGTTATTCTAATGTCACTCATGTCTTCTGTTTAAAGTATTGACATTTCATAAGTTATTTTTAATCCAAATGTTTATGTTATATTTCAACTTTTCATTAAGATGAATGTGTTAGACAAGTATGTTATCGGTTGGGGACCGGTAAAAGTAAGCTCTCCGGTTTGGTCTCTGGTTATTAGAGGAACTCCGGTTTGGTCTCCGGTTATTAGAGGAACTCCGGTTTGGTTTCCGGTTATTAGAGGCACTCCGGGTTGGTGTCCGGTTATTAGAGGCACTCCGGGTTGGTGTCCGGTTATTAGAGGCACTCCGGGTTGGGTTCTGGTTACACTTAGCCCCAAGGTCTTGGGATGAGGCCTTGACAAAGAAATTAAAGTTCAACATTATACATTCCGACTATATGAAAGTGGTTATTGATATTGCATGTAATTATTCGCTTAGTAGAATATCCATGTGAATAAGTAAATGGAATTATTTCATTTTACTTTTTCCATACTATGTTGAAGTTCATGTTTAAAAGGCTTTTGTTTTAGTAATTCATTGCCTTAAATGTTTATGCTTATTTTTGAATGTTCCGCTATATTGTTATCCTTACTGGGCATTTGAGCTCACCCCTCTTCTACATTTTATTTTTTCCACGATGTGAAGAAATAAGTTATGAATGACCTGCAGGGATATTATGAGGGGATAATAGTGTGGACTATGGAGACATTATGTTGTCGTGGTAGTTTTTCACTTTATGATGTAATGTAAAACTTATGAATATATCTAGTGTTTCTAAGGCTACTAAACCAATCGGTCTTTCGAGATTTGATATTTCTTATGATCATTCCAATGTTATGTAATAATGCACCGACTTTGGGTAACTAGGGTCAGGGTGTTACATAAAATAAGTGACATAAAGGAGAGTACATAAAAAGAAAGAGAGAGGTTAGATATAACGACCCACACTTTACATACATTGTTAATACTTCAAAATTGAATTACACTTATTACAACATATGACAAAACCACAAAGGACCGTATAGGTATAGTGTCTTTAGAAACTGGGAAACATAAACAACTGGTTCATAAATCTTCTACAGTGTCTCCCATTTATTTCATCATATCTAGGGTCCCTTTTAGCATATTCTACTTAATATCCATCTTCCTGACCTGGGGAAAAGAAAACATAAAAGGGTGAGCTCAAATGCTCAGCAAGGGCAAATAAAGGAAATAAAAATCATATCATATCTTTATGAAAATCAAAACCTGCAAAAGAGATCATAATATCTTAACATGGAATAAATCATAGAAGTGAAAATGATATCCCCATAATCATAACATAAAACTTGAATCTTTGTGGCATGCACACATAATCATGGAAAATCATTTCTTGTTAGTCATGACTCATTGCCAAGACTATCTTAGTGGACAAAGTCCCTTTCTGAACCGAGTTCACTCCTCGTTTCAGTCCTGTATCACTGAACCGAAATAACCTTCCGTTCCAGCCATGTCTATCTCATGAGATATAAAATCATTACCCAATGCATTGGAGGGAGATATAGGTCCCACCCATCTTATAATGAATCCTTTCTTATGTGTGCCACATAATCATAAAACATGCATCATCGCATAACACATGTAACAAAAATGGGATTCTTGAAACATCATGACATCATAAATCAATTCATAAATGATAAAGGAATTCATAAACATAATTCCATCACAACATAGTCAAACCAATGTAAAAATATGGATAGAAACAGAACCCTTTATTATCTTAGATGGAAAATAATTTTGATAAAACACTTGAATTGAATTCTTGAGGAAAATATCCTTTCTTCTTCAAAAACATTTTTCCTTTCATAACATGTCATACAACTTTAAAATAAAAGAAGTTGATTAAAAATAAACTTTAAAACTTGTAAAGGAAGCTTCTTTGAAGTAATGTTTTAAAAATCCATTCATGCCGTATAAGTTAAAAAAAACATTCTTCGTACTTTTGTCGGAAAAGTCAAAAAGTACCTCGTACGGAAAAACGACAAAAGATTCCTTTCATATTCTTTACTAAAAACTAACCTAAGGGTAAAATTGGATTTAAACTATTTCAAGTGGATGGAAACAATATTACATATTGAGGGAACATGGATGTGGATGATAAAATACACCCCAGTAAATACTTACGAATAAACAATCTCGGATAAAAATGAGATTGTGATATTTCCCTTACTTTAGGTCCGATTTGCTTTGTTCGTGTCCGAAGCTCCTGTATAATGGTTTAAATAATGTTATTGACTTATTCCAGAATCATACATTTTGATATGAGATCATATATGGTCATATTATTAGCTTCTTGTTAGTAATATTTCATTGTTACTTGTTACTCGGGTCTTTATAACTTTTTGTTCTTATGCGTGTTTTGTCGAATAAATTCTTATTCTTATCTTTAGGTTATAGATAATTCATTTCCAGAATGGTATTAGTGTAGTATATACCATATTCATTCATTCAATTCATTTATACAATCATTATGAAATGAAGATCATGTAGAACGAGTCGCATCACATCGTGGAGACGGTATTCCGTACGTACGCACGAGTGATGATATCGTTCCTATGATCGTGGAATTGTATTGGAGTATATATATATATTATTTCAGTATCAATATTACTTAATAATAATCATATATAGTTACTGATTACACCATTATACCCATCCTTGTAAGGTGATGGTGGAAAATAGATTACACCACGGCGTGGAGACGGTATTCCGTACGTACGCACGCGCGGTGATTTCATTTTTCCGTAGGATGGATAGAAGGTGAATTAGGGTTGTTTCATATTTATAATAACATATCAGTATGTAAGTAATTCTGATGTTATTACTTTATCATGAAACAACTAAAGAAGAAGAAGTTGAAGAAGAAAGAAATTGAAAAGATCGGTAATGGATATTACCTCTTCTTTGGAACGCCTTTTTGAATCCTCCACTTAAGGAACTAAGATTGGTCTTTGGAGAAGACCAGGACCTCTAGGATTATTCTAGGGAAGTGGAGAAGGGAAAATGGCAGGGGTTGGCCGAGCTTGAGTGCTCAAATTGGTGTGAGGAGGAGGGGGAGGAGGTGCCCTTTTATAAGGGAGGAGAGGGGCACCTTAGGAATATCTCAAAATATTATTTTATATTAAAGTCAAAATCGGTTTATAATGGTTCCAAAGGGTCTTATTTCGAAGATAAAGTGGGGATGTGTCGAAATCCTATCAACCAATAGGATTTAGACAAGTTTAGGGTATTATTTTATCCTTATCAATTAGATTTAACTCTAAGTTAATTAATTTAACTTTTACCGTGTCTTTTTGTTTTCGTTCACTATATGGTTAATACACTTACTATAACATGCCAAACGAACCCCAAATTGTTTATTATTAATATATATATCCTTATCTAAGTCATTTGGCCGAACCTTAGATTTTTAGGAATAAAAGAACAATTAATAATATAATATTTGATTTAAAAACTATTTTGTGTCAATTTTGACACTATTTGATATATGATTTTTGTGAAAGTCATAACAGAATTATATGTTCGCACCAAGTTGATTAAATCAATACTAATATATCATAGTAACCTAGAAAATTAGTTTAATTCATAAAAAGTCTCAAATTACATTTATTTTGGTATTTATATTATCAATTTTTTCAATATTTCATTAATAAGATAATTACTGCATCATCTTTGTGTCATAAATAAATTAAATTATATGATGTCTAAAAATTACAAATAAAATACCATCATGTATGAAATCGTTTTAGCTTTCTAATGAATATTTACAATCGAATTTATCTTATGTATAACCTTATATTAAAAATGATTTACTTATTAAACTTTGATTTTAACTATTTTAACCCTTCTTTAAATAAATTAATAATAAATGTCCTAATCTAATCCAAGTGGGCCTAAATGGTCATATTTTATTCCTAAGTTTGTTTTTGGTCGAATTACACTTGTCCAATAGAATTAGGACATGTGTTAGGGTAATATTGATATCATATTTACCCATAGTTACCCTATTTACTATTAACCGCGGTAAAAAAAGTAAAAAGTTACTATTCACCAAAAAATTATTTTCATCTCATTGAACCACATTTTAGTCCTTGATATTAACCGTGTCTCTCGGATTTTCGAAATTCCATTCACAGAAGCGGTAAAATTAAGTTTTATGCAAAATTCAGTTTTTAACCTACCACTTAGTGGTTTCACTATTCATCAAAAATTGAAAGTTTTCAGAAAAATACCAAAATTTCACCCTATGCTAATTTCGATATTCTGAGTCCAAAAATGAAGTCCATTTTGAAAAATAAAATTTATAAAATTTCAAAAAGTGGTTATTACTATTCATAACGGCTAGTTTTAATAGCATATTGTTGTTTAGTGAAACTCGGTATTGCGTACGACGCAAGCTATCGAGGAAGGTCGCGATTGCGTGTAAAGCAAGCCAAGAAAGTGTTGTGTAGAAAAAGATTCCTTTGATGATTTATATAACATAAAAGTCTCGGGTGTTACATTAGATCTCTTACGAAAATTCGGCAGCCTAATGGCACCACTCAAAACATCCAAAATAGATTGATGAGAGAGAATAGGGTCTCTCATCACATGAACATAAAAATTACAGTAAGTGTAATATAAAATAACATCCCAATAACAAGAAAGATGAGATTTAGAGGGAATGACATAAAAGAGTGTACTTAAAAAGAAAGAGAGTAGTAAGATCCCTTACCTCAAGTCCAACTTGTCTTGTTCGTTTCATTATATTCCTGAATAATAATCTTTGGTCAATTAATAATTTCCTAATTACCTCCTTTAGAGATTATTATTCATTTCATATCACATATTATAATGTTATAATAATTGTTTAATAATGTTAGTTCATATCAGACGTTTTTGCCGATGTTTGGTACATGAGTAAAAAATGAACATGTTTGAAAAAAGATTTCCCATGTAGTTATAAGTAAATAATTTACAGAATAGTATTAATGATTAAAATATCATATATATCCAGTAAATATTCATTTCATACTATTCCATATCATTTGGAGATAAAAATTGAAAAGCACCGTTCATGGAGACGGTAGGCCGTACGTACGCATGAACGCTACTTTCATTTTTTTTCATATTAATGGAATTAAAACAAAATGAGAGAGATATATATATGTTATAATTCCAGAATTATATCCATAATTTTAATGTAATATATTACATATATATCCATTATATATATGTACTTATAGTATTACATAACAATTTGAGATAAGAAATGAAATGTACCGTTCATGGTGACGGTAAGCCGTACGTACGCATGAACGCTACTTCCATTTCTATTTCATATTTAATGGAATTAAAACATAATGATACATAATAGTATTTTAATTCCAGTATGGTATCATATATAATATCATTAAATATATCCTTTATAAGTACCACATATGGTATTAACGAATCAAATCACTTTGAGGGGGCGGTAGTCCGCACTTGATTAAATGAAGATATCGCGTTTACCCATACTGGAAACCATAAAGGTATGCACAAAATGAAAAAAACAGAATCTTAAGTAAAACATAAACATATTAGATATCATATATAAATATAGTGTCATCTTAATGGCCACCTTCGAAGGTGTTAGAAGAATGTTGAATAATCATCATTTTGGGAGGCAGAAATTCACCATCCACGGAAACATTATATTCTTTAACCATTAGATGTAGGTGTGTGTAAGTGTATCTCGAATAATTATTATAAAAACATCCTAGTATATTGAAGATACTGGATTTGTTACAAAATAAATTAATAAAAAGAGTTTATGGGGTTGGAGAAGCAAAATAAAACAAAAGGACACAAGTGAAGACATTACCTTAAAATTGGGTAACTCCCTTTGGTTTGTGCTCAAAGGCTTCCTTGGAAACACTTCTGCCCAAAGTGAGGCTTCATGGAGTAATAGAGTGATGTGGAGAGACAAAATGGTCAGGGTTTGGCCGAGACAAAGGCTTTGGGAGTGTGGGTAAGGAGGTAGAGGTGGGGGCCTTTTATAAGAGGAGAGGAGGGGCACTCTTGTAAAGTTACAAAATGTTACTTTATTTTCAAAAGAGTTTCGTATTTTAATGGTCCTAAATTAATTTATTTCGAGGATAAGGTGATAAGGGTTTGAAATAAACTAATATAATAGGTTTTTGACATGTTTAGGTCTTATATATTACATTATCTTTCCATTTTATTTAAATCGTTAAATAATGAGGTCATCACTGCATCATCATGATGTCATAAATAATTTAATTTATTTAGTGTCTAAAATTTATAAAAAAAAATACTATGATGTAGGAAATCTTTTTATATTTCCAATTAATATTTATAGTGAAAAATATTATTTTTATAACTCCATGTAAAAATTGTTTCAGTAAAACATTTCATGTTTGTCTTATTTTTACTTTAACTTTAAATAAAAATATATTAATGTCATTTTTCAACCAAAGTGGCTTCATGGGGTCCCCAAGTTGACCCATGGGTTTTCATGGTCGGAAATGACACATACAATGAGGTTAGGACATGTTTCAAGTTCATTTCATATTATTAAAACATTATTTTTAACTTAAACTACACTAATTACCTCTAATCACGATTAAAAACTTAATAAGTTACTATTCACCAAAAAATTATTTTTATCCCATTGAACCACATTTTACATCTTAATGACAACCATGTATGTCGGATTTTTGAAATTCAAAACAAAAATATGGAAAAATTTCATTTAAACGGAAAAATCAGTTTTTATAAGTACCACTTTGTGGTTTCACTATTCATCAAAAATTGAAGTTTTTCAGAAAAATCCCAAAAATTCACCCTAAGATATATTTGATATTCCGAATTCAAAAATGAAGTCTATTTTAAAAAATTCAAAACATATAAGTCACATTAATTAATTTAATAATTAATTCCCACTGTCAGATCAAATATCGTGTTTTTATGAAACAATAAGTATCAAAAGATTGACACTAGTTTAAGTCTGATTTCAAAGTGAAATTAATTCCAACGACCACTATTCGATTTAATGGTAAAAATATATTCTAATTTAACTTTAAAACCAATTCAAAATATAATCTAATCATATAAATAAATTAGATTAAAAAGTTGTTTTTAATTAAAATACAACATTTTACAATATTCATTAAAAAATGAACTTTATCAGAAAGATACCAAAAATTTACACAAAGTAAATTTTGATGTCCCAATTCTTTAGAAGTGTTTTATTTGGTCTAAAAGGATGTATAAGAGTGAAAAAAACTATATTTAATGACGGTTCTCCATCAAAAGGTGATAAGTGAACCTTTAGTGAAAACTAGGGCATATATGCCTAAAATTGAATTCTTTCAATATTTTATGCCTTTATCTTTTATTGGATAAATGTAAAGACATTTAAAAACATATATAATCATATTTTAGTTATTTCTATCCATTCCCACCAATAAAATGGCTATATGTTAACTACCATTTAAAATAATATTATTTTATTATTATAGTGCAACGTAAGATTCCCAAGAAACTCGTTGTTGCGTGATGGGGGTACGCCATCGAGCATAGTGTCCCCTTTAAAGTCATATTAATATTTTATTCACAGATATGGATAAATATGAAAATGTCATATTCTTTATTTTCCTGGGGTGTTACAATAGTGGTTTTTATGGGTATTGAATAGAGATGAAATATGAATTGAGTTTATTCACTACGTGGTATGATGCATGTTGTGATTAGTATTCTCTCGAGTAGATATAGAATGATTAAATGACCTATTAAATAATTAATGATTATTGGTAAAATTAATTAGATGGGGGTATGATTGATTTCTTGAATTTTGGGAATGGATTTATTTTATCCACATCTGATGTGACTATTCCAAGTGTTAATAAATACATTTAGATTTTAAAGAAGAGTTGGATGTATCATGTGGTGTTTGATAGTTTTATTAAGAATCCATAGGGGTGGATTGAGTTTTTGATATTATATATTCGTACCATTAATCTTTTGTTTTGTTTTCTATACGCACCCAACCTAGTTGAGAATTATATTCCAAACACCCCCATTATAATAGGGGTGGTCCTTTTCCCAATCATCCTAGTGGGAGGATGGATACTTGGACACCCACTCTTACCTGATCCCTATTTCAAGAGGTGATATCCTAGGATTATTCAAGAATTTCATGATTATTTAGGACACAATGTGTATAATAATGGTGTGTTTTCCCATGTGTCATCGTGATGAGATGTGTTCTACTTTCCCTAGTGCTAACGGGATATCACTTCGTATGTAGACGGAGTGTATGTAGGAAGGATTTGGTTGTGAGGCCCATGTGTGTGTGGATGAGATATAAAGTGATTTATTTTACCAGGATTCAGGTTGAGATATGATACCTAGAAATGTGTGGTTGGGTGGTGACATCATAATTTTGGAAGTGGTGGGAGCACAAGAATATTTTAAATTATTGTGTGAGAGCTTTTAATTAGTTGGAATGTCATGTGGGGTACCCTATCATTGATTATGTCTATATTACTTTACATGGATTGAATTATGTGGTGAGTGTGCCTTCGCTTAGTTTAGGGTGTCTACTATACCTAGTTGGGTGATGTAGGTTTTAGTTGTTTTCTCATGAGGGTATTAGTAGGCTTCTCTTCTTGTGCACAAGATACTTTGGTTTTACTACTGAGTATACATTTATGATCACCCTACATTATAAAACTACTTTCAGGTTACAGTTGGATTAAAAGGACTATGATGGGGATTATAATCTCAGACTTCAAGACAACCACCGTTTCATGGCTCATTATTTTTCTTTTTTTATCTACTTTGGTTCATTACATTGTATTTATAGTAGTTTTACATTAATACATTCATTTGGGATTTATTTTCTTTTTATTTTTTTTATAGTTCTTAGTTATTTTTGAGTTGGTCCTTCTTTTGTTCTGATCTCATATTATTATAGAAAGTGAAATGCCTTCCATTTTGTGAGATTCTATAACCTTGGTGCTGGTGGCCACCCTGTAGACTACTAGAGGTAGGACTTAGAGGACATTTTATCTATTCCTTAATTTACAACTCTTGAGGTGTATCATTAGAGGGTGGGGTAATGACATGTAACCCTATTTTAATTTTGAATCCTTATTTAAAAATTAAAAAATTGTTATCACTTATAATTATTTAATCTATCAAAAATTAAATAAAAAATTAGCTCACAATAGGAAATAATTCCATTTTGGATGAAAATGTATTTCTAAATAATAAAACAGTTTAACAAAAAACATAGTGATTTTTTACAACATATTAATAAATAAATTGATATTTAATAGGAACATTATATTTATATATTAAATTACTTAATCATATTAATTATATTATATTTAATTAGTAGGTTTTAAATGTAATATTTAAATATTAATATTTGAATGTCTATTTAGGCTTGATGTTGTGTGTAGTACACACCATCAATCATATTTTTATTTTTACAATATTTTAGTGCTACATTTTTCTTCAGTTTTAAAAAAAATCACAAATTTGAATGAGAACATGGTAAAAAAGGATTAAAATTTTTAAATACCTTCATTGAAATACCACGTCATAAAAATGGTTAATAAAAATTCAATTTGAAATGATTGAATTGGACGTTAAAAGGTTATATTGAATAATAAATACTAGGATTCCAAATAAGAGACCATTATTGCAAAATGAATACATGAATATGGAAATTTAATGAAAAAAATATGATAGATATTTATGGAGTAAATTTTTCATAATAAAGTGAATGATCATTAAGAAGTTAATGACCACAAAACCATAAACCAATGAGGTGTGTATATAACCATACATTCATAAAAAATGAAGGTAATATGCTAACATTATTTGTTTTAAGGTCCTTTTCCTGGATTTGGGGAATTTTTTACAATCAAACTAATAAAATAATGACCTAATTTCATCCTTTAATAAAATTACAAAAAAATATCTCCCTTTTCTTTTAAATTATGAGTATTCAAGTGAAGATTTTAATTGAAAAAGAACAATAGCTTTTAACTAATCACATAATTCCCAAAAAAGTATGATAAGATATTCCTACTATATGTAACCAAAACCAATTTTTTATAGTAAAATGTAAGATAATACCTAAATAAACAAACCATTATTTTATGGAATAAATTATAAATCTACAAAATACCCAATAATTACACTTTCTATGCAACATTTATCATTTTATAAATACCTAATAATACAATTATTCATAATTTAACATAATAATATTAAATAAATAATATTATAATTATTTGATCAAATATTCTTCCAAGATAAATGTAACATTTATCTCAAAATAATATTATTCACTATTTATGACTTATACTAAATGTGTAAATTCCATAATCAAATGATCCCAATGATGTCAAAATCATTTCCATAAATAAACTGAATCACCATAATGCCGCATTAAGGTAATACATTCTTCCAATATACAATTCATCATTTATTCCTTAAATAAAATCCCACAATACTCAATTTACCTTAACAATATAAGGTTCCCAATATATGAATCTTTATTATAAATATCATTAATTCCATAATCAACAAAGATACAATAAATTTTTCCAAAATTATATTAATCATTATTTGTAAAATTATTTAGTTAATAAAGACCATACAAACATGTACATCACATACGAAACCTATAGGTGATACTCAAATTTAACCATACTGTTGGTGGTTCATGCCTTATGCAATTTCTGGATTTAACAGGTTTTCCTTTTACTAAAAACATTTCAATATAATTATTATAATGTTCCTAAAAATATGATTAAAACCCTCAAAAATTAACATTATAGATTAATTATTAGATATTATGTTACTTAAAATTTTATCATATACCTTCCAACATACATCACCTAATATATAATATAATTATTATAAAATAATCATTTATGTTCACATTGTGGGTTACATGTAAAACTACATAATAAAAATTCTCCAAAAATATTATTAGTAGCCTTAAAATATCATCACATAAAACCACAAAAGGGGTTCCCATGAATTTTAACTTATGTACAACCATAAACATAAAAAATAATTATTGTATCTATAACTCATATGTTAATGAAAATATAATAATATTTAAATTTCTCTATACCTTTAATCTTATACAAACCATAAGGACCCATCATTAAAAATTAAATAATATTTATATTTTATTCATGAAAAAAATCTATTTCATTTGAAACTTATTATAGTTAGTTCAATAGAGATTTTTTCCATCATCATTACATAAATGAATATTACATCACAAAGTAAAAACATCTACATTGTTTCTAATTTTTCCATGAAATAAAACATTTAATACCTAATATGTTTTTATTTCTTGAAGAATACTCATATTTTTCATCTTGGAACCATCAATGCCCCTAATTATCCATAAAACCTTTGAATGAAATTTAAAAATGTTGTATGAGATCAAAAATCTATGAAATAGAAATAATAGGAAACAAAGAATCTCGTTAATATATGAACACTAATTAAAATTTCTCATTTTCAAATTGAAAAGTTTGGATCCCCACAAACATATTCATACCAATGAAAACAACTTGTCTACATAAATAAATTCAAAAAAATATATGGTAATGGAAAATTAATAATTAAAAAGTATTCGTAAAAAACGTAGAAATTTAATGAAAAAAATTCCAAACTATTATAATTTGTATTCTTTAAAATATAAAAAATATATTCCTTTAAACTTAATCCCATCAGCTTACCTTGTGAAATAATAATATTTCCATCGAAACTACTAAAATAATAATAAAATCATTTATGTTAATTGGGAAGTCATTTTCATATCACTCTTAAAGAAGAAATAACTTACATTGCCAGCTTCAATCGTGATCAATACCTAATGAATAAGAGAGCTATAGTGGACCCACATATCCTTAGTTTTTAATAGAACCACCAATCAATAGATTATAAGAAACCAGCCCTTTCATGTTTATAGTGGACACAACTATCCTATATTAATAACAAAACCCACATCTTACTTATAAATTATCAATAATCAATACTCATGAGATTATGTATTTTCATCATGATACTCAAAACCAAATTGGTTGCACCCATAAAAACACATTTTTAGGAAAATAAACATTCATCTCTCAATGAAAAAAATTATAAAGAAACCCATATAATCAATATTGAACTTCTTTTATTGATGAAAACATATAGGCCTATAAATTAATCAAAAAATTTATTATCATTTAAGTTACTATAGAAAAAATGAACGCTATATATGTTGAAGTGTATATTTTTTGACTTTTATAAATAAAGTAATAACATTCTAGAAAAAAAATCTTTTTAAAACCATTATAAGAATATTAAAATATATGAAATTTATATTTCACTTAATTCCATTAAACAAATTTACAAAATGTTATATAATAAATGGATATATAATAATTATAATTAGATAATAATTCTATAAAATATCTAAAATTTGGGTTTTAAATAAATGTGTCCCTTAAAATGAATATTAATTATAGACTATTTGTTTATTCATAAATAATAAACATAATTTAGGTATTTGATTTTTCAAAAATATATTTATCTTTTTATATTATCTTTATTTTATTTTTATCTTGTTTTATATAATTAATTAATTAATTTTGTTTTCATTAGGTGTTTTGGTGATATTTGGATTGTGTGTCTAAAATGGATTTGGTAGGTTGAGAATGGTCAATGTGAAAATTATTACATAAAATCCAAAAAATTAATAATGAAATAATTATATTTTTAATACATCAATCAAGAATTTTAAACCAACCATTAATTATGGTTATGAAACATAAGTTTTTTTATATTCATATAGTCGGTAGGTTGTATATATGCATGATTGAATTCTAAATTTTTCTATTGATTGATATTTAAATAATAAAAGTATTATTTAATATAAAAATATTGAAAATAATTTCATAATTACGATATTATTTATTTAAATATACTTATATATACTAACCATGTTATTTAGAGATGAAAATAAAATCGCACTTCTTCATTGAAGTGATAATCCACCAGAACGTGCGAATGATGTTATCATTTCTCAATATATGAAAAGGAAAAGATAATTGATTATATTTTTAATTTTAAAAAATTTATATTATGTAATGAATATCACATACATAAATTATATCAATCATTATAAATTCCCTTGGAGGCATTTTTGGAAAAATAGTTATGTCAGTTATCAAGGATGTAGCCCTCCATACATACAACCAGTAGTTTTGTTAATTATTTGATGGAGGTGGAGATTGATATAGGTTATTAAATTATCATAATAACATTTAAATATATATCAGATAATTTTTTTATTATTTATTCATATTTTAAGAAAATTCTAAATAGAATGAAAAATAAAAAGAACTAAAACATTCTTTCAAAGAGTGTACATATATTTGGAACAAAATTCATTTTCATTATAACCTAAATCCTAAATGATTATTACTATACGTAATTAAGGAACACTAGAATGTTTTTAGAGGTTTTAATATAGTATATAAGTACTTATGTTATAAAAAATATTATTCATAACTATGAAGAAATGATGATAGGTCGAGCCTTGTATTAGTGAGGGGAAGGGAAATCAAATAATTTTATAAAATAAAAAATTAATATATATTAATTTTTAATGTTATATGTTCGTAATAGATATATTGAGATGATATGATGTTTATGTCTCTAAATGATTTCATATAATAAAAATAGAATTTTTTTATTATGTTATAACCCTAATATCATTATTTTAACAAGCATAAACCATTTCTGACAATTGCCATGATAACATATTTCTTAATACATAGGGTAATTGTAGTTACTATAAGTGGATAAGTTGAACAATAATGAACCATAGTTTATATTATAAAATATGTATATAAAAATTCTAAAAAATATTTTTTTAAGATTTATAAATCATTTGATAAAATATTATTTATTATAAAATAACTGTAATACCATTTGTTGAATGTTTCTATTAAAATGTAATTAAAACATTAAAACAATGGAATTAAAAAATAATTCATTCACACCTATATAATAATATTCTTATTTGAAAAAATCATGATCCATGATAATTCATTAAAATTATATTACTTTTAACATTTTTTAAAACATATTTTTATATTTCTATTAGTTGATTAATGTATGTGTCAGCATTGTGCATAAATTTATAGTAGTGATTTTATCAAAAAAAAGAATACAAATAATTTTCCATGATAAAATTTAATTTATATTCCATATAAAACATTTATAATCAACCAAATCCAATTTTTATGCCTAACTACGAAATCTAGATACAATAAAATATAGTGTATGAAATTATCAATTTGTAATTAAATAAAATAATATAAATGTCAATGTCGAAGAAATAAGGAATGGTGTTTCTAAATTTTTAAACATGGATGTAAATTTCCAAACTCCACCAATCCGATAAGAGAAATGAAAATTTTATGCATATTTTTAACTTCTTATTATATTATTTTTAACCTGAATTTCGTAATTTACCATTACAAATTTGATAATTATTTATTAAGGTAACTGTTTATAATGGATGGAAATAAATGGTTCTTAATTAAATTTTTTTTAAAGCATAATTAAATAAATGGAATCCATTTTTTAAAATTAAATTTATAAGAGTGGAAGAAATTATTCTGATATTAAAATACTAAATGAAAGAAAAAATGGGTTTTTAAAAAAAAACTACTTTCAAGGTATAAAATGTTTTTTATAACAAATTAAATTATAAGATTAATTATGAAAACAATAATTTGATTTTTTTAAAAGAAACTAATTAAATTTTATAACACATCCATAATATAATTTTACATGTCAAATAATTAAAATTAAAATATTATTTTTAATACAAATAAGTATTTTTCAACTATTCTTTAATTAATTAATCATTTAAAAAATCCCCATATGATATTTTTTATAGGATTATTTAGAAAATTATAAAAATTTATCAATTTTATTTAATAAAAGTTCAATAATTTAAATATAATTTATTCAAACAAAAATACACAATAATTCATTTTAGAAAAATATATTATTAATGTAAAATATAACATTACTTAAAATTTAGTGATTATTTAGCAATAGGTTATCAGTATAATTAGATTTATTAAAGGTATTTATATATTTTATATACGTTAGTTTATTGTATTCATTGCTTCAAATTTAGTGCCCATGTTATAATAATTATAATCAAATAATAATATCTCATGTTTGGTTTAATCATGACATTTCTTAAAATATAACCTATCCAATGTAGTTTTAAATTTAAAACATATGGGTGTTAAACACAATAATTACATGAAATAATAGTGGGAAATGTGTCATGAAATGATTTCACAAAACAACATGAACCAACATTGCAATTTTATGCATCTGTCCTATTAATTATACACATGTATATAATTTTTCAGCTTCTATAAAAATGATATAATTTTAAAAATTATATAATTATGATAAAAATACCATATAAGTATGTTTTTTAGTGAATAAAATATGCTCGATGTATGAGTCATGATATACTAGAAGACATAAAAATAGCTTCCTAGCATGGAGGTATGTAATAAAAAACAGATCTCAATATATGCATGATGTGATTGGGGAAATTCATATCTTCATATTGGAAACATATATGTTTCCATGTAATATAATAAATGAACATATTATTGGTTAATGATGTATAATAGAATCTGAGAGAAAATTATCAGGTTCAGGAATGTAGTTATATTACATATCCTCTGTATTCCCAAAGATATGGGTAATATGATAGATAATATTTAATGTGTCATCATCCACCTCAATCCATGTTTCATGGGATAGAAGTGGGTGTTCACACTCTAAATAATTATCATCCAATTATTTTTCATATTTGGGAAGGTATAAATATTATAAATATCCACTAATCTCATCCATTATATCCACCAATCTAGGATACTATAGGAAATATATATATCTATATTTCATGTACATAGGACATTACTCATCTATAATTATCTTTAGAAAATATCTACTCCATCTCATCCAAGATAAGTGGGTGAGTTGAATTATATATATATATATATTTATATTTGGCATGCTCTACATTGATTGTAGGATGAGGGGGGTTATAGTCACTAACATCCTACTCTAACATTAGAGAGTGGGATATTATAATAAATATGAATCACTAAATTCCATTATAATTGATTTCTATCATTCACAGTATGCATCACTTGTAAAGTAGTAAGTACACAAAAAATCAACTCTATCTCAATCAAGGAATATCTTAAAAGATATTCATTATTTATCTTATAAAAATCCTATATATACAAATTCATATTCCCATTTCCCATATACATAGGAATTTAATGATCATTCAATAAAATATAATTTTTGTTATTTAATTTTACATAATCACACTTCAAAATACAGAATACATCTATAATTTGTATTTTAAAACATGTTTTATTCATCATAAGTAACTCTAAGTACATAAAATATTTTCCTCATACATTCACAAATAATTTGATAAAATAACTTACCATTATAAACCATAGGATTTGATTCATAATTGAATATTATTTTTTTATTTATCATATTAAATTGTTTTTAAATACAACACTCTATCTATGGTACACAATCACATTTTCTTCACTAATAAAATGCCTAATTATTTATTATAATGTCCCTTATAATTTATATTTTTTATTTAAATTATAATACAATTACATGAAATTAAATGATCATTTATAATCCTATAAATTTATATCATTTACTTTACTCTTATATAGATAAAATTCATGATATAAGATTCAATGTGATCACCAAATATACATAGATCCATTTTAATTTAAGAATATATCATATATCTGACATACATTACTCATTATTATGATGGATCTTTATAAATTATCCTCTACATCTTTAGTCATAATATTAACCCTATACATCCGAACTAATATTCACTTCACAAGATTAGAAGTTATAACCATTTCATATGCTTACTATTTCTTAATGAATTTATAAATTTTTATCTATTTTTTTGACCTATTCAACAAAGAATCTTTACAATGTCTAATATTTATCATTACATTGGCATACAAATGTTTTATTACCAATGAGTCTTTAGTTTACATTTACCACCATATAATGTTGTGAATTAACATTTCCATGTTGTTAATTCATGTTATAATATTATAATAAAAATATATCAACATATATTATTAATATTATCATTACTAAATAGTAATTGTAATATTATTTACATGGATTAAAGAAACATGTAATTTATTTATTAAAGTGTAAATATACATGACAATAATGTAATAGGGAGTGAGAAAAAGTCCAAAATGAGTTCATCTCCACTCATAATGTTTACACCTTCATAGGGGAGAGAGTCAATTCAATATTAAAAAGGGTACTCATACTAAATATTCCAAGAGGCCAGAAAATATTTGAACATATTACCTTAGATCTGTTTTTGAATC
Organism: Viscum album; assembly: GCA_963277665.1. Classification (NCBI taxonomy): domain Eukaryota; kingdom Viridiplantae; phylum Streptophyta; class Magnoliopsida; order Santalales; family Viscaceae; genus Viscum; species Viscum album. The sequence continues at coordinate 422,231,722 of OY728148.1, forward strand.
ACTTATACCAGGTCACGTATTAGAATATTAAAACCTCAAATTTCATATGTAATGTTACATGATATTGATGCATGATTGTATAGGTAATTCTTAATGATCAATAATCATTATCCACTATTTTATGATTCAAATTATGATCCAAATAAATGATTAATGTCACTAAAAGCCATGACTTCCGTCACTAAGCTCAACCACTCACAATTATAGTACATTATTCTTTATAGACATACAAAATGTATACTTTTATATTTTCAATATTATTTGACGATTATTATTTATTAAAATAAGTTTTTCAATTATTTTATCCGCATCCCCATAAATTACTAATAATATCATTTATAAATGACACGAACATGGTTTTAATGGGATTGAGAGGTCGATCGGTGTCTAAAAGAATAATAATTTAATATAATGACATACTCATTCACATTAATAGTCATATTTATTCTTCTATTGATATTTATATTTTATCCATACATTATTTTTAAATTAAAAATAAATAATTTTAGAGTAAATTTATTATTATTTAATTAATATCATTATTTATTATATTTATAGTAGAGAGGAATCAATGTATTAATTTGTATGTAAAATAATATATTTAAAGATAAAATAATACATTTTTAGGATGAATAAATTCCATAAAATTATAGAAAATGGAAAAGGAAATGATGATGTTTTTATTAAAAAATAGGTTTTCCGGCCATGTATAATGTGAGACCATTCTATTGGAAAAAATAAGTTGACCATTCAGAAATATATTGTAGGTGAAATAGAAATAACGATTGAATGAGAACATATTATGGGTTGGGGTTATGAATGGTCTATATAATTAGATGAATGCCCATTGGACGATGATTATAGTTTGAGAGCCTAAATGGGGTGCTCTGAGGCTTTTACTCCTGAATAGAACCATTGTATCATGATATTTTGTAGAGAACCCATTAACAAGGAACTATGATATGAGATCAAGGAATTATGATGCACTATATATCTTTAAAAAACTGTGATGTGCTATAATATAACCATGTTACATATGTGAGAAGGAACCCAATCCTCTCATCGCTATTTTTAATGGACCCATACTTCTTCAAACCTGTAGATATCATATGTTTTCATCACATATGAATATCGATCAAACCACCAAGAAGATGTTTGAATAACATCCATGTTAATGTAATCTTGTACAACCCTTTATTTAGATATTGTTGAGTATAGATATTCTTTTCATGTATAAGTTTACACGTATAAAATCATGAATATTGGTCAAGGTGATGGTTATGTACTGATAAATATAAAGTTTAAAAAATGATTTTGTAACTCATACCACAAATAAATACTGATCTAATGGATATAGTTGATTTATTTCATGAAAATAATTCATCACATGGAAGTGATCATTTTTTATTTTATGAGAAGATAACAGTTAAACAAAATTTTAGAATTTTATTTCTGTCATGAAATCACTGGATCATATCATGTACTTGAATGTATAGTATGAATGTATTTTTGGATTTTAGTTCCTGATGAAAGAGATCATGTTTCTAGTGAATACTAGAAAAAATATGTGATATGGATTTATGATTATATATTCAAGACATAATGATAAATATAATTGTGTAAATAAGTATAAAAAATGTTTTTTAAGATATGCATAAGATTTCATTCCATGAGCTAAATTGTTTGGATAAAAATGGTGCATGGAAATATAAATATAGGGGGATGAATTTTTTGTCTTACTATAATGTTACATTCATGTTTTGAACAATGAATATTAAAATAGACATTAAAATCTAAAAAATTTCAACATGTGTTTCTCTTATGAACAATTTGAGGTATATTTTGCGAGAATATCATGTGGGTACTAGGAACATTTTTATAGAGGGTTTTTGTGTTACAGGTACTTTGATGTTTATATGGGAATAAATTTAAATAAAATATTTTTTTGGATATGAGATATCTCGTATCTTGTATCTATTAAAAAAGGAGGCCCTTGGGTGTTGGGGAATCATTATTCAAATTCATGAGGATTATTTCATTATTAGATTCTACTTCTACTAGATTTATTATTATATGTTTTTTATTTTTATTATTTATACACTATCTCATAGATGGTACGGGATGGGATAGAATATAGTGTCTAATATGTATAAAAGGAGGGTTATTTCTAGTGATGTATTAATTCTATTATTTTTTCTTTTTTGTTTTTGTATTTATAATTTATTATATTTCAATTATTTTATTTCGTAGGCATGACCATTTTGTAGGGGTGGTGGATTTCTATTAATACCATTAAGAAATTAATTATATATAATACATTACCATTGTGTGTTTTATGGTATATGAGTTTAAACATTGTTTTTATCAAATTATTCCAATAAAAATTAATTCTAAATGAGCTTGGGAAATAAGGTATATTTGGATAAATAATGATTAAAAATATCAAATAATTTCATATATAGAGTTTCAATAGAAACATAGATAATTTGTTTATATTATCACTACTCTAATGCATGAACTTTGATTAACAATGATTTTCACAATTCCTCTTTATTTAAGATTTGATATTTTTGATATCATTTATTAATATTAACTCTCTTAATTCATTCCAAATATTTTACATATAGATTTCAACATGGGATTCTATGGTAAATACTAAACCATTAAAAATGAGTGGATAGTTTAGGAAAAATAAATTCTAATCTTTATCATGGAGAATAAATAAAAATACTACCTTGGTGACTATGTTTTTTTCTTTCATTTTATTGTAATAGTTTCTTAATAAATTTATATTTTTAACAGTTTACCATTTTTTTCTCCACTACACTGGTTATTTTCTATATATGATAATTGTCTATACCTTTGAATAATTCATACTACACTTGGTTAATGTATATTTGTGTCATAGATTTTTATCATGAGTAAGAAATATATTTAACAAATAAAATAAGGTTAAGGAAAACTAAATGGATATAGTGGAAAAAAAATAGAAAGAGGAGCATACCCTGAGGTACCGGGGAGAGATCTGGGGATGAAACTCTATTATATAACAATATAACCCCTAAGTGTGAGCATTAAACAATGAAGTTGCATGCCACTTCATGAATCCATCCACATTGATAACAAGATGATGACAATACAATATATTGGGAATTCTATTCAATTCACTAGACTACCACAAAATACCAAAAAACTCCCTTGTGTATTATCAATGATCTCTATAAAATATTTAATGTAAAAATTATATTTATTATTATGGTAATTTCATAATTGTTTCAATTTTCTTTAATGGAAAAATCCACACAGTTGTCACTAAATCTGTACCCACATTTTATAACCTCAGTTATCAATTGGTTGAAATCTTCAAAACTCGCTTTTATATTCCCTATAAAATGTAAACAATCATGTCAACATTTTAAATTTCAATCAACTTGGCTATAAATAAATATATAATGCAGTGTAGGGTCCCACAGAATTTTGAAATAAATATATATCTCATGGTGTGGAGATGTTTTTAGTGATCGAATCATTATATATTGGTTTGAATTAAGTAAATAGTTAAATAAATGATTTAACCTCTAGTGGTTCATTAATGAAAAACATTACTTAATGAATGTAAAGAACTATTCAATGATATTTCTCAAAATAGTTTCCAATGGAAAAAAGGGTAAGAAATGAATGGAGTCTACATATTATACATCCAAGTGTATTTGGTGTAACAAATTGGGGCATTGATGAAGAATATGGATTCCATGATATATATTAATTAACACTAAAATTTGTATGTCTATAATTAATATAATATATATTACCACAAAAAGATTACTTTTATTCTTAGAGGCCACAATAACCAAATCTATAGTAATAACCATAGACATTTGGCTTACAAAAAAACATGTTCTCTCTATTAGAAGAAAAATTAGTACCTTAGAGTAGAACTTGGCCACTCTCATGAAAACTATGGGATCATCCAACAAGAAATTCAATGATGATTCAAAATAATTGATATTTTCATGTGGAATAATGAATTATGGGTTAGATAAATTGAGAATCAACTGAATGATATTCCAGTGGGTATTTTAGAATATTACTTAATGTACCATTTAGTGATAAAATAAAATTTTACACCATTATAAGTGGAAACTTTCTAGTGGAAATGGATGAATAAAATTGGAAAAATTAAATTAAGAAATGTGAAATTAATAGGAAAAATAATTAGGAATAAATGAAAAGATAATATAGAATGATATAGAAGAGTAGGAGGAGGCCACACATCCCTAAAACCAACACATACCTTTTATAGATTAAATGGATCGATATATGATAAAAACGATTTTATTTTCCAAAAATTGTAAATGAACTACAAGTACAAACCACCTTCCTAGAATTTATATCTAACATTCACACAAATGATATATTTAGTGAGTAATTTTATAGAATGATTAATTGTGATGAGACAATTATAAAAATAGTAACATGAGAGTGTTAAATATCGGTGTGAATAAGTCTCCAAAATATGAAATTGGGCTTAAGTTTTTAAATTTCTAGTTAAAATTGGAACAAATGTCTTTTGGAGGTCAGTGGAGATCTAGGAGAACGTGTGATTATCCCATCCTACCAAATTTTCAAAGGTTGTATAACGGGGGAGGTGAGTGCAAATAAATTTTCCATTAAACTTGTTGATTCACATGTAAAATACTATAAAGGCATGATTGAGGATATTTTGGTTATTGTGGATATGATATAATTTATTTTTGAATTCATTATGCATCAAATAGATGAGATAAAGGTACAAATATAATTGAGAAATACATTATTAGCTCTGGGGATATCATTGTTTGAAGTAAAATTTCTATAATTATCATTATGTTAGGGGTGATATCATTTAATAAATAAAATCCTCTTCAAATTTAATAATTATAATGACTTAGAATATGATTTTAATGTGGGTTGAAAGTTAGAATATTTGGATGATGTTATCACTAAAGAGATAAAATAATTAACTATTTAAGGGATTAAAGAACATGTTTGAAATGTAGAAAAATGTAAAATAATATATTAAAAAATATATAATACTTGAGGGATTACTCAGCTGGGATCGCTTATAAAGGTCCAAATTGTGTGGATAGTCCACGATCTCATTTTTTTTTAAATACTATTTGGCCAGTATTATATACATAATTAAAGAACTAAATCGATGAATAATATACATTATAATAGATAATAAAAAACTACCCATTTATATGGATAAATCATAGGTTTGAGCCTTTTGTGATATAGATCAGACCACATTCTCCAAATCCTTCATCAATTATCATAATGTGTAAATGACTAGCTAAATAACCTTAACCAAATAACTTCGGGAGATGAAACCCATGTTTTGAAATATTTTTATAGGAATTATAGTTTATACAGGAATCCACAAAACATCAATCTAGGATCTTATACTCATAAATACATTCTCAAAATTCCATATTTTAAATCAACTAATTAAACTAAATTTCAATATTAAAAAACATCATTACCTCCAATAAAATTCCATTTTAGAGGAATTAAAATATAATTTTAGGTTTAGAAATTTTTTGATATTATAAAATATTTTAAATAATAAACCCATTTCTTTATCAGTAAACAACTATTTTTTTACAATATAATAAACTACTTAATATATAATAATTCTTTAATACATCCATTAATCTATTACCACAAAATATTTTTCAAGATGAATCATGGGTAATATATTTATCCACCACCTATGGAAATGTAAAAAAATTAATGGTGGACATAATACTCATATGGGTAAATGTAGGTGATTATAATAAATGATAATAATTTAGTATAATATGAGGATAAATAACATGGATGAAATTGATTATAAAAAATTATTTTTATAATATTCTGAAATTAATTCATAATAATTATGTCGATAATAAATATGTGGAAAATAATGGAAATGAGAAGATAAAATTTATAATAATAACTTATTCTTTAGTTATGAAATTATTATGGCCATACAACTAATTACTTTCCCTAAAACCATAAATCATGATCATATACATTGTAATCTTACCATCATATCCATTGTTATATGCAACATTCTTTCAAGGAAAGCATAAACCAAAATATACATGATATTTTACTTCTTGAGACCTGTCGATGCATCAAGGGATAATCTATATTGTTCCCTAACAATCAATAATTGTGATAAATTAATTATTTATATAATAGAAAAAAATAAACTAAAAAATGTATAATCAACATTCCCTTGTATTCAAACTATATTAATATTGAAATTATATGTTTAAAGATAGTAAATATTTTCAATTTAACAAATGGAACTTTTTTATGTAAACTTCACTAAAACTAACAACATGTAAGGAAATGGGTATTTATAGAAGTCAATTATTCTCCCAATAAATATACATATTTATGCGGGGTTAACATCGTCTTATTAATGGAATCCCAAATAGGGTATTTATTGATGAATGGAATTGGAAGAAAAATTATCGTTATACACTAAAAAAGATTTATAAAAACAAGGGAAATAATGAATAATTTCCCTTATAAAGAATTAATATTAATCATCTTTGTAATAATAGGTAAAGAATAAAAATTTAATGAAAACTATTTTATTGAATAAAAATAGAATTTATTTTGAAAATCTTGAAAAAATGATCCATTTTCATTAAAAATTGATTCTATATAAATCAATTTGAATAAAGGTTAAATATTTTACTTTCTAAAATTGTACCCCATGGGAAAAAATATTCAAATTAATGTGAAAATTCAACTTGTGGAAAAAATTTCATGATTATTTTCTTTTTATTATTTTTACATATAATATCTTCGTGATAATGTTACCAATTTCATGGAAAAGTTTAATTTAATTTTTTTCTGAAATAACACATATGAGATATATGAGAATATTATTTTCTATGAAATACATAAAATTGATTAATAAAAACTTTAGAAAATATTTTTTATAGAAATAAAGCAGATGATATAAAATATATCCATGATAAAATAATTAATATTTTAAAACCATTTTATTCAAAACACATATCTTAAACATAGAAGTAAACTTTTTATTTGAAAATATAGATTATATATTAGAGGTTAAGAATAATTAATTTATTTTTGATATCCATAATGAGATTAATACATTTAATGGATGGAATATATGGACAAATAAGAAAATTTTCATTAGTAAGAATGAGATTTATTATTAATAATTTTTATATTTTATTTCAATTTTATTAGAAAAAATGTTTTTATTGACTATGGGAAATAATTTCACTATAGAAAAAGATTAAATGAATTTGAAATTTTTTGAATATCCGGATAAACATATTGAAAAGAATATTCATTTATGAAACACTATGACATAATTTATTATAAATTGAGTCAACAAAATCATTATTAAATTTGAAACATTGAAATTAAAACCCCTTAAATGAAATGATTTCAATAGAGATATTAAAAACATGAATAATGAGATATTTTTTATAACAATTATTAAAGAGTTATTTGATAACCTTTTCTAATTAATTTTTTTTTCTAATAATAATTATTTATTATGAAAAACATGTTTAGATAAGAAAACAATAACATAATTCTTGATGTCCACTAATGAACTTGCATAACAATTTATAATAAAAATAATTATATTTTCAACTTATTTAATAAAATTATTCATATCTATATCATTTTAGAAAATTATAATATAATTATAATCTATATGTATACTTGTAATTTATTATCTATTTTCAATAATGGGTGTGAGTTATATTAATCATTTTGATCTAGTTTCATAATAAAAGTGTTGTTCTATATTCACCTCAAAATGTTTTTAATTACTATATAATTGTAGGTACAAGATTAGGTAAATTAATTTTTTTTATAAATTTCTTATCATATATCAACATTGACATATTGTTTTTTGTTAAATTGGAATCACTGTCTTTATATTTCGAGAATTTTATCAATTCTAGATGAAATTTAAATAAAAATTTAATTACATAATAAAAACAATCCATAACCATAATAAAATAATTATTTTCTTATTAAAATAGATAAATATTATAATTTATGTTCTCATATTTATACAAGATATAATATTGTATCATTGTAAAAGTAGGTGGTTAGACCGACCCTAACATTGTAATAATGTAATTCAGTGGACGAGTATGGTTAAAACAATGTTTATTTTAAAATTATATATTTTTAACATATGTTTAATGAAATAATTTTACATTTTAAGGATAAATATCATATATTGTTTTTTTTTGGATAAAAAATCAAAATAAAAAATAAATGTGAAAAATAGTACTTCATGGAGGCAATAGACCACGCAACGCTTTGTTAATGTTTTCATTTCATGAAGAATGATAAGAAATGAAATGGTTTATAATTTGTATCATCATATTAAAAGTTATATTATATATTCCACATATATAATTCAAATACAGCCTTATAATTAGAGAAGATAGACAATGGTGAAATTGATGTTTTTACTTCGTGCGGCTGGTAGTCCGACCAATTTCAGATCGATATTCTTATATTTTTCTCAACGTGGAATAAAAGTCTTAAGAAACTGTTATTTCATATATATAATAACAAAAAATATATTAATTATTCTTTTTTAATTATAATAATACGGTTGTCATATGTTTTTAAATGAAACATAATGATGAAAATTTGAGGAGTATGTAATACTTAGGTCACGACCTTGAACATTCTCTTAAATAACTCATTAGAAATGAAAGAAATATGATATTTAATTATAAATAGATTATTATAATATTTTTATCAGATTAAATTATTTAAATAATTTAAAATATTCATTATTTAATTGAATATAATTGGTGTTTCTTAAAGGGGTGTAAGTTTCATTTTTAATAGTTGATGAAAAAGATACTTTTCTAAACATCGATTGTTTTTAAATAATTGAATGATGCTACTGAGGGGTTAATGATTTGAAAAGATACAAATAATGGATTTTGAAGTGAATATTTTTTTTGCTAAAACATCAATCATATTAGTTAAAAATTTATGTAACATTTTGGAATTCATTTGTACTTATATTTTTATATTTATAATTTTATTGGGGTAACTAGTTTTTATCAAATTTCATGAAGCATTTATAAATAACATATTATATCTTCATATTTAAAAATTTCATTTACCCACACAATATTCTAGAATTATATAGTAATGTGGCATACAATAGTGGAAGTCTAGGGTGGTGATTCCACAAGCGTAGAAATTAATAAAATTTCTCTCAGATTGAATTTAAATCGCATATGTTTTCATTCATATAGTAGGTGATCAACTTAATATTAAGATTGGATCAAGTCAACCCTTGGTGAATATAATTCTTTCAAAATATCCTATAAATGATCATAATAAGGAATAATTCCATTTTATGATGTTATTTCATTCTTTTTGTTCATATATTACAAAATTTGGTTTCATATTTTAATGGATACTAATTTAATACATATATTATAGTAGTATATGTTTTTTTGAACAAATCGTGATTTTTTTTAAGTTCAGGGATATTTTTATAAAATTATTTTAACATTATATTTACATATATATATTTAGATATATAATTTTTAGGTTGTTATAATAGCTATTAATTTTGGATTAATTTTAGGATTTATTATATTGTCCCATTTTTATTAATTAGTTTTAATGTATAGATATTTTCTATAAAATTATTATTATCTTTTGTGGGCCAATAATTATCAAGATATATGAATGGAAAAATGAAAAATGATCATTATTATTATAATGGGGTAGTGTTATAATGCTTTAAATGTCACCACCTTTGAAATCTAAAAATCTATTTTTGGGACCCTAGAAGAAAAAATTCATGGCCCCTTGGACTTCTGATATATATTTTTAAACTAAAATTAAAATATAACATCAAAATCCCATTATTTTTTTTCATATTTAATTATTTTTATGTATATATTAATTATATGGGAGAATTAGTCATTAGTTTAAATAATAGAGATTTCATTTTTATGATTAAATATTTGGAGTGATTGATAGATTCATGTAGCTGAATTTAGGTATCACTTATTTCATGCACTGATTTTTGGATGTTTTTAATAGAATTTGTATTAGTATTATTCATTCCAGGTGTGATATAATTTTACCACATGTGCCAATTCATAAATAATGCTCAATAAATTTTTCCTTTATTCTTCATAATAAACATTTAATGAGAGATAAATAAGGAATGTGACCATAATGAACATTCATTGATAACCTATAAAATATATGATTTGAGAAAATAATTTTTAACTCAATAAGGATTTTTTTTGTTTTACTTTTAGACTTTCCTTGAATTTTTATCAATCTTTTTACTTTTATAATCTAGGACTTACCTTCTTAGGTACGTTCTAAATTACATGCCTATAATTTCTTTCTGACCATTAAACATAGTATATATGAATGATATTCAATGGTTTATGTATGGCGAAGAGTATATATTTGATAGAATGGGTTGATCCAGATAGAAGAAAACATGTGAGGGTGTTTTATTCAATATTTTGTTATATTTTCATGAATTTAATTTAAATTGTATTCAATGTCACCAACCGTTGTTGAAATAGAAACATTAATTAATTAAAATAGTCTGAAAATGAAGAATCATTGTTGAAAAATATTTAAAGAACCTTATTTTAAAAAATAATTTTAAAAAAATACTGTATATCATCTATTATTATTACATGTAATAATCCTGAGTCTGAGTATGGGTTTCTAATTTAGGGTGGTATAATTTCTTAATGGTGGGGTGAATTTAATTGAGCATAATTTTGTGTTATGAAATATACATAAATGATTAACCTCCTATTTGAGCCTTATTTTTTTCACATAAACACATTCATACCCAAATAATCAGATTCATTAGAACCTAATTATTATGTAACAAGTATTAATTGTGATTTTGTATGATATGGGGTGGTGATTATAGAATATTTTTAATTCTGTTATTATGAGTATGTAATCAATATATCACCGTAACTCTTTTAAATTGGTAACATCAGTAATTATAGAAAAATATTTCAATGTTTTCAAATCTAAAATATGGAATACATATACAAAATGAATTTAGAATCCTAAATATCTTTTAGGATAAGAATATAAATTTAAATTTAATGATTAAAATTTATTATTTACATGGTTTTTATCGATAGTGAGTATTTGAAAATACATTTCTAATGTAACGATTCAAAATTTTACATTATCAGTTTTTAAATGCTGACTTTTTACAATGGGGTTCAAATAATGGTAAAATATTATATCAAGGAGATTTTATTAGAGATTAAATGATTTATATAAATCAAATAAATCATAAAAGGGGTTTAGATATTTCAATTTCATCAAATATTTTTTTTAATTTTTTTTAAAATTTTAGACTTAAATTGATTATTCATTCATTATTTTCATTGTTTTGAAAATTTACTATAGGTTTCATTCAATTGAAGAAAATATATGTAAAATAATAGAGTTTATGTTTAAAAATAATTAACGATGAGGAAATTCTTCTCATAGTAAAAAAATATAAAACATAATGTGAATGATTTTATGTAAAAAAATTGTTGTCTATATGAGGACCACTAGAGACTAGGGTATCTTCATGAGGGCGCTATTCATTCAAAACCACATCACATGGATAATAGAATATAAGAGTGATAATGTGTCTAGAATATATCGAGTCATAAATTCTATCAATAAAACAAGAGAATGTCCTGATGCATGTCGATGTTGGGATGATGAGTCTAGATGAGGAGGTGTAGGGTTGTTATTCAAATACACTACCACTACATCATAATATTTTAAATATTACCCTACATTAAATAAAATTAATAAAGGATAAATAAATAATGAGGGAGTTATATTCATCACTATAAATAGTGATGTTCTATATTCCACCCGCATAGCCTATGTTGGATTGAACCACCATCATTCATTAATATATATGATGAAAACTCAACTCACCAGACCATCAATTATCCAAAAAACTAGTAAATTGTGGATCTCAATATAACCTTTAATAATCAATATGATGCTCTGTGATAAATATGGAATACCATGAATCCCTTTTAAAATAAATTTTGAAATCTTGATATTCCATGCATGCTTGTTTCAATCAACTTGTATGATTGAATTTTTGTGATGGTGATGATGAATTATTGACTAAAATAGATTTCACCACATGGTTGATTAATCCATAATGTGATTAATGATTGAGTGGAAGAACGTCACCAATTGAGATGATGAAAATATTTTTTTGTTGTAAATGGTATCATTGAGTCTTGAATCAGAATTCATTTGAGAACTATATTTTTTGAGATTCATTCATTTTACAAAAGAATGGTATCATTGAATATAATTGTAAATATATGAATCATGAAATTCTTTAGTTTAATATTTTAAATTAGATATATGTTTCATATAGTCTACATGAGAAAAAACTACAAAATCATTTATGGGGTTTTTTACACAATGATTATAATGGAATTTATAAAAAGGTGGTGATACAATGTTTTTAATTATATATAGGACGAGTTTGTGTTGTGGTTGAATTTATTAACATTAAAAATGTCTCACAATCTTCCACTTTTATAGTAGATGAAATTCTGGTCATTCCATGAATCAATATTTGAATTATATATTATAGGTCTAAAAATAGACTTTCAAATATTTTAATTTTTTACCATTTCCTCTACTATGGATGAGTGCGATTATATTTTTGAGAGATTGGGATGTTGGAATTTAGATAAATATTAAATTTCAATGAATGTTTAAATTGAACTATAATTGATCAGGATATATATTTATGATACAAGATATTATATTTATAGGGGATATCTTAGATATTCTATTTGTTCAATGAGTAGGTACTAAAGTGCTGAGGTATTATAATTTCAATAGTGGAGGAATTGTTCCCTATTAGAGAATTATTGAACTATAAAGATATAAATATAGTAGTTTTCTAAATTATTTCCACGCATCCACATGGTTAACATAAAGGGGTGATTTTCTTTAGTACCATACTTGTTAGGATGGTGTTTGATCCAAGTAAAGTTGTATTTCTATGATTATTTAATGGTTATATTTTTTGTTTAAATTTTATTCCATTTCCATTATTTTATTTCATTCAAAATATCATTATTTAAAGAGGAGGTTGTATAAATTAAGAAAATTACTAATTACTTTTAAGGAATTAATTCACATTATTTTTTATCACAGGTTCCACTAGAAATTCTATGTACCTGACTATAGAAAGTGATTTTCTTATATTGCTTGATAACTAATAAAAATGAATTTTATAGACCCAATTTTGATAGAAAAATTTATTATTTATCGATATATTCCCTTATTTAATACGTAATAATGTATTTTTTATGTTTCTAATATCATCTTCTTGATTAAATTATCCACTTTTTTAAATTGATTACATTTTTCATATTTCTCTCAAGTTATTCCTAATCAATTTCCAATGGTTTTAAATAGGATATTTCATGGTATATACTAGAAAAAGAGTATTTACTATTAAGATAATGTAAATATATATTATAAACTAATACTCTTTTAGGATTTAAAGACACCCTATAATGAAACCAACTTCCAATAGGGGATTCCTTGTGGCACAACAAGGAGACATGTATACGAACTCTTACCAGCAGCATAAGTTAATCAGTTTTCAAATATTGTAAAATATGTACTTTATTATTTGGTGTCCTTTATAATCCATGACTACCTCAATTCCATGTCTACATAATCCATTATATTTATCTATTTTGGATCTTCCATATGATCCCCTCATTTACCTATGATAGGGATGACATTGTGTTTCCTTGGTATCATGATTCAAGAGAGTAGAAATATCAGATATCCTAATGATTTTTATTTTTCTCAATACATGGTTTAATATTTTTTATTAATCTCATTAATCGAACAACTGTTGTGAGTCCATTGTAGTTGATACCCCTTCCATTAGCATGAACCCATGTTGCATGTTATATACCAGCAAATCCATGATTAGAAGGACCTTTTTTCTCACCAGAACATATTATTTTCTAGTATTCCATCATTCGTTGAATAAACCTTGATAATTAATTCAATTATTCAGAAAAAATTATACATGAAGCTTTAATTCATTATGCAGATCAAAACAATTAAGAGATAAATTGTTAATCAATCATTTTTGGTCCAAATTTATTAATAGAGGTTCAACATTTTTCATACATAACTCTAAAAAAATAAATCAATTATCAAATTTATTATTCATATTATCATTATGTTCATTTATATAGTTTTTATAATCATGTATATATTTTGAAAGTTAATTTCTTTTAAAAAAATTTTATTCAAAAATTATCCAAAAATGAATATTTTCATTCTCTATAATATCTGTCTAAAAAAATTAAAAAAATATAACAAAAATATATTAAATTTTACTCATTATGATATTTTGAAAAATATATATGAATCAACCGTAGTGATTTCGAGATTTAATTCCTTTAATTCTTGAGTGATGTTTTTAGAAATCCAAATTCACACTAGAATAATTCCTAAAAGGTTTATTATATTTTGGGAAACCAGGTACATTATGTTCATCTGAATTAAAATTAAATCATAATTTATTTTTCTAGGGAAATCCAATATGTTAAGACATGAATAAGTAGGTATAATTTCAGATGTATAAGTGGAATTAATATGCCCATTTAACTATAATATTTTTTAAAATTTTGATTGACTCATTAATCAGATCATCTTCTGGAATACATATCTATTGATATGGATCTCCAAATAATCCTATATCTATCCCCCATATTTTAATATATGAATATATATTATAGAATTAGTGTTAGATAAAATTTTAATATTATTATCAAATTTATATAAATAAATAAAATCACTCATCAATTTATGCAGGACAATTCAACATCACTATAAAATTACACAACACCCACCCAAGGGTAAAAATTAAATTTTAAGTTTTATAAAGATTTTTATTTCTCAATCATTTAATCCAATAAATGTGAATTTTATTTTTATTCTTAATAAATTAAACCAACAATAGATTACAAAATCATAAAATTTATAAAATTTTCATCATAGAAGAAAGATATATAAATCAATCTCTAAATAAAATAAATAATTCATCATGAAAAAAGTTAGTAAACTAGGAATACCAAAAAACTCACTATAATAATAAGAGAGAATAATAATATTTCTCCTCTCAATATTATTACCAGATATAGGCTTCAATTTATGAAAAAAAATATGTTACTTAACATACTAAATATGAGTTCAACTTTTCAATATATATTACCATGCTAGAATATATCCACCACTTGGCATAGATTTTTTTATACTGTCAAACATAATGAAAAGGATCCTCTTATAAAAAAGTAAAAAATTTAATATCTAATATATTTAATATAACACAACTTTAAATGGGATAACATGATAAAAACATACTACCATGTATTTGAAACATTCACCATATAGGTAAAGGGCATCAAGCTCCTCCCCATTAAGATGATTTTTGAAAAATATTTTGTTTTCTAAAAATATGTGTTTTATTGTTCCATAATCAATAAAAATATATTTGGATAATTAAAATTTATCCATAATGTTTTTACCATTATATTATCGTTGGTTAATATGACCATTTGAAATAATAAAACTTTTTAATGTTATATTTAATGATTATAAATAGAAATGATAATGGATAATTAATGCATAATGAAGAGTCGATGGAATCATCTCGTACAATTCTTTTTTTTTGGAACTTGGGAAGGAGGTATCATCACTGGCCTTTTCTCTGGATCATTCCCATGCTATAATTCTACTTGTTAATCTTGAATTAAATCGCATATAGAAGACGTTTAGGTTGATAGAAATCACTACTCGGTCAGTGTTGTCCTCACTACACAAATATAATATCACCATTGAAATCCTTATACATAGGTCATATTCAAGTTTAATAAGGGGTTATGTAATGAGGCCTTAGTTACATTGTAAATCCATCATTATGAATATAATTTTTATTTCTTATTATGGTTTAATCAACGTATTTTTTGAATTTCAAATGTCAAAATTATTCTAGGATGAATTTTTTGTTTTTCTATGATGGTTCATATTATTGATGAATATTAAAAAACGTTTTTTAAAATATTCTTTATCAAAAAAATAATTTATACTGTGAAATGACTTTTGGGAAAATAGACATATATGGTTGTGAAATGTACGAAATTTGGAGTCTGATAAGATAAAATTAATTTATTTGATTAATAGTTGCTTTTGAATAGTAATAGGACCCTTCTGAATAGTTATATATCCAATGGAATACTAGCCACCCCAAAGAAAGTATAAATTTATTTTAGAAATCTTTAATGATAATGTTATATAAAAATATAATTATATAATTTTTTTAGAAATTATTAGACAAGTATTTCTATTTTTTGAGTAAAATTATATTTTACATAAAACATAAATTTATCATTTTTTGAAAATTATTTGTATAAAATGGAGTTCATTATTTAATTCAGAACATCTATATTATGTTATAGTGAATTTATTATAATTTTATAAAAAAAATTACTTTTTTGAATAGTTAAAATATAATTTTTGAGTTTTCGGTGTGTTTTAAGACATCATAATGATGTAATATTTAATTTAAAATGATGATAAACTCATGTAGATTATAATATTATATTACATGTCCAATGTGGCCAAAACCATGTTAAAATAACATGTTCATGTCCATGGTTTTCCATATACCATTGATGAGGTGTCCTATGAAATTAATAAAAAATACCTCTCTTTGACTTTAAATAACAAGCCATTCCTTAATTTTATTTCATTCCCAAATAATTAACCTAGATGATATGATAGTATCACATACTAATGAGTTATCAAAAGGTGTCTCGGGCCCTCAAGGTCCTAATCCTATTGTTTTAGAAACTATTCATCATCGTAAAGGAAATCTCAACCTCACATTTTTTTTCCTATTCACATTATATTAAGTGTGATTAAAATTTACATATAATTTTATTCTATACATTTTTTAAATCCATATACTGTATAATTATTATTTTATTAATGTTATAACCTTTTTTCTCCCTTTTTATAGTTTTATAAATATATGTTTCATTAATGTTATGCAATTAGTTTTTCATCCCAAAAGTTCCCTCTTTCTCTAATGAAACTCTTTTATTTTATTACATTAATACCCAAACCTATATATTATATAGGAGTTATTACATGGATTTAAAAATGATATATTTTAATTTCTGTATTAACATATATGAAACCCACATTCATTTTTAATGGGATTAAAATAACAAAAGAAATGTTTTTAAGTAATTTTTAAAATGACGTGATTTTGATATGAAACCCATTTCTATTATTCTCTTTAGGTTATTTTTGAAATTTTTAATTATGATACATTAGGTTCACATGAGTATAATTAAATATTAAGTGTGCACCCGAATATCACTAAACTTCATTGGGTATGGAAATTAATCTGTTGAGATGAAATGTTTTATGATACCTTGGTGATTAAACTTTGTAATTTCTATGACACCTTAGAGATGAACCTTTTTTATTTTCTTATTAATTTCTAAATTTAATGCTATAGATACATTTTAAAATTATTATTCTGGTTATTAATATGATTATATTACTCTTTAACATTCATCTATGATAATCCTCATGTTTTTAAAGATATCACGCAAGTTCACATGTAAAGTGTTTCTCTTGTTTTTCCCTTACCGGGCCTTATGCTCACCCTTTCATTTGATATATGTCCCCTGGATATGAGTTTGAGTAATTGTACTTATGATAAAAAACATAACAACCCTTTCTAGTGGATTATAATAATGTTATTTGTATTCATGTATTATGTACCTTTTTCCAAGACACTAAACAATAAAGATCATCTATTTTTAAAATGAAATTCAATGTTATTTTAAAAATTGGTGGGATAATATTGTATGTATCAAAGTATAGTTTAGTTATTTTTTGATATTAAGATTTGAAATGATTAGTAATAATCCTAAATAAAAAATTAAATATAGGAAAAAATTATAGTATTTTGGTAAAATATTAAGTAAGCGGTTTCTAAAAAAATAAATCCCTCAATGGATATGAACATGTAAATGTGGATATGGAAAAGAATTATCTAGGGGTAAAACCGAAAAAACACACACTTGATCTAGACTTGAATGGGAACTAGTGCATGAAAATGGGCCTTGTTTCACCCCTGGTATGACACTTCCATGAGATATTATTGGATAATGATATGATTTTTATGAATCATTGTGAAGGGTTTATATAGAAATGAAATTATTTTTTAAACATGATGTTTTAAGAAATAAAAATCCTATTCAGATAAATGATTCATAATTTAAATAACTTCTCACTAATATTTTATTCTTTTAGAAAATGGGGGGTCAATATGGGAATTGTGAAAATGGTGACCATAATGGACAATGCACTAACGGCCATCCAATATAGGGTTGAATGGATACATTCATGAGTATGATGAACCAACTGAATCATGTTATGGGAAATATCATGAATCAGTCTAAGAGACCGATTTCACCATGATGGTAACAACATTATATTGGATCCTTTATGCATCAAGGGAAACCAATGTTTTTTGTATGTTCCTGCCCATTGATTAGTGAACAGTGTATCAGCTCTATCGAAAAGATCTTTTCTGTACTCTACTGTTCAGAACAGGAGAAGGTCAACCTTGCTATTTACCTCTAAGAGGGAGAAGTTGATCAGTGGTGGGAACTGATTAAAAACATGAGTAGAATATGAAAGATTTATGATATCAAGTGGTAAGAGTTCAGAGGGATCTTCTTTGAGAAGTATTTCACTCGTTTGGTTAGAAATAATATGGTGATGCAGTTTCTCAAGCTAAAGAAGGATGACAATGAATCTTTTTGATGAAATGATATGTACATCAATAGACATTCCCATGATACCTCATGATTTGTCATGGATCCTAATTGGAATGTTTATAGATTTATTAGTAGACTAAGACCTCATATGTGGAATAATCTATCCAACTGAGACTATGATGGCTGTGTGGAGACCATGCAAAGTGTTATGATAGTCGAACTTGAGTACGATGAGATATAGTGGTCTCATAAAACTAGTGAAATGAAGATAATATTGGAGCCATTAATGGGGAGGAGCATTGATCAGGGAAGAGGGGGATTGAAATTGATGCTTCCCACATGTAATAACTGTTGCAAGATTCATTTTGAGATCTACCTTCTCAGGAGTGAGACTATTACATGTGTGGAATTGTGGCCATATCAGGTGGAATTTTCATACTAAGGTGAAGCCTCAACATCCCAACAGTAATGAAAAAGGGAATATGATGCATTCCCTACTAAATGTCCAATACTTCATGTGTGAAAAGCTTGGTAAATTATACAATCACTGTCCAAATATTAGGGCAATGGAGGGGAATTGATGTCTACCTCACCAAAGGAAGAAGTAGTAGGTTCATTCTTTTTCTATCATGACATCTTATATTGAATATCCAAAGTAGGTGGTGTTAGGTACACTTGTTTTCCTCTCAAAGCTATAAAGTACATTGTATGATTCTGGTTCTACACATTACTTTATTTCCACCACGTTTATAATGAATTTAAAATCAATCCATGAATTTCTAAAAGTATAGTTATCTGTAAAAAACACCTTGCAGGATTATCCATGAATTATTAGTAGTTAGAAACCCTATTGTTTACTTTAATTAGCATAATATTATCACAAATCTAGTATTCATTCTCATTTTTCAATTCGACATTACACTAGGGATGGACTGTCTCTCAAATTAAAATGATATGATCAATGGTAGAACCAAAAAAAATGTGTTGTATTGATTGGGAATCCAACAATTATCTTCCACGTGGATATTTCTCAGCCATGTATTTTTCTAAAATTAAATCATATATCTTTGTTTTTTGGTGTTGATCGGTGAGTATGATGAAGGAAATTAATGTATAAGGATAAAAAATTTCCCCATTTCAAGGAATACATTGACGCATTTACTAAGGTGTTACCCAGACATTCCCTTAAAATAGAGGTATATTTATCAATGGAAATCATACATGAATCTTATACAATATCAAAGACCCCATATAAGATAGAAAATGTGGATCTTTAGTAATAATAGAAATAACTCTATGTTCTTTTGGAGAAGGGGTTTATCCGATCAAGTTTATGTCCTAGGGGAGACCCTTTTTTCTTTGTGAAGAATATGTGTGGATCAATGTGGCTGTGAATTGATTATAAAAAATTTGAGTTGTATTATAAGGAAGATCAAATTCACTCTTCCATGAATTTATTACTTATTTGACCAACATAGTGGGGCTCAATTATTCTCTATCAATTATTTTAGAGATGGTTATCATTAATATAGGTCAAGGAAAGAGGAAATTCCAAAAAACATATTTCAGTCAAGATATGGGCATTGCTAGTTTTTTTATTCCATTTGGATTGACTAATGCACCATCTAATTTTACGAATTTGATAAATATAATTTTTACAGACTACCTTGATAAATTTTTGGTTTTTTTTATTGATGATATTTTTATATATTCTAATATTCATGAGGATAATGGGGTTCATTTAAGGGTTATTTTGAAAACTCTATAGAAGGAAAGTCTTTCCTGAATGATTAGAATGTGTTTGTTTTTGTTTAAAAATGCTTCTTTCTTGGGTAACATTGTAATCAACAAAGGAATCTGAGTTAACCATACAAAGTCCTTGGTTATAGAAAAGAGAAATCATCCTATAACAGTAATCAAGTTTCATAGTTTCCTTTGTTTAGCAAGATATTTTAAATGGTTTGTGATAAAAATTTCATAAAATTCTAATTCATTAACCATGTTTACTCACAAAAGGGGTAATATTCAAATGGAAAAAGGATTGTGATGAACATTTCCAAGAGCTGAATAAGGTTTTGGTTACTACACCCATGTTAACTATACACTCAATTAGTAAAGGATTAGTTATTTTTAGTGATGAATCTATTAAAGGTATTGGGTTCATCCTCAGACATAATATATATGTCATTTATTAAGAATCTAGATAGTTCATTCCACATGAGCAGAACTATCCTATGCATGATTTTGGATCTATTTGTAGTATGTTTTTTTTTTGAAGATATGTAGGATCTATCATTATGGGAATAAATTTGATATATACACATTCCATCTATGTTTGAATTATATTTTCACACAAAATTAATTGAACATGAGTCAACGGTGGTGGTCAAAACTTATTAAAGACTATAACCTTTATATTCATTATCATACCGAACGAGGAAACAAATTTAGAGGTGCATAAAAAATAAAGACTTCATTATTATGAATGTTATGAGGATTCAAAGAGATCACTTGATCAAAGACCAAGTAAATCTTGAAATGAAAATTGTATGTGAAGGTACACCGTCACCACTATCCCAAATGATCTTTCTACCATCATTAATAGGGAAGATCAAGAATGCTGAAATAGAATATCCTTTAATACAAAAGAAGTTTGAGGTTGTGAAGGATATAAAGTTTCCCGAGTTCAATATTGATCAAGATGGTGTATGGAAATTTCATACTAGACTATGTTTTCCTTCTATTACAGAAATAAATAATGAGTTATTGGGTGAATCCCATAGCTCTACATTCAATTCATATCCTCAAAGAACAAAAACCACTAGGGAGTATCGTGATCATTAATGGTGGGAAACTATAAAATGAAGATTGATTACTATACTAAAAGGTGTCTGGAATATAAACCAATGAAGGAATAGGCGAAACATCTTAATGGTGTATTACATCCACTACCCGTACCAGTATGGAAGTGAGACAATATCCTTGAGGAATTTTTCACTAGTCTTCCAATAACTTCTAAATGAAACATTTCAATATGGGTTAATTGGACTGTGTAATAAATAATACAATTTTTATCTCTATTCAAGATTATTTCTCTCTTGATCAACATTTCCGGATTTACATGAAGAATTAAGTAAGGTTTCATGGAGTTCCACTCCCTATAGTATCTGATAATGATCCAAGGATTGCATCAAAATTCAAAAGAAGTCTTCAACATGCACTGTGTACCTAATTGAATTTCAGTATGGCCTATCACCCCCAAACTAATTTCCAATCCGAAAGGACTATTTAGCCACTTGAGGAAAATATGAGAATATTATTAATAAAATTTAATGGTGGATGGGATCAAAAAAAATTATTAGTTGAGTTCACATTCAACAATAACTTCCACATGAGCATTCAAATAGAACCCTATGAAGCTCTATATTGGGAGGCAATGCAGAACACCTACTTGTTGGGATGAATGTGGTTAAAGAATGATTCTTGGGCCTTATATTTTTCAAGAGAATAAATAAAGGATTATCCCATCCACCTACAAATTAAGGCATTTCAGAGTTGGAAGATGAGTTATATTGACAACCATCGAATGGGACTTGGAGTTTGATGTTGGAGACAACGTATTCCCCCTAATATATATTTGGAATAGATTCATGAGATATGAGATGAAAGGTAATCTCAACTGTAGTTACATTTCCCCCTATGAAATTTTTGATCATGTTGGAGTAGTGGCCTATCGACTTGCAGAAACTCTAAATCTTGCACAAGTTCATGATGTATTCCACATATCCATCTTAACGAAGTACATACATACCCCTTCACATGTTATAAGTCCATAGGTTGTGTAAATAGATCAGGATCTGTTTTACAAGGTTTAGCCAGTGGAGATATTGGATAGTAGTGAAAATGTTCTTCCTAACAAGACTACCCACCTCGTTAGATTATTGTGGAGGAACCACTGTAACGTCTCGTACCCAACCAGCCACCCGAACAGTGTCGAACGGGTCGAGTGTCACTACCTTAGGCTCACCTCACTGAATTCCAAAGGCTTCCGAATAGTAGCGAGGGTCTATTAGGTATAGTGGGGAGGCTATACCCTCTCAGAGGATCATAATAAGGGTACTGGTGCAAGTATGATAGTAAGATACAGTGGAAAAGAATGACTCAGCAGACTCAAACCATACCCGTAGAGCGGAAACATAATCAATATAGATAAACAGTGGAAGAAATAAATATAAACAAAAATAGAGGAAATAAACACAACAGCATGCTGATATCATGTAACTGCAACTGAACAGTGACACATGTATCCAAAGCAGGTCATACACAACTGAATATAAAAAGGGCTCCAATGGATAACCAACAATAGATACAACAAGTAAGTGTGCTGATACAAAAAGTAAACAAAAAAATGTAAACCTAGCTAGGTATTCCCCCAAGGTCCATACCATCTCTATTCAATAACTAACATAGCCCAGCTCCTGAATCTGGCCTCTTTCTTGCACGTAAATCCATAATGTCTGCATGTGTCCTGAAGGGCCTGTCAAGGGTGTGAGACAAATCTCAATAGGATACCACCCAACGGTGCATACCCAATATATGTTTTTAAGCATTCATTCATTTACATGGAAAGCAGTCATCAGCACAATGCACAAATAAACATAAACTCCACTGGTGCTCAACAGCCACCATGGAGTGTTACCTGCTACGGCCAACGATAGAATCTATGTCTTATAACCTGGCACCATGTGCCACCTCACACCTCATGTCTCAAGTACCGACGTCCCGAAGGCTCACCCATAATAGTATCCTGGAACCATGTGCCTCCTGACACCTCATGTCTCGTGTAACAATGTCCCGAAGGAACGCCCAAAAATAGTAACTCGGCACTATGTGCCTCCTGACACCTCGTGTCTCAAGTACCAACTTCTTGAAGGCACGCCCATCCTTTGAAGGCTCCTTAACTCCCACGTGGCTTTCTATGGCAAGAACCCCCAACCAAAATACCTAACCACAACTACGAGGGCCTCTACCCACACGAGTGGTCAAAAGTACCTCATCACGAAGTATCTCTGTGTGCACACTACTCAAGTTCTGAGTGAGCGGTAATCACCAAAATAGTCCTAAGACACCAACACGTCTGACACCTCATGTCCTTGTGACCATGTCCCTCAAGTCCGATGGAATCTCCATCCTAGTAACCCGGGCCATGCCCAACCTGACAGTCGTACTGCCTCAATCTGACGCCCATGATGCCCAATCCCATGGTCAAAACCACCCAAAGTAACACGGGAAAAGCCCCAACCGGTGATCAGCATCACACAAACGTAACTGATCTGAGCCCAAATCATCCCCAAAAGGTCCAGTAGATGCAATCCAGCAATTGCATATAAAACATATTTAACCAGAAAACATAACCAAGAAAAAAAACTAAATAGTTGAATTCCACTATGCAGGGTGTTGTCCCATACTAGCACATAGGTCTTAAATGCATCTAACAATTATAACAGGATTTTATAAATTTAAAAAAACTGTTTAACACCTTAATAATTTAATAAAACCATTTTAGCGTTCCCCAGCCAAAATTACCTGATGAACAATGACCCCTCACCCGGCCCTGCTCATTAAAACTGGTAACCGGGCATACCCAAAAGCATCCCAAAGGTCCCATATGCAATTCAGTATGAAAAAGAATATAAAACATGTCCCGCTCAAAATACCGAAAAATGCGCCGAGGGCTGCATCACCCAAAAAATCGCGAAAACACAAAATGGAGTATGTACCACCTACTTGAGACTCACATGATGATACTCCTTCGGTAACACCCGCCAATTTGGTCTAAAACGCGATAAATCTACAAATGATTCAACGCCGTTTGAATGTCCATAACTCGTTCTAGAACAAAAATAAAAAAATGGCCAAAGTGGAATCGAGGCCTTTCCGAGGGGGTTCCAAGGCACTAATCAGAGCTCGAAATGGGTCTTGAACGGACGATCGGGAGGTTAAAAGAGTTTCAGACGACCTGGTTCGCATATCTGGGATGATTAGATGAGTTCTGCCTAAAAAACGATGCTATTTCCCATTTTATGTGAAAAAAAGAAAGTGCAGGACATGTACTTTTGGACTACACACCGTTTATAGTTCATTTAAATATTCATAACACTACTATAAATATGACTTTTACCAACGGTTTTGGCCAAACCGTTGGTATAGTTCATTAATTTGGATCTATACCAATGGTTTGGCCTAAACTGTTGGTATAGGTCACTTATATGGACCTATACCAACGGTTTTGGAAAAACCGTTGGTATAGGGGGGGACCTATATAACCTATACCAACGTTTTTGGCCAAACCGTTGGTATAGGTCCCTCCTATACCAACGGTTTGTCCAAAACCATTGGTATAGGTCCCAAAATCAAAGGACCTATACCAATGGTTCTCAAAACCGTTGGTATAGGTCCTTCGATTTTTAATCGAATCTTCATTCTGAGAACATTATATAAATAAAAATTTAAAATTATTATAACAATACATATATATATTTATGAAATTATGTTCACAAAAGTCATGCTAGGTTAGTGGTTAAGTCATTCAATTATAAACTAGAGGTCCTGGTATCAAATCCCACCGAATATGTTTTTTTGAAATACATATACCAACGGTTTTGAGAATCGTTGGTATAGGTTTTCATATTTCTTATACCAACGGTTTTCCCAAAACCGTTGGTAGATACCTATTGTCACAGCTTACTTGCCAACGATCCTCCAAACCGTTGGTATAGCATATACCAACGGTTTGAGGGCCTATTCCAACGGTTCAAAACCGTTGGTATAGGGTATTTTTCTAGTAGTGTAAGATGGCTGATTCCGCCGACTTACATTCCGAACCTACCGACATGACTACACAGCATGTACCAAGGGGTACACTGCATGTACTTGGTTCCTCTCCCTTTCCTCGCTGACATACCCACACGCCCTATGTTTCCCCTACCCACGGCTAGACTACACGATGTGTCCAAAGGGAACACGGCGTGTCCCTGGTTCTACCCGTCCAATAGGCCTACATGCCATGTATGACCTCACACGGTCGGGGGTATACATGGCATGTTCAAAACTACACACCGTGTAGTAAGAAACTACTACACGGTCATCACACGACATGTACTCAGAGAGAACACGGCCGGTCACTCACCTTCACATATATGGTGTGTACTTAAAGTACACAGCGTGTAGTCTGGAAATTTCTAGAAACCTCTCATTTTTTCCAGTTTCCTCATAAACCAGTCAAAAAATTCAAACAAGTCAGGATTTTGACACGTTCCAAAAACCAGTGTTCTTACAAACTCCCCACCTTAACGTAGCTCGCCCCCGAGCTACCGAATGAAACCTGAAGATGGCACCGAACATGCCCATCCCGGTTAAACAACCTAGACTACCTCTATCCCAAGGTTCTGGATTAATTCCTCAATGGGGCTCCCCAACTTAGGAATCGCCTTACTCGGTCTCAACCCAACAAAACATAAATTAAATAGGCCTTACTAACCTGTTTTCCAAACACAATTTCCTCCCGTGACGCATC
This sequence comes from Viscum album, assembly GCA_963277665.1. Taxonomy (NCBI): domain Eukaryota; kingdom Viridiplantae; phylum Streptophyta; class Magnoliopsida; order Santalales; family Viscaceae; genus Viscum; species Viscum album. The sequence continues at coordinate 422,258,242 of OY728148.1, forward strand.
GTCACCCCTGCACCTCCTTGGCACTCACATGTCACTTCTGACACTCAAAGTATCCTGCGCCGCATCGGTGTCCGCCTCCATGAGGTCCCGATGCCTATCACCTCAAGTAACCCGCATCCTCGATTCCCAGATGCCAACAACACCTCAAGTCACCCACATCCTTGATGCCCCGATGCCCACGACACCTCAAGTAACACGCATTTACTATGACCTGATGCCATGCATCTCATACATATATATATATATATATATCACACATCCGATATGGTACCAATCCCACTGAGTAGCATCTAGTCAGTCTACAAAGATCATATTCACCGCGTGCGCTCAAAACAGACATTCCTCTATATGTCAGGCCAAAAATGAAACATGGAGATCACGGTCACACTGCGGTGTACCTCTAACCGTCATCGGCTCACCAGCCTACTCAACCTTTGGTAGCTCCACAACGTGCACCAGGCCTGAAACACAGCTTCCTGACGCCTGACCTCTCGATGATGCTCCAGTCACCGGCTACTGAACCCTTAGTTGGGTCCCATTATCTCTATCACGACCTTCATGCACAACTGAACCTCGAATACCCTCTCCGGGTACCGAACCTACAACAACTTTAGACGCTGCAGTCTGTCTTGGTCCCTTCCTGCCGGCTATCTGAGAAGGCTTCCTGCAAAACCTCTCCAGATGTTTTTCATGTCCATATGCCTGGCACTCCTTCGGAGGCATATCACACAGTGCCCGAACATGTCCTGACTGCCCACACTGGAAGAAAATCACTGATGAATTCCCATGAGGAGGTCTAGGTAAATCCCTGGCCTGACTAGACTGCTATAACTCATCCCGCCCTTGTTTCCTGTTGTCCAAGACATCACCTGAAGCTGTCGCCCTGACTATGGAAGATTTCTCTCTCTCGTTTCCCTTGTCTATGAGCGCCTGATTCACCGCTTCGGAAAAAGAACCCAGTCTTAAGATGTTCACCTAGTCCCGAATGCTGTGTCGTAATCCATCCTTGAAGCACCTCACTCTAGCTAAATCATCGCTCACCATACCAGGTGAAAAGAGGGACAACTCTGTGGAGGTATCTGCATAGTCCATAACGGACATGTCTCCCTGCTGAAGACTCAAGAACTCCTGAGATCTCTCAGCTCTCAGTGTCTCTGGATAGAAGTACTTGAAAAACCTGTCCTCGAAGTCCTTCCATGCTAGTCCCTCGTGCCTACGAGCCTGAACCTGTATGTCCCACCAACGCTTCACTGGTCCTCTTAGCATGTACGTCTCCAGCTTGACCCTTCACCCTAGAGGCATCTCCAGCTACTCGAAAATAATCTGCATACTCTCTATCCAGTTCTCAGAAGCTTGTGGACCACCCTCTACCTGAAAAAGCAGTGGGTGGTACGACTAGAACTACCACGTTAGATATGCCATAGAAGGCTCTGTACTTTGTGTGCCTCTGTCAATCCCCTACAAGACACGTACCAGGCTAGCTCGGATCTGCTCGTCAACCCAGGCCCCGAACGATGCCAAACCCGGCTGATGTCCTTCCTGTACTGGATCTTGGACCTGCTCCTGACCGTCAGCATGTACCTATGGCTCATGCTCTGCCTGTACAGAATTCTGACCCTAATCATTCGGCACTATATCACCTCCTACCTGACGCTCCATCGAGTCATGGAGGAGTAACCCGCTGAATACCATAAATGGTCGGACAGACCATATATATAAAACAATATATTCTACGCATATAAGGAAAGTCGTAAAAGGCAGTTCATAACAACTACCCTTACTCCCCCTCACCGCAACCCATGCCCACGACATATCAGCCTCATGGCCTCCTTACACACCCTCAATAGAGCCAAGTATCAAACGTACCTCAGGCCATGCCCATCCCAACAACTCATGTTGCCTCAAACCAATGACTGAGTCGCCCAATACTGAAAGTTACACTACCTCACCCATAGTACCTATCTGCTCTCATAAGAGCCAGAATCAAATATCAAACCACATGCAATTTTACAGAAATAAATCATGGCATCCATATTGGTATAAACAAGCAATTCTATTAGGAATTTCACCAAATTACTTTTCAAAGCATAAAAATCATGGAAATTGATATTTCATTCACATGGAATTAACACTTCACAATGCATACATGCAATTGTGAAATTTAAATACCCTTAAAATTTTCCTATCAAAGCCAAGCAAAGCAGCCTTGCCATACCGGCCAAGTTCCAATTATCCCTTACAATACTAGGACAAGGGTCACATATCACAATCACGAACATCACACATCATGTGAGCCACCGAGGTGGAAATAATATAAACTGTAATATGAGAAAAAACAAATAGTAGTTCCCACCAGCAACAACTAGGTGCATCCCTCATACTTGGGGCTGCAGGCACCCAAGAACAAGCTAGAAACCCAGTTCCAGTAACAAACTATCTCCAGTCTACCATATCTCAAATAGTAAAACCAGCAGAAAAAAATGAGAAGCCTCAAACACATTAGTAGCCAGTAAAACGCTGCTACTAAATACCTATCAAGAACACCTCTGACACCACATTGTAACTTCCCATACCCAGCCAGCCACCCGAACAGTGCCGAACGGGTCGGGTGTTACTACCTTAAGTACAACACCCCGAATGCCAAAGGATACATGTAACGGCCCAAAGTTTCATTAATGGAAATCCATCTTGATGTAATTAAATGTCTCTTTATGTTTATATAAAATGTAATCTTCTTTGGTTTTATGTTAATAATTTTTGACCTTTTCTAATATATCCATTGAATAGTGATCACATGATTAGTATAAATATAGGACTTTAACAAATACAATTTACTCAGATAAAGGAAGTGATAGCCTCATCCAGTAGAATTGCCCCATACGAAGCCCATTTGTCAGAGCTTGGAAAAGAGATGGCATCTTTGGGCTTCGCCCTTGACCAAGCCCACACTGAGCTTCATCATGTCAAGCTCGAACATGACCGTCTACGGGAAAAGTGTAAGTTGATTGAAATTACCACTCCAGCGATGTTATCCGAGCCACCCCAAGAGTCTATCACCATTGTACACCTTACCCTTAGGTCTTATGTGGCTGTTTTAAAGGGCTATGTAACAAATAAGTAGTACTATGTTCATGTACATTATTTTTTATATAATAATGAATATAATTTCTAGTCATTTTTGATACATTGTAAATAGTTTTTAAAGTACAAATGGTGTTTATAGTTATTATTTAATTAAGAAAACTATTTTATTAAATTAAGGTATTTTTGAATTAAATAATATTTTAATAAAATATTATTATTATTATTATTATTAGATTAATTTAATATATATAAATGATCATATAATTGTTTGAATGCAATTATAATTTTTATTAAGTTTTGAAATCCATTTTTGTCAAAACTTTTGAATTTTCGATAAATGATGGTTTTTATTTTAAAGGTAAAAATTTACATATTTAGAAAATTATTTTGATAAAATATATGTAATTTTTGGAATCCGGACGTCAAAATTATCCAATGATAAATTTTTCATAATTTTCTAAGACAGTCAAATTTTTTAGTAAAAAGAATATACTTTTTAAATATATAATGTGTTTTATGACATCATAATTACCCAATAGTGATGTAATAAAATACTATAATCATTATGTTCGTCCAATATATGGTTTACCATTAAAATAATGCGATTTTGGGTTTTTTGGCTTACTTTTCAAAACATTAATGGACCCCTCAAGACTTATTAAAAACCTTGACTTTTTAAATTAATTTTCATGGGAGTGTGAATCACCTCCACATAAGCAACCCTAATATTTTAAGAAGATCGGACTTTGGCCTTATAAAATATTGTTTTCATCTTCCCTTTTTCAAAAACCATGGGAAAAAACCATCGGATGGTTTTTATTTTGGATTAATTTAATGTAAGGGGACCCAAACCTAAATAATAAAGAATTCTCTCACCTTTCCTATATAAACCCACCAAAGCTCCCACATACTCCTCACTAAAAGCCCTTGGAGTTTGTCCAACCTCTACCCTACTCTCTCTATAATCCTTCCAAGGTTCCCCAAGCTCCCAATAAGCCTCTCAAAAGCCTCTCTCTTTCCTTTGGAAGCACACTTCCAAGTTAGGGTTTTTTATTCCTTTCTCATTTTTGTCCAATATTCCATAAGTTGTTTTGTCCTTTTAATTTCAATTATAAATTTTGGGGTATGGTTTCTCACATCCCTAATACTTCCCTCATTATGTTTTAATGATGGGAGACCCTTTCTCTCTCATTAAATTCCTCCCATGTACACCTGTTACTGTGCCGAAATTCCAAAATGAACTTCTCTATCCTCTTTTACATTCAAGAAATACTTTTGTATCATGAATCTAAATTCCATTAAAATTGTTGTGACATGTATCTACATGACCTCCTTACTTTACATTACATGTAAATATGATGAGGAAACCCTTTCTCTCTCATCAACCATTTTTATGAATTCTTATGTCACGTCGTTACGCTGCCGAAATCGCACCGATTTTCTAAGCCAATGTCATTGTATAGTGAATACCATGCCAATTTATCCATCAAGGGTATTCACCATTATGCACATTTACTTATTGATTGTAATGTTTCATGTATGAATTCCACATTCATTTATAGTGGAATAAATGATTATGTTTTATGAATCCATGTTTTATGATCCATGTGGCACACTAATGAATAAAATGAAATGTTTAAGAGGGGTGGGACCTTATAGCGCTCCAATGCATTTGGTAAAGTATAGTGTCATGATACGTCATGTGAAGTTAGTGTTGAATCATTCTAATTCAAGTAAAACTAGGGTTTACTCATGCTTTATGTTCAATGAGGATTTACTCATGCTCCATGTGCAATGAGCCTTGGCTCAAGCTAATTCCATGTTAAGTGTTGTTGCCACATTTTCCATGTTATGATTATCATGCTTTATCATGCCTTTATGTTCAGGTTTTTCTTATGCTCTATTGATATTCCTATTGTCAAACATGAATTGTAATCCTCATTTTATTCCATGTGTACTCCCTTACTGGGCTTTAGAGCTCACCTATTTCTTATGCATGTCCTCAGGTTATCCAATGCAATCCTAAGTACGAAGAAATATAGTGGTCATGTAAAGGAAGTTTTCAATAAAGATGTTGTATTTCATGTTTTATGTTTTTATGTGATGATACTATTCCCTAAATACACTAATCCTCTCGATCTTCTTTGTTGTATCAAAAGAATTTTTATGTAATAAATCATGTTTATGTTTGTAATAAAAAGCAGGGTTGTCATACTACCGACAAGCAACGAGGGTCTGTTATGTATAGTGGGGAGGCTATAACCTCTAGGAGGATCATAATATGGGTACTGGTCCAAGTATAATAGTAAGATACGGAGGAAAATAATGACTCAGCAGACTAGAACCAGACCCGCAAAGCAAAATCATGATCAATATAGATAAACAGCAAAAGCAATAAAGATAAACAACAGTAGTGGAAATAAACACAATAGCATGCTGATATCATGTAACTACAACTGAACAGTAACACATGCATCCAAAGAAGGTCATACGCAACTGAATATAAAAAGGGCGCCAATGTCTAACCAACAGTAGCTACAACAAGTAAGCATGATGATACGAAAAGTAAACAAAACAATGTAAACCCAGCTAGGCATGACCTTAAGGTCCATACCATCTCCATGCAATAACTAACGTAGCCCAGCTCCTGAAGCTGGCCTCTTTCCTACACGTACATCCATAAAGTCTACACACGTCCCGAAGGGCCCGTGCAGGGTGTGAGAAAAATCTCAGTAGGATTCCACCCAACGGTTCGTACCAAATATATGTGTTTAAGCAGTCATGAATTTAGAAGGAAAGAAGTAATCAGTACAATGCACAAATAAACACAAACTCCACTGGTTCTCAATAGCCACCATGAAGTGTCACCTGCTTCGGCCAATGCTGGAATCTATGTCGTGTAACCTAGCACCAAGTGCCTCCTGACAACTTGTGTCTCATGTTCTGACGTCCTGAAGGCACACCCAAAATAGTATCCTGGCACCATGTGCCTCCAGACACCTCGTGTCTCAAGTACCGACATTTCGAAGGCACAACCAAAAATAGTTACCTGACACCATGTGCAACCTGACACCTCGTGTCTCAAGTACCGACGTCCCGAAGGAACTCCCATCCTCTAAGGCTCCTCACCTCCCACGTGGCTTTCTAAGGCAATCACCCCCAACCAAAATACCTAACCGCAACAACGGGGGCCTCTACCCACACGAGTGGTCAAAAACACCTCATCACAGAGTATCTCTGTGTGCACACTACTCAAGTTCCAGGTGAGGGGTAATCACAAGAATAGTCATAAGCCACCAACAAGTCTGACACCTCGTGTCCCTACGACGATGTCGCTCAAGTCCGATGGTGTCACCATCCTAGTAACCCGGGTCATACCCAACCTGACAGTCGTACTAACTCAAGCCGACGTCCATGACGCCTAATCCCATGGTCAAAACCACCCAAAGTAACCCCGGAAAAGCCCCAACCGGTGATCAGCATCACCCAAACATAGTCGAGCCGAGCCCAACGCAACCCCAAAAGGTCTAGAAAATGCAATACAACAATTTCATATAAAACATATTTAACCATAAAACATAACCAGGCGAAACAAACTAAATAGTTGAATTGCACTATGCAGGGTGTTGTCTCATACCAGCATCGAGGTCTTAAATTCCTCTAACAATTATAACAGGATTTAATAAATTAAACTAAACACTTTTCCACCTTAATAATATAATAAAACCAATTTGGCATTCCCCAGCCAAAATGCCCTGATGAGAAACGACCCCTCACCTGGCCCTGCTCACACTAACTGGTAACTGGGAATACCCAAAAGCATCCCAGAGGTCCCAGAAGCAATTCAATATTAAAAAGTAGATAAAAAATGTCCTGCTAAGAATACCCGAAAACGTGTTGAAGTCCACATCACCAAACAATCAAAAAACCCCAAAATGATGTATGCACCACCTACCTGAGACTCGCACGTTGCTACTCCTTCGGTAACACCTGCCAATTCGGTCTAAAATGCGGTAAATCTACAAAAAATTTGACACTGTTTAAATGTCCATAACTCGTTCTATAACAAAAAATTAAACAAAAAAAGCCAAAGAGGAATCGAGGCCTTACCTAGGGGGTTCCAATGCACTAATCAGAGCCCGAAACAGGTCTCGAACGGACGATCGGGAGGTCAAAAGAGGTTTGGTCGGTCTGGTTCGCGTATCTAGGATGAAGAGATGTGTTCTGCCTAAGAAACGAGGCTATTTCCCATTTTATGTGGAAAAAAAGTACACAACATGTACTTTTGGACTACACACCATGTATAGGTGTTTTAACAATTCATAACATGGCTGATTCCACCGACTTACATTCCGAACCTGCCGACATGACTACACAGAATGTACCTAAGGGTACACGGCATGTACTTGGTTCCTCTTCCTTTCCTCACTGACTTACCTACACGCCATGTGTTTCCCATACACACGGCTAGACTACACGGCATGTCCAAAGGGAACAGGACATGTCCCTGGTTCTACCCGGCCAACAGGCCTACACGCCATGTACGGCCACACACGGTCGAGGGTATACATGGCGTGTTCAAAACTACACGCTGTGTAGTAAGAAACTACTACACGGTCATCACACGATATGTAATCGGCGAGCACACATTCGGTCACTCGCCTACGCATACACGGCGTGTACTTAAAGTACACGTCGTGTAGTCTGGAAATTCCCAGAAACTTTTCATTTTCTCCAGTTTCCTCAACACGAGTCAAAAAATTCAAACAGGGTAGGGATTTTGACCCATTCCAAAAACCCAGGTTCTTACAACCAAAAATATGAAGATACCACGTAGGAACCAGAAGAGACTATGAGTAAGAATTTCCCACACCTTTTCTATTATGTGGGTATAAGTTAAAATTTCCGGGATAAAATTTCTTATAGGGGGAAGAATGTCATGAATTGAAATTTTGAATAATATTTTGTTTATTGAAAATATGTATTTTGCTATGTCATAATTAATAAAACATTATAAGTGTAATTGAAATTTATCCATCAAGTTGTGAGTGTTATATGACTGTCGGTTTATATAACCGTTGTAATAAAAAGTAGATGTCAATGTGATAATTGTTTTTCATAAATATAAATGAAAATGGATAATTAAGGAAGAAAGAAGAGTTTATGGCCTCATCTAGTAGGCTCAGACCAAACAAATCCCATTTGTCAGCGCTTCGGAAGGAGGTATAGTCACTAGGGTTTTCTCTGAACCATGCCCAAGTAGAGCTTCAACATTTTATGTTCGAACAAAATCACATATGGGATATGTTTGAGTTGATAGAAATCACCACTCTCGAAATGTTGTCCAAGTTGCCCTAATATTCTACCACTATAACACCCCATACTTTTAGGTACTATCATGGTGTTATAAGGGTTTATGTAATTAGGCCTTAGTTACTTTGTTTAGTCAATTTGTACAAATAAAATTTTTATTTATTACTATGTAAAAATATCCATCTTTTTTGAATTTTTTATTTTGTAATAAATCAACGTTTAATTTTTAGTTATTTAAAAGAAGTTTCAAATTATTTATAAATATTGAAAAAAGGGTATTTGAAAATATGTTGTTATAAATTACAATAATTTTTATAATGAAATAATTTTTTTGAAAAACCGATATATATTGTAGTGATCATTATGAAATTTAGAGTCTGATAAGCTTAACATAATTTTTAGTCAATAGTATAGTATGAATAGTAATATTTCTCTTATTAATAATAATATGACCATTGGAATAACCACCTTACATAATGAAGTATAAATGTAATTTAGGCATCTTAAATTGTAATGTGATATCATTGTATAAGTAAATATCGATTTTAGAAATGATTAGATATGTATTAGTATTTTTTGAGTAAATTGAGATTTTACATAAAAATTAAATTTCCAATATTTAAAAAATTATATTAATAAAATAGAGTTCAATTTATTAATTCAGACTATCAATATAAGATTATGGGGAATTTATGAGATTTTTATAATTTTTTTTGGTTTTCAGTGAATAGTAAAAATACAACTTTTGAGTTTCGGTGTGTTTTATGACATCATAATGATGTAATATGTAATTTCAAATTTGGTTCAACTTATTTATAGTAAAATATTATATTTGGTGTCCTAGGTGTCCAAAACCCTGGAAATATAATGTAGGAAATCCTAAGGTTTTTCAAATACAACTAATAAGGTGTCATAAGAAATCAATAGAAAACTCCATCCCATTTACTATAAATACCTAGAAATTAGATCAGTTTATTTCATTCAAAAATAATCCCCCTCAATTAACTAAAATTATTACCTCCCAATTAATTAAACCATGGTTTATTAATTCCCTAATGGTCTTGGTCTTTGGGTTTTAGAAGATACTCTTCAAGGTAATGGAAATATTAACTTCGCCCTTCCATTCATGTTCTCTTTATGTTATGTGTCTTTCAAAAAATAAAATTTCATGTTATTTTTTCAATTTTGTTCTATATATCACCTATATAATGATTCGTTTATTAATTAAATACCCGTCTCCCCTATTTTTTGAATGCTTTCTAAATTTTTGTTTCATACCTGTTATGCTACGTGATTTTTGCCTTGAAATTTCCCTCTTTCTATTATGAAATTATATTATTTCCTTTTGTGATTAACCAAACATCTATATTTTCTTGGTGTATTCGTATTTAATTCCAAATAATATATTTTAATTCTTGTGTTAATATTAATGAAACCACATTCCATTTTATTGGGATTAAAATGGCCAAAGAAACTTGTTTTTTAAGGAATTTTAAAATGACATGATTTCGATATGAAACCCATTAATCTAATTTCTTATAGGTTATTTGTGAAATGATTGAATATGATATATGTGTATCATATGAAAATAAAAAATTATTAATGGTGAACTTTAATAGATCTCAAATTTATTTGGTAAAAAAATTAATCTATATAAATGATATGTTTTACGATACCTTAGTAAATAACCATGTTAATTTTTATGACACCTTGGGGATGGACCTTAGTGATATGAGTATTAATATCTAAATGAAATGTTTACGAAAATTTTTCCAGTTATTATTCAATTTATTATTAATATTATATATATATTTACCTTTTTTTAATATTCACCTTAGGTTCTTATAGATATCGCCCAAGTTCACATGTAAAATGTTTCTCTGGTTTATTCATTTAGGGGGCCTTCTGCTTACAACTTCCTTTGATGTATGTACCCATTTTATGAGTTTGAGAAATTATACATAGAATTAACAAATTAAGTATCATTTCATGTGTATTATAATAATTTTATATGTATTCATGTATTATTTACCTTTTTACATGACACTAATCATTAAATATCCTCTATTTGTAAAATGTAATGCAATGTTAGGTAATAAAAAAGAAACATCTCTTAATGGGTACAAGGATTCTGTATGAATACACAAAATCAAAGTAAAACTCATTTTTACATATTATAAATTGAAAACACACAACAAGGATTATTAACACATTGTTAGTAATGGATATAAAATTCCATATAACCCAAACTATACAAAAAAAGATAGGGTAATCTAACAACCTATCTTATTAATCAATCCAAAAATGACCATATAGATCAGTAATTAAAATTCCTCATGATATCAAACATTGGTAAACACTATGTCGGATCACTCATTAATGAGTCACAGAAACATTCTTCTTCTTTAAAAACCATCTCCATGAGTATCAAAGAGAACCTATAAGGATTTACTATGGTACAAACCATGAATGGAGTGGGGTTATTGCACACCGTGTAATAGAACCACTTATTAATTTTCAATGAACTGTGATACTTTCAAACATAGATTGTGATTATTTAAAAATTATAATGGAAATACACAATTATTTTTTCATTATCACCTCTTTACAACCACAAAAAGTCTTCTCAACAAAATGATCACACTCCAATAAATTATAACATCTACTCAAATATTTTTTATATAAATGGGAAATCCTTAAGAATACTAAAGGTACCATCACACATTAAATCTTTTATCTTCATGGAAATAAATTCCCTCTCTTAATTACCATTAAATGTAATAATAGTAACAAACCATTACATTACTATATATTTTTTCCATTAAATAAATACTATATTGAATAGATTTGTTAAAACTAAACACCAAAATTAAAATAACAATGATAGACTTTATTTTAATTAAATATTACAACGAAATATAAACATTAATTCATTATGGGAATAAAATATGAAATAAAAGTTTGTTATTTTTAGGAGGAATTAGACCATATGTATGTAAAAATTACATAAACATTAAATATTTATTCTCCTGATTTTACATGAAGGCTATAACCCTTATTTGATATATATATATTTATTTATTTATTTAAAATAATTAAAAATACAATAGACATGTTGAGATGGAAGTAAAATAATTTTATGAGTTATTCTAAGAATATATGTAATCCAATATATAAGAATGAAATATCATAATTATAAAAATGGTTTTTTGAAAAATTGTCATTGGATGACTTTCTTTGGTTATGATGTTATCAAATAGGTATATTGAACTTGTAAAATTTTAGTGATAAAATTAAATTAATTTAAATAAAATATAAGTAATAATTTAACAATTTAAAATTTAAATAAAAATTTTTGTTATCGTTTACATATAATTATAATTTAAAATAATTTCTATATTTATAAAATGAAAAGAAAAATATTCTAATATAAATGGATTGGTAAAATTATATATTTACATGTTGCATAATTAATTTATAAAGTATTTGGTTTAAATAATTTATTATTGAAAACAATAATTTTCAATGAAATAACATTTTAATTTTCGGGCATTTTTTTAACTATAAAATATATTGATCACTTTTAAATGATGAATAAAATTTCATATATAACAAATTTTTTAAAAATTATTTAATAAATAATTGATATAAAGAATATTAGCATACTTAATGTTTTTAAAAAAAATATCAACAGAAACTATTTTTTGTCTTTATATATGTTATGGTTTCAATAAAAAAATTTAATTTTTCATTTATTTTCATGAAACAGAAAAATATTAATAATCATTTCTATGATATAAAAATATTTTATCTTAATTTTGGGAATAAAAATATGTTATCAATGTAAAAATTGAGTTACCATTATACATGTAAAAAAGGGTGAAACAAAGTGATAATGACATGAAATATCATAAAACAATATCTCTGCATTTTTTTTATTGTGGTATGAATTCCTCATACCTATTGATCTTTAATCATTATCCCTATTCCTTTTCAAATAATAAGACTATATATTAAGGAATGAATATAAATGATAATTATGATGAAAATAAAATTATACAAAGTAGTCCTTTATACGCCAATCAAACCAATAAAACAATTAAATAATATCTTAATTACATATCCATTTACCATATAATAATACATTATTTTATGTTTTATATACTTATGTTCCCTAAATTAATCCTAAATACTTTATTCCTAGAAAACTATGTCAAGGAGTGAATTCATCAAGTATTTATGTTCTACTCTTACAGTTTCAATTAACATAACATACCCAAAAATTATAAATCCCATCAACTACGATAATTGTTTTATATTAAAGTTATTTTTCATTTAAATTTATTCCACTATTATAGAACTCAAAAATAAAACTCATTCGATATATTAACATGTTCTTGTTTTGGTTTATTCGATTATCTACATGAAATTTAATATATGAATATTAACATCATCAAGATGAATATGTATAAAGTAATTTAAAAAATAAATATATGATCTTATAGAAAAACATATTTCATGAATATTGTTCAATAAGTTTGAAACAAAAATTAATTTTCACTATTATATTACTCATAGTTATCAGAAAACTTTCCAAAAATTATTCAACAATGATTAAATTATCATAAACCATACACATAAATTCCATTAAATTAATATATTAATACCTAAATAATTTTTAATAAAACATTCCACTAAATTTAATGTTAATATAATTTTGAATTGGATATAAAATAGTGGTGTTCAAAACAGAATTTTGAAACCAGTGTGAAAAATAAAAACAACTAGCATGTGATGATGATGATAAAAAATAACTAACTAATATATCTACAATGAAGGATTACAATTGAATTCTATAATTGTAATAGTAATATATATGGTTATTAATTAAGTTATTAATATGTTTTGTTTAATTATATTGATATTAATTTTATTTCATTATATTTGGGAGTAAAAAAACAGTTTCCTCACCAATCTCATTTTAAAATTTGGATTATTTATGTTCTTACTTAAACCTAGGAACATTATTTTTTATTTTATATAATACCCATATATTTTTTATTCTCTATTTATTCTTTGTTTTTACATGTATTCATATGTTTTATTATCCATTTGTTTTATGATTTTACCAAAAGAAAATCTATATGTAATTTCAACCTTACATCTTTTTTGTGTACAAATCAATTTTCTCTATTTACTTATTTATTTTAGGATTTTATTTTTCATAAAAATGTTACTTCATAGGTTATTTTAAATATGCATTACCTTATTTACTAAAGGATTATTTTATTAATATTTTAGGTATATGTTTTTCAACCAACATTGTTTATCTTTTCAAATGCATTAAAAAACACGTCCTTTTTAATGTTCTTTTTCATGAAATAATTTTCCAAATTACATATCATTCTTAATGATTATTATTTCAATCCCTGTTTTCTTGTTTTTATAATGATATATTTTTTCTCATTTTTTAGTTAATTTTTCTTTTTAAATAATTTCTTTCAAATAGAAATCCAAATTTGTATTATATTTCCATGTAATTTAATAATTATCTTATAAAAAAAATCATCAATATAAACATCAATTAATTTATTTCAATAATTGGTGACATTATGTAACTATAATTTCTACATTATTTCGAGGTATGGGTTATGATTATGTTATGTTAATGTTTTCAAGATACCCATTATTTTTATAGGGGTTAGTTATTTAATGATGGAACTATGAATATTTGCATGATAATGGGGAAAAAATATGTATTATTTACCATTATTTGGTATGTGGGTCCAATATATATATTGGATATTTTAGTTAAACATTTAAATGTTATGAGATTTTAGGTATGGTACTAGGCATTCAGATTAATCTTTTATTGGACTATATTCAGTATGTTAATAGGAATCGGGTGTGAGGAAAACAAATATGGGACTCTGTCTATGTTGTGATAATGTTCTGAGAAGTGATCCTTGACATAAATAATGATTTTTAGTGGTTTTCTACATGCCTCTATCTTATGAATATTTTTTCATAGGTAAATATTATTTAATAATATTACCATTTTCATACATCTTATTTCTAAATACATGAATAAATTATTATGTCATGTCTCTTTATATATAATATATTTTTTAGGGTATGATTATCTTTTCGTATGACAATGTACCTTCAATATGTTCTCATTCTCACATTCTAATCTTCTTCCCATATATATTATTACATTGATATCACTTATGGTCACCCATATTGATCATCTGAGATCAACCATTTTTATGTTTTCATTCTATATGATATGAAGAACAGTATTACATTTCATGTATCTAAGAAATGTATCAATTTTGAGTATTATTTTTTATAGATATTTAATATTTTGTTTGATACCTTGGTTACATTTATAATATCCAACGATGCTAAACATTTAAGCTCTAGGGTGTCATTTATTGTAACATGAAATGAAAATTTTTATAAAATGGTGTAATATGTATATATGTTGTACTCAAATAACCTCAATTGACATTAAAAATGGATTTTATTATTTTTGGGGATTATTGAATTTATAATAAGATGATATGGCCTAAAATATCCTATGTTAAATCCACAATGACTTTGAATTAAACTAAAATTTCATATGAGGAAATGATGGTATAAAAATAGAGGATATCTTATGATTGGTTTTCTTTCTTAAATAATTTCTTACTATGATAATTATGGATTAATAAAGGCACTATTTATTTATTTAGTCAATGGTTGGAACAAGGATTAATCATGTTAATAATAATTTTGAAGGATAATGATATTACTATCCAAGTGAGTACCAAAATGAGATGAAAACTAGATTGAATATCGCATGGTCATGCTTACCCATTACCCACAAGTTATTAAAAATTAAACGAATCATTCCAAAATCCCAAATAAATCATGGAAGGAGTAGTTATACCGTGATTCATTCATAAGGAAAGGTTTACCCTCATTTAGTGGGTCTTCCATCCCTCTTTTTTCTGAATAATGTATTATCATAATTAAAAAATATATTTTCTTCCTAGAAATCATTTTTCCAAGAAAATATATTTTTAGTAGTTTATTTCTAAAAATGTGACGCTAATTAATGGTATAATAACATTATGAATATGTGTAAGGAGGATGAAATACAATATTTAGAATTAGAGGTATTTAAAAAGGTATTCCAATTAAATAATTTTCTCAAACATATGTCTATATGATTGAGAAGGAGTTCTTTAATCTCAAACAAAATTAAATGAATACATTGGTACCTATGAAAAAAATATCACATGACATCCATGGTAAAGTATAGTTTTTATCATTTTTCAAGATAGTAAAATAAATCCTTTATTTAGTTCTTTAAAACAATGTCTTTAAAAAGAATTGGTTAAACTAGATTTTGTATATAGGAATATATTTTTCGATGAGATATCATGGCGGATATAAAAAATTTAGACAATAATTATAATCATAGTTTTAGGAAGAGGAATAAGAAATAGATTTTATTGGAAATTGTAATGATTTTCCTATAGAGGAAATGAAATATACCATCCTAAAAGATGAGATATTTTTTTTAAATTGTAGATGTAATTTCCTTAAAAGGGATATAAATTTTTTATTTGTGGAAGTAATTCCTATCATAAAACATTCTGTAGGGATATTAAGAGATAAAAGAAAAATAGAAAAAAAATCTCATAATAGTAAACCAGACAATCTCTCATGTTTTAATTTTAAGGGGTATATAAATTTTCCCAATATGACCTCCAATCCAACGTTTAATGATGATAATCAATTTGAGTAACCTGTTAATAAAATAGATAAAGGTATGTATACTGAAATAACAACCATCGAAGTTGGTTAGGAAAAAAATGGTGAAATTTATACTTATTATTAAATATAAAACTAATAATGTCTAATTTTATTCTATATCTAATAACTCCATCATAATTTTTAATTTGTTTAATGGAGTCCAAAAAATTCCCATGTTACTTTATATTTATTTATCAATGAAAACTTTTTTTGGTTGCATGACTGTATATTTTTTCTATATCTCCTCTGTAATAAAGCATATTTGGAATATGAATCTTAAAAATCAGAATATTCATACATTAATGGGATTTTAGGGTAATTTTAAAATGTATTTTATATCTCGGCATATAGGGAAAACAATTATGTTTATAGGGATGTAAAATGTCATATCATGAATCAATCATTTTTCGTATATAGTTTCAAATATTACTATCAACTATATTTTAAAATTACAATCATTATAATTTTTTAATATCTATTAATGATGAATTTTTAGCCCAAATAATATTGTAAAATATGATAATGAATATATTTTTATAGTGATATAATATGATGATATATTTATACAATAATTTAATAGTATTTTAAAAGTTTTTGATTTTGAGATTCTAATACTACTCATACATGTGGATATAAATATCTAAAAGACTAATTATTGAATGGACATGAATAAATGGGATGAATTCAAGGAAAAAAATACATAATAAACTATAAATTTTTTATATACCCATGTTCTTTTAACATGTGTTTCACCAAATATTCTTTCATAAAAATAAAGATAGATTAATGCATATCTATATTGATTTCCTAAAACATAAGAAAATAATTATCCTGAACAAGTATACTAAATCCCATATTGAGGTATTGTATGATTTATTAAGAGCCGCTCAATAAACCAGAAGGATTGACCATCGACATCGATATCATTAATAATGGGTGATATTGGATGTTGTGCTCAAGAGAACCATTCATATTACATCTTGAATTAATGAATTCCTTGTGATTAAATATGTTATATAAAATTCCACACGGAATATTAAAAGATATTTTTAATAGAGTCCTTATATATTATCTTGATAAATTTATAGTTGTATATATAGGTGATACTATTAAGCATTCAAACTGTATATATGTGCATAACGATTCGTTGATGATTTTTTTGATGACCCTTGGATTGGAGACATTGTAGGCTATATTATTAATGTGTGATTTTTGGATTGTAAATTATCCATATTCATGTAATCACAAGACAGGGTAAATTTTTGGATCCATAAAGGATTGAAGGGATTAAATAATATCTTATATTAAGAACTATAATATAGATCCATATTTTTTTGGATTTTATTAACATTATCAAAACATTTGATAACTATCTCAACATTGTAAAATACACTAAAAATGATAGCATTGAATGTATTCTTGTTCCTATAGATAAATTAATGTTAATAAAATTACAAATATATCTATAAGATTTTGTTCACAACACATGCACTGTCACTATTGTTAATTTATAAAGTATAATTTCATATATACTTGATAAGGGGTTAATTTGGAATGGTCTTATTTTTTTAAAATACCAGAAATTATTTTTATCATTTTACCATTTTAATCTATGAACATTTGATGTTGGTTATGTTTAATAAATTATATTTCAATTTAAATTATTATTCTCTATTTTAAAATGAATAATATGTTGTAAATATGATATAAATGTTTTTATTAAGAATGGACCCCCCCTATAATCCTACTCCTAGTTTTTTTTGAGATGTAAATGTAATATATTCTCTATAAAAATAATCTCATCAAATGAAGTTGATTTATTCTAATGATTATACAAATGAAATGTCATAACATATAATATTGTTTTTTGTGTCAACAATGTGACATATTTGAATATAATTTTCATCCAATATCACTTCATTAATATGAAATATAACAAAAAATATTAACAAAATAACTTCCCTTATTTAATATCATTCTTTAAATATTGTCTATGGAGGTCTATATAGAGAGATAAATTTATATTATTTTACTAAACACAGAGAGTCTTCAATTGTTTTCTAACATTCAATTAGAACAATAGGAAACTATTTCTTTCTTTATTTCCCTGCTTTCATGTTCTTACTCAAAATATGTATACTTTTTACTTGCAAATCAAAATCTTATGAAGAACCCTAAAAAATATTTCATAGACATAAAAATAGAATGTAAAAATAGAAACATAGTACTTATCATCATAAAAAAAGAATCTTTTTATACCACTATTTCTTATTATACTACTTCTTCTTTTTTCCAAAAATACCTGGATTATAACTTTGTCATGAGCTCAAATTGTATTTTGTTCTTCATTGATAGTTCTATAATTATCTTGGAGTATTATCCTTAAATATATCTATTTTCCTAAGAAAACATAATTACATCCCACAGATCATAGAATACCCTATATAATGTTTTATATTGTTTCCAACGCTTGGATTAAAAATTCATTTTTTACATTTAACTCCACTAAAGATTAGTACAGTCATTAACTTATTTTTTATTTCAATTTATAAATTTAATGAAAGAATGAAGTCCTATAATATTATGAAAAAGTATTAGATAAATTATATCATAAATTTATAACATTAATAGTTTCTTAGTGATTTTATTCTCAGTCATTAATCTTAATTCCAAATAATATTAGTATTTCTGAAAAGTTAAATAATTAACTCTATATCATAATCATTATTTTTGAAAACTCATTATATTATGTATCACATTGATAATACTACCAATAGGTTGAATATTAGTTTTTTCTTATTTTTAATATTTAATAAACTCCGTGTTTTATAATTATACGTCTTAGAATAAAAAATAATATCCCTTTCAACATCACAAAAATAATTCAACTATATATTTAAAATTATAAAATTTTAATTCTTAGTTTGTAGAAATATGAAAATATATATAATTCCAATATCTTACATAAATGGAATATTATTATACATAATTAGATATCATACATTTAATATAATTTTTTTTTTGTATTGAATAAAATTTTATACGTACATAGAAAGTAATGAGGTATCCCAAAATCAATTAATTTAGTATTAATACATAACATCAAAAAGTTATAAGTTGAAATATGGAAGGATTTATAAGAATTTCATTTACTAAAATTATTAAATATCAAAATTTTATGATGCCTTAAACAGTCCAAAGATAAGAATATTATATTAATTAGATAAAATATAATAACAACTCAAAATATCTTACAAAGACCACATAAGATGGTGGATATTTTTGTTTCTCTACATTAAACCCAACTATTATATATTTATTTATATTTATTAAAAAAGATATAAACTCATCTAAAACCTTATTAAATACATAAAATCAACATTGAATAGATCAAAATAATTTTAGGAATTATTAAAATAAATTAAAACAACGTTATCTTGCATCCAATGTCTTGTGCGCTAAAATAATTACTCTAGTTAGAGTAATATAAGAACTCATTTTCATTCTCATTATAGACACGACTTCATAATTGATAAATAATTAAATAATTAAATTTAGATGTTGATTTTAGAAATTTATTGGATCAATAAAATAGGTATGGATTATCCATCACCAAGCTACGTTATCTCAATACATTGAACATATTTTAACAATTTAAACAAAAAACAAAAAATATTTATAGAAAAGTATTGGTTGAAAACAAATTCTAGGATCTTCATTTTACTTTTCAATAGTTGAATAATGTCTTTTTATAACTTAAACACTCGTATTAATCTTTAGGACCACTCAAATAACTTAATATGTATGGGTATCCCTTTCTGTCTATCTGACTATCTATTATGGGGTAGCAACTTCATTACCAAATTCTAATAGGAATCTATTTAACATATTTGTCTTGGAGTTTCCATATTTCAACCACAAAATTACTATTGATTAATTAAATTTATAGTTACCTAAAAATAAATTTTATTACAAAAAGTTTAAAAATAAATCTAATTGAACGTAAATCATCTCAATGTTTTTTTTAATTGAAAATTTAGGAAAATGGATCCAAATATCAATGATATTCTTCTCCACCTAACACCCAAAAAATAAAAGGGATGAATGTTTTTTCTACCACATGGAAAATTTATGGAAGGACCAAAAATTCTTCCTCTCCCCTATATAGATTTAGATAATTAAATGGGTTGTTATTCTTAGCTTTAACTGACACCTTAAAATTTTATGAATCTTCTTCTCCATTATGTTCTTCCACATTCACTATGTTGTATTTATTACTTGAGAGAAGGGTTCAAAACCATGTCTCTATTACCAATTATGAATGAACTTGTCATCTATATTTTTTTTGGTTCAACCCTTTATAGAATACAATAGTGACTAAATTAGGAAAAAACTCCTTTAGATACACACAACATGTTACCAACTCTCAAATTATATTCTTAAGGGGATATAAAAACTGATTTTCAAGAAGCTTAAAGAACCTCTACTAACATGAAAACACATATTAGAATAATTAAACTAAAATGTGTTTCCTTAAATATATTTAGATAATAACACTATTTTTATTAAAATATTTTACCTAAATAAAAAATTGTTGTGATTTTGATGATCATATCTCATACTTAAAATTTTAAATTGGATATCCATGATTTTATATTCTTTTTGTGTTAATCAATATTTAAATACATCAGATTTTTTAATTATCACATTGAAGGGATTAGTTCTACACAAATTCCCTTTAAATTACATTTTTTTATGAACAACCAACTGATATAGGAATATGGTGGGGTTCTATCATCACTTCAATTTTAAATATTGGGAAATGAATTATTTCAGATCTGAGAGACTCCTTTTAGTGATAATCTAATATTTCTTGATCTCTTATGAATTAATTACTTCTTGATAATACTAATATATTCAAATTGATAAGGTATGGTTCCCTTTACATTTTTAATCTAAAACCTAGATTACATTAATTATTTTCATCTTTCCATATCCTCTAATCCATTTCTGGATAATCTATCCCTATGATAACACAATCATTAGAAACATTCTTTTCCTTCTTTTTGTGTTTTGAATTTAATTTAAAGTCATTATTCTTGGAATTAGGATCCCTATATTATTTCCTTTTTTCTTTTAATAACATATTTTTTTGGAAAACTTTTTATAAATTTGGTATCCATGTGGAATACCATACTTTATCTTACTCATCAAATTTCAAGAGCATCTATTTTTATCTTTTTTAGTACTATTTTAAAGTCATCATAGGGGATTTACTCCACCATTCCATTCATTCTATCTCTTTATTTGAATGATCCTTTTCATTATTATATCATTCTACCTTTTATTTTTATTTTCATGGATATTCTTCAATTGTACATGATGTGTCCTCCCTTGGAATAAAAGAACCATATCTTATATAAAGGAAGAACATACTTTCAAATACTCTTAATTAATATATTTGGAGTACCAATTAACAAGTTATTTGGTTTTATCCCAAGAAAGAATTTATAATTTCCTTATTTATAAATGTCACCAACAATTTTGGTCTCCTTTACCAATATTTTTTAAAGATTGGTTGTGATTATACATATAAAAATCATAAATAAAAATTTACATATATTTTTTAAAATAACAATCCAATAATCCATATATATTTTGAGAGACATTTTTGTATTATTAGGTTATGTATATACAATTGGTTTTAATCTAAATTCAGCATTATTTTATATATCAATTGGTCTTATATTATTTTTATATGAATAATGTATGTGCTAAATTTCACTGTCCCCATGCACAAACGTCCATAATATCCAACATAGAAAAATTAATATATTTATTTTATATTTTATATAATTACATCAAAATCATAAAAATTTAATGCCTTACTAATTTTGTTAGAAAATATATATTTTTCGAGCATAATTTTTGGTATATTATATTCTTGTAATTTTTGTATATACCTCTTTTATATATTTATTAATATTTCAATAGATATTCCCTACCAAAAATAGTAAATTTTATAACATATATCTTATAAATTTCATTAAAATATTTAATCTAATTCTTAATAATAGTAAATTGGGCTACCATTCTCAATGAGTATATATAGATATTTATCTAGATTATCTCAACTTCATTTTCAACAAAAATTATTCTTCACTAAGGATGTCATCATTTCAGAAGTAAAATTATATACCCATCATTTCTCACCTTGTTTTGAATTTATAAGTTAGTTGTTTTCCACATTCCATAATTTTATATCCAACAAAAAACATTTGATATCAAGAAAATATGTCTCATATTAATGTTATTTCACACTATATTCACAATGTTACTTCATTTGTCAAATATTTTCCTCATGAACTTTCCAAAATGCATATAATAACCAATATATCTCATTAACTCATTCTTATTTGACAACCATAAGAAATTCATTGAAAATAATATACACTTTCTACATCTTCACTTATGAATATTTCACTCCACTGGAAGAATTATAAAATCCAACATTCTCATTAATAACTTTGTCCTCTATTTATCAACTAAATAATATTTTTCATTGCAATTATTGAAATATTCTTATCTATTCCTTATTTTTTTTTGTATGTACATATCAATTTCACTAAAAAATATACAATTACATTATCCTATTTCTCAAACCATTCTTTTCCATATGTATCGACATGAAATTTTATAATATATAGTTTACTGATAATTGTATTTTATGCATATAATTGGGAGTGTTTTATAACATTAATATCATTATTTAATTGATTTTTTTTTCCAAAATGTAAATTATTTAGATTGTTTTATGTTTTATGGAAGGAATAAATGAATATTTTTAATTAAATTGAAAATTTATGAAAATATAAGCCAAAAGACACTTTGTGCCTTTAGTGAAGCGAAGCAGTGCGATGCCTTATTTTTTTGGATGCATGAAGTTGGAGTTTAATATATAGAGAAATTATATGTCATGTAAATACACTATAGGATGTCTATATTTTCATTGTGATTGTTTTAAAGATGACACTAAATAAAATTATTCCTTATCAGGGAATAAAATTTGAGGGATTAAACAATGTAAAATTCAGTTACACATCATGTAATTATCGGCAAATAGAAGATATTAATATTATGTGACCAAGGTCTTATATGATTTGCTGTAAAATAAATCCATGGATGCACCTTGAAATAATACTAGAAATAGAGGGAGCAATGTAACAGTGATGGATGACTTCTAGATAATGAATTGATGATTTTGATCCCTAGTTCATGGATGTTATTCATTGCCATTCTTCATTGGGTACCCATTATACTCTTTCTTTTTATGACTAGCCTGAGAGTGTAGTTTTCAATATGTAGTGTGATGTGATTGTAGGGTGAGTGTTTCATAGGGATTGTCTATTATTATTATTATTGTTTTGGATTACTAAAATATATTTATTCAAATCCAACTCTTTTCATATTTCATGAACAGTACTGTGTTATACGGATTATCATTTCATTGCACTAATTGGTGTAGCTATTTTTTGTATAACCATTGTTCAATATTGGTTAATTATATTTAAATATGGTTTCAGGTCACCATGTATAGATCTTTCACCATATATATGGCCTTTCCAAAGGTCAAATTAAGGGAACAAAGTAGGATACCCATGCCTAGGATCCCTAAAATTCCAATTCTGATACAAAACCTAAATAAATCCTTTATTAATTGAACACATAGTGCAAAAAC
Organism: Viscum album; assembly: GCA_963277665.1. Lineage (NCBI taxonomy): Eukaryota > Viridiplantae > Streptophyta > Magnoliopsida > Santalales > Viscaceae > Viscum > Viscum album. The sequence continues at coordinate 422,282,183 of OY728148.1, forward strand.
CTAAAGTTAACTAAACCACGAATGCATCTCTCATGATATTCAATACATCAAATATTGATGTCTTTTCCCATTTCTCCAACCAATCAAATAATTTTAATATTAATTTCATCAATTAATTTAGAATATATGATCCTTAATTATGGGTTAATCACTTATAATTCTTAGGTACTTCATTTTTCGTTAGTTTTGTCAGTGTTTTACACATTAATAAAAAAATTTAGCACCATATAAAATAACAACTCTATGCGGTAAGTCATGTTTTGGAACCATTTCTGAGGATATTTTCAACTATGTTTATGTTAATTGAGAATACTAATATTTTTTATTTTAATTAATTATTTTACACATTGACTTTTCATGCCATAGTTTCATGTAGCAAAGCACTACACGAATACTCCACCTATAGTAATGATAAAAATGAAGATCTTTAATTTGAACCATAATTGAATAATAATTTATGCAAGTAAAATAAATGATATGAATATTCTATGTAAGAAAATAACACCACGCTTGGTAGAGGATAATTTTTATGTAGCAGATCATGCATTGGGATAAAGAGAAGTACCACTAGTCCAAGGAAGAAATCCATGGGAAGTCATTTCTGAACTATGAATGACCCTCAAACATGGCAGTCAATCCTAGGATTCTCATAATCCAATCACTGTAATTTTTCAGGCTACCTAATGAATACACCAACTCGCACATCATATGTTTCTTGTAAATTTATAGAACGTTCCAATTATAGAATTCCATGAATTAAGCTACGAGTATAGGCCTATTTAGATTCTCATTTAAGGGAAATAGGAAGACGAGTGAATCCAAAGTTTTCATCCACATTAAATCGTGATCTATAAGGATCATGCATGAAAATTTTTGGCAAGTTATTTCCATACATTAAAATCAATGGATCTTAATATAAGAATTTTAAATTTTGAGTAATTAAATGATGATAATTTTTATAGGTCATGAGATATATTTAAATGTTTAATAATTTTATGTCATAATCATGGAATTAAAATGTGGTTATTAATTCAAACATTCTACACAAGATTATTGTAGGCAAATAATTCAAAATTTGATGCTGGTGTAGGATGATTTCTTATGAAAGAGTTACAAGAGGGACCTATGAAAATATGGTTGAGATGTATATCAATTGTATTCAATGGAATACAAAGCAAGGGAGAACATAAGGAGTGATAATGGAAGAACACATCTGGGTTTCCACAGAAATGAATGTCATTTCAATGAGAATTGATGTAATAATGGAGAAACAAATCCCCAAGGAATGTATCGAAAATATTTGAATTATCTTGATTATATTTGTTTATATTATGTGTAGGGATGGATTCCACAAAACCCAAAACAATAGAATCAATTTCATGGACATGTATTTCGACATAGATAACATGGTTTTAAACAACAAAACCATGGGACAACACCTACCAGTCATTTTCGTTCACTATAAGACAACAGTGCAACACCACATGAATTAAAGATAAAGAGTTGATATCATACTAAAGTGATCAAGAAACCCAAATAAAATAATTGATAAATGATTCATATAAAAAACAATCTTCAATGGGGAACAGAGATGGCCAATTCAGTTAGATTCCCAACTATCTTAGTGAAATTTAAATATAAGAGATTCCAGGATGTCAATAAAATAATCCCTATGAATATGTTAAAGTCATATTTCTTATAAGAGTAAATAAAGAAACAAGATATCAGCATAGAATTATAAAAAATTTAAAAATGAACAACAATTGGGAGAATGTTATGAAAATCATAATGAAGTTGGGGAAAATAATGAATAAAAATCGCCACCACCATATCGACCACCACTAACATTTCTAGATCAGGTTAAATAGGTGATGATTGATGTGAGAAAACAAAATTTCATAGATATGTTCAAACCTATACACATGAACATTCAATTTGTTAAGGAAATTTAAAATAGGCATGTCTATGAAAATTGTATAATGGAGTTTGTGATGTACAAAAAGTAGATTGAATAATTATCCACCATTCCAGTAGGAGTATAATTCTTAGAAGTAATATGAAGCATCATACCAAAGTGTAAATTTAGTCTATTGTTCAAGTATTTTCTAAAAAATATTCTTTAAATTTTAATTAATTTTAATGCTCACAAATACCCTTGTTTGTTTTAATAATGATATTGCATTTAGTGTGTTTAATGAATTTTATAATCATTATAATATATATTATTGAATTATTTTCAATATTTTAATTCAATAAATATATTCATTAAAGTGTTCAAAAAGCATTTTAATATATTTTGGAAACTTTGTTAATACCCCACATTGATAAAAATAACATAAGGAATAAACCTCATTCTAGGAACAACATGTATGATATGAATCCTATATTTAAAATAGTATGATTGTAACATCAACCCGAAATTATCAGAAAAGTATGGTTAAAGAACCAAATATTTGTATGAAACATTATGATTTTTAAGAGAAGAAAGTTTGTTTAATGAACCCTGCATATGTAAATAACCCTATGTTTAATAGAAAAATGTAAGGTTCATGAACCATACTTTTATGATAAACTATACATTTTCAATATTACATTTCTAAAATAATGTCTATGTAGTTGAACCCAACAATTGGTATTTTTTAGTTTTTTGAAGGAAACCTGTGTTTGAATTTTCAATGTTAGAAATTTTAATTTTTTTATCTATGATTTTTGCAATGGTCTTGATATAATTATAGGATAACTCAAAGATCCTTATGTCTGATTAAATGAAAGATTTTCAACAGAGAAATTAACTCTTGTACCATTGGGAACACAGAACATCCATGAAACGGTTTTTGAATTTAAAATAACCATGATCTATCATTCAATTTTCATGGATATGTTCAATCGAAAGGAAGCTATTTATATAAATGGATTATTTTCAAATAAAATTTATGTGTGATATGGTTGATACAAGTTTCATAAAATTATGATTACATTCCCAGGAATACCTTCGGTTATAATTCTGCTAAAAACAATGAAAAAAAATATTATTTTTAGGAGGCATATACTTTTAAGATATATATATTTCATCCATATGATATAATAAGAATATTTTCATTGTGTTTTTATACAATTATTGAAGATAATTGGAAACCAATATCACATCAAAATCACTCTTTCATGTAGACATTCATATATATAGAAGAAGATCCATCTTCTATCAGTTTTTGTTGTTGTAACTATAAAGATTAACAAAATAAATAAAAAAATAAAACTCTTTTGATTTATTGGAGTATCAACTGCTTGTACATAGTTGTGGAGAAGTTTCAACTTCTAGCGCTAAGTTGTGCATAATCAGTTCTCTCTTAAATAATTAGAATATTCTATTATTATAATTATTGTAATGTTTTCAACTGCCTTCACATTGTTGTGGATTTATAGTCTTGTGATAATTGGACCATTCTAGTGAAATTCCCCAATATTGTAGAGAGAGAATTGGTGTAGTGGAATAAGGGATCATTATTCCCTAAACCACTATAAATTTTCTATTTTTTCTTTTAGTTATCCAATCCTTGTATTTTATACAAAATAAAACACTTTTGTCTATGTAAAATCACAAACGAATTCAAAATAAAGAATCTGTGAAGATTTATGAAAAGACACAATCCCCCTTCAGTTAATGTTTTTTTATTCTATCCTAATAATTGGTATCAAAATAAATATTTTGGATTAATGTTGTAGAAAGCTAAATAGAATAAGGTCCATAAAAATGAGAAGGAAATTTATGACCCTAGAGAATGTACTTCTATGGATAATGCTCCATACATTAATATTGACTACTATGGTTGCTAGAAATATCGAATGATTATTTTTCTGAAGAATCTGGTATTCAGTATTTATTCAATGATCATTACTCTATATGTGATTCCTAAAAATCCAGAGACTTGGAATGCGAAAATAGAATCTAATAAATATATAAAAATAAACCTGACATTCATAATATTACATATGGATCATCAAACCTATTTCATTAGAAAATTATTGTAAATAAGGCATACATTTGGATGAAACATTACATTTTTCTAGAGAAGAATGTTTGGTTAAAGAATTATATTTAAGTAAGGAACCATATGTTTGATTTAAGAATTTTTGGATCATCAACCTTAGTTTTATGGTCAACATTATGATTTCAACCATTTATTCTGAAAATTAAAAGAATGTTGTTGTACCCTGCGTTTGTTATTTTTTCATTTCGTGAAGGAAATGTACTTTTTAATTTTCATCATCAGAGATTTAAATTAACATTTTTTATCTGTTATTTAAGTAACTATTATTATAGAAATATAACTTGATTTAACACTCAGTTTTATTGGTTCAAATAATCATATTCAATGGATAGATTCACTCATATATCTATGTTATTTTTTACACACCTTGACTTATTTTTTGAATTTGACTTATCCAATATCTATCTAGAAATTTTAATGTATCTATTTGACAGAAATAAAGTTATTTATATGAATGGAGTATTTTCCAATCATATATACATGTGATATAGGTGATACAAGATTCATACACAAATGATTTCATTCCCATAAATATTTTATTTTACAGATCTTCCATAATCAATGACCGACTATGTTTTTTATATAAAGGGATACACTTTGGTGTTATACGTATTGAAACCTCATGGTGGAATAATATTATTGTTGTTGTGTGTTTTTATCATTATTAAATATCATTTTCAACCACAATCACATCATAATTACTCTTTAATGAATAAATTTATTTCTGAGGAAGAAGATCCATCTACTATTAGTTTCTACTAATTCAATTGCGATGATCAACCTGAACCATCAACAAATCCAATTCTTTTCATTTTTTGTAGTATTAAATACTCATACTCTAGTTTGGATTAGTGTCAAATTTTTGTGCTAATATCTAGATAATTGGTTCTCAATTAAATAACTATAAGTATTTTTTATTATACTAATTGTAATTGTGTCAACTACCTACACTAAGTTATGGATTTTTGAACATATGATAAGACGACCACTATAGTGAAATTCACCAAGATCGTAGAGAGAGAATTGATGGAGTATACTAATGGATATTTATTCTCAACCAACTTTAAATTTTTTACAATCATTCTATTAGTTATCTATAGATCACATTTAATATAGAAGAAAACTCTACAACCTACATAAAATCAAAATGGGATTCAAAAGAATAAATCACTGAAGATTATTGAAAAGATACAATTCACCACCCAATTGTGTTGCAATGTAGTATTCGAACATAACATAGTCCACATATTTTTTCCATTCCAATTTCTATTGGTACTAAAGATTATGGTAGTTCTTTATATGATTTAGGTTCCATCGTAAATATAATGTCACATGAAACATTCAAGATCCTGGTATTGAGAGAGAATAATCCAACCCTTGTAATGATTCTACTAGATAATGAAACTGTAAGACATCCTCGAGGAATACTTGTATTTTTCAACATCAAAGTATAAAAATGCTATTTTTTGGTGTATTTTTTAGTAATAGACCTAGATAAAAATGATATCCCTATAATGTTGGGAAGATTATTCCTATCTACAAGAAGGGAACTTGATGATTTTAATAATGGATAGTTGCATTTAATAGTAGTATGATCTGAGGTGATGTTCAATTTTCTTCAAGAAATATATATGTTAGAAGAAACAATTGATGAATTATTAGATGATATTCTACTAAAATTCAAGGACACTATTTTTTGTGGGAGAAGAGCCAATACAGATGTAGTATAGATTAAATAATAATTTATGCAATAGTTGAAAAAAATATAAGATATTAGGGACAATGCTAATGATAATGGACGAAACATCATTCAAGATGAATTCAACCAAGTAAAATAAGTTAGGATAGTTAGTTAAATGCCATTTTATTTTTCAACAGGGGACATAAACCATTGTATTAGGCCCAAAAAATGAGAAAGTATTCAATAGTGGAAGTGTGAAATTAGTTACTAAGAAAGGGAGAGGACCCATCTACATAGAGGAATCATGGATTTCATATTTTGTAGATCCATATCAGGTAAGCACTTTCGTACTATCAACTACCTGGAGATGACCGAGGTAAGTTCTCATCACAGCCCATCATAGTGCGTCCCAAACCCTTACTTCCAAGCCCACCTCCAATAGACCTAGTTCTTTTGGCTATCCCTGAGTAGGCCTATCACTAACATGGGATGTATTTCTTAAGTACATGTACACACACTAATATCTCCAAGACCACAAATGATGAAATATAAAAACCACTATGGAAAAAAATGCATTAATACAACTAAACCAAACCAAAATATTACAATGGATGGTAATGTGCAGAAAGTAAATTGGTTCAGAATAAAATCCCAGTAAAAGAAAATAGTCTGCAAACTACAAATTCAACCTGTAAGCATGAAAATAGGTACTAGGACTACTACTCATAGCTGTAGGATAGAGATCATCTTGTAGGAGAGCTCACAAATCATAGTACATTCCTAGTCCACCCGGGAATCCATCAAATGTTTTCTCGTCTTCACAAGAAATTGCACATGTGTGGAAAGCCCCTCTAGTTTTGAGTATAAAAATACTTAGTAGAGGACCCTAAAAACCACAGATCAATGCCCAAGTTCATGCACAGTAATATCTACACAGTATATTTCTATAGAACATATGATAGTAGAAACATATACAGATATACTAGAAACCTACACTCAAATTCTAGAGGTATTTTGTCACGACCCGTCCTTGGGGCTCATGCCGCGACTACCGCAATCCCGCCTTCCATAGGCTAGGGGCTGGAGACTAGCACCAAAGGCGTAAAACCCAATAAAAAGGGAAAGTATTTCCTTTAGAGAAGTAAACACACAATAGAGTACACAAGAAAGAGTAAACACAAAGTAAACTGAGTACAAAAGTAAGTGATAAAAAGTGAATGGGCCAGAGTACAAACCCAAATAAAAGTAGAGTACAACTGAAAAGAAAGTACAGTAATTGTAATGTAAAACAACAACACCAAGTCGTCCTCTAAAAATCCCTTCGGAATGGTGGGTACATATAGTCTCATCAGCTCCTAGGGTCCGGTTTTCTGCTCAGTGTATGTCCCGCCAAGTGGTCCACCTCCGGGTACCATCCAGCTCCCAAGCCTCCACCTCGATCAGTGATGTCCATCGTCTGCATCCAACACAACGTAGTGCGGGTATATCTCATGCAGGGGTGAAAATATAATACTCAGTAGGGACCCTGAGACCCTCGAAGGTCTCTCATAATCCATGACGGATAAACCACAAAGGAAAAATACAATCACAAAGTATCAACCGACTCTGCTTTGGTATATGCCCATATATATACCTAAGTCATCAATTCCAGTTCGGCTCCAACTCTTGAGCCCAAGTAAAACCGAGCCCACATAGGAAAGCACAACCCAGCCCACATATGAAGGTAAGTAAATCACATTGATGATAATGATTTAAAATCAAGACTCAGCTCACAGAGGTATAATAGTCCCGAAGAGGGGTGTAGATGATTAGATGTACCCTCTGAATCATCTCCTCTGCCGAACCCATGTAGGATCCAAGTATCGAAGACATCGTTGTCGAACCCAGGTAGGATCCAAGTACAGTAACCATCGCTGTCAAACCCACGTAGGATCCAAGTACAGTCGTCATCACTACCGAACCCACGAAGGATCCATATACAGTCATCCTCGCAACCGAATCCACGTAGAATCCAAGTACAGTCGTCATTATCGTCGCAGTTGCAGCCATCTCTAGGGTTTCCGCAGAGAGTGTACTCGATTCGGGGAGGGTCCACTCCATGAGTAAAAGGGTTCAATACACCAACTATCATGAATTCCAAAGTTGATATATCCCTACGTTTCTTCTTTTCAAAAGGAACTCAAAGTGACAGACAGCGTGTCAAATGGATGCCAGTTCTAAGAGATATTGGCTTTTACTTTCCACGGGCCATGTTGGATATATGCTCGTTCCAAACCCATCCATTTACCAAATCTATCCAAAACTCACTTATAGTATCTCAAAAGGACCTTCTCATCTAAAGAGTCCCAGTTCCACAGACGGCGTATCGATCAGACGCACGTTGTTGAAGTAGTTCACGTTTAAGTGAAATAGGGCTCGGTCCGATAGTCCCGATGGGATGAGAGGTCGAGTCGACTTAGTTTTGGCAGTTCCGACCCGGCAAGTGGGGTCGGACCGGCCTGGTGAGTCGCGCGGCCTGGCCCGATGAGTGCGGCTCGGCCCAAAGTTGCTCGGCCTGGCCCGGCGTGGCCCGACAGAGCGCGGCTCGGCTAGCTCTATCACCTGGCCCAGCGGCTCGGCCCGAAGGCCAAGTAGTTCGAGGCGGGGGCATGGCCCCTGGCTACCCGAACCGATGCTACCAAGTGGCGATGTCCTCACCAAACTGGCCGGCTAGGCTAGCCAGCATTTTGGGGCACGCGGTTTGCATGGGCGGGCCGCCGGTCTTCCTGCTCGGCGCCCTCATGGCACCGCGGTCCAGCTCCGCCTGGAGGGCCGACGGGCGGGCCGGTTCTTCCACCAAGGTGGCCCGCGATGTGGGTCGCGGTTCCACCCGCATATCTGGCGCGATGTCTCCAGCTTCCTTCTCCATGTTTCTGGCAGGACGTGAAGGCATCGTTCTTACCCCCTCTCCGGTTGCCAATTCCAAAGGGATAATGTTCCAGCGGAGGGTCATCGGGCCGTGTTCGTTTGGCCAGCGCCCTTCGCGTTAGACGGTAACACATAGCCATGAATGAACAAGGTTCATGAAGCACAACCATAAAATTTTATTTTCAATAAAATTAAACAATTTACCCTACCTCAACTATTTATCACAAATGTCGGCAACGCAGTAGACAGCGTCACGATGTGAGGTTTTGTAGACATCAAATGAGAGCATCCTAAGAGAAATCGGCATCTCCCCACTTATCGAGAAGAAGAGAAAGGAATGTGCATTGACGTTGGAGAGTTTCCCCACGTCGGTGTCTCCTCCCTTATCGCGGAGGAAGATTAAAAGATTAGAGGAATGGGGTGCATTCTTCGTCAAGAGGAAAGGACTTCATCGGAGAAGAACTGTTCTTCATTGAGGTAGATGTTCTTCAAAAACTCTATAGTTCTCCCCAATTACTCCTCACACAACAATTGCAAACCCAAATAAAATAAGATTTATCCTTATTTTATTTAATCTTTCCATGAATTCAAAATTTAAAATTCAGACACTTAATTAAAATAATTTAAGAGGTTCAATGAATTAATTATTGTGTGTGTTGGCAAGAATTAAAGATAGAGATAGGGGAGAGGAAAAGTTAATCAATTAAATTTGAGTTAAAAATTTAGAATTGGATTTAAAATCATTTTAGGGAATGTGAAAGTTTGGGGCTCTTTTGGGCCCCACCTCACAAATATCCTCACATGGTTAGTTAGGTGCTTGTGGGTCCCACCCCAACTCCCCCATGTAGGATATTACCACCATAGATATAAAATAAATATTGTTCCACAATTTTTATTCACTTCTTATTTAATCCACAAATTTTATATTCTCATCCCATGCAAACATAACTACGTAAAGGTCCCCATAAGCAATTACCGGCGTTGTGAGTTCCTCGGTGCCCTCAGATTTCAATTCCAAGCACCGGTTCAAAAGATAGAATAACTCCCTTGTTCGTTCACTGAACGTACCCTAACTAAATATCAGAAAACTATTCTGGGCACACCAGGCCTCAGAATCAGGTATAGTCAGATACTGCATACTCGTAAAATCCCAAAAAATTGAAGAAAAAAAATTCATTCAAATTTACGTGTCTTTACATTTCTCCCACCTTAGGGATTTACGTCCCCGTAAAGCTACAAAAAAACTAGGGAAACAAATGAGGGTACTGAGCACACATCTGAGCCTCCCACTCCCATGTGCTCTCATGAATGTTCCCAAGCTGCCAACAAATGTGCACTAGAGGAATCGACCATCCATGTAGGACCCGCTCCTGTCGATCCTCGATCTCTACTAGGACCTTAGTGAAAGTTTCCTTGTCATCGATGTCCAGCTCCCCGCGATCGATGATATGCGTTGTGTCGTGCACGTATCTCCTCATTTGAGATACATGGAAGAATTCATTAACCCAGTGCAAATGAGGTGGAAGGGACTGGCGGTAAGCCACCTCGCCTACCCAGCTGAGGACCTGGAATGGTCTGATGAATCCCAGAGATAACTTGTCTCCCCGGCCAAATCTTTGTAATCCATGTCGAGATGAGACCTGTAAGAAAACGTGGTCCCCATCCTCGAACTCCAGTGGTCTCTGTCTCCTATCACCATAGGACTTCTTTCTACTCTGTGCAGTCCTCATCCTCTCCTGGATGATATGTACCTTCTCTATTGGACCTTGAAACATCTCTGGTCCTATGAGTGCTGACTCCCCAAGGTCAGTCCTGCACAGAGGTGATCTTCATGGTCGGTCATAAAATTCCTTGTATGGTTCCATCCAGATGGTGGAGTGGTAGCTGTTGTTGTATGCAAACTCCACCAAGGGTAGGTGATCCTCCCAGTTGCGACCAAAGTCAAGGACACATGCACAGAGCGTGTCCTAATGTGTCTAAATGATCTTATCTGTCTGGAAATCCGTCTGAGGATGAAAGGCGGTGATCAGGCGTAGTTGTGTCCCAAATGCATCCTCCAAACCCTTCTAAAGCCAGGAAGTAAAGTGATCTTCTCGATTGGAGATGATAGACGATGTCAAACCATGAAGTCGTACGATCTCTTGAACGTAGAGGCGTCCCAAGCTCTCTACTGAGCCCTGATCTCTGATCGGTATGAAGTGGGATGACATGGTGAGTTGGTCTACAATCACCCAAATGGAGTCGTGTCCTCTATATGTATGTGGGAGCCCCATCATGAAATATTTAGATATCTCATCCCACTTACACTCCGCAACCTGTACCTGGTGCACCGCCTTCACTTGCTGGCAAGTGAGGCATCTTGAAATAAACTCTGCTACCGCCTTCTTCATACCCAACCACCAGTGCTATCATCTAAGGTATTGGTACATCTTTACCACTCATGGATGTACCGCAAGAGTGGAAGTGGGAAACTCCCTCATCAATTCCTCCTAAAGTGAAACATGTACCATGGTACGTCCCCTGAAGATAATGGTGTGCTCTCCTCCTTCAGAAAATCCATCAGGCGCCTACCTAGTGGAAATCTAAGAACGTCACGTCTCATATTCAATGTCCCCACGTTGTGCTTCTCTGATCTGTTGAAGTAGTGGAGGAGTGATTATGAGGGACTTTAAGAAGGCTGATCCATCTCTATCCGTGAAGGATATCTACAAAGAAGCTAACTTCTCTATCGCCTCTCCATGTAGATGAATGCCTAATCTTATGCAGAGAGCATCATCTACAAAGTTCCCCTTCCCAGGAGTATAGAATATCTCAAATTCATAGTCCTGGAGAAACTCGATCCATCATCGATGTCTCAGGTTTAGGTCCTTCTGTGAGAAGATGTACCTGAGACTCTAGTGGGTAGAGTAGACTGTAAAGCACTCGCCCATCAGAAAGTGTCGCCACATCTTCAAGGAGAATACCACTACTGATAACTCCAGGTTATGGGTAGCATATTTCTACTCGTGTGGCCACAATTTTCATGAACCATAGGCGATCACTTCTCTCTCCTACATCAGGACACACCCGAGTCCAGTCCCTGATGCATCACAGTAAACTACGTACCCTAATCCCTCCTCTGGTAGACTCAGGATGGGTGCACTGGTCAATCTCCATCTGAGCTCCTAAAAGCTCAGCTGGCATCTATCTGATCACACGAAGTGTTTCTCTTTCTTCATCAAAGAAGAAAGCGGTGCTGCAACTCTCGAGAAATCTGGCACAAATATCTAATAGTACCCAGCCAGACCTAGGAAAATCCACACCTCCATTACGCTACTAGGTGGATACCAAGCTAGTACTAGCTCGATCTTCACAGGATCCACCAGCAACTCCCACCTCCGAGATGACGTTCCCCAATAAGTGAACTTCTCGAATCCAGAACTGGCACTTCGAGAGCTTACCAAAAAGCTGGTGCTCTCAGAGTGTGTCCAGTACAACCCGCAAGTGGTAGGCGAGCACCTCCTCAGTTGTCGAGTAAATTAGTATGTCATTGATGAAGACTACAAAAAGATGATCGAGGTAAGGCTGGAAGATCCTCTTCATGAGACTCGTGAACACTGCTAGAGATTTGGTTACACCGAAAGGAATAACCAAGAACACATAGTGGTCATACTGACACCTGAAGGACGTCTTCTACACATCCTCATCTTAAACTCTGATATGGTGATAACCTGACCAAAGGTCTATCTTCGAGAATCATAGTGCTCCCTTGAGATGATCAAAGAGGTCATCAATCCTTAGGAGTGTGTACTTTTTCTTTAAGGTCACCTGATTCAGGCGATGGTAGATGACACATAGTCGTAAGCTCCCATCCGCCTTCTCATCGAATAAAATCAGAGAATCCTAGGGTGAAACACTGGGTTGGTTGAATCCCTTTCCCTACAAGTCCTCCAACTATGCCCGCAGCTCACAAAGCTCAGTGGGAGCCATCTGATATGCTGTTGTAGATATCGGTTTTGTCCTAGGGTACATGTTAATATATTATTCTACCTCTCTGCAAGGAGGTAGTCCTGGAACATCATTAGGGAAAACATCCATATACTAACCCACCACAATAGGAAGACTCGGACTCCACACATCAACCGTTCCGAGGATGAGGCTAGCCAACTGATGTGTGATCGGCTTCCCTCTCCTCTGCGTAAGTCCATCCTGCGCTGCAAAGGACCCTTCTCACTGGTGAAGGTGAACCTACTCCCATCTGTGCGACAAACTACACTTTGTGCCTAAAATATTCGATCTGGCCATGGAATGTAGATAACCATTCCATACTTAAGAAGAGGTTGTAAGGCCTTGACCCCGCTACAAGAAGTTCCCAGACGAATATTGCACCTCCTAGAGTAAGCTCACACTGCCGGCACCAGTGTATAATCATCAATTATGCTCCCATTGAAGTCTCTAACCATAAATATTGATCCAACGACTCTGTCGGAATCTTCGAGCATCGAAAAAGGGCTATGGAAATAAAATAATGACTCGCTCCTGTGTTTATATGAACTGCAGAAAAGGTGGAGTAGACACAGATTATAACTCAAATCATCTCAGGTGTGCCGTGGTTGTAGGCCTCGACTACCTGGAGCTGAGCCTGCCCCTATCTTCCAACTCCCTGTGGTCATGGTGGCCCTCCTGTTGGTGGTGGTGGTAGAGCCTTGATGCATCATCAACCACCTGCTACTCGGCCATATCCACTTGCTCATCCTCCTGCTCCCTGCAGACCGCCACGGTCGAACCTCTGGCTCTTCCTGGGAGGTCCCTCTACTGTCTGATGCTCCCCTGCATGGTGGGTTGGGCAGTCACGAGCCATGTGGCCCTGCCCACCGCATGCATAACACTTCCTTCCACTCGTATTAATGGCTCTGCTACATGTTCCCTTTACATCAAAACCTGTACCCTGAGGTTTCCCACCTGATAGCCTGGTCTTCTTGGTCCTCTGCGACATCTGTCTACTAACGGTTGTAGAAGAATCCTCTACGTGTCACCCTGTGGTGGGTCTTATTGTTGGCGTCAGCTCAGCATGAAAACTCTCTACAAGAAGGGCTCACTCTAATACTCTTGCCTGCGTTGGAATGATGAGGGAGATCATTGAAGCCCTGAACTCATTTCTCAATCTCTGCTCGAAAGTCTGGGCCAAGAATAATAGGTCTTGTACCATGTCTGTTGAGTAGTGCGAGAGGTCGGAAAATCTCACCGAGTACTGGGCTACTATCATTCTTCCCTACCGCAGTTGTAGTAACTCCTCGATGCGCACCGCACGGAGGGTGGCTGGAACAAACTATGAGCGGAAGGGGCTCTCGAAGTCCTTCCAAAGTAGTGATGCCACTTTGTGCACCTGGAGCATTAGGCTCCACCATCTACCTACTGCTGTGTGCAGGAGACTCGCGGCAAGGATCACAATAATGTCAGTTGGTGTCCCTACTAATCTGAAGACTCTGATGATAGCCTCCATCCAATCCTCGGCTTCCTGAGGTTATGTCTCTCTGTGGAACCTGGGTGGACTATGTTGCTGAAACTCGTACAACGTGCTCAGGCGACGATCACTCTCCGCTGCTTGGGTTGGTGGTATCGGTGGCCCAGCGGGTAGTGGTACTACTGGTGCCTCTGCTGTAATGGGGCCCTGCACCGAGGCCTCATCGCTCAGTGGGCTGCCATCTCACACGTATCTTGGAACCCTAGCTGGTCATCTTCATGGGTCCATCCTAAAAAGAAACAGGTGTGCCACGATCAAACAGTATATCTAGTGATCTAACACAAATTAATCACAAAGAAAACATTTTAAACACACCTTCAATCAATGTTTTTGAGTACTAAATAGGAAATCAGAAGTCAGGGTCCTGGTGTATGGATACGTCAGTCGTTGCACCAACACTAGACTCCCTGGACTGAAAACCACACTCCATACTCATAACACTATTTCTTCACAGAGAAGAAATTATCAGAGTCCTGAGTTCTACAGTATAACCGAATCCTCTGATACCAATTTTTCATGACCCATCCTCGGGGCCCATGCCATGACTACCCCAAGCCCGTCTTCCATAGTCCAGTGGTTGGCAACTAGCACCGATGGTATAAAACCTGATAAAAAGATAAGGCATTTCCTTTAGGGAAGTAAACACACAACAGAGTACGCAGGCTGCAAAAAAAAAAGTAAACTGAGTCAAAAGTATGTGCTGAAAAGTGAATGGGCCAGAATAAAAACCCAACGGAAAGTATAGTACTACTGAAAAGAAAGTACAATAATAGTAATGTTAAACAGAAACATCGAGTCATCCTCTGAAAATACCAACTGTAGGGTGGGTACAGATAGTCTCTTTAGCTCCCTGGGTCCGACCGTCTGCTCCATGTACATCCCGCCAAGTGGTCCACCTTCGAGTACCATCCATCTCCACCAGCCTCCACCTCAATAATTGTTTTCCATTGTCTACATCCAACACAACATAGTGCAGGCATAGCCCATGCAGGGGTGAGAATACGATGCTCAGTAGGGACCCTGAGACCCCAAAAGGTCTCTCAGAATCCATGAAGGATAAACCACAATGGAAAAATACAATCATGAAGTATCAACCAACTATACATAGGTTTATTCCTATATATATAACAAAGTCATCAATTCCAGTTTGGATCCAACTCTCGAGCCCAAGTACAACCCATTCTACATAGAAAAGCACAACCCAGTCCACACAGGAAGGTAAGTCAATCACATCGATGATAATAAATGAAAATCAATACTCATCTCACAAAGGTATACTACTCACGAAGAGGGGTTGAGATGATTATATGTATCCTCTAAATAATCTCCTATTTCAAACCCACTTAGGATCCAAGTATAGAAGTTGTCACTACCTAACCCACGTAGGATCCAATTACATTAACCATCACTGCCGAACCCACATAGGATCCAAGAATAGTAGTCATCAATTCCAATCCCACAACGGATCCAAGTACAGTCGTCCTCTCTACCAAACCCATGTAGGATCCAAATACAGTCGTCATCGTCGTCATAGTCGCAGCCAGCTCTAGGGTTTCTGCACACAGTGTACACAATTCCGGGACGGTTCTCTCCACGAGTAAAAGGGTTCGATATACCAACTATCAAGAAGTCTAGAGTTGATATATCCAATAGTTCTGTATCATCATAAGGAACTCAACGCGACACACGACGCGTCAAACGGATGCCCGGTCTGAGAGATATTGGCTTTTCTGTTTCAGGGGCCCTATTGGAAATATGATTGTTCCAAACCTGGCGATTTACCAATGCTATCCAAAACTCACTTAGAGTATCTCAAAACGCTTATCCCATAGAAAGAGTCCCAGTGTCACAAATGGAGCATCAATCAGACTCACATTCTTCACGTAGTTCACGTTTAGGTGAAAAAGGGCCCGGTCCGATAGGACCGATGGGCTGACGGGTCGGTTCGACTCGGTTTTATTGGGTCTGACCTGACCACGGGGTTGGACCGGCCCGGTGAGTCATGCGGCCTAGCCTGAGGAGCGCGGCCAGGCTGGCTCGCCCGAAGGCTGAGCGGTCTGAGGCAAGGGTGCGGCCCACGGCTTCCCCAACCGACGGTGCCAAGCGGTACTACCCTCCCCAAATAGGCCGTCTAGGTCAACTTTCCTTTTGGTGCATGTGGCCTTGTGGGATACCTGTCTTCCAGCATGGTGTCCTCCTAGCGTTGGTCGGCCGGTTCCTCACCGCGGCGCCCTCCTGGCATCGTGGTTCGCCTCCGCCCGACAGTCCGACGGTCCAGCCAGTTCTTCCGCCGAAGAGGCCCGCGATGCAGGCCGCAGTTCCTCCCGCACAGCCAGTGCTATGGCACCGGCTTCCTTATCCATGTTTCTAGAATGGCGTAACAGCGCCATTCTTACCCCATCTCCAGTTTCCAATTCCAAAGTGATAAATTTTCAGTGCAGGGTCATCAGGCCATGTTTGTTCGGCCTGCGCCCTCCGCGTTAGACGGTAACACATAGCCATGAATGAACAAGGTTCACGAAGCACAACCAAACAATTTTATTTTCAATAAAATAGAAACAATTCACCCTACCATAACATTTTATGACTAACTTCAGCATCGCGGTAGACGACATCGCGAGGTGAGGTTTCGTAGACGTCGACAGATAGCGTATGAGGAGAAAGCGGTGCCTCCCCACTTGTCAAGGAGAAGAGAAAGGAAAGTGTGTTGTGGTTGGTGAGTTTCCCCACGTCGGTGTCTCCTACCTTATCGCGGAGGAAGAAGAAAATATTGGAGGGATGAGGTGCATTCATCCCCGAGAGGAAAGGTTTTTATCAAAGAAGAACCATTCTTCGTTGAGGAATAAGTTCTTCAAAAACTCTAGAGTTCTCCCCAATTTGTCCTCACACTAAAATTTACAACCCAATTAAAATAAGGATTATCCTTGTTTTATTTAATCATGTCATGCATTCAAAATTTAAAATTCCAACACTTAATTAATTTAATTAAAGAGGTTCAATCAATTAGTTTGTGTGTGTGTTGGCAAGAATTAAAGAGGGAGAGAGGGGAGAGGAAGAGTTACTCAATTAAAGGGGAGTTAATAATTAATAAGGGGGTTTAAAAAGAGTTTAGGGAATGTGAAATATTGGAGCTCGTGTGGGCCCCACCTCACAAATATCCTCACATGGTTAGTTAGGTGCTTGTGGGTCTCACCGCCACTCCCCCATGTAGGATATAACCACCTTAGATATAAAATAAAAATTGTTCTACAATTTTCATTCACTTCTTATTTAATCCAAAAAATTTAACTTCTCATCCCATGCGAAAATAACTATGGTAAAGGTCCCCTTATGAAATTAACGGTGTTTCGAGTTCATCGGTGCCCTTAGATTTCAATTCTGAGCACCGGTTCAAAAGATAGAAAAACCCACTCGTTCGGTTACTAAACGTTCCGGAGCTAAACATCGGAAAAATATTTTGGGCACAATGGGCCTCGGAATCAGGTGTCTTCAGATACTGTATACTCGTAAAATCACAAAGAATTTAAGAAAAAAAATCTTTGAAATTTAAATGTCATTACATATGTCATAACGACGGTGTACCCATGATAGGGATTTAGTACGATGATTCAATTAATGTCACATCTAGGAGACTCACTCCATGATTCTGGTATCTACGATGATGTTCATTTGAGATGTACGTCCGTATGAGAAATAAGTTCATTGGGAAGTGTCACTTGAGAGATTCACACACTAATACATCTAAAGAGGAAACAGATACACTCATTCAGTGAAAACTCACTCCTAATTTGGTAAATGATCACGATATACAGATTTGGATCATTTTCATGGCCTTGGCATATACCAAAAAACATATGTATTCACCTTATATGTATATGATCGACATTCTGTAGGATTGGAAACTTCTAAACCTGACTCATCCTAAGGTTATGAATGGGTAGAGGATCTTGCTCCGGCCCTGTCAGAGGGATTCAAACTCTATTAAGAATGTGCATCTGAAGGGATAATACTCCAATGGATGGAAAAGATACCAATTATTTTGGGTAATTAGAAAAGGGGAACTAAATCAAACAAAACAAGTCCATCTAATGGAATAAATGAAGATCATTCCATGTATAGATGTTTTCATAGTGTGTAGAAGAGTCATGCATCGTCTTCTTTGACCCTGAGTTATACCCATGTATAACGGTCGGTCTTGAAGAGAATGTTGTGTAGAAATATATATACACGACATGTAAGAACATGAAAAACCATGTCTTACTATCTAGGGGACAATTTGTGAGTATTGGCCATGTTCATGTACACAACTTCAACCCGTTTTAAGCAGCTTGTGTACTGATACATGGGGTAACCCATGTAACCGGCCTGGTTTGGCCATGTGGTAATGTAAATGTAGTGTACCCCCCCTATGTTTGTGTATCATTAGATATATATGTCAAGTCACATGTAAGAACCCACACAAGATGTGATAGTTTTCACAGGTTGTGTCATCGCTTCTTGCATTGTGAACCCCTATCTATAGCCCAGATGTCCCCACACATCGTGTCCTTCAGAGAACATGTTGTTTTCTTCGACATTCGACAAAACTGTCACACCATCTCCGCACACCTCTTTTGATCCTTTCGTCTTTGTTCTGACAATCTATTCATCATAAAATTGATGGTTCTAGGTCATCCTGGCTTTGAAAATCTGATTCCATTGGTTTCAGGCCTATGTTCACCCCTAAAACACATTTTGATCCACTAGCACAAATAAAGCTCGAAGAAATATTTCTCTAAAACCATGTATCTTCGTTTTCCACCATCTTTGTCACACTAATTTCTAGGTATTCATGATGTCATACCGACGATTTGGAATTGTTTTATTGTAAAACAGGTGCCCTGCGACCCGTTGTTCATAACTTGATAAATAATGTGAAGAACACATTGTAAAAACGGGGAGAAGAAATCCACATAATGAATTAAGGAACAATCCGCCACCATCAATTTTCACGATGTTTACACTCTCCCGTTATAAGGATCAGACATAGAAAATAAAAAATAAATCAATTCAGGCGCATACTAATTACCCAAAACAAACCCAAAAAAATCCCCTCCAGATGGGACGAATGTTCTTTCGGTCAACTAGTTCATGGTTTGGTCCTTGATCACCAATTAATTCTATGAATGGAAAGATGAATTGAAATAACAACCCCGAACTCAAATACCCATCAAGAGGAAAAGTTTTCTCCATTGATTTAGATTTGATCACGATGTGCAACCATCCACACATCATTGTTCATCAGTGTTTGTTGAGAATTATCCCAAGGTGGATCCTCATTAAATATCTAGTGCATTTAAGGGAGTTTTCTAGGGTTATAAACCTAACCCTAGGATCCTGATCATTTAAAATCAATTAACATGTCACTGGGTTATAAATATTCATTAAATAAATTTTTTTACTAGTTTATTTTATTTCCATTAAAATATTCAATAAGTGAAATCCATTGAAGACCTGAGTTAGTTGATGTTAGGAAACCCTAAGGTAATTTTTCTACTATGAACACAATGGTGACCTCATATTTTTGATCCGTGCACTCATTTAAAATATATTCCACATTTTCAGAAAAATTTCTCTTGATCATTATTTATAGGATACAAATTATTTTAAACATTTATTTCGGGAACTTCGGGCCAAAAATTCACATGTAATCACAAATTTTGGTCTCATAATAATTCCATATAATTTAAAAAATACATAATAAATATGAGACATTACATTATCCCCACATTTGGGATTTTACATCCCCAAAAATCCAAAACAAAAGTGGGTACTACACAATAATCTGAACCTCCCGTTCCCATGTTCTCTCTTGAATGTTCTTGTGGTTCAACTAGATACACACTATGGGAATAAATCTCCCATGAATAATTCTCTCCCATTGATTCTCTATCTCCGTTGGGTACTCTATGAAGGATGATCCATCCTCGTGGTCCAAATTTACCTAGTAGATGATGTGCACTGGGTCATGCACATACCTCCTCAGCTACGACATGTGGAAGACAACATGTACACTATGCAACTGTGGTGGTATTGTTAAGAGGTACCCCAACTCACCATCTCAGCATAGTATCTGAAAAATAATGATGATCCTCAATGAAAACTTGTTTCCCCATCCAAATCTCCACAACCCAAAATGAGTTGAGACCCGAAGGATGACATTGTCATAATATTTTAAGTTGAGAGGTCTTCGTCATCTATTAATATACGAATTATGCTAGATCTGTGCAGTTCTCATCAACTCAAATAGAATATGGACCTTTTAGGTGGTATCTTGCACCAACTCAGGACCATTGAATTATTACTATTTAGGTTCAGTCCAAGAAAGAGGTGACGAGATGTTTCACCCATAAAAATCCTCAAAATGTTCCATACCAATGGTGGAGTGGTAGCTGTTTTTTTTACACAAACTCCATCAGTGGTAGGTGGTCCTGCCAACTGTGACCCAAGTTTATGATACAAGGTCGCAACATATCCTCCAAAATCTGAATGTTTCTCTATGTATGACAATCTATCAAGGGATATAATGTTGTTATCAATTGTAGCTGAGTTCCAAAAACCTCCTCCAATCCCTTCCACACTAGGGTTTGAAATCAGCATCATCATCTGAGACATTCGTCGAAGGGATTCCATGAAGCCAAAATATTTACTTTACGTAGATGTGTCCTGAGCTCTCTACATAACTCTTCTCTTGAATATCTAGAAAGTGGGATGACATGGTGATTGAGTCAATGATAACCTAGATAGAATCATTTCCCTTAAAAATTCATGGTAATACCTTCATGAATTCCATTGATTTTCTATCCCACAAACACTTCGGTACATCCAGGGGTGAGATAACCCCAATGGCACCTAGTTCTCAGCTATCACATGCTGGCACATAAGGCACAGAGAAAATAACTTTTCTACAACATTTTTCACTATAGGGTGTACCACCATGGGGGATTTATGGAACTCCCTCAAAACCTCCTCCCTCAATTAAACTGCATAGTTGTGTATCCTATAAAATGATCGGTGTGCTCCATACCTTATTAATATCTTTTAGGAGCATGGCATGAGAGAAAATTGAGTATGTATTGTATTGTAGTCGACACTAACTATTTTTCCTCCCTAAATCACCGTATGAGTGGAGGGTTGACAATAATCGACAGGAGATATGTTTCATCATCTCTATCCACGAAGGATAAAGATACCGAGGGATACTGCTCAAATGCCCCACTTGTCAGCTATGAACTCAATCTCTTATTGACAGCATATACCACATCATTCGCCTTTCTATGAGTATAGACAACATCTAATTCATAAACCTAGATGAACTCCAACCCCCTTTTATTCCTTAGATTTAGATCCTTCTGTGACAAGATGTATTTTAGGATCTTTTGGTCAGAGTAGATGATAAACTATTTTCCCATAAGTTAGAGTCGACACATAAACTATACGATGTCTACAACTACCAACTCATGATCATGGGACCTGTAGTTTTTCTCATATGGACTTATTTGTTGTGAACCATATGTAATAAATGCCAATCTCTATATCATAAAAAATTCAACGACCATTCCCTAATGCATCGTAGAAGACTACGTACTTGATGACCTTCTCTGGTAATCTTAAGATAGCAGTCCTCATCGGAATTGACCTCAATTGATGGAAGGACAGTTAAAAATTATTCTTCCATACGAAAGGATTTCCCTTTTAGGACAGGGCTTTCATTGGTGCTGATATCCAAGAGAAATCAGGGATAAATATCTAGTAGTATCCTACCATCCCCAAGATGATCTTTACCTCTCACACACTATATGGTGGATCCCATGATAACACTACCTTGACCATGGATAGGTCCACTACTACTCCATCTAGTGATATTTCATGTCCCTGAATGTGGACTTCCAATTTCCGGAACTGGTACTTCAAGAGTTTCCCATAATGATTGTGATCTCTGAGTACGTCTAGAACCATCTACAGGTGTCTCCTGTGCTCCTCTCCTGATGTCGAGTCAAAATGATGTTGTTGATGAAGACCACTATGAACCGAACCATGTACGACTATAAGGTATGTTTTATAAGACCCGTGAACAATGCGAGGGTGTTCGTCATGCCGAAAGGCATCACCAAGTACTCATAGTGACCGTTGTAGAATCTAAAATACGTGTTCTCTATGTAATCATCCTGTAATTGTAACTGGTGGTAACCGAATCGATGTTTAACCTTCAATAACCACAATGACCCTCCTAGATTGATTAAGAGGTCGCTGATCCTTGGAATTCGTTACATATTCTTCTCCATTACCAGGTTCATGTCCCATTAATTCATACACAACCTCAAACACCCATATGGAACTCTAAAAAAACACAATTGAGGCTTCCCCGGGTAAAACACTAGGTCCTACGAATCCCTTACTTTGAAAATCCTACAACTTCACCCTCAGGGTTATATGATCTACAGGAGCCATCTGATACGCTGATGAAGTTATAAGTTCCACCCCAGGGTGTAAGCCAATGAAAATGTAAATTCATGGCATATAGTTATTCATGGAATATCTCATGGAAATACATCCTCGTACTCTGCCACTACTACTGGTAATTGAAAGATCACAACATCGGCTACTCTGAGGGTAAGGCTAGACAACTCATGGGTAATCAGTAGTTCCCCCTTTATCATGATCCCAATCTATGCTATTTGGGTTTCCAACTCACCAAAAATGTAAATCCTCATTCCATAATTGTGGAAACACCACACTCTTATCCTAAAGCATTTTATTTGGGCATGGATTGAAGATAACCAATCTATTAATAGAATGATGTCATAAGGCATAGGCACTACCACCAAGAGGTTCCAACTGAAACTATTGCCTCCAAGGGAAAGATCACACTGCCGGAAAGGATGTGTTCTCCTCAAGTCTCCCCATGTAGGTGTCTCCAAGTGTAATAATCGAGTCAACGACTCCACCGGTATCTTAGGGTTTTTCATATGACATGTGGTTATGAATGAATTACTGGAACCTATGTATATAAGTATGACAGCTATGGTAGAAAAGAAACATATCATACCAAGGATCACCCCTGTAGTCCCTAGGTCATATGACTCACCAAATGTAGCTACCCCCACCCATGTCCCTATAGCCTAGATCCTGGTTCGGACCTCCTAGGGGTGGAGGTGGAGATACATAATAGCATCTCCCACATCCTGTATCTCTCCCATCACCCTACCATGTCTTCCACCTAGAGGGACCAGATTTTCCACTATCGGCCACCATGTTGGTGGTCCATCCACCATCTCCCTTTTATCTTCTTGATGGGTTGGACAGTGTCTAGTGATATGTCCCATGTAATCACATGAGTAACATTGCCTTTCAATAGGATGACTAGATATAGCCTGAGGTATTTGGACCATAGATCCCCTATCATGGGTCCTCCTATGAAATCTCCCACATCTTGATCCATATTCTTAACATCACCTCCCTATTGTTGAGGTCTTTACACATATATTCTTAATAATGAGTGTCACTGGATGTCACTACATAGCCAAGAATATCTCAACCTCAAAATATCACTTGATCACTTATGCATAATTTTAATGCATAGATGCACTAAACTATCTCATATATCCCATCATATATCTCGCTCTACGGTTTGAGATCAGAATTACTAATCCCTAACAACATACATCGAGTAAATAGAGAGGTTGGGGAACCTCAATGAACAATCATCCATCGTTAAACTACCCTTCTAGAGATGAAGAAACTCTTGGATATGAACATCTCGCTGTGTAACAAGATTTATCTCATCCTTAAAGATTCACTCAAACTCTGTCCTCAAATGAGTCTCCTCATCATGAGTATTTTTGGTCAAACTCTGTCATCTTCCCATTGAACCCTATAAATTTCTCTCTCCTTGGATCACCATCTGGTCTACCGGCATCCTCAATTGTAAAAAAAATTATGATCACCGCCGCAATCTAGTCATCTACCTCCCTATGATTGAGGATGCCTTGGAACGTGAAGTTTCTCTATCTATAAAACTCATGAACCACTCTCATTCTTCTCTCCACATTTTTATTTACTACATGTACAACATGTGGCACCACTAGTGGTGGTGTAGTAGGTGAATCACCTGTAGGTAATGCCTAAGGAACTGGCTCTTGAATCGAAACCTCTTCATTGACTATATCATCATCACAATTGAGTGGCTGAATCCTATTAAGTACGTGTTGAGGAGGAATCCGATAAAGAAGCGAGATGTATAATGATCAAAGAGTATATCTGGATAGATGACACAAAAGGATATGGAAAACACAAACCCTTCCTATATGATGTATGTACCATTTATTTGTTTCCCAACAACTAGTGTTCTCAAGTACTGAGTAGAAAAGTAGGCTATCAGAGTCCTGGTGTTTAGATACTTTATATGCCCACATCAACACTAGAGTCACAGTCCTGAATGACTATCTTGAAACACATGAAACTCTTTCCCCAAACCAATCTCAAAGACTATTGGTCATATGGCATAACCAACCACCTCTAATACCACTTTATCTTGACCAATCCTAGTGGGTCCCACCCCATGAATCCCCAAGACTACCTCCAATAGGATAGTTGTTGGTGACTATCACCGATTAGGAATATCAATAACACATGAGTTGTACCCTATGTACTTGTACACACACATACATCTCAATTCCCATATACGCTAAAATGTAAAAAAACTATGGAAGAAACTGAATTCATATAACTAAACCCAAATAACAGAGTATAATGGATTGTAAAGTGAAAAATGTAAATTTTTCCTAAATAGAGGACCACCAAAAGTGTTGAGTTTTCAAATTACAACATCCTATTAATAAGAATGAAAATATTTATTATGACTGCTTCTCATATCCTCACTAATATCTCTTCTTATAGGGAAGCTCACAAAGCACAGTCAGATCCCAGTCCTCCCTAGACTCCATTAAAAGGACACTCATTAGTACAAAACATGACAAATGCTGGAAAATCCCGTGTAGGCGTGAGTATAATAATAATTATTACAGGACCTCAAAAACCACAATGAAATACACATGTAAAGGAACAATCAGGTCTACACATTATATTTCTACAGAATGTATAACAATAAAAAAATATCTAGATATACATTAAACCTATACTTGTAGTGTAGATGTCAGTCTTAATGACCATGTACCCACAGTAGGGATTCAGTTTGAAGATATCACAATGCAGTCATCTGGGATTACTCACTCGATGAGTCTAGTATATCTGATGAAGTTCGTGCAAGAAGAAAATTTTTTAGGATGTGTCACAATAGATATAGATGCACAAATATATTTGAAGAGAGATCAGATGCACTCATTCTAGGAGAACACACTCTTAATTGGGGAAAATATCACGATACATAGATGAGTATCACCGCCAAGGCCTAGGAATATACCTCAAATCATCCCAATTCACCATCTATGTATTGGATCATCATACTATATGATTTTTCACGTTGATACCTGACTCTACCTAAGGTCAAGAATTGGTTGAGGATCTTGCTCCAGTCCCCTCTAAGGGATTCAAAATCTATCCAGAATGTCATGCCGAAGGGATCATTCTTCTGTGGATGGAAATGATATATGACCTTCAAGGTAATTAGAAAATTTTGATCTAACACAAACGAAACATTTCCATGGAATAGAGTAAAAGAAGATAAATCTATATTTAGAAGTGTACTCTTCTTGTAGAAGGGTCACACGGTGTGTCCTCTAACCCTGGGTACTACCCGTTTATAAATGTCGATGTCAAAGAGCATGACATGTATAAATAGATATAAAAAACATGTAAGAATATTAAATGTCATGTCCTACTATCCAGGGTCCACTCTACATATATTGGTCGTGTACCCATATAGGGCTTCAACCCATATATGTATGTAACGATACACGGGGTAACCCGAATAATCGTCCATGTTTGGCAGTGTGGTGGAATACATACCATGTAATCAACCTCGTGTACATGTATCATTTTAGATACATGTTGATTAATGTGTAATGACCCACATGTTGTGAGATAGTCCTCACACGCTATGTCATCACTTCCTACATCGTGAAAACCCAGCCACCGCCCAAGTGACCCCACACGTCATGTTATTTGGGATTTTTTGGGACTAGTTATTCTTCTAATAATACATCCATTGATCCTTAAATTATTGTTTTTGAAATATTTTTATCCTAAAACATAAGGATCAATGTCATACCACCTCGGAAAAGATGATTCCATGTGTTTTAGACCTCCGATCATCCCTGAAAACATGTTTTGATCCACTCACATGAATAATAGTCAATGAGATATTTCTCCCAAACCATGTCAATTAATTCACCTCCATTATCATTGAACCTCCACAAGGTCTTCAAGATACTGGATCCATGATTTGGGATCATTGTGTTGCGAAATAGGCACGAAAAGATCTATTGGTCATTACCACATGAAGAACGTGAAGAATGCAGGGTAAAAATGGGGTGAAGAAATACACAAAAATAATTGAGGAATCAACCCCCATAGTCATTTGTCTATTCATTGATCTGCTCCCATTTGAAAGATCAAACTGAGTAAATAGAAAATAAATAAAATCATTCACGGATTAATTCCCTAAAAAACTTGACAAAACCTCATACAAAAATAATTGAACTGTTGGTAAACATGTTCATGGGATGATTCACATTCACTATTTAAATCTTGGAATAGTGAAAGGAATTTAAATTACCACCACTTCCTTGATTGATGATGAAGAGGAAAATTGATCATCGTCTATTGAGATTTGATCTCACTGTGCAATGATCCACGTGTCGGTGTTCTTTGGTGTTCTTCAAGATTTCTCTAAGGGTTTCTCTTATCCAATTCTAGAGAGTATTTCAAATAGTTTTCCAGGTTTAGGACCTTAACCCTAGGATCCTTCTCATTTACAACCAATGAATGTGTTGTTGTGTTATGGAAATTTTTAAAATAAAATAATATATTTTTAAATTTTTTCCATTAAAATGTTCAAAATTTATCACCCGCTACCAACATGTGTCTATCGATGTTAGGACCTATATATGGTAATGTCACTGCTCTGAATAAAATAGTGCCCTTAGATCTATGATCCAGGAACCCATTTAAATATTATTCCTCTTTTCAAAGAAAATCACTTACGCAGACTATTTAAAGGATTGGAATTATTTCAACCATTTATTACAAGCCCTCTAGGTCTCAGAATAGTGTGATGTTGTAAATCATAGTCTCATAATAATTCCATATAATATTTAAAGACAATAGACATAAAATTAAGGAAATTATATGTTGACCCAACACTGGTAAACAAAATTAATTTTATAAGGAAACATGATTTTTTTCATATGTTTCATTACATATCTAATGTTCTTAGGAGAACTCACTCATCCCTAAATATTTTAAACAAATCATTTTTATAGCCTATGATTTAAATTGTATAATTTTTGTTGTATGTTTATCGAAGGTAGTTAGTAGTTAGAATCAAATAGAAGGAGAAGAAGATACAAAAGGATTATTTATTGTGAATGAAATCTACTGGTTGTGACAATGTTCAGGAAAACACTATAAAACCCAATTAATAAGAATCATCTTGAAATAGGAGTAAAAATTAAATATTTTTGGTTTTCAATTTTATTCCCTCATTTTAAATGTTTTAGATATTTAATTATAAATTTAATTCCCACCATTGATTCAAGATATAATAAAATGAACTAGGAGGGAAAAATTACCTTGATAATTTCCATGGCATTAATTTAAATTTCATTTTCTTTATATTTTTATCCGGAAATGTTAAAAATAATTCTTATATATTAAAATGTGGATTAAGATATAACAAATCGTGATTTGATGGAGCAGGTAGATCACTTTAAAAGAATTTTTTCTAAAATTTATCCACTCTTTGAATTTTTGATATTTACAATGAATGAATTATTTATTCATAAGAACATACATGAAAATTTGACCGAAACATTCATCTCATTAAATAGACAATCAGTAATCCAATATTATCCATTCATTTTGTGGTATAGTTTTCAGAAATTTGATCATGTTTTATTCTAGAACATTATTTTGACTTTATCGTATCTATGACTCAACAAAAAAACATTCATAATCAATAAGGCATCCTTTTTTATCCCTTATATTGATTACAAAATTTCAATAATCCTTTTTAGGACCATTGAATCCATGAACAAACTTGTTGAGAAATTAACCATGTTACATGCTGATTTTACCCATTCCTAACCTCATCCAATTTTTTTGCGAGATATTTAAAAAATAAGTGTGGGGGGTATTTTTACTATATATCGGTATATAAATAATTATGTATATTTTTTGGAGTATTTTTCATTAGAATATTGGGATGGTTCATGACATATTTGGTTGTATTTTATTATTTTTGGGTCATAGTGCCAATAATTTGACAGCCCACAGGGCATCGTTAATTTCTATGGGGCTCCTAAAATTTAATAATTTATCAAAATCATAAATACTAACTAAAAATTCATTACTTGTAATGTCCTTGTAATAACCCCATAGGGATGGATAATATGTTTTAAATTAATAGAATAAATGAAAATTGAAATTTTTTGATATGTTGGAGTAATTCCAAAAGAAAATGGAAATGATTTGTATGAATATCAAGAGATAAACTTTGAAGGAACAATAAAATTAAGATTCAAGTGAAAGGTATTCAGTTGATAATCGTTTTATTTAGGTTTTTTGTTGTAATTGGGTCAGTAGGGATTCTTGGCCAAGATTTCCTACCATATTCCTATGATTACACTATTGCAGTTGTCATCAATTGGGTTAAAATTCAAAACTAGATGTCTTGGATTGGGATCCACCAACCTGAATTAGATCCACCGACCGAACCTATGTCCACTGGTCCGACCTAGATCCAACATAGTCTGATTTTGACATGGCCCCCCATGAGCGAACCATTTTTTTCCACCCAAGACATCGCAACCACCGAGTCTCCCATACACTGCATGAGTCAACACGGGGTTCCCTGCCGCTTGACATTGTACAATTGTCACGTCCACTCACACTGCCATCAGTGACCTTTAAAAATGGCCCATGATAGATTCTATGGGCCCCCTTCACTATTGTGGCATACCAGCGGTGTGTTCCCCCGTATTCTTCCACACCCATTAAGCCACATCCTCTAATGTGTCACCAGTGGCATCTATCCATGGGCCTCTACATCCATTGTGGCATGCCTCCGACTCTCACCACCTTGAAAAATGAGCTATGAACCTTTGTCATTGTGGTATCTTGCCTAGACCTTTCCATTCTGTTGTTGTCCCCAACTAGACTGTAGTTCACTGCCACCTTTAGGGTTCTTGATTCCTTCATAAGTTATTGTTGTGAAGAAGATCGGTAAAATCAAACGAATGTGGGAGGAAGTAATTTACATGAACATCCAAGATGGGTGGATCATTCCTTGATCATTCCATCCTTAATATTCCCATGTTAGAGTTTCTAAATGGATAAATAGAACCAATTTTAATCATAGGTACAACACAGATCCAATTTTACAATGATTTCTTAAAAATCAATCTTTTCCGGCAATAGCATGCATGATATTCACATCCACCATGAAAATTTAAAGAAAAAAATGATTAGGAATTGATTCAAATAGAGATTGTACCTCGATTTGGGATAATTTTATGGTGAAATTAATGTTTCACTACCATCATTCATCATTCCTTGATCTTCAACCCATCCTCATTGGTAATTTTTTGTTCATCATTGTTCATAATTTTCCAACAGAAATTCTCCAAAGGTTCATAGAAAACCTAGATCTCTTCCAATGGTATTATATTATATTAATCCATTAAATAGAGGAAACATGCTTCAATATTTATGTTACCCTAGTTCATTTATGAAGAAATGCTTCTATTTCAATTAGGTTACAACATCATTTCATTGCATCGAAACTCAAAATTTGAATAAAATAAAATCCTCAAGATTTTTTTATTTTTATCATGTAATGTTATTTTAGAAATTCTTAAAAAAATCCCTTGTCCCGTGATGGTTGAGTTTAATTCCATATATGTATAAAATATTATTATAAATATAATGGGGTCTCATATTATTAATATGAGTTATTATTTGTGAGTTATAAGCATCCAAAAATAAAAAAAATTAAATTATTTTATTTATTGTTACGTCTCAAAAACAAACATTCATATACAGCCAGTGTTGGATGATGTTAGGCTCCACCGAAGAAATGAATGCCCTCATAAGCTCAACAGTGGAATCATATTTCCAATCAGAGTTACCATTCAATAGTTATAAGGAATCAAAAATAAAGTAATCATATTTGATTATATTATTTACAGTTATGCGATTAGTAGGTTTTCTCACTGGAGACCTATACCGACTAAACATTATTCATACCTAGGGTAAAACCAATGTTAAAAATGAAATGGTGCCCATGTATTTGTAATATGGACACCTATTTAAAATGTGTTCCACTTTTTTAATGAAACATCTCACATGCACTAATTAATACATAACATTTTTCAATGGATCATTCCTGGAACTCCAGGCCTCTTAATCACACACTTTCTCAATGCCTAGTCCCATAATTTTCAAAATAATTTTATAAAAATATAACGGGTAAAATAAGATCCATTACATCACCACCACCATAAGGATTCACATCCTTGAATGAAAAAAACAGGGGATTCCAAAACCTATGAGGGTATGATCACGAACCTAATCCTCTAACTCTCACATACTCTCTTAGAGATTCCCATGATATAACCTAACAAAAACTAGTGTAATCGATCTACCAGAGAGGGTCTCCTCTAGTTGATCCTCTATCTCAACTGGAACTCCACAAATGTCAAAATGAGGTAAACTTCTATCTCTCCCATGTTAATGATATGTAATTGGTCATGTATGATTTTCCTCAACTGTGATACGTGGAAGGTGTTGTGCACCTACTATAACTACAGAGAACGCTTCAAGGGGGTATTCCGTCTCACCCACTATACGTAGTATCATAAAAGGTCTCCTGAACATTAGAAAAAACATGTCTCCCCATCCAAATCTTTGTAACCCATGTCTAGGTGAGACCTAAAAGAATACATGGTCTCTTCCCATAAACACAAAAAGTCTCTTTCATCTAGCAAAAAAACATCATATGTCCTTACGCATTTTCGACCCACTACATAGTGACCCATAATAACATGGTGAACGCCTTCTTTAATTGCATTTAAAACTAGGATGTAAAGTGGAATCATAATCTAAAACAATCGTTTATGAAACTCTACAGAGTCAAAAAACCTACATCACATAGAGGCATATAAATCCCTCTATGAAACTATGTTCCAGGTGGTTTGGAAAGGGCTAACTCAGTGAGCCTTTCAACCATCACCTAGATGGTCTCGTGTCTTTTGTATGTATGTGGTAAACCCATCATGAATTATATCAATATCCATTAACACTTATTTCTCAGTACCCCCACATAGATAAAAAACATCACATGAAACTGATTCATACAAGAATTCATCTTTTTATCTCAATAGGCAGACCTAGCTTCAACGATTTTCTTCTTCCCCAGTGTCTTACTAGACACTAGTAAACATACTCTGATGCATCTTGTCACCATAGGCATCTAGTGCTACTACTGTGCATCCTATGAAATGAAAAACGTTCTCCCCACCATTCAAATGCTCGTCAGGGGTATTCCCTAGGGACAACTGAGGACATAATTAATCATATTCGATTTCCCCTAATTATTCGTTTATGACTCTTTTAAGAGTGGATGAGTAACAACCAACGAATGGAGATATGTTCCTTCATCCCCATCCATGAACGATGACCACAACAAGGCCAACCACTATGATTCCCCACTCAGTAACTACTAACTAGATTCTTACTATGAGAATATACAAATACATTCATCGTCACTGATTTCACTGCAACATGATCCTCTGAGATTCCTGGTCCCATAAATAACTTATGAATACAAGATAAACACTTCAAGAGAATTCTGTATAGAAGGTGCTCCTAAAGTGGGTCTAAGACCATCCTTAACTATCTTGTGTGCTCCCCATTCGACATTGAGTACACTAAGATGTCATCAATAAGGATCACATGGGGATTCCTAGGGTGAAACAATGGGTCATACTAATCGCTTCCTCTTCATGTCTCCATCTGCACCACTATCTCATATAGCTCTATGGGAGCCATCCAATATTCTGACATAAATATCAGGCCAACATAGTGTGTTGACTAAAAAAGAATTATAACACTAAATAGAGAGTTAAAATTGTAACAACTTCAAAGAATACATCGTTATACACTATGACCACTAAGAAACCAATGGACTCATAACATCCACTACACAGATGGTCAGGCTAGCCCACTAGATAGAGATTGGTTGCACCCTCGTCAACCTTATTCCATCAAGAGTTGTATGGTTTTCCCCCTTGATGATAAAAGGAAAATCTAGTCCAATAAACATGTACAGACCTCATACATTTTCCTATAATAATCCATCATACTATAAAAATTGTGTTTAGTCTACACTGAGAATGATATCATAAGGCCTCGAAACCACTACCAAGAGATCCCAACTGAAACTCTGGCCTCCATGAGTCAGGTCATACTATCGGCACCAGTGTGTTTTCATAGGTTCTCCTCCAAAAGGAGTCTCTAACATGAGGATTTGGTTAGTGGTTCAACCTGAACCATTATATATTATATAACAAAAGTTTATGGAAAAGGAAATAACTAGTAGACGTGTCTACCAATACTGCCAATAAAGTATAAAGACACATATATTACCTTGAAGCATCCATGGATTCATGTGGTCATAGTACTCAAAAGCATTGAATTGCCTCTTATCTATTACTTCATCTCCTTGAGTTTGGTATGGACTGCATGGAGGTGGTGGTGTTACCATGTCAAAATGTCGGCCACCCACTATTGATTCCCAATCTCTCCTGTCACTTCCTCCTTCAAATGGATATGTCTTCTCTTACCACTACGTCTTCCTTTTTGGTTCATCAACCGTCTCCCTGACTGGTGCATGAACGGTGGGAAATCTTGAATGAGATTCCCCCTGTCTCAATAAGCAATGAAAATCCTGCCCTTTAGGGAACTAGAATGTTCATTATGATGAAACCTTTAGATATCCAGCATGCATTGCGCACCTGCTATCGGCAGGTCCAGCAGATCCTGTATTCCAAGCGATCACTGCCTTAGTGGATTTTTACTCACGTTCAAACCTTATGCCTCATCACCCAGCACCAAAAGAGTCATCCATGAATCATTCTTGAATGTTGTATCCACCTGAACAACTGGAGGTGGGTCTACAAGCTGATCAACCAGTGAAACCATCAACTTCCATCCATCTTTAAGTCTAACTACTTTATTACTAGCTCCCATCAAGGAGGCCTCATCTAGCATCAGGCCAAACCCCCGATCCTGCTACAGAAAACTCCCCGAGTGGATTCCTACACACATCTTGAGGAGAAAGATATGTATCAAGGATAAAAGAGTATACCCAGTGAGATGACTCAAGAAGGACTTGGAAAACACAAATGAATCTTATATGATGCATATACCTTTATTTCCCCATAGCCAATGTTTTCATGTTTCAATTTAGATAAAAGTTTCCTAGAGTCCTCATGTATTGATATGTTCGTCACCACACCCACAGTGGATTCCCTGTCATGAAATTTAAAATCAAAACACTAAACATTGTCACCACAAAACAATCTCACATATGCATGGACCAATGGTTGAACCGACCCGTTAGATACCAATCTATCTCAACCTATCCCCTATGGTCCATACTACAACTACACATATCCCACCTCACAATATCTATAGGCTATCAACTAGAATCTAAGGCCTTATACTACCGTTTAGAGGCATTTTCTAAGTACTTGTACACACAAAAACACTCACAACCCCAGACTCAAACACTAAAAATGACAAAAATTTAATTCCACTATGAAAACCAAAAAATTTATATTTACAAGATCCATGTAAAAATGGGACAGAATACAAACCCAACAAAAGAAAATCTATATACAAGGGAGTACATGGTCTGTGATAATCCATCTAAAGATTAATCTACATGAAGGGTAAGTGTAGAGTAGATTCCATATGTCATAAGAGTGTGCCTTGCATGTCCAAACTCACTGGGCACTAGCTGATCATGGACCACCTAGGTCTTTGTCAAAGCGTATGTCTTCTGCACAAGACATTATATGTGCGGGAAATGCTTGTTCAGGGGTGAGTAAAACAATTCTCACTAGGGGACCCCGAAATCCAAAAAACAAAAAACCACAAATGAAACACCACCGTGGAGTTACATTCAATTCAAAACATGTATATTTCATAAAAAATATTAAAAGAACATCTAGGTATACTCATAATGTATTCCAAAATTCAACATCTCATCCACTACCATCCATATTGATCTTTTCATAGAACACTCGATTATGGGGGATCCCACTCATCGAGATATCTGATAGTAACCACATAGAGAAAGTATACTTAATGTATCTGAGAGAACATCTGGTATCAATACATCATGTGGTTTCCCTGAGACGTCATTTCTCACTAAGATAAGATGTCGTGATACCTCAACCAATCATTTTTCATATGATTCTTCTCAAGGAATTCTCATCCCGGGAGGACACTCTCCATGAGCCACCAAGTCATCAGAGACCTTCTCAAAGAGGTCCTTATTCATTTCTCCCGCCTAAAGAAAACACACTAAGAACTAACCTACGTACACTGCTTTAGTTGTGTCACTTAATGTCATATAATATTGAGTGACTCAACCCTAAAGCGTCACTATGTTATGTCAGGCCACTAAGTTCTTCTCATCTATTGGGTCCCTGGGGTCCACTTGGCTATTGGGCCCTTATTATATACTTTTATGTCGAGCCTCTAATATTTTCTCGACAACCAGGCCACTGAGGTATTCTCTTCAGCGGGTCCACTGAGGTCCGCTCAGCTATCGGGCTACTAGGTCTGCTTGTCTATCAACCCACTATGGTATGCTCAACTATAGGTCCTCTAACGTATGATCACCACTTCATTCTCCTCATAGTCAGCAGAAGAATTTATTCTTGTAGAATTCTTGATTCTAGAAGAATCCACTACCCAATACAATTGGTTATAAATAAACTCCATGTAAACATACCTGAAGAATGCCAAAATTTTCAGCTCAGCACGAGGTTCCCAATGCCAGAAATGGATCATCTAATGGATGCATGACTTAGATGTTATGTCTGATTTTTTAAAAGTGGTTAGTGGGGACTGAGTCTGGTATGTCCCGATCGGACCTACCTGACCAGAGCCTGTTCGGGGTCCACTGACCCCACTCGCGTCAGAACACCGACCTGCATCTCCCAACCCGACCGTAGTTTGACATAACATGGATCTGAAATAGTTTATGTTTGACCCATCCTTTTGGGTCTGGGCTAGATCAGCTAGGCCACGGGTCTGGACCGCCTTCTCCTACCCGGCCCATCATAAGCGGGCATGCTTTCTCTGCTAGAGATGCAGTCCATGCTAAGGTCCTGCTTGACTATGGCCATACAGTTGCATGATGTGGTACAAACACTGCATCTTCTCATGCTACTAATAGAGTCCTTTGACCACCACCCATGGAAAAAGTTATAGCCTCCCATGTGCCACCCGTAGCCACCGAGCTATGACTCTCTAGTGTCGTGGAATTTCATGCAGTTGATGTCCCCACCGAGACAACAGATCATCTCCACTATTCGTGTTTTTGATTCATTCCCAGGTTATTATGGTGGCGAAGATCTTGAAAATCAAAACAATAAGGGTGGATAAAATTTTCATGAACACCCGAGGAGGGCATATCAGGAATTTTTCATGTAATCATTAATCCACCCATGTTATTGTTTAAGAATATCTTAATAAATCTGATTATAATCATAGGTTCAACACGGATACAATTTTTTAATGCTTGTCCCAAAATCAATACCATCCTACTATAGCATGCATGTTCTGTGAAACATTCTATTTATCGAATGATTCATGTTCTTCATGGATTTTTAATGAAATGGGGAATTAAAAATTGAATCAAATATACACCCTACATCATGGTTGGATCGTTTTATGGAGAAGATCATAATTTCACAACTATTATTTGTCATTCCTCAATCATCAACCTATCATTATTGGTTATTCATTGTTTATTGTCATTTTTCACTTGCTAACTGAAATCCACCAGAGGTTCTGAGAAATCCTGGATCTCTACCAACGATCCCATAAACGGTTATTCTATTAAAAGGAGGAAATGTGTTTTATTTTTTCTCTTATGCTGAGTCACTATGTCTTTACGTCATTTCATTTATGAAACAGTGTTTCTATTATGCTAGTGTTTCAAAATCATTTTGTTTTAGTTAATCTTCAATTTTAATGAAATAAACTCCTCATGTTTATTTCATTTTCATCAAAAAACAATATTTTAAAAAACCTGAAAAACATGTTTATCCTTTTGACCCACATCGGGGAAGGTTATGTCTTACAAAAGAAGAACATATCACTAAAAACACAACCATGGCGTCATATTTTTTATATGAGTTACCTTTTATGAGTTATGATTAATAAAAAATAAATTAATTTTTATTTATATCTTTTAGTTATAGTTATGTCCCAACACCCAACATTCATATACGGCCCACAGTGGTTGATGTTAGGCTTGGCCTAAGGAAAGAAATCCTTCATGAACTCAACAGTGGTCTCATATTTTCAATCCCATTTACATTTCATGATCTATAAGGTCATGATAAATAAAATAATTTTATTTAATTATATTTTTTTCGGTTATTCCATTTTCTTTTTCTCTCACTAAATACCAACGCTGATAAAACATAAGTTGTGCCTAGGGTAGACCCACTTCTCTAAATGAAACATTTCCCATGAATTTCTAATCTTAACATACATTTTAATGTTATTCCACCTTTTTAGGAAAATTGATCTAGGGCACTATTTCAAATATATAATTTTTTATGGATTATTCTGGGTACTCTGGTCGTCATAATCGCAAGATGTCATAATGATTCATCTTGTAATATTCCCAATAATCTAAAAATATATCTCAGAAAATTATAATAATTACATAATAATTGCACAGTTTCCATTCTATAATAAGTATTTGATATATGTCTTTCACCACAAATTAAATCAATATAGAACTCAACTTTATGC
This sequence comes from Viscum album, assembly GCA_963277665.1. NCBI lineage: Eukaryota > Viridiplantae > Streptophyta > Magnoliopsida > Santalales > Viscaceae > Viscum > Viscum album. Next base: position 422,319,603 of record OY728148.1, read on the forward strand.
TCAGGAGGATGTCCAAGAAAATCCTCTTGAAAACCATCAATGTATTCTTGCACAATATGTACATATTCTAATTTAATATCCATAGACAATGTTTTCTCTTACCCCCAAAGAATTTTATTTTAAACAGGTACTGAAGTTGTAATTGGATAATATCCATATTATGATGTTTCAGTTCTAAAGATAATGGATTTTACATCATTATAAAAAATTGTAACTTTCGTATTCGAAGAATAGATTTCCAATTCATAATTTGAATGAAAATTCATACTATGGGTTATATAAAATAAAATCATAAAAATTATTATATGGTCAGTAGATAAAGTATGTTTGTGTGTAAAATTGGAGACTAACTGACACATCTTTGTTGCAATGATACCTCCCTGAAGAGTTTCTGGAAACAACTCCTTTGATAAATCAAATTAAAAATGACAATTTTTTTTGGAAAATGTGGAAGATATATTAGAATGTGATGAACCATAATCATGTAAAGAATTTTTTATGTTTGAGGAAACAGTTAAAGTACCTTCTACCACATCATTAGAAACATCAACTTCTATATTTGTAATTTCACATGATTTCCCCTACTCTCATAGCCTTTTCTATGGCAATATTCCATGGAGAATCAGACACTAAATTTATATTTTATTATCTCTCTATAATTATTGAATTAAATTTTATTATCTTGTTCCTTCCCCTAGATTTCATTAGATCTATGACCCCTTTTTCCACATATTTTTCAAACTCTCATTCCTTTTGAGCATTTCCTGGGATGATTCATTCCATAATTCTCACAGAATATCAATTTATTCATTCCCATATTCTTCTTTGGCAAATTAACTTTTCCCAGCTTAATTTACTACTTCTACTTATCATGGTTTCCCTTGAAAATTTTTGACCTAGAAAATACCTTCTTTGTTTTTATGGCACTTATACAATTTCATTATATGATGAAAATGTTTGAGATTCCAGTTACCTTAGAGGACTTTGCTTAATAACTTCAATTAAATGATCAATCATTTCTTATGAATCATGTACGTTATCTATTTCATGCCTAGATATTCGTGTGAAGGTAGCTTCATTCTCTCCAACACACTCTTCTTCTCTTTACATTACGCGAATGAATTTCCAATTCATTTCATTTCGTTTTTCATGAAGGAAATATTTTTCAAAGTTTATTTCATTAAAATTTATCCATTTCATATGTTCTATTTCTTCTTATTTAATGGTATTATGGATCAAGGATCACCATTGATTAGAATCACATTTGAGGAAATATACTAATAATACTAAAATTTCATTTTAATTGCATCTCAAAAATAGAAATATAATTTCAAGATACATGATCCATAGATCATCTACCACTAGATTAGTAGTCCCACTAAATGATGGGAATTCTTCCACATGAAACGTTCTAATATAGGTGTCACATGGTTATTTGTCAGATGATGATTTATTTCCCTCAATATGGTCATGATCGGATCCCCTCCAACACTGACGGTGTTGACATGATCAGTGGGGAATCTATAAATTGCCAAATGGTATTGTTTCTCTTTCTTCCATTAGCTTCCATCACGAAAAAAATGAAATACCCTAAATCAGGTCATAATTCATAATTTATGACTTGAAACCACTTTACATAATCTGAAAATTTATGCATAAATAATATCATAATCATAATAATTATTTGTATTTACTTCTATATCCATAAAGATTGTTTATAAAAAATGTGAATTATCCTAAGAATATCCCTAAGTAGTGTCATACCAGTGGTCAGTAAGGGTTGTTTTCATGTACTAGGGTACCCTGTTTCAAGCCCAAAACTCTGGTTTAGAGTTGTTACTCCTAGTTATATTTGTTTCACACCCATTTCCACTTGTAGAATTGAAATTGGTATTTATTTCAATGACGACCCACATAATCTCTTCTTTAGAAAAATTCTAGTATTTTTTTGTTCTATGATTGTCCTCAATTTCTAACTTAGGGTTATTTCCTATAATCTATGTTTCCTAAATCCAATTTCAAGGGATGCTGCTAAACATCATATGATACAAACTATAACACTAAACACTGAAATCCCTGATCTGAGGCATTAATTTATTATATTGGAATGATGAAAAGAAAATAATATTTAATGACTAATTAGTTTAGTAGTTTTGAATGACCGTATTACATAGAAGATACCCATAGTACATTGGAAAAGGTTGAAAATAAAATGTGATACATAATAAACAGGAATAAACAACCTCCTTAAAAATGTATTCAAGGTTCTATTCTTCATAACCTTGGAGAAGGATTCATAATAAGGGTGAGATAAAATTATCAAAAAGGGTAACACCTAGAAGAATCATTGATCAATAATAAGTGAATCATAATCAATTGTACCTAACTAATAAAGCATTGTGAATAATTGATAACACATGACATCAATATGTTGAGAATAAAAATGACTCCATTGATTTTTGCATATAAAAGGACGCATAGAAAGTAAAAAATGAATTTCAAATAGAGTGATTATTATTTTTAAATCATCTATCTAGAACATTAACCATTATACCATTGAGACGTTTTAAGTTTGTGGGTATAAACATGCTTATTTTTGGGAAACAGACTCAAAGGGTTTGTCGCCAACTGATTTTTCTAATGAGACCTTCCAATGCATCAAGGGTATATAGTGGTCCCAACCATAACTTCATGTCCAAATAATTCTTTATAAATAGATTTAATATATGAGAAATATTCTTTTTCAATATCCCTATAGAGTAGAAGATACAAATTCGTCAATATTTCGACATTTAAAACAAAAGTCAAAATAAAAACCTTATGTACATTATTATACGTCTTAAACAATAATTATATCAATGATATGAGAAAATAGATATTTAATAGAAATATATTTTCAAATGATTAGTATTCATAAATTTCTATATGGTATTCCACATATGAGTTATTAGGTGCACAATACAATGTAATTCACAACGAAATGGAAATTGAGCAAATCCAATTACCACATTGTAATCCATCATATAGTGTGATATAAATTTAATAATCATGAAATTAATAATTTAATACCATGAATATAAAGATAATAATTATATTATATATCAAAAGTATATCCACATACACCATATAGAGTAAATTAGTGGCAAAGAATGGAAATATCACAGAAATAAAAGTGAGATGAGAAACCTCATTCCTTATCCATGAATGTGGTCTTTGTTTGAACATAATGACCTGATTAATAAAATTTATCTACCTTAATTAATAATTACATTACCTACTATACATTTAATTGATTTGTTATAACCTTATTATGTTCATTCATGGCCTTTTATGGGTTTAATATGTTCAATTTTATTGTTCTAGAAGCATTTTCTTCCCTGGTTTTCATGATCGGTGTACTTGTCTTAATTAATGAAAGTTAATTTTTTAAATGTGTTTAAACATCCGTAATTTTTAATATATATATTATTAAAATTACATAGATATTAATTATCTTATAATTATTTTTTATATACTATGGTGACGACTCCTTAGTTTAATGTTAATGATAAACGCTTGGATTAACTTGGCGGTTTTGTACACTATGAACTTGTTCTTTATTATTATTATATATTAAGAGTGTGTATATGACAACCCTGCTTTTTATTACAACTTAAACATGATATATTATATAAAACATTACTTGATACAACAAAGAATATTGAGAGGTTTGGTGTCTTTGGGGCTTAGGATCATTATATAAAAACTTAAAACATGAAATACAACATCTTTATTGAAAACTTACTTTTCATGACCACTAAATTCCTTCGTACTTAGCATTTCATGGGATAACCTGAGGACATGCAAAAGAAAAGGGTGAGCTATAAAGCCCAGTAAGGGATTACACATAGAATAACATGAGGAGTACAATACATGTTATACGATAGGCATAATAAATAGAGAATAAAAGAATCATGAACATAAAGGTAGGATAAAGCATGATAATCATAACATGGAGATGTGGCAACAACACTTATCATGGAATTAGAATGATCCAAGGCTCATTGCACATGGAGCATGAGTAAACCCTCATTGCACATAATACACAAGTAAACCCTCGTTTCACTTGATTTAGCATGAGTCAACACTCATTGAACATGACATATCATGATACTATACATTACCCAATTCATTGAAGCGCTATAAGGGCGCACCCTTCTTAAACATTTCATTTCATGCATAAGTGTGCCACATGGATCATAAAACATGGATTCATAAAACATAATCATATATTCCATGATAAAGGAATGTGTAATTCATACATGAAACTTTAAAATCAATAATTAAATGTGCATAAAGGTGAATACCCTTTATGGAGAAATGGTATTCACTACACAATGACATTGTCTTGGAAAATCGGTGTGATTTCGGCAGCATAACGGCGAGACATAAGAATTCATAAAAAGGATGATGAGAGATAAATGGGTTCCTCATCATTTTTAAATGTAATGTATAGTAATTAGATCATATAGATACATTTCCCATCAATTGTAATGTAACTTAGATTCATGATAGAAAATTAATTGCTTGAATGTAAAAGAAGAGAGAGAAGTTCCTTTCGGAATTTCGGCATAGTAACGGGTGTACATGGGAGGCATTTAATGAGAGATAAAGGGGTCTCCCATCATTAAAACAATAAGAGGGAAGTATGGGGGAGGTGAGAAACCATACCCCAACATTCATAATTGAAATTTGAAGGGCAATACAACTTAATGAAAATTGACAAAAAAGAGAATGGAAGAAAAAAACCCTTACTTGGAAGTGTGCTTCCAAAGACCAGAGAGAGGCTTGTGAGAGGATTATTGGGAGATTAGGGCACCTTGGGAGGATTCTAGGGAGATTTGGGCAGAGGTTGGACGAACTCCAAGGGATTTGAGTGAGGAGGAAGTGGGAGCTTGGGGGGGTTTATATAGGATAGGTGAGGGAATTCTTTATTATTTAGGTTTGGGTCCCCTTACATTAAATTAATCCAACCCACAAACCATACCATGGTTTTTGACCATGGTTTTTGGAAAAGTGAATAAGAAAAAATTATTTTATAAGTCCAAAGTCCTAACTTCTTAAAATATAAGGGTTTCTTATGTGGAGGTGAGTCACACTCTGATTGAAATTAATTTAAAAAGGAAAAGTGTTGAATATGTCTTGAGGGGTCCTTTAATGCTTTGAAAAGTAAGTCAAAAAACCCAAATTCACATTATTTTAATGTTAAAACATATATTGGACTAAAATAAAGATTATAGTATTGTATTACATCACTATTGGGTCATTATGATGTCATAAAACACAATGTATATTTAAACGGTATTTAATTTTTACCCAAAAAAATGACTGTCTCAGAAAATTATGAAAAATTCACCATTGGATAATTTCAACATCCTGATTCCAGAAATGACATTTATTTTATGTAAATGTTTTTCTAAATATGTTAATTTTCACTTTTAAAATAGATTCCGACATTTATCGAAAATTCATGGGTTTTGACAGAAATGGATTTCAAACAATAATAAAACAAAATTTATTGCATTCATAAAATTATAAGATCATTTATATTTAATAAAAATTAATATAGTAATATTATTATTAATATATTAAAATATTATTTATTTCAAAAATCCCTTAATTTAATAAAATAGATTTCTTAATTAAATAATAACTAAAAACACCATTTGAACTTTAAAAACCATTTACAATGTATCAAAAATGACTAGAAATTATATTCATTATTATATACAAAAAATAATGTATATGAACATAGTTCTACTTATTTGTTATGTAACCCCTTAAAACAGCCGCATAAGACCTAAGGGTAAGGTGTGCGATTGTGAAAGACTCTTGGGGTGGCTTAGATAACATCGCTCGAGTGGTAATTTCAATCAACTTCCACTTTTCCTGTAGACGGTCATGTTGGAGCTTGACATGATGAAGCTCATCTTGGGCTTGGTCAAGAGTGAAGTCCAAGGATGCCACCTCTTGTCCGAGCTCCGACAAATGGGCTTCGTGTGGAGCAATTCTGCTGGACAAGGCCATCACTTCTCTTGTCTGAGTAAATTGGATTTGTTAAAAACCTATATTTTTACTAATCATGTGATCACTGTTCAACGACTATATTAGCAACGGTCAAAATTCATAACATAAAACCAAAGAAGTTGACATCTTGTAAAAACATTTTTCATAAAGAGACATTTAATTAGATCAAGAGGGATTTCAATTAATGAAACTTTGGGTTGTTACAAAATATCCCCCATACGAAATTTTTCCCTTGAAATATTTATTTTTCCCACACTAAAACAGATGTGGGTAACTCAGCTTCATCTTTTCCTCTGATTCCCAAGTCGCTTCTCCAAACTTGTGGTTTCTCCACAACACCTTGACTAGTGTCATTGTATTATTTCTTAGAACATTTTCTCTACGATCTAAGATCTTCACTGGTTACTTCTAATAAGAAAGATCGTCTTCCTATTGTACCACCTCATAAGAGAGTACATATGAAGGGTCTAGTATGTACTTCCTTAAGAGAGATACATGAAAGACATCATGTACATTGGCCATAGTAGGTGGAAGTGCTAGTCGATTTACATCCCCGACATGATCAAGAATCTCGAAGGGGCCGATGTACCTTGGACTTAACTTCCCATTATTTCTAAACCTCATGACCTTCTTCCACGGAGATATGCATAGAAAAACCATGTCTCCAAATTTAAACTCAAGGTCTCGTCTACGATTATCTGCATAACTCTTCTGTCGACTCTGGGCTGCCTTGATATGCTGCTGAATGTTTTTCACCTTCTCCACCATTTCTTCGACCATTTCTGGTCCAAGCAGCTTACATTCCCCGACCTCATCCCAACATTCCGGTGTTTTGCACCTTTTCCCATGTAGGGCTTCATATGGTGACATTTGGATGCTCGAATGGAAAAAATTATTATAAGAGAACTCAAATAGAGGAAGATGTTGATCCCATATTCCTTTAAAGTCCATTGAGCACGCTCTCAACATATCCTCAAGTGTTTGGATAGTCCTCTTGGATTGGCCATCAGTTTGAGGATGATAGGCTGTACTGAAGTTCAGTTCAGTATTCAGAGCATGTTGAAGACTCTTCCAAAACATATAGGTGAATCATGGATCTCAGTTAAACACAATAGATAGTGGTACACCATGCATCCTTACCAATTCCATGATATATATCTGTGCCAGTTGATCGAAAGAGAAATCCTCCCGAATAGAAATGAAGTGTGCAATTTTTGTAAGATAATCCCCAACAACACATGTTGCATTGTTGCCTTTGGATGTCCTCGAAAGTCCGGTGACAAAGTCCATGGTGATGTTTTTCCATTTCTATTCTAGTAAGGGCAATGGTTGCATCACCCCCTTAGACTTCTACCTCTCCGCCTTCACTTGCTGACACACCATGCACTTTGATGTATATTCAGTGATATCCTTCTTTATATTATCCCACCTAAAGTTTTCTCGGAGATCTCGATACATATTTGTGCTCCCTGGGTGAATAAAGAAATTTGAACTATGTTCATCTTCCAAAAGTTCCTTCTTCATCTCTGGACTTGATGGAACACATAGTCTTTTCCCAAACCGCACAATTCCTTCTTCATTAACATTAAACTCTGAGGATTTCCCTTTTTTGAAAGCTTCCACCTCTTCCTGAATTCCCACATCATCCATTTGAGCATCCTTTAACCATTCCAAAAGAGATTTTTGAGCAATAATTTGTGAAAGGATTGATGATGTTCCCTTATTTATGATTCCCGCGTCCATCTTCATCAAGTCGAAGAATATTGGATCCTTCTCAATTATCATCATTGATAGAATTGTTGGGTCCTTTCTACTTAGGGCATCTTCCACCTTGTTCTCTTTCCCAGAGTGGTAATGTATTGAACAGTCATAACCCTTGATGATCTCTATCCATATTCTCTGGCGCATATTAATCTCTTTCAGTGTGAATATATATTTAAAACTCTTGTAGTCCGTATATATCTCACATTTCTCTCCATAGAGATAATGCCACCATATTTTTAAGGCAATGATCACAGCTTCCAACTCCAGATCATGCGTTGGATAGTTTCGCTCTTGGATTATCAACTTCCTTGAGGCATAGGATATCCCTTTATCATTCTATATCAGCACACTTCCTAAGCCATTCTTCAAAGCATCATTGAATACCACAAAAAGCTCCCCACTTGTGGGTAAAGTGAGCATGGGTGCAGTGTTAAGCCTCCTTTTCAACTCCTTGAAGCTTTCTTCGCACTCATCACTCCAAACAAACATTACACCCTTTCGAGTTAGCTTGGTAAGAGGATTGGACAATCGTGGGAAATTTCTCACAAATCATCGATAATATCCTGCTAACCCCAAGAAGCTACAAATATCCGTTACTGATGTTGGCCTTGGCCATCCCACAATTGCATCTGTTTTGGAGGGGTCCACAGATATCCCATTTCTTGTGATAATATGGCCCAAGAATGAGATCTCCTTCAACCATAACTCACACTTTTTGTACTTTTCATAGAGCTTATCCTTGCGCAAAGTCTCTAGTATAGTTTTTAAATTCTCCTCATGATCCTACTTGGTTTTTTAGTATATTAGAATATCATCTATAAAAACTACCACAAATTTGTCAAGGTAATCTCTAAAGACTCTATTCATCAAGTCCATGAATATTTATAGAGCATTGGTGAGTCCGAAAGTCATTACTTTGAATTCATAGTGCCTGTACCTTGTACGAAAAGCAATCTTTGGGACATATTCCTTCTTCACCCATACTTGATAATATCCTGACCGCAAATCCACCTTGGAGAAGTATTGTGCTCCACACAGCTGATCAAACAAGTCATAAATTTTTGGGAGAGGGTACTTGTTCTTTATCATGATTTTGTTAAGTTCACGATAATCGATGCAAAGCTGCATTGACATATCCTTCTTCTTGACGAAAAGGACTGGTGCACCCCATGATGAAGCACATGGGCGTATAAACCGTTTATCCAGATTCTCCTGTAGTTGTTTCTTCAGCTCTTCAAGCTCAACAACAGCCATATTATATGGATTCTTGGATATTGGTAGCTCCCTAGGTATAAGTTCAGTTGAGAACTCAACATCTCTTCTTGGAGGAAGACCAGGTAGTTCCTCGGGAAACACTTCAGCGAATTCCCTCACAATAGGCATTTCTTCAAGGATGGTTTCTTCTTTGGACTCAATCATCTGAGCTTGATACGCATGATCATAGGGCATTAATATCCATGCTTGAGATAATTGAGCTAATGGAGATTCATTTTCTTCCTGACACTTGTAAAGAATCAGGGGTCGATTCTCCATATGGAGTGTGATTTCCCTCTCCCGACAATTTATATTGGCTCTATATAAGGAAAGCCAATCCATGCCAAGAATTGCATCAAATTCCACCAGAGGGAGTATGACGAGGTCCACTGGGAAATTAAATCCACAGATTATAACAGTGGAGAACTTATATTCATGAAATGCAAATATTTCCCCATTTTCCGTACTCACCGATATCTTTACTTCCATGATTTGTGGTGGTACTGGGATTGTTCTACTAAACTTTCGAGATACAAAAGAATGCGTAGAAACTGAATCAAAAAGTACGTTCACTATTCTTGAATGGATAACCTGTGTACCTACCACTACTTCGTTGTCTGGGTTCACTTCGGCAGAAGTGATGGAAAAAGCTCTTACTTGCTATTTTGGAGGTTGTTGGTTTCCTCCGATAACCATTGGATTAGGGAACTGATTTGAAAAATGACCCAGTTCTTTGAATTTGTAGCATTGAACAACGCGTTGAGGTTCGAACGGAGCATTCCTCTCCTCTGCTACAGCCGTGGGTCCTTCTTGGCGACAGCTAACAGCTAGGTGCCCTTCACTTCCACACCTGAAGCATTTTCTCATCCCCTTAAGGCAATTTCCAGGGTGCTTCTTTCCGCACTTTTGGCAAGTGGGGTGCTGGATCTTCATAGCACCGATGGATTTATCCATCGGACCACCAACATTGAATTCCACCTTACGCTTCTTGTCCCCATGATGCCCCTGTGATTCCCCGATCTCCATATCGACCTTGAGGGCACATCGGACAATTTCCTCATACTTGTCGAAGTCACGGATTGCTAATGCTTTCCGCAATCTAGGCTTCAGCCCACCAAAGAAGCGGTCGACCTTGCATTCGGGGGTAACGACAGAGCCGAAAGCGTATCGTGAAAGCCTTGTGAAGTTTTCCTCATACGCTCCAACAGATTCTTCATCTTTTTTCTTAAGGGAAAGGAAGTACCTTTCCATCTTAGGCTAGAGGGTGCACGGAAAATATTTGTCGAAAAACATCTTCTTGAAATCCTTCCATTCCAACGCCTCGATCTCCTCCTCAAGCATTGTATTTTTGATCAATTTCCACCATTGATCAGCTTCACCCTCCATACGATAAGCCACCTGGAGAACCTTCTCTTGTTCAGAACATTGGAGGATGGAGAATATCTTTTCAATGGATTTGATCCATTGTTCAGTGATCGTGGGATCAGATGATCCACTAAAATTAGGAGGCCTTTGACTCATGAATCTCTCGATAGGGACTTGTTCCTTCGTAGGGGGGTTTGGATGTTCCTCTTGACCCGTGATTCTATTCAAAACTTGAGTTATCTGAGGGAGAAGCATGACAATGTTCGTGATTCCCGCTCCCATTGGATTGGGCATCTCATTAGTACAATCATCACATTGATCTTCACAACGGTTGTTAGCCCAAGTCCTCCTATTACCGGCCATTGGCTGGAATTAAAGGAAATTTAGGGTTAACACATAAAGGGTAATCCAAAGACAAAATTTGATGGTTTATAAATAATCTTTCATTCCTTAACTCATGAGTCTATAGGCTTCAATATTGTATTTTGATGATCTACTTTCTAAAATATATTCGTAGGGGAATTTTTTTTAATTCCCATAATAAGGGTTCATACTAAGCTTGTGAATTTATCAAAACATATCCCCCAGGAGTGTCGTAACCAAGAGTGCAACAAGGCCCTTTGTCGTGCACCATTTCTCGTTCGTGTCTAGCTCAAAGCGGTGTTTTCGGGTTTTACCCCTAGGATACATCTGTTCTAGAGCCGCCTATACCTACTTGTATCCAGAAAGGGATGTATCTGCTTGATAACCCACTTACTCAATACTCACAAAAACTTAGGGACGTTTATATTGAACTTTGTATTGTATCTAAGTCTTTACTAGGGTTTTTTAATCCCAAAAATAACTAAACCTATCCTCTAATACCAACTATGGAAACCCTACTTTTTATTACAACATAATCATGATTTATTACATAAAACATCACTTCATACAACAAAGAATATCTAGAGGTTTAGTGTGTTTGGGGCTTTGGATCATTACCTAAAAACTTAAAGCATGAAATACAACATCTTTATTGAAAACATCCTTTTCATGACCACTACATTCCTTCGTACTTAGCATTGCATGGGATAACCTGAGGACATGCATAAGAAAAGGGTGAGCTATAAAGCCCAGTAAGGGAGTACACATGGAATAACATGAGGAGTACAATACATATTAGAAAATAGTCATAATCAATAGATAATAAAAGAAACATTAACATAAAGTCATGATAAATCATGATAATCATAACATGGAGATGTGGCAACAACACTTATCATGGAATATGCATGAGCCAAGGCTCTTTGCACATGGAGCATTAGTAAACCCTCATTGCACATAAAGCACGAGTAAACCCTCATTGCACTTGAATTAGAATGAGTCAACACTCATTTCATATGACGTATCATGATACTATACTTTAACCAATGCATTGGAGCGCTATAAGGGCGCACCCTTCATAAACATTTCATTTCATGCATAAGTGTGCGACATGGATCATAAAACATGGATTCATAAAATATAATCATTTATTACATGATAAAGGAATGTGTAATTCATACATGAAACATTAAAATCAATAAGTAAATGTGCATAAAAGTGAATACCCTTTATGGAGAAATAGTATTCACTACACAATAACATTGGCTTAGAAAATCTTTGTGATTTCGGGAGCGTAACGGCGTGACATAAGAATTCATAAAAAGGATGATGAGAGAGAAAGGGGTTCCTCATCATATTTACATGTAATGGACAGTAAGGAGTTCATATAGATACATGTCCCAATAATTGTAATGGAATTTCGATTCATGATACAAAATTATTTTCTTGAATGTAAAAGAAGAGAGAGAAGTTCCTTTCGGAATTGCGGCATAGTAACAGGTGTACATGGGAGGCATTTAATGAGAGAGAAAGGGGTCTCCCATCATTCAAACAATAAGAGGGAAGTATGGGGGAGGTGCGAAACCATGCCCCAACATTCATAATTGAAATTTAAAGGGAAATACAACTTAAAGAAAATTGACAAAAAAGAGAATGGAAGAAAAAACCCTTACTTGGAAGTGTGCTTCCAAAGGCTAGAGAGAGGATTGTGAGAGGCTTCTTGGGAGATTGGGGCACCTTGGGAGGATTTTAGAGAGATTTGGTCAGAGGTTGGAGGAACTCCAAGGGCTATGAGTGAAGAGTAAGTGGGAGCTTGTGTGGGTTTATATAGGAAAGGTGGGGGAATTATTTATTATTTAGGTTTGGGTCCCCTTACATTAAAATAATCCAAACCACAAACCATCCCATGGTTTTTTCCCATGGTTTTTGGTAAAGGTAAGATGAAAACATTATTTTATAAGGAAAAAGTCCTAACTGGTTAAAATGTTACGGCTGCTTATGTGGAGGTGAGTCACACTTCCATGGAAATTAATTTAAAAAGGCAAAGTGTTGAATATGTCTTGAGGGGTCCGTTAATGCTTTGAAAAGTAAGTCAAACAAACCCAAAATCACATTATTTTAATGGTAAAACATATATTGTCCGAACATAAAGATTGTAGTGTTTTATTACATAACTATTGGGTCATTATGATGTCAGAAAACAGATTGTATATTTAAACGGTATTTAATTTTGACCCAAAAAATTGACTGTCTCAGAAAATTATAAAAAATTCACCATTGGATAATTTTGACCACCTGATTCCTAAAATGATATTTATTTTATCGAAATTTTTTTCTAAATATGTTAATTTTTACTTTTAAAATAAAAACCGACATTTATCGAAAATTCACGGGTTTTGACAGAAATGGCTTTCAAACCTTAATAAAAAATTTATTGCATTAAAAAAATTATAAGATCATTTATATTTAATAAAAAGTAATTTAATAATAATATTATTATTTTATTAAAATGTTATTTAATTCAAAAATCCCTTATTTTAATAAAATAGATTACTTAATTAAATAATAACTCAAAACACCATTTGTACTTTAAAAACTATTTACAATGTATCAAAAATGACTAGAAATTATATTCATTATTATATACAAATAATAATGTACATGAACATAGTACTACTTATTTGTTACATAACCCCTTAAAACAGTCGCATACGACCTAAGGGTAAGGTGTGTGATGGTGACAGACTCTTGGGGTGGCTCAGATAACATCGCTCGAGTGGTAATTTCAATCAACTTCCACTTTCCCCATAGACGGTCATGTTAGAGCTTGACATGATGAAGCTCAGCTTGGGCTTGGTCAAGAGCAAAGCCCAAGGATGCCTCCTCTTTTCCGAGCTCCAACAAAAGGGCTTCGTATGGAGCAATTCTACTGGACGAGGCCATCACTTCTTTTGTCTGAGTAAATTGGATTTGTTAAAGTCCTATATTTATACTAATAATGTGATCACTGTTAAACGGCTATATTAGAAACAGTAAAAAATTTTAACATAAAACCAAATAATTAGACATCTTATAAAAACATTTTTCCTAAAGATACATTTCATTAGATCAAGAGGGATTTCCATTAATGAATCATTGTGTCGTTGCAGTGTAAGGATTAAAAAACATAACATAAGTTAAAATACATATATTATGATCTTTTTCAACCATTAAAAATGTTTCATGATAATTCATAAATATAGTAACAAAAATTGAAAACCTATATTCCTTGAACGTGATAAATTAACACATCTCGGAAGGTGTTTTCATTTATAGTATAAAATGAGGAAAAGATGAGGTGATAATGGAATATTCCATTATCATAACAAAATTACATTACATATATAGTACTTGGTTTGTCATAATATTTGGATGGAAAGTGGTGATAATAGAAAATATAACAAAGGAACATGAAATGAAAACAAAATAATTGAAAATAATATTTTACCTCTAGAATCTATATTCCTTTGAGAGCCTCATTAAGGGAGAGTATTTGGTCTAAGGAGGAGAAAAATGGCTGATGGACATGGGGGAGGAGAATAGAAAGATATTTTAGAAGAATTTAGGAAACGGTTTATGCTCAAGAGGTGTGAAAAATTATGGGTGTGAGGGGTGGTATTTGTATTGGATGAGGGAATGATTTTCTTAATATTTTAGTCCTTAGTTTTGTAATTTTATCTAAGACAATAAATGTAATTATCCCATGAAAAAATAGTAATAAGTTCATGTGATTTAGAATCATGTATTATTACATCATTAATGAAGAAAGGAATAGTGTATTTATCTTAAAATGTATATATACATCAAATTGCCAAATTTTACTATTCATAAAAATTTATGTATTTCAAAAAAATACCAAAAATTATTCTTAACCTTTTTTCTATGCATAGAATTCTAAAAATGAACTCACTTTTTTTAAAATAATTTTATAAATTTGAGAAATTTAATTTTAAATTAAAATTATTAATTAACTAAAAAATAAGAACACTTAAAATATTAACCTTCATTTTTAAGGTGCTTAAAATTATTTTATACTCTCATGGGTTAGGTTACCAATTGTCAGATTCATAATATTATTCATTAGGTTATGTTACTATTCATAATGGTATGTTACTATTTATAATGTTATTTTTCTATTCAGCGAAAATTAGGATGCTTCTATTGGACTTTAAATATCACCCTGATCGCTATTGTGAATGTTTGTTTTTCGAAATTCAAAACACAAAAGTGGAAAATTTATGTTTAAAGCCTGTGTTATGACACTCCCTTATAAATAAAAAGGTCTTTTTATATAGAATTAGTGATTCATGAAATATAAGATATTTAATGAATTGAATGTATTTAATATAAACATTCCAAAAATTGTTTGGGGAGTTATAAACATAGTTTGATTCATATTTTCCTCAATACTTTATTAAAATGTTTGTTCTTATCATCATCATTTGATGTTATAATATACTATCACGATTGTATAATACTCATTTCATGCTCCTATAAATTGTATCAAATGATGTTTTAATGTTCATCAAGGCCCATTCCACCTCCTATGAAATTGATTGCGCAACTTATATTTTAATAACACTAAATATTCAAGTGAATAGTTCCGAAAAATGCCTACAAAGTATAATGTGACACTCATGATTCTTTTATAAACATTGTATAAATATCCTCATTATCCTTGTAAAAATATCCATATCTTATTCCCAATATATACACATAACCCAAATAAATAGATATTCTAATCTTGAATCATAACTATCAAAAAAACATCCCCCTTTGGAGTCCCCTTATAAGGAAACTGTGATAAAATTTATTGTTTTGTTCCCTTATGATCATTACATTAATATCTTCATTGTGCGAATTCTTATTATGGATTGATTTTATAATGAAAACATCTACCACATCTTATGACATCCTAACTCTCACCAGGCATCTATTGTGTTCCATAAATAACATGGACCACAAATATAAAAAACACCCATCGGTTGAAGTCTAATCATTTCAAACACAGCAATATAACCTTTTATATCACATGTTAGGCCATAGATTTTAAAATTTTTCAACAAAAGTTTCTAAATCTACGATTTTATTAGATAAAAACCATGATAAATTAGTAAAAAGATATTTTAATATCTTATCAATTAGATAATATATAGAAACAATTAGACATCGACATTGTAATATAATCTTACTCAGGTCCACCAAAATTCATTATCTATAGCATTTTACTAGTCCATTATCTATTGTCTATATAGAATCTCATTATTATAACCACTAATGATAAATTTTTTGTACTAATAATGGAATTACCTACTCACTATCTGTAAGGAAACATATAAAATAATAAATCATAGTAATTGATTATCATGGTGATACATCTCAATCATGTATGGTATATGCATACAATAAATAGATGCACTCGAATCAATATTTAAATTAAAACCTAATAGCCTGGATATAAATGATTCATAATACACAAATAGAATTTGTGTTCAATTATTAATGTGAAATTTATATTTTATTAACAGGATTCCATATCATGAATATTTGATCTACCACACCATTTAAAAACTCATCTATATGACTCATTTACTAGAGATCCTTAATTAAACTATGTGTAGTTTTTTCCAATAAAATTAACACTTGTGACTAATAATATACTCTATAATAATAATTTTACACCTATAAGTCATGTCCTAATTCATTGGTAATTAAACAATTTTATGCATTATTTGATATGATTGGGGATAATAACCAAAACTGATTTTCCAAACAATAATAGAGATATTACATATATCTCCTTCAGTTCACCTACTATGAAGTATAATATACCTAAATAAAATTAAAGAACAGAAATTGAACAATACAATGAATCATAAATCAAAATTACACTACAATTCTTGTGAATGAGAAAAAATGAATACCGAAAGAACAATAAAAACTTCCTAAAAGTTTGTAATCCTTAGAAAAAATGACATGAATGTGGAATTCGAGATGATATCTACACTAATAAATATACAAAATTAATCTCTTTCTCCATGACTCATAATTAACTATCCTCCCTATTAGTAAATATAAATGGATATAAGGTGAAGAAAATTCATGTTTACATAGATGGTGAGTATTACAGAACCCATAATGGTCATATCATGTAGATATCATCCCCATGTACATATAGTGTCTCTATGAAATATAATTAAATAATGTGTAAATAATGGTTCTCACCATACCTCATATACTCAAATCAAAATTATCCTGATCAATTATATCCATTATACCCATGAGTCACATTCAATATTCTTAAAAAAGAGAAATAATATATTATAAAAGAAAATAAATATTATCACACATTTTAATGACCAAATTCCATCATATTATTCATACAATATGAATGAATAACACGATTCTATATAAAATAAACATCTAAGACTATCTCATAAGTACAATAGGAAATATACATCAACGTTTATCACAAAATTTAAAGCATAAGTTCACATCTTCATGTAGGAAATGTATACATGTTCAAATTTTAGAGAAAATAGTTTTTTTCTGGAGATGACTCTATATATGATAATGTTATATTAAGTACACATCTCTAATGATGTAACATAATATAAATTTCCTAAATAATCCTTACACATTTTACTATTCTAGACATATCATAATAATTAATCATCTTCCTTACAGGGGGAATTGAAACAAAAGAATGGGTCCTTGTGGTCACCCAATAATTGGTGAACATAAGATATATAAATTATAGATCGTAAGTGTGATAATTATAATATATGGGTATATGAACCCAAACAAGATACATGATCCCAACATAAGTACGTCAAAACCAACAAAACATGTATCCTAAATTATAAATTATGAACTTTTACATTCGATTTATGATGAAAAAAGAGGATTATGTATTTGGAACCATGATATAATAATAATAATTAATGGAAAAATAACATAGGAATGATTCATAACCTAAAAATATGGAATAATAATATCTATCATACATTATAAATGAAAACAATTTTCTATATCAAGGCTCATTACCAAGACAATTATAACATAGTGGACAAGGACCCAAATTGATTATATTAACTCCCCACTCTCATAAACATCATAGATTAGGATCATAGTAGAGCCCCTAACATTTCATCTCAAGTGATATTTATCTTTACTTAGTTTGTTATCCGTATATATAATTAATGCCACACACATTACATAATGAAAAAATACTAATTTGTTCTAAATGAAAACATTTGTAATTCTATAATAGATTAATTAACTAAATAGAAAAATGTGGGTTTATTGAATATATATAGAATATGTGATCCCAAGTTATCAAAGGAAATAAGATAGACTTTATCATTATATAATATTCCCATTTAATAATAAGAAACATTAAAATATTATTCCATAAATGAAAAATACTTAAGAAAAAATTTATATACCATTTAAAAAAAGGAAAAATATAATTTGCATGTTAAATAAAAAATTAAAAAATAAATAACATATAAAATAGTGTATTTCAAGAAAAAATGGAAATGAAATTAAAAAATACAATTGAATATCTTTGAAAATATCGAATAAAAAATCTAATAATGAAAAACAAAAGAAATTCAGAAAAATGTTAATGTAGATAATGTTAAAATAATACTCCACTCAACAATTAATAATGGAATAAAAAATAAAAAAAATGAACATAAAAAAAAAATTTGTATGGATAACAATATCTTTAAAATTATATTAAAAATATGGTCATAGATAAGAATGATATATGTCCAAAAGGAAGAGTTAATTATAGTAACACTTAAAAACAGAATTTTAGTTTATTTACAATTCAATGGAAATATGATCGGTAGGGATATAGATAGAACACAAAAATAAATATATTATGGGAAAATAATGTTTTTTTGAGAGAAACAATTAAATTATTTTAAATGGAAATTTCATTATAAATAATATCAATTTAAAAATTATGTTGGAAAACAAAAAATACCATTATTCTTGATATCAAATTAATTGATTTTACATTCTATATAATAATGATAAAAATATTGATAAATTATTTCTGAACATTATTCTATTATATTAATTTTTTACTAAAAATTTATACTTTTTTAATACATAAATATTTTTTTGTTATTTTATATTACCCAGATTAGATATTAGTAATTTTGAATGTTTCAAAAAAGTATTATAATATAGATGATGAACCTCATTCATTGATAACAAGTTCATTTTTACCATATTAGTTTAGAAAGTGGAATTGATTTATTTTAATTATTTTTTTATTCCAATGTTAATTTTATAGAATTTATTTATATGGTTTGTGAGAATTAAATTCATCATATTCATCTTTTAGGTAGTATGTTAATAGTAACATGTTACAATATAATGACTAATAATTTTTTAGCTTACCTAGAACCATATTAATAAAATGTATTAATATTAATTTCATATATTACCAGTCATAATGTAATCATTCTAATTCATATTAGAAATGGTGATGATGATATATCGTCATTCATGTGGGTGCTTAAAGAAACCCAAATAATAACATGTAATACTAAGGAATAAATATGTTTAAATAGTTATATGTTGGTTATAAAATATATAAATAATAATATTTTTCATAATATAAATTAATTAATATGTTGGATGTAATTTAAGTAATACTGGTTGTAAAAATATAATTGAATGTGAAGTGGAATAATATTATACTTATATAGTTAAATTCACTCATTTCTGATGAAGGTTCCTATAGAATGTAGGATTAAGGCTTCTTTAAATAGAATATTATGTAAGAAAAATTTACCAAGATGTTAGGATATGGAAATTTTAAATTTATTTATGATATAACTAAATTCTACTAATTTTTTTGGTGGGGTTGAGGATAGTCCCTTTTATATGTGAGGATTAAGTGGAGTAATTTTTATCACCAATTACACAAGGTATACCATTTTCATTTTATATTTAAAACTTATTAAAAATATAAAAATAATGGATATTATTCACAAATACCTTTATACAAAGAATATATAGAAATTGATAGAGATATTTTTTACCTTAATTCATTAATTTATCTTTTCAACCTCATTTTAAATTTTTAATTGAAACAGATTTTATAATTTTATTTTTAAAAACAATGAAATTTAATCTATTAAAAACATTCTACATGAAATATATAAATTAATAATCAATTTAATGTAATCAAATCCTTAAATATATTAAATTTCAATTTTTCTTTCATACATTTAATATATTGAATGAAAATTAATAAAAATAACCCTTTTTAGAAATTATGTGTTCATAATAATATTTATAAAAATTACTAATTAAAAAAATATTAATATGTATTAATGAATATAATCAATATATTGTATTATAATTATAATTTAATAGTGATAAATTTAATTTATAATGATAAAAGTATACCACTATCCGAACAATAACTCTTTGAAAAATGACATTTTTTGTACATTGATTATTTTAATCAAATCCCATGAAAATTAATTATTTATCTTCAACATATATATTTTATAAGTCTACTATTATTACAACCATTAATTGAATTTTATTAACACATCAAATAATTATTTAAAAATAATAACAATTAAAACAATAATAATATATATAAAATTAGAATTCACATTTCTTATAATAATGCAATATAATTGATTATTATCATTATATTTCAATCCATAATTATATATTATATTTGAGTTATAAAATATATAATTTTTTAATAATAATTACACTATATTAATCAACTTCATAAGTACAAGTGTATCCAATGAGTATATAATTACTCAAAATATATACAATGAACATTTGTAAACAGACCATATAACCAACAACCATATATTTTAGGGTCATATTACTTTCTATATATAGTCTTACATAAATATATAAGACAATCCATTATATAATCTACGTTAGTTTTTATAATATTTTTCATATTTATATCATTTTAAATTTTTTCTTATATTTATCATTGATGGTATCCATTAAATGGAAGATCAAGATGTTGAAAATTTAAAACTTATGGAATTTTTATTTACCTATTTCTTCATTCATGAAGAATTTTTTTAAATTTTATCTCATTTAATTATCTTTTAAAGTAAATAAATTTATATTTTGAAATTCTACTGTAATAAATAATGGATTGTACATTTTAGTTTGGTGTTCCATGTAACACAATCAACTAAATATATAATATTTTTTCATACTAAAATCATGTGGTGTTACATTAAAACCCATTAAAATAGTTTTTACTCATATTTTATGTATTACGATATAACAAATGAGTATAATTTTTCCTTATTGAATCTTCTAGTTTCTAAATAGAATCTTGAAACATAAGATTTCTCCAAGTATCATTAACCTAGTGGGTAGTTCTGTTTCATAGTAAATTATTTGTATGATAAAAAATAACTATCTATTGTTCCTTATATAAGATTACATGTTCCATTTGTAATGCCTTTAAGTATAGTACATGTGATGGATCAAGTATTACATCCTCATAATTGATACATGGAACACAAATTAAAATTTTCATAGGTTCTGTGGAAGAGTAATGTGATAAGATACCATCCTGACATGATCATATATTTTAAAGGGTTAAATGTATCTATTGATCAATATTAAATTCTTAAAAAATCTAGTTTTCCTCTAACATGATAATATTGGAATGATTCCATTATCTATAAATTCCAAATTCAAATCGCACTGATGATTATCATCATATATCTTCTCTCAACTCTCTGATGTTTTAATGTGTTGATAAATGTTTTGAATCTCTAATAAAATTTCAGATGTAATATTAGTTTAAAAAATATTCTTTAATATAAATTTATCTTAAGGGGTTTGAAATTTTTATATCATTCTATATAGAACCTCAAAAGGTTCTATTTGAATGATATAATTGAAACAACAAATATATGAGAACACTTCCATGGGGAAGGTGTTGTTCTCATCATCATTTAAAACCCATCAAGCTAGATCTCAATATATATTATGCGGTTTGAAAGGTACATTCATATAAAATATTATTCAAATAACAATATGAAATATTTAATCTTATATCTGCATCAAATTCTTATTTATGACTTCTCTAGCACATCGAGGTAAAACATAGATCATTATTTTATGTTATTTGGGTTGGTACTCAATAAATTTATACAACTTTTATTGTTCATTTCATGACAATTTTATTGATGTATATGTCATATTTAAATGAAATAAAATGAAGTAACATCATGAGATGATAAAAAATAATCCATCTTATAGTATGACCATTACAATTATTGGATGGTCCTATAATAAAATTCATGATTATGTTGTAAGTTTTGTATATTTGTATAGATAATTATGGCATCACCCTATAAGACATATATCATCCAAATTTAACGTTATGGTATTCCATGTACTAATATATATTCTCTCAAATCCCTTTCTTATGTTTATACTGAAAAAATATCATTTAGGTGCATATAATATTTTAGATTGAATAATTGATACATAATGATGGGCTATGACCATTACCCAATATCTCATACATTAATGTTTAATTTATGGAACACAAATAAAATTCATAAATACTTAAATTTGATAAATTTCATGTTTTAACTAGGAAATATTTCATCCATAAATTTTTACCTCTATATCCTACTACTTCACCCAATTTATATTCACATGGATGGATGTTCATTTTTTCATTTAGGAAAATGAGGAAAAACCTCCATCCATTATGAATAACAAATCCATGAATAAAAAACCCATGAGTATGGAGACTCTTTAAATTCTCATCGTGGATATTATTTCATTTTATTTCTTATATGGAACAACATGAAACATTTTTCATTCCCATGGGGGTAATGTATATATAATACAAAGTCCATTATCACCTCTAACCATATCCTTTTGTGCTTTTTTAAACTATTTATATGAGAATACATACATTAACCACTCATGATAAGCATATATATCTCAACATTCACCATAGATATAATGACTCCTTATCTTTAGTTGAATTATTTAAAATTTTACCTAAAAAACAAAAGCCTTGTAATTTTCTCAAGATCCTTTATTTTAATTATTTTATAAGCTAACTCAATGTAATTTTTCAAGTGGATACATCTCAATCACATTTTTAATTCATCTCATTATATCACTAACCCTTATGTACATTAGGGTAGTGTTAGTATATGGTGAGGGACCAATATTCTCTTAAGATGGTTGGAATTATATTCTTATTCGTCGAACTTGAGGAACATGTATTTGAACCAGACTCTCATAAACATATTATTACAATATTTTTAATAAAAATTACCCATAAAGACAACCTCAGGATATGTATAATGTATTTTAGATACTAGTTTTTTAAAATATATACATGAATATAAAATATTATATCATCATTTCAAATTCTAAAATGTGATCCTATATCCATTTGAGTTTATAAAAATTCATAAAATATCTAAGGGAATATAAAAATAAAAAGGGTTGGCATTGATTCCTAATAAGAAAATATGAATGATCATGAAGCAAAACATATGAGCCCAGTAGCATAACATGGTCTCCAAAATGAAAAGAATTATTAATAATCATAAGTAAGAATTAAATAATGAGATTTAATCACAATATCCCAAAATCATAGTAATGTGAAAACATCATAGTAAATTACATCATAATCGTATGTCAAGGTTCACAACCATGATATCAAAATATAATATACAAATTCCCATAATAGGTTATGTTTACTCCCAAATAATATTTATATTATTTCAAGAGATATAAAAGATACATAATTCATTATAATGTTATCTATGTTCACACAATGTAACATCTACGTGCTTATGTGTTCCACATAATGGAATTAAACATGATGCCTTTCCATAAGAAATTCCCTTGGAATGTATTGGCTCACATTATCAATAAGAAATAAATAACAAAAATATATATCATAGATATTACAAGGATAAAAAGGAATTAAATTTTTTTACGTTCATATTTGAATTAATAATAATAGGCCTCAATTATGGTGTTATGTTTTATGATATAATGAAAAATGGTTGATAATTGGTTTTATAAATGAACCTATAATAATTTTTTTATTTAATCATTAAATGACTTCTAATTAGGGAAATAATAATGAATTTTAATTGATTTCAAAGGTAATGAAGAATTTTTAACACTAAAATAATTCATATTTTATGAAAACATGAATGGGTCCTATAATTTAAGATAGTGTTATATGAAATGATTAAGTGAAAGAAATGATTTTCTTAATTAGGATTGACTAAAAAAGGCACTGTGAAATGAATTAAATTCATGTATAGCCCCAAAAATAAAAATGGGAATTATCCTAGTTTATTAATAACATACACCCAGATATATAATATTCATATATATATATATATATAATTTTTATTAATTCTAAAATGTTATATAAAGGGAAAAATTACGAAGCGATAAAAAATGTATAACACAAAAAAATAGGTTTCTTTGGGGAGTTCCCTTAATTATATTCTATATTCATTTAGAACATTTATATAATTTAAAAAAAAATATCATAATATATTTTTTAAATAATTTAATATTATCTTAATTATAATATATAATATTTATTTCTATAATTTTATGTTTTTTTAGAGTCATTTAGTTGAGATAAATGAACCACATTAATCATCCCAAGCTCGTTCAGGCCATTTGTCCAATTTCATATTAGTTTTATGTAGGGATGAGTGTTCATATGTTTTGTTTTAATAAATCAAGATATGTTAATTCATGTAATTAATGATTTTAAATATGTCAAAAAGGTTCTTGATAAATATTATTATTACTAAATCTACATGATTTATATAGTGAATATCTTATTATTATATGGTTGATCATTTTAATGGGTTTTTTAGACCAAGATTATCAAACATGGTTTTATTTAACATTAAAATTATAAAAATATTCAATAATAATATAAAAATGGAATATACTTAACAATAGTTTAACCCAAATAATAAAAAATGAAACATCCACTAGGGTTTATAATGTTTTATGAATACCATCAATTATGATGAATCAAATCACTTAATATAGTAATTTATGTATATGATTCCGTGATAATAGTTTCTTACTTCATGATTTATATAATTAGTCATCATTATAACTGATAATATAAACTAATGTATTTTTTCTTCTGATATTATTCAAAAAAAAATTACCATTTAAAAAAATACAAAATATAATCCAGAAGAAAATATAAATTTCATGATTCAAAAAATAAAATCTATTTGTTGAAAAATTATTTCCTAATAAATGATATATATCATTTAATGAAAATAAATATTTATTAAAAATAAATTTTTATGAGAAATAATTTCTAAGAATTAGAAAACGTACTTATACTTCCATAAAAACATGTTTATTCATGTATATATTATTTTTTGAAACCATTTTCATAATGTGAAATTTTGTTTCGAACATTAAAATTTATCATAAAAATTTATCATAATAAATAAAAATAATATATATATTCATAAATATACATATTATTTCATTTTTAATACATTTATTTTACCATATTTGTGACTTGTTTTTTTATAAATATTATGGTAATATTCACTAGTTTGATTAATTTACCAAATAGTGATATTAATATTTAAACTAATATATAACAGTACAATTATAATGGTTAGGTAATGTTAAAATCATAATAGAAATATTGACCTTTACATGCTATACATAATCCACCAATCTTAAACATTATGATTCATTATTTCTCTTAAAAGTTTCTATATTTTCCTTAAAATGTCTACAATATTAATTATTCAAAACATTCTTTTTATTGTGTCATAAGTGAGAATCGAGGGAGAATTCAAGCCAGTGGTGTATACAATAGTGTGCACATTATTCTTTTCCATTTATATCCTTTAATTATTATAAGAGGTTATAGTAAATGTTTTTTATGTTGTGTAACATTCCAATTAAATATATATTTTTTAATATACGGATATATAGTAAAATATACTAATAGATTCATAGTGAATAATGACTTTTTTTAATTGAAGGATTTTTTGGGTTGTTAGATCCCCCCCTGAAAACATTCACCCCCATAATTTTATTTTCTATATTAAAGTGAAAACAAATGTTTTTATTTTTAATTAATTGATTCCTCAATTTCTCATTTATCCTCATTTTAACTATTATTCAACTGATGTAATTTAATTGGGTGAATGGGGTAATTTTATAAAAATCTATCTCTAAAGTCATGTAACTTCACTAGCTACTCCAAATTAGAGTTATCATTCTCCAAATGTACCACCTATAGATTTATTACAGGTGAGGGATATAGTATGTACTACCACAAGAATGATTCATGGGACACATCATATACTTCGTAAAACATTGGTGTAAATTAAATAATATATGTTATAACTCTAATGTAATCATGAAAATCCATGGTTCACTACTAGAAAATTGACCTATACCCACATTTGTGTGGAAAATTGTGGGTACAGGTCACTCTATCCCCACGGTTTTGGGCTAACTGTGGGTATAGGAATTTTTTAACAACCTATTCCCACGGTTTGGGAAAACCATGTGTATAAGCTACCCTATAACGACAGTTTTCTCCAAACTGTGGGTATAGGGTATCAAAAATGCTTATACTTACAGTTTTCCCAAAACCATGGGGATAGGGTGACCTATACCTAGTGTTTTCCCAAAACTGTGGGTATATTTGTCAGATAAAAAAACCTATACCCACGGTTTTGAAAAACTGTGGGTATAGGTTTCCCGTGTGTGCGTGGGAAATTTATTTTTTCTGCGGGAACAAAAACAAATTTGGTGAGAGTTTTATACCTATGTATTATTCTTATATACCCATGATTTAAATAAATATATTTGAAAAAATATATATATACATACATATATGTAGTGATGGGGTAGTGGTAAGGCCACTCGTGAAGGAAGAAGTGGTCACGTGATCGAATCCTACGGGCCGCTACTTTGTTAAATATGTTATACCCACAGATTCCAAACCGTGGGTATAGTGTTATGACATGGTGGAAAAACCTATTCCCACAGTTTTTCCAAACCATTGGTATTGGTCAAGGACCTATACCGACGCCACCAACAACCACGGTTCCTCAAACCATGGGTATAACCTACACCCATGGTTTTGGGGTCTATGCCCATGGTTTTCAATCGCGTGTATAGGATAATTTTCTAGTAGTGGTTCCAATATATATAATACATAGAATTACCTTATTCCAAAACCTCATGACTCACTTATATGGAAATATAAATATGAAAAATATATCACTAAACTCAAACTATGTGTCACATAGTTTATTATTAATATAATTCCTTTAAAAATATTTTTGATTCTTTGATGTTTCTTTAAATTTCTATGACCTTATAGGTAATTTATTCCAATAGTTTTGGGGATAATATATTTAATTATCCAACTTCATTCAAACATTATGGAGATCCAAATTTTATTTTATATTGTGATTTATAATGAGACGTCTTAATCATTGAGTTAAATCTATTGACCTGTAATAACTCAACCAAAGGAAGTTCTTAATAAAGATTACATGAAAGTAAATTAATAAATATCTCATAATATCATCCAGTATATGGATTTTCTCTTTATATTGGATATTATCTGAGGAATATAGTTCATACTAACTTTAAACTCTTTTTTTAAACTGTGTTAGAGATGTTTCTAAAATATTCCGGTAAATCATTGATCTAAATCTCATATAATTTACAATTTTGATCCATGAAACTTAAATATTTCCCTAATGTATATCCTTATAATTTATAATGTAATAAAACTTCTCAAATGAAAATTAAATGTGTATTATTTTTAATTAAGTTCACCAAAACCATCATGTCATTGTTCCCCTTCATTTTCCATGGGAGGCAAAAAAATCCTGGTTGATTTTCTACCAGTTTCTTGAATGTATGGGTTATGGTTGAACCATCCCCTTGGGTATTTTCCTTTCATAATTCACATTTAATAAATACCATACACATTAATTTATATTCCATCATCACGTTCTTCATATTGTCCCAAACAAAGATATCCAATAGATATTGATATATCTTCATCATCTCAGCTTGGATAGAGAATATAGAGCAATTTCTATCATTGAATAATCCTTCTATATCTCAGGTTTTTTTAGTACACATATTTAAGAACCAGGTATTATGATAAATTTTTTATAAATGTTTAATTATGATGAATTTCATGTTATAAAAGTTTTCACATTCTTATATATATCAATATCATACCTTTTAAAAATTTGTTTATCATCACTAGAATGGATGGTTTATAAAGCATTTGAGTATGGTTAAAAGTTTTCCTATTCAGTATGACCTCCAATTCAATAGGTTTTTTAGAAATATTGAATATTTATTAACTAAAAACAATTATAAAGTTATAGTATCCTTTATTAATATATAATCTCCCACTTTTTTCATCTTACCATGATTGTAATGTTTTGAGTATTTATAGAACATGATCATATCTTGCCATCTAAATTGATTCATATTAATCTCCTTATATGGGAATATATATATATATATTATGATCATATGATTTCTATATTATTCAAAATTATCCCCATAGAGATAATGATTCCAAATAATCAATAAAAAAATTATTACTGACTCTATATCATTTATTAGAATGTTCTTATAATAAAATTAAAACTACCTTGATGAATATGCTCAAAAGTGATCATTTTTATTAGCAGACACATGAATCCCTTATTTAAATAATTTATGTATTCCACCAAAAGTTTCATACATAATGTTAGGGTTTGTACTGGTGTAGTGATAAGGCTTCATTTGATTTCAATGAATATATATTGATTTTAATTGTTCTAGAGAAACATTACTCCACTCCATCTTAGATTGGTCAATGGGTTTGAAAATTGTAACAGGTTCCCTAAAATCATTGATAATACCCAACTAGTATAAATATTATAGATATCCATTATAGATATTGATATATTCCACTAATAAATCACCTTTATCTTCAAAGGATACACATATATCCCTTTAGTGGTGATAAAAGTATTTAATAATGTTACTTCCTCTATCTAGAATGTGGATTTACTTTAATTTTCATATAAACCCTCTTATCGTAATGAATTTAGCACAGTTATAAACTATACCTTATACTCCTCATTTCATTTTTATTATATCATAATATATTCTATATTGAAAACAAAAAACTATAAATGTAATCTATAAAGACCAAATTCATTTTGTACAGGAATATTTTTGGAGAACTAGTGATTACAATGGGAATCACTATGAACTCATAACTACTATACCTTATTCAGAAGGTAGCATTTGTAATATATTACTTCTTTACCATAAAATGGAGGAATTCCAACTAGAGTTCCACCTTAGATAAGTATTGGGACCTACATATCATATTTCATATGTCAAAAACTTATTTCAAGCATTTATTGTCGTTTATCATTATTTTATTAGGTTTTCAATAATTGGTGAAAATGGAAATTGACGCATAATGATTCATGATGTTGAGGATCAACATTCCCCATGGTGAAGCACAAGATAATATAAAACCCTTTTCCAAATTATCTTATCATTGTTTCTTTATTTATTCTAATTAAGTTATGGTCATTCTATACGGGGTCCTGGATATAGGTAGAGATCCACGTATATTTCAATTAAAACCTCAACCTACTTATTAGGAAGAATACTAGTAAAAAATACAAGGAATAAATTAGTGTAATCACTCACAATATTAATATATATACATGCATGATTATATCTTTCGTCTGAATCATTTGTTCTATATATACTTTCTCATAAATAAATTTTTTACCTACATGATAATAATATTCCAAATCATATTCATCATCCTCCTTACACTTATATAGAATATGTGAAATATTTTTGGATAGAGATAGTGATTTCTCTCTCATAGTACTATATGTTATATTTTTTTAAAATACAACCAATCTATTCCTAGTATAACATAAAATTACTCTAAAATAAGCAAGATAATATTTTATGGCTGGTCGAATAAAAAAATCTATAGGGGAAGAGTTATATACATGAAATGAAATAATTTCAACATTTCATGTGCTCCAAAATAACTGAACATCTTTCTTTGAGGTGGTGTTTGAGTTGTTATACTAAATATTAATGATATGATATAAAATAGAGACCTATATTCAAATAAAACATTTTCCATTCATGAATAAAAAACATTTATACCTATACTTACTCCATTATTTGTGTACACCTCAATAGTAGTGAATGAATAAGACCTTCCTTACTTAGTATTATATGTTTTATAATTGATTATATCATAAAAATTATTTATTAGGGAATTTCCATTCATAATGTTTGTTCATTTGTAACCCTATACTATATGATGATGGTTGATCAAAACATTATTTTCATTTCTCCCATTAATGGGATTATTCATCTTCCTTCCACATTGATAGGAATAGTGCTCCTTTTTCAACACATGAAACATATCGTTGTTCCCTTCATATATCCTCAAGGTAACATGTTCTAGAACTTTTTATATTTGGGTAGTTAGGTTTTCATTCCTATATAGGATTTATATATTTATCCATATAAATTAATAATTATTTTCCACCTATAATCACTAGCCTTTGATACCATTGGAAATAACCAATCATTATCTCAACCATAACAGAACAACATGTGGTATTTCTATATTTGTAAAAGTCTTTAATCACTAATTACATTCATATATTCATATTAAATTTACTAAATATTGGTTCCACTATACCGTTGGTGTCGATGATATAGATAAAGGAATACTTTTAAATCTCAATGAAGTTTCCACCATATTCCTTGGTTAAATAATCTTACATTTACATTACTCTAAATAACCACTATCCTTTATAAGATGGAGAGTTTGGAAAATAATTAATGGAATAAAAATATTATTTACATCTTATTTAGTGGCTATTATTTATTTATTGTGTTTCATATAGAATACCATGTCCTTTTATCATATAATTACTTGATTTTAAGAATAATTATCCATGAAATACAAACTAATTATTTAATAGTCTAGTTTATTAAGAAGACTATGTAAAAAAATTGGAAAACCCGAACCTAGAGTAAAAACTAATTTCATTATAATGTGCTCACAACTACCTTCAAGCTCTAATTAATACATTGGATAATCTAGGGAGTACTACAAAAAGAGCCAATCTAAAAATATCATGAAGGGAATAAACATGGGAATAAAGGATAACACATGACATAGAATCCATAACATGATAACATAACCGTCTTGGATCATTAAGAAATATATCGATGAAAAACATATAGAACATGGAATCATATGATCATGAAAATATTGTAATGTGGTATAATCACATAACATGACATAAATATGGCTCAAGGAAGACTCCCAAGACTATATTACATGATGGAAAATATCCAATAATGGATTAGGTTTACTCCTTAATCCCATACATGTCATCTCTTAACACTGAATAATTAACCATTGCATTTGAGATCTATTTGGGTGAATACATCATAATTTTTTTAGGAACATGTGTGCCATATAAATAATAAAACATATTAATTAAATATAAGAATTACCTATAGAATGAAATGGGTATCAAAATCATTCCATAGGGTATAATAAAAGGGATTATAATAAGGGCATCTCTGAAATAATGGATTTAATTCATTCGTAGTCAAAATTAATAAAAAAATAAAATCATATCATGAATAATTATGTCCATCATAATTGAAAACTTTAAAAATATTAGTTAGGTAAAATAAAAAGGTGCCACTTTAGTGTGCTTTTAGGGAAAATATTAAATATTTGTTAAAGTAGATAAAGAATTAATTTTTCTAAAATACATAAAATGAAATAAAATATATTTTAATGATAAATTTATTTATTTAATAAAAATATACAAGTATTTTTCATTTTGAGAAAGTGGAATTGAAAATGGATATGGAATCAAAAAGTACAATTTAATTGGATTTTCTTATCAAGTGGAATTGATAAGGGACCCCTAAAAATGTAATTCCAATAAAAGGAAATAGTAATTGATATAAATAAATATTTTTGGTACTTATAATTATTATATCGTAGAAGTATATAAAATTAATTAAGAGATAAATTGATGAAAATAAAGATAAATCTTAACCTAAATGAAATGTGGAGGTTTAGAGAGATCCCTTACATTACCTCTTAATGTGTCATTAACATGCACATAATTTCCATGACAGTAAAATAGTGTTCATTAATTTATTAATTAAAAACATATTCCACATTTATTTGATCATTTATAATTTTATTATGTTCATTTATGGTCATTTTTATAAGTTATAAGGTTCTATTTCATCGTTCTAGAAGTTCTTATTACATGGTTTCACGGTCATCTCACTTGTTCATAATTAATGAAGTACATGTGGAATGGGAATAAAATTTAATATGTGATGTTAAATGGTATTCATACACATAAATATGTTTAAATAGTCCCATATATCATTTTTTCTCTATGATGATGATTCATATGATAAAATATCAATGATAATGGTTCAGTTTATTTTGGTTGGTTTATTAGACTATCATGAACTAGTTTTTTATTGATTATTTTGATTAAATAGTAGTTATAAAACATCAAATAAATTATAATATAAATATTAACATATCATTTAACCATAATAATTGTTTTATGGCCATCCATGTAGGATTTAAAAAAAACAAAATATCATTACCCATAGAGATCGTTAACAACAATAATTTGGTCAATGATTTTGTCTAATTGAATAAGAGGATATAAGAAAAGAGGTGGAAATTATATATCCCATTAGAATTATAAAATTATATTATATAAATTATATTGGATTTATCATATTTTTTGTATGAAAGGGGTGAGGAGAAGGATCAATACCATTTAAAAGATTTGGTTTAACGAAGTTTATTCTGGAATCTCATATTCTTGAAGGGCCTCTTATGGAACATGGAATTGGTATTTTTTAGAAAACAAATCTATTAAAAGTGGTTAAGAGGCTTGGGAATGGAATTGGGAAGAATATAAACGACATATGTAACTACCAAGTTCTTATTTGAGGTATGAATCTTTTATATTCTATTATTTTTTTAATATTCAAATATGGATTTCTATGAATCCCTTTTGAGGCATAGTGGTTTCGGGGGTGTTTGGGGCTGGTTTGTGGCTCAAAACCTAATTTTTGGTGTGAAATTATCCTAGAACATAGCTAGATCATAATATTCTAGGAAAGCTTCATGATTAAATAAATCCCTATGAGGATGGACAATGGGGATCCATAGTATTCAATGTTAGAAAAAACTGTCTAAAATGGGCCACAGAGTCATGTGATAAAGTAAGCAATTCTTATAGTGGGATTTGACCCTGTTTGCGCAAGGATATTCAAACAATGAAGGTAAAAAATGTGAGACACCCCAACTACTAGCAGACTTCATAAATTTCGCACACGGTTTAAATACCAAGCAGCCAAACCCTACGATGCAAAATTTTGGTTGAATATCAATTTTTTCCCTCAATTAATATTTTAAATGAAACATACATTCCAATTTACTCACCCATTGGATTAAGGCCTCCATTGAATCATTATTTGGTGTCTAAATTAAATATTGATATATCCCCTTTGTTTGGTATCAAATTTAGAGGTCATTCACCTCATTAGATCAACATTATAGAGTCTTGAATTTATTTTTTATCAATCCTCAATTAATTTGGTACTAGCTACAAAAATTTGGTGGAAGAAAATTTTCCCTATTATTTGTTTCTTAATTTTTTCTTATATTTTCTCCCAATATGAGCCAAATCAAGAGATAATACTAGAAAATCTCTCATTTATGGACTTGTGGTAGGTGGTCTCATTCCTATTGTTAAACTTTGAGGGGTTATATATATGTCATTATAGAACTCATCCAATATTATGATAATCTCCCATGAAATGACATTTAATCTATGAATTAATTTTTTTAGAATATCCTATGTAATTTAAGAGGAAATCATTTAATATTTATAGGTTGATACTCTTGAATGAAACCACCTTTTTATGTGAGTTTAATAATTAAATAGGCCATATTTATGTCATATGAATTGGGATACCCATGTGGTGTGTCCTTTAACCCATGCATTGGGATGCTAATAATGGATTGCTAAATTGTAATTGAATTGTGATATTAATTTTAATAGAATTTACTAATGGGAATGTATGAGATGACCATTCCCTAGGACGTTCCATGAAATGGCATGTAATGTTTTAGATTAATGTTTAAATGAATTTAGCTCGTGTGTAATTGAGAGGCATGCCTTCGATTCCAAGACTATGAATCTATTCACCTCATAAGGTGAATATAAAATTGAATGTTCTTGGTATTTACTGTGACATGTTTTGATGAAATATTTTAAATAAAGTTTATTAAATGTTATTGAGTTAGTTAAATAATTGTATTCCTTAGTTGAGACATAGATTCATATAAAAAATCCATGGATGGGCTCAGATTCATGATTGAATGATAAATGAAATGGTTATTATGATGTGTCATCCAAGCCAGAGAACAATCTAGGGTTCAATCTTTCCTTACAAATTATGGATGACCTATTTAGAAAATCCTGACATATGACTATAGGTGATTCGAGGCTAGATGATGTGTATCGATACTTATTAATTGAATGACCTTGAGTTGTTAAATGATCATGATTTAAAATTATCTTAGACTGGCTATTAAAGTAGTGTCATACCTTATAAATGAAATTGATTAAATGAACATAATTATAAATGGGAATCCAAACGTTCTAGGTTGATTTCTTTTTCTACATCCATTACTTATTACATTGCTTCCTACACACTGTTGTTATATATATTCACTGACTATATGTAATATACAGTGGGTGGATGCCTAATATTAATATAATTCACACACTTATTAGGCCACATTTGGATACCCAAATAGACTATATGATTGTAGGTATGGAAAAGGGAATGCTCCATACTAGAAGTTCATGATTTCTTCTTAGGAGGAGGGGAGTAGGGGACTGAGCTATGGCTCTTGATTCTATAGGGGACATTTTTTCTTCTTTTTTACTTTTGATATATGTTAATATTTGACCTGATGAGTACTTGTTTTGGACATTTTGTAGAGATATATGACATGTATCATCAATATCATTGTATATGATATTTAATTTTCTCTTTTTTTACTATTGTTGATCTATTGTCTAGATGATTTACTAATTCCTCGACTTATATGTTATTGATATTATATTGGGTTACACTCTTGTGAATATGGAATAGTCTTCCAATGTGCATTCCTAGGCCCTCACTACTAGTCATAAGCTTCTCCATTTTTGGGAGATATGCTTTAATACATGTGGCCAATCAGGCTAGGGGAAACATTGAGTGGCATCTGGGTCAAGGATGTTACAATATGGTATCAGATGAATTATTTTCAAGTATTCATTAATATTTTATAAAAATGGAATATGATATGAAGGAATAGGGTTTCTTTAAGGAGTAATTCGCAGGAGTAGCAACCCTACATACAAGAAAAATCAAAATTTTATTGAATCAAATTATAATGTTCTACATTTTGATTAATATAGTTGATTTTAATCCATTTTTGGGTGTTGAGAATTAATTATGATGTTGTTATTGATATTATTATTCACTCTATTATATTTAAACCCCATGAGATGAGGGTATTTCATCTCATGTATGATGTTATGCACTTTACTAGAATCGTTGTACGTACATTATTTCATTCCATTTAGGATTAATTACTTGTTTGATTTTGATGTGATAGGTCTCATGATGGATATAAATGTGGTTTTGAGGTGTATTTTGGAACATGTTACGCTATGAAGTAGATGGATTCTAGAATTTGGTCCCTTAGCAGTATTGCCCCTCATAGATTGTAATTTGATGAACCATTAGGTTCAACCTATATAATGTGAATTCTAAATGATAAAAAATTTGAGTAAAATTGAATATGTTGTGTCAAATGAAAAATAAAATGAGATGGGAATTGAAATTCTTTATAATCGAGAACACGACCCACACCCAACCATTATAGTTGGTATTATGCAACATCTCCAGATTTTATATATTATTTGTACATGGACTAGACCAAACTCATATAGATGGAAGAGGGGTGTTTTCTAATAATGGACTGATTATACCCAACCTCTTTTAGAATGTTTTCTTTTATACTATAAAATATGATAATAAATCATGATCTGTGGCGCGTACTTTGAATTTTTAGAGGTATTTTACCATGAAACCCTCTTATCATATGTCGGGAAGGTGTCGATAACATACTCTTGAGGTGGTGGGCCATAGGATTCTTATGGATCCTCTAATTGTTCCAACTGTGGAACTAGAGGTTTCATTAGACAACGGTGTTGATGAAATGTTCGATAATAGGTTCATGTTCTTTATGTAGAATATTCTAGGAGCACAGTGGCCATCGTAGACTATAGAATATTCGATGTTTGAGTTCTAGTAGTAGCAT
Organism: Viscum album; assembly: GCA_963277665.1. Classification (NCBI taxonomy): domain Eukaryota; kingdom Viridiplantae; phylum Streptophyta; class Magnoliopsida; order Santalales; family Viscaceae; genus Viscum; species Viscum album. Next base: position 422,356,015 of record OY728148.1, read on the forward strand.
CAAACCAAATTTTTAGGGGATAGAGAACCTTAGGATATAATTTCATGGATAGAGGCCATGCTAACTATCTTCGAGAAAATAGAAATTCCTTTTGAGAGGGGGGTAAATATATATATATGTGTGTGTGTGTGTGTGTGTGTGTGTTGTGTGATTCCTCCAAGATATATCGGGATTTCATCACATAGACAAAATATCATCAAGATATTCCTTGGAATGATCTTATAAAAATTTCTATGACTTCATCAATCCCAAGACATTGTGGTCTGATAAAGCTAGAGAGTTTATTCCCTTGGAGTAAGGCATGCTGTCAGTTGCGAATTATTTAGCGCATATTATTGAGCTCCATTGGTTTTCATATATTATAATGGATGACAGGCTATCTAAATCTTGGAAATTTGATTATGTTCTTAGGAATTAAATATTATCATATTTGAATGTTTTTTGGTTGAATATCGTTTTTTGAATAGTGAGTTAGGCTCTTATTATAAGGTATAACCTGAGAGAGGTTGGTGCAGCGAGCCAAGATGGTTGACTTCCCCATATGGATCTATGTCAACCTCTAGTAAAAAGCATCATCAAGACCATATACATGGTGATATTGGAATTAATAGCACATACTCGGGTAGCTGGGTGAGGTTCTACAAGTGTTGTGCGATGGTACATATGATGCCTCAGTGTATGAGAGACACAGTCGAGTGTCGATCATATAAGATGATGGGTACTCCACAATGCTTCTATATAACTTTTCCACCATCATAAAGTTAGAGTGGTTCGATAACAAATTAACATTCAAGAGTGGGGTCAACATATTCTCATTAAATTGGGAGATATTGTACAACTGGTTGATTATCCTAAGGTAGTTTTCTTTGATATTGTAGTCAAAACCCAATTTTACAGTGACAACAGGGATTCTCTTCTTAGGGAATCCATGGAGTTTCATAAGGTCACAGTTCATGCCATAAATATACAGTGAGCCAGACCCCCGAGGAGAATGATTCTAAAACTTATACAATCATATTCACTATTTTATTGGTCTCTACATTATCTTCTTCATGGTATTATACAAGATCTTATAATAGATTTATATATATGTCCATTGTGGATAGCCTTCTACTCAGTGTCTATAATTTTGATTCCATCATGATGCTTGACAATCCATTGGGAATTAGAATGAGTGATTGTCACGACCCATCTACGGGACCTGTGTCGTGACTTCCCCAAGCCCGCCTTCCATAGGCCAGGGGCTGGCGACTAGCACCAAGGTGTAAAATCCCAGAAAAAGGGAAGGTATTGCCTATGAAAAGTAAACAAGCACTACAGAGTAAGCAAGTGGAAAGGTAAACACTAAGTAAAAGCTGGTACAACAGTATGTGCGGAAAAGTAAAGGGGGGCCGGAAATTCAAGCCCAACTGTAAAGTACAACTGAAAGGGAAAAACCAGCAACTGAAAAGTAAAGCTACAACGTCGAGCCATCCTCTGGAAGTCCCACCTGAAGGGTGGGTATAGAAATCCTCCACTGCTCCTCGGGTCCAGTCGACCACTCCGAGTGCGTCCCGCCCAGTGGTCCTCATCCAAGTATCGTCCTGCTCCGCAATCCTCCACCGCGATCAGCGCTATCCGTCGTATGCATCCAACACAACAAAGTGCGGGCATAGCCCGTGCAGGGGTGAGTATAACGATACTCAGTGGGGACCCCGAGACCCTCAAGGTCTCACTAAAACCAACTATGATAACCACAAAGAAGATCTCAACAGATAACCTCTACTTAGGTATATGCCCATACATAAACCTATGTTACCAAGTAACCCGTCACAATCATGAGAAAACACAGAGATTATGAAATCAACGGATAACCACCAACCAGGTATATGCCCATACATATACCCAAGTTATCAAGTAACCCATCACAATCATGAGGAAACACAAAGATCAAAGACTCACCTCAAACCAGGATTTTCATTATCAAAACCGCAACTACCGAAGAACCTCATCTCTAGAGTGTACAGTGGTCCTGTCACGACTCTGAGGTACTTCTCACTAACTTATGACTGTTGTAGTACTCCACCTATCGAGTACTGCGGGCCTGCTGCTACAACCAAGCGCTCTCCCAAGCCGCTACAACCAAGCGCTCTCCCATGCCGCTACAACCAAGCGCTCCTCCGTCGTGGGTCTACCGCTACAACCAAGTGCTCTCTTGTGCCGCTACAACCAAGCGCACTTATGTCGTGGGTCTGCCGCTACAACCACGTTCTCCCCTGTGCCGCTACAACCAATCACACCTATGAAGTGGGTCTTCCGCTACAACCAAGCGCTCCCCTGTGCCGCTATAACCAAGCGCACCTCTGTCGTGGGTTTGCCGCTACAACCAAGCGTTCCCCTATGCCGCTACAACCAAGCGCACCTCTGTCGTGGGTCTGCCGCTGCAACCAAGCGCTCCCCACTGGGCTTTCTGTAACACAATGAGTTGATTGATCAGCAGTCGTCAGGTCTTAGTCGGCTACACAGTCTCCGTATTCTGCACGCTCATCTCCGGGAGGGTCCTCTCCACGAGCTGCTGGTCGATACTACAAGTATCACAAGGTTCCACTAAAAAGTATCTCAAGGGACCGCCTCGTCACAGGGGTCTCAACACAATAGACGACACGTCATTCGGACGCCCGGTCTGTGAGTTACTAGCCTTTTTGTCCCAGCGGCCCGATTGGTTTCATTTGCGAACCAACCCGGCCGTATCTCAACTATACCCCGAACTCCCATAGGGTATACTCAAAGGGACTGTTTCTCAATGTGAACACCAACGCTGCTGACGGTTCGTCAAACGGACGTTCAGTCTGAAAGATATCAGCTTTCTGTTCGAGGGGCCCGGTTGGATTTCAGGTACAATCCAACCCGTCCACTATCCAACAGCAACCAAAACTCGGGTGAAGTATGCCAAAAGTTTTTTCTCTTCAAAAGGAATTCAACGAGACAGACAGCGCGTTAATCGGACGCCCGGTCTGTGAGTTATTGGCTTTTTCGTTCCAGGGGCCCGGTTGGTTTTTAAGGAAAAACCAACCCGACCATACTCCACCTGCATCCAAACCTCGGGAGGAGTGATCCAAAAGATCCGTCTCACTTAGAGGAATCCACCAATGTCGACGGCACGTCAATCGGACGTCCAGAGCTCAAGATAGAAGCGTTTCTACTCCGAGGGCCAGGTTGGTTTCGTGTACGAACCAACCCGACCAAACCCAAAGTTTTCCGAAACCTTGAGTGAAATATACCGAAACGACCGTCTTGATCCATGTATCACATCGCCGCTGACAGCGTGTCATTCGGAGGCCCGTAGCTCAAGTTACGGCCAAAAGACCGAAAACGGTCCGAAGACGGGGGGTCTGGGCCCGGGCCGACCCGGCCCGACCCCCCCTGGGTCGGCCGAATCGGGTTGACACGAACCGGGTCAACCAGACCTAGTCCGACCCAGATGGACCCGGTCTGGTCCGGTCAGAGCGCAGCCCGGCCCCGCCGGCCCAGCTCGGCTCGGTCGAGCGGCCGAGCAGCGCGGGGGGCTCGCTGCCCCCGCGTGACAGCACCGCGGCCCCCTCGGGGGGCCGCCCTGGTCAACGGACGTGGCACAGGCCACGTCCCACGTGTACGACGAACCCGCGCGGCCGTGGGTCCACTGCTGCCGCCGCCGCCGCCGCTTCAACCGCGGTGGCCTTGTCCGGCGACGCGCCGGGGCGCTGCCGGTGGCTTCCACGGACCACCGGAGTTGCACCGGTGGTCCGACTTCCTTCCCGTCTGTGTCGTTGCTCCTCCTAGGTCCTGTTCTTCAATGCGGTGTCAACGGATTGTCCCTGTGGCATGTTTTGTCATCGCCTTCCAAATCCGCACAACAACGAAGAACGGTGGAGGGTTGACGGGCCGTGTTCTTTTGGCCCGCACCCTCCGCGTTAGATAATAACAATCGGGAGAATTATTCAACACATGAAAACATAACCAAAAACAATTTTAATGAATTAAAATTGTTCTTAAGAACCGGGTTGTTCATTTTGAATGGAAACAATCATGGGAATATAAAAACATCCAAATAAAATCCCTACCTCGTCAAGTCGTCGCACGAGAGTTCTTCGCAGAATCGACCGTCGCGGAACAAGGGAATCGTCGCGTCATGGAAGTGCGTTGTGTCTTCGCGGAAGGGCGTCACGTCGATGATCTCCGAGGATCAAAAACATACATATTTAATTTTAATAATTAAATACATATTGAAGTTATAATCCACAAAGGAATTTAAAGAACCGCAATATCTCACCTCAACGGATGATCGAAGATTTTGTTGCGGAGGACGGAACGTCACAGAAGATCGTCACGGAAGAGGAAATGTTGGCGTCGCGGCACACTGCGTCACGTCGTCGATTTCCGCGGTTTCGGCATTCTTCGTCGGAGTTCGGCGCTCTTCGTGTTCTTCGCGTTCTTCGCATTCTTCGTGAAGAAGGAGGAAGATCCTTAGAGGTTCTTCAAAGGTTTAACACAACATTTCAAAAGGAGAGTGTGTTGGACTTATTTTATTAACATTCTAACAAATGAAAACGTGTTAAGAAACGATTGAAATTAATTCATAGAATTAATTTCAACGAATAAACCGCCCATTTAATTCAACGAAGAAAACTGCCCAAGTAATTTTGCGTTATGAAATTAAGAAAATGCGTCAGTTGACTTTCATAATGATGGGTTTTCGCGGGTGCGTTACTTAGCGGAAAAGAAACGGTGGGGCTCGTGCGGGTCCCACCTCAAAAATATCCTACCAAGAGGGTAGGATACTTTTGGATACAACCCTATCCGCATCAACTCAGCTTAAGCCGCTCTAAGTGGCTTCAAGTGGCTTCCAAGTGGCTTAAGTGAAATAAAAATAAAATTGTCGCACAACTTTATTTTATTTCATAACTTTAAACCCAAAAATTAAAAACCACACTCGAGCAAACGCAACTCCGGAATAGGCGTTTCTAAGAAAGTACCGGCACTGCGATTCCATCGGTGCCCTCTGAATTCGATTCGGAGCACCGGTTCAAAATTTAGAAAAACCCGCTCGTCCGTTCACTGAACGTACCCAAGCCAAACTTCGGAAAATTTTTCCGGGCACACTGTGCCTCAGAATCAGGTGCCGTCAGAAACTGCGTTCTTGTAAAATTCCAAATAAAATTAAGAAAAAAATTTCCTTGAAATTTACAGGTCTTTACATTACTCCCACTACAGGGCTTTACGTCCCCGTAAAGCTTCACCACAAACATAGGGATACAAATGCGGTACTGAGCACGCATCTGAGCCTCCCTCTCCCAAGTACTCTCCTGGAGGTTCCCAAGCTTCCATCTGAAGCACACTAGAGGAATCGATCGTCCACAGAGGACCCGCTCCTGTCGATCCTCGATCTCCACTAGGACCTCCACAAAAGTCACCCCATCATCAAAGACCAGCTCTCCATGGTCAAAGATTTGTGTCGGGTCGTGCACGTATCTCCTCAGCTGAGATACGTGGAAGACGTCGTGCACCCGGTGCAACTGAGGGGGTAGAGCCAGGCGATAATCCACCTCTCCAATCCTGCTGAGGACCTGGAAAGGTCCGATGAAGCGTGGAGACAACTTGTCGCCTCGTCCAAATCTCTGTAATACACGTCGAGGTGAGACACGCAAGAAGACATGGTCGCCATCCTTGAACTCTAGTGGCCTCTGCCTCTTGTTAGCACAAGACTTTTGTCGGTTCTGAGTCATACTCATCCGCTCCTGGACGACCAGGACCTTTTCTGTGGTGGCCTGGACCATCTCCGGCCCCACAAGTGCTACTAAGATTTATTCTTTGCCGATAAGAGAAATCTGGTCTCATCCCCTGGATGAACCGCTTCCTTTGCCTAATACAGTCAATCCCGACATGGATGGTACTAATCCAAACCAAGGATGACGTTGTAAGTCCTCGACACTACTACCAAGAGATCCAACCGTTACTCTCACCTCCAAGGGTTGAGTCACACTGTCGACATCAGTGTGTGGTAACTGGGTCTCCTCCAGTAGATGTCTCACAAGTGAGGGTCAAGTCAACAGTCTAACTGGAAGCTCTTAGTAACAACACAAAAGAGGACAGGAATAAAAAGACATCACAAGGGTATTCATCTTTTATTATAGCATCTCATAATACAAAGACACTACACCATAGCAAAAAGGAGCTAGATGTTCAAAAGACATATCCACTAGTTCCACTCCAGTCCATCTGCTCCCAGAGATCCATGATCGAAGGCCTCAGCTGCCTGACGCTGAGCTCTCCCATGTCCACCAACTCCCTATGGTCGGGGTGGACCTCATGGGGGTGGTGGTTGCAACACCTCGAAGCGTCGTCCACTACATGCTGCTCGGTCAGATCCTCTGCCACAGTCTCCTGCTCCATGCGATCTGCCTCGATCGAACCTATGCCTCTGCCTAGGAGGTCCTTCATTCATCTTCTGGTCATCTGTATGGCGAGTCAGAGAGTCACGAGCCATGTGACCAACCCCGCCACAGGAGTAACATTGTCCGCTCATAGTAAATCGTTGTCCACCCCGAGTACCTCGCACAAATGACCATGTGTCACACGGTCGACCACCGGTAGGTCTAGTCCTCTTGGACCCATGTGTCATCTGTTTACTGCCCACTGTAGAATACTTTTCCTCATGCCGGATAGTGGTGGGTCCTGCTGCTGGAGACTGCTCCTCAAGGAAACTCTCCAATAAGAGGGCTCCCTCCAACACTCCTATCTGTGTCAGAATGCTGTGAGAACAACTGAATATCTGATCTCTCTCCTGATACCCTGCTCGAAGGTTCGGTCCCTGAAGAATGGGCCCCGTACCATGTTTGTGAAATAGCGCGAGAAATCGTTAAACCTTGCTGCGTACTGGGCTACTGTCATGCTGCCCTACCGCAGCTGTAGTAGCTCCTGAATGTGCACCGCTCGGAGGGTGGCTGGGACGAACTCTGAGCGAAAAAGGCTCTCAAAGTCCGTCCAAAGGAGTGATGCCTCGTTGTGCACATGGAGCATCAAGCTCCACCATCTACCTCCTGCCGCATGGAGGAGGCTCACTGCAAGGACCACCATAAGGTCCGCTAGTGTCCTCACTAGCCTGAAAACTCGAACAACTGCCTCCAGCCAGTCCTCACCTGCCTGGGGGTCCGTCTCCCCGCGGAACCTGGGCGGTCGCTAGCGCTGGAACTCATGCAGTGCACTAAGGCGACGTGCATCGTCAGCGGCTGGGGCTGGAAGTATCGGTGGCTCGACAGGTAGAGGTAACGCCGGTGCCTCTACTGTCAAAGGGCCATGTACCGAGGCCTCGTCGCTCGGCGGGATGTCGTCACATACAACACTCGGAACCCTAGCTGGCTGCCATCGTGGGGCCATCCTGAAAGGAAACAGGTGCGCCCCGGTCAAAACAGTATACCTGGTGAGCTGACACGAGTAATCACAAAGAAAACTTGAAACACACATGCAATCAATGTTTTCGTGCATTAAGTCGGAATTCAGAAGTTATAGTCCTGGTGTATGGATAGGTCGGCCGCCGCACCAACACTGGACTCCCTGGACTGATAACCACACCCAATACACTAAACACTATTGCTTCACATAGAAGAATGATCAGAGTCTACGGTAGAACCGACCACCTCTGATACCAATTTTTCACGACCCGTCCTCGGGACCCGTGTCGTGACTACCCCAAGCCCGCCTTCCATAGGCCAGGGGCTAGCGACTAGCACCAAGGCGTAAAATCCCGGAAAAAGGGAAGGCATTTCCTTTGAAAAGTGAACAAGCACTACAGAGTAAGCATGTCGAAAGGTAAACACTAAGAAAAAGCTGGTACAACAGTAAGTGCGGAAAAGTAAAGGGGGCTGGAAATACAAGCCCAACTGTAAAGTACTACTGAATAGGGAAAAACTGCAACTGAAAAGTAAAGTCGCAAGGTTGAGCCGTCCTCTGGATGTCCCACCTGAAGGGTGGGTACAAAAAGCCTCCACTGCTCCTCGGGTCCAGTTCACCGCTCCGAATGCGTCCTGCCCAGTGGTCCACCTCCAGGTACCGTCCGGCTCTGCAAGCCTCCACCGCGATCAGCGCTGTCCATCGTCTGCATCCAAAACAACGAAGTGTGGGCATATCCCGTGCAAGGGTGAGTATAACAATACTCAGTGGGGACCCTGAGACCATCATGGTCTCACTAAAACCAACAAGGATAACCACAAAGAATATCTCAACAAATAACCCCTACTTAGGTATATGCCCATACATAAAACTAAGTTACCAAGTAACCCGTATCAATCATGAGAAAACACAGGGATTATGAAATCAACGGATAACCACCACCCAGGTATATGCCCATACATATACCCACGTTATCAAGTAACACATCACAATCATGAGGAAACAAAAAGATCAAAGACTCTGCTCAAACCAGGATTTTCATATCGAAACCGCAACTGCCGAAGAACCTCGTCTCAAGAGTGTACAGTGGTCCTGTCACGACTCCGAGGTACTGATCACTAACCTATGACTATTGTATTACTCCACCTATCGAGTACTGCGGGCATGCTGCTACAACCAAGCGCTCTCTCGTGCCGCTATAACCAAGCGCTCTCCCGTGCCGCTACAACCAAACGCTCCTCTGTCGTGGGTATGTCGCTACAACCAAGCGCTCCCCTGTGCCGCTACAACCAAGCACACCTATGTCGTGGGTCTGCCGCTACAACCAAGAGCTCCCATGTGCCTCTACAACCAAGAGCAGCTCTATCGTGGGTCTGCCGCTACAACCAAGCACTCCCATGTGCCACTAGAACCCAGCGCACCTCTGTCGTGGGTCTGCCGCTACAACCAAGCACTCCCCTGTGCCGCTACAACCAAGCGCACCTCTGTCGTGGGTCTGCCGCTACAACCAAGTTCTCCCCAATGGGTTTTCTATAACACACCGAGTCCTTCGATCAGCAGTCGTCAGGTCTCAGTCGGCTACACGGTCTCCGTATTCCGCACGCTCATCTCCAAGAGGGTCTGCTCCACGAGCTGCTGGTCGATACTACAAGTATCAAAAGGTTCCACGAAGAATTATCTCAGGGGACCGCCTCGTCACAATGGTCTCAACACAACAGACGTCGCGTCAATCGGACGCTCGGTCTGTGAGTTACTAGCCTTTTCGTCCCAGGGGCCCGGTTGGTTTCATCTGCGAACCAACCCGGCCATATCTCAACTGTACCCCGAACTCCCATAGGGTATAAAAAAAGGGACCGTTTCTCAACGTGATCACCAACGCCGCTGATGGTTCGTCAAACGGACGTTCGGTCTGAAAGATATCAGCTTTCTGTTCCAGGGGCCCGGTTGGATTTCAGGTACAATCCAACCCAGCCACTATCCAACAGCAACCAAAACTTGGGCAAAGTATTCCAAAAGTTCCGCCTCTTCAAGAGGAATTCAACGAGACAGACGGCGCGTCAATCGGACGCCCAGTCTATGAGTTATTGGCTTTTTCGTTTTAGGGGTCCGGTTGGTTTTTAAGGCAAAACCAACCCGACCGTATTCCACCTGCGTCCAAACCTCGGGCGGAGTGAGCCAAAAGATCCGTCTCACTTAGAGGAATCATCCAAAGTAGACGGCATGCGAATCGGACGTCCGGAGCTCAAGATATGAGTGTTTCCGCTCCGAGGGCCCGGTTGGTTTCGTGTACGAACCAACCCGGCCGAACCCAATGTTTTCCGAAACCTTGAGTGATATATACCAAAACGGCCAGCTCGATCCAAGGATCGCATCGCCACTGACGGCGCGTCGTTCGGAGGCCCGTAGCTCATTTTATGGCCAAAAGACCGAAAATGGTCCGAAGATGGGGGTCTGGCCCCGGGCCGACCCGGCCAGACCCCCCCTAGGTCGGCCGAACTGGGTTGACCCGAACCGGTTCGAACCGACCTGGTCCGACCCGGCTGGACCTGGTCTGGTCCAGCCAGGGCGCAGCCCGGCCCGGCTCGGCTCGGCCGCGCAGCCGTGTAGCGCGGGTGGCTCGCTGCCCCCGCGTGACAGCACCGCAGCCCCCGCGGGGGGCCGCCCTGGTCAACGGATGTGGCAATAGCCGCATCCCGCGTGTGCGCCGGACCAGCGCGACCACGGGTCCGCTGGCTCCACTGCCGTCGCGTCTTCAGACGCAGTGGCCTTGTCCGGCAACGAGCCGGGGCGCCGCCGCCTCCGGCCGCCGACGCCGCTGGTGGCTTTTGCGGGCCACCGGAGTTGCTCCTATGGTCCGACCTCCTTCCCGTCTACGCCGCTGCTCCTCCCGGGTCCCGTTCTTCACTGCGGTGTCAACGGATCGTCCCTGCGGCATGTTTTGTCGTCGCCCGCCAAATCCACACAACAACGAAGAACGACAGAGGGTTGTCGGGCCGTGTTCGTTTGGCCTGCACTCTCCGCGTTAGATAATAACAGTCGGGAGATTTATTCAACACATGAAAACATAACCAAAAACATTTTTAATGAATCAAAATTGTTCTTATGAACCGGTTTCGTCATTTTGAATGGAATCAGTCATGGGAATATAAAACATCCAAATAAAATCCCTACCTCGTCAAGTCGTCGTATGAGTGTTCTTCGCGGAATCGACCATCGCGAAACAAGGGAATCGTCGCGTCGTGGAAGGGCGTCGCGTCGTCGCGGATGGGCGTCGCGTCGACGATCTCCGAGGATCAAAAACATACAGATTTAATTTTAATAATTAAATCCATATTGAAGTTATAATCCACAAAGGACTATAAATAACCGCAATCTCTCACCTCAACGGATGATTGACGATTTTGTTGCGGAGGAAGGAACGTCGCAGAAGAACATCGCGGAAGAGGAAAAGTTGGCGTCGCGGCACACGACGGCCGTCGTCGATTTCTACGGTTTCGGCGTTCTTCGTCGGAGGCCAGCGTTCTTCACATTCTTTGAATTCTTCACGTTCTTTGTGAAGAAAGAGGAAGGTCCTTAGAGCTTCTTCAAAGGTTTAACACAACATTTCAAAAGAAGAGTGTGTTGGCCTTATTTTATTAACATGCCAACAAAACGAAAACGTGTTAAGAAACGAATTAAATTAATTCATAGAATTAATTTCAACGAATAAACCGCCCATTTAATTCAACGAAGAGAACCGCCCAATTAATTGGTTCGTTAAGAAATTAAGAAAACGCGTCAGTTGACTTTCATAATGACGGGTTTTCGCGGGTGCGTTACTTAGCGGGAAAGAAACGGTGGGGATCATGTGGGTCCCACCTCACAAATATCCTACCATGAGGGTAGGATACTTTTGGATAGCACACTATCCGCATCCACTCAGCTTAAGCCACTCTATGTGGCTTCATGTGGCTTCCAAGTGGCTTAAGTGAAATAAAAATAAAATTGTCGCACACCTTTATTTTATTTCATAACTTTAAACCCAAAAAATAAAAACCACACTCGAGAAAACGCAACTCCGGAAGAGGCGTTTCTAAGCAAGTACCAGCGCTGCGATTCCATCGGTGCCCTCAGAATTCGATTCCAAGCACCGGTACAAAAGTTAGAAAAACCCACTCGTCCGTTCACTGAATGTACCCGAGCCAAACTTCAGAAAATTTTTCCGGGCACACCGGGCCTCGGAATAAGGTGCCGTCAGAAACTACGTTCTTCTAAAATTCCAAAGAAAATTAAGAAAAACATTTCCTTGAAATTTACGGGTCTTTATAGTGATGTACATTAGTAGAGGGAGTGACCCTTGATATTTTTAGATGTACCTTTTAATGACACACAGTTTTCCATGATATGACATGTTTTGACATCATTCAAGGGATGGAGTAATTGGTATCCTTTTATGATTTTATGGATTTATATCCCCATAGAGTGTACCCCAAATCATAGGAGGATGATGATTTCATTCAAAAGGGTGAATGGGATTCCCAAGAGACATCATAGGGACTTGAGATTACTGGTATTGGCGCTATGATATCCTATATTGGGAGAATATTATAGAAGGTTAGGGAACACCCAAAATAGGTTTCTGTCTAGTGGTTTATTTTTTTAGGGATGTATTCCTAGAAATATTTTCAGTATTTCATCTAGTGAGATAGGTATAGTTAATTATTATGCTATATTCAAGAGCTAAATAGCTATCCATTTATCCTTATATGATGGATATTACTGAAATACAAGATCTCAAGAAGAAATTAGAGGATTTAAAATAAATGTGTTTCATCAGAGAAAGTACTTATCTAAGGTGTTCTCTAGTGTTTTTTTCGAAAAATGTGGGTGGTATCCCTAGGCTATGTGTGGATTACTGGATGTTTAACTAGCTGATGGTTAAGAATTGGTATCCTCATTCTTGGATTGATGATATATTTGACCATATCTGATGTGGTATAGTTTTCCAAATGATTGACTTGAGATCTGGTTATCATTTGGTTCATGTTATGCCATCAAACAAAGATCACACAACATTTTTTTCTAGGTATGGTCAATACGAGTTTTTGGTTATATTTTTAAGTACCTGGAACATGCTAGTGGTCTTCTTGGAACTGATGAATGGTGACTTCCATACATATCTATATTCTCTTGTGGTGGTTTTCATGTATGAAATAATGGTGTATTATCAAAATAAACATGAATGTTCCAAACATATTGAGATCATATTAAATACACTAAGAGGGAATCATTTATTTATATGATTAAAAAGTGTACTTCTGGATATATCATAATCACTAACTAATTCACATTATCTAATAGACATGAGTATCATTTGTCCCATATAAGGTTATATTTTTGGATTCTTAGTTGTATACCAGGAACCTCATTGAGGTATGAAGTATCCCAGGGATGGCTGGTTACAACATAATTTTCTTATAATAATTCTCATTCCTAGAGGCACCACTTATGGGATTGACTAAGAAGGGTCTATTTTTTACATAATAAGATTCCAATGAGTTGGAATTTAAGGAATATAATGAGATATTGAAATTACAACCAAATATTGATTTTTCCTAATCTAGGTGGGAATTACACTATTTACAGTTTTGCATCCAGTATCAAACTAGAAGTAGTGCTATTATAGGGAGATATAGTCATGGAATAGGGGTCTCGGCAGTTGTGTCTATATTAGAGTAATTATCCAATGAATAATCTTATATTGGTTTTAGATGTTCAATAATTCAACTGTAGGATACATTAATTTAATAGAGATCATTTTTTAGTGTACATGGACCACACAATCCTCATGTAAATATTTAAAAAGTGTGGTCAGATCCTTAGACATCAAAGATTGATGGAATAAATAGAGTATAATGATTTTTACCTCGCTTTAATATTTTAAAATTCAATGATGTGTCCGGTGAATTTTTCAGGAGGACTTATATACATGCAGTTTAGTATGCCAGTACTAAGTGACCACTCATGGATTTGTTCTTTGAGATTCACTTGACGAATCACAACATTCAGGGTAAGAATTTTTTATAATCCCTATATTTCACCTCTATATGGAATGATAGTGTTAGGATTATGCAATTATCATATTCATACATCCTCTTTCTATAGGAGAGTGTGGTGTGAGAAGACCCTCTTCCAGGTTGGAGCATAGGTGAGGATGACATCCTCTATGAATAAGGTCATGTATGGATTTTTTTATATGAGTGATGAGATTATGTTATACATTCATGAATCTGTGTGGGTGCTTCACCTTGGTGTCACCAAGATATATCAAGATTTACATCGACATTACTAGTGGCCGTGTATGGAAAATTATTGAGATCATTTTTTCCTAAAATGTTCCACATTTCATCAGGTCATGGTAGAACATCGGAAAATAGAAAAACATTTACAGTAGATACCCATTATTTTGTGCAAAGAGGATGAAGTCATGATGGGTTCATGAAAACATTATTGATTAATCCTCAAGGTAATGATGCTATTAAGTTTCTAGTTGACATGCTCATAAAGGATGCACATTTCCTTCAAATTAACAAAACTTCAAATGTTGATGATCATGGAAGGTTGTACATCTATGAGATTATATGAAATCATGGGGTAAATAATACAATTATTTTAGTTTGGGACACTAGTTTATATTAATGTTCTTTAAATTCCTACAAATGACATTGTGTACATGGTGCTCATGAGAATAATATTCCACCCTATACATATGGTCTGTTAGATTGAATGATTCCTATTCATAAGTACATTCTACTATAATGTGACCTGGATATTGGGGGATCATGGAAGTTGTATATACCCCTGATATTATTCTCCAACAACAATATCTTACAGGATATTATTTATATGGAAACTTAGGTGGATTTATTTAAAAAGGACTATTTGACCAACCATGTACTGTTTAGAGGTAAGAGAGGCTACTATGCTTGAACATCATCTTGTTCACGAGACCACAAAGAAGTTACAGATTATTCAAAAGAAGGAGGCTATTGTGTAGTCTCATAATAAATCATACATAGATATCTAAAAACATTATATATATATCGATGTCGGGGATCATGTTTTCTTATGTGTTTCACTATGATTGGGACACTATAGGATTAGGAGATAGGGTAATATTTCACTGTGGTATGATGGGCCACTTGAGATTCTAGAGAGAGTCAGTCAGGTATACTGTCAGTTATAATTACCAATGAGGTATGGTTGCATGGATGATGTCTTCCATGTATCTCGATTACACTTCTATCATTTATACTCATCTAATGCATTTATACCTAAGGAGGTCTATTGAAATGAATATTAATCTTTGAGGAGAATCATTTATGTATTGTGGATTATATAATAAAGGATATTTGAGGTCATTCAACTCCTATAGCAAGGGTGTTATGGAAGAATGGTTGAGTATAAGATAATACCTAGGAGCAGGATGATAATGTAAAATCATAGTGGCCAGATTTTTCATAGATCATGCTTCACCACCCATTGATGTGAAATTCAGGGAAAATTTCATTAAGGGAAAAGTTTGTAAGAACTCAGTTCTTCATTGTGGTTTAAATAATTTATATTGTATCAATTATCTATTTAAATGTTTTAATATGGCATAATAAGAAATCCATTTGGGGTTATAAAAGTCTTGATGGTGTTTAGGGATAGTTCGGTGGCTGGAACCAAGATTTTGGAGAAAAAACATGGTTCATGATTATTAAAACTATGTGGGGTAGGTCGAATGGTTAGAAAAAACCATGCAAGGATGGACAAGGGGGAGAAATGGGTTTATTAATTAGACAAAAAGGGTGAATTAGGTCAAATTAACCTATGATAATGTTTTCAATTTTGATAGTGGGATTTGGAACAGTTTTTCCATGGTCAGACAATGGGATGCATGAAAATCTAATGTGAGTACCTTTTATTTAATAGCATGTATGAAATATGATACCAAGAACTTATGGTAATATAAAATCTAGATAATTTATAATATATTTACTTTTTAAAATAGATTATATTTATTTCAATGAAAGAAACACTGAGTTAGCTTGCATTAAATGAAAGAGAGATCTTACTTGTTATATTATGTTACATGAAATATTGACCATACTCGATAGCTTGAGTTACACAAAAGACTGGCCATTCTTGATAACATTCATTACATTTGTTACCGAGCTTCACCAAATAACAATATATTATTAAAGTATTATTATTAAATATAATATTATAGAACCAAGCCATTATGTTAGCTGTTATGAATAGTATTAACTAATTTATGAAAACCAATGGGTTTTTTAAATATATATTTATTTAATCAGTTACAAATTACTGAGAAATTAAAATAAGAACAAATGGGATATAAAAAGAAATATTATTATTTTTATGCTTCCAAAGATGTTTTTTCGTAATAAACAAAATTTAAAAAATTATATAATTATTATAATGAAATATATCTATTATATATCCAATGAAATATTTTTTGTGTTCATCCAGTATGTTATAAATTCATGAGACAATAATGAAATATATTTTACACATAAAAACCTATATTTTTATAAAGGCAATTTTATCACCTTTTAATGGTGAATGCATTTCAAATATAAATTTTCAAACACGAATTGAATTATTGTTTCCAAATAAAATTAATCACTTAATGATAAAAATAACAATTAGGTTAGGGTGAATTTTTTAATTTTTATGAAACATTACATTATTTAATGAATAATTAAAAATACTGCATTTTAGTTCAAAACATCATTTTCATCTTATTTATTTATAAGGATAATTTATTCTTTTAATTGGTTTTAAAGATTAATTAAATATTTTTTTCACTTAATACAATTTTTGGCATTGTAATCAATTTCACTTTACAATTTATTATATAAACATATAAAACATTCACATGTTTTTTTCTTAAAAACCTGCATTTCTGTCTCCTCTCCAAACATTAAATTAAACTAATTTCATTCACTAATATGATTGTAATATTGAAAAATTATTTCAATATATTGGAATAATCAGAATTTAAAATATATAATAAGTATGACCTTATTTTTTACCTATAATACTATTAAATGTGATTTAATGTAATTACAATGATTAAGGTTAAATTGAGTTTAATAAGGGACTAAATCTTAGCCTTTATGACCAAAACATCTTAAAATATTTTCCAAAATCCATGGTATAGCCACAATTCTTCCATAATCCTAAAATTATTGTGTTTTTTTATTTTTGAATACTTCTTGAGGTAAAAATTTGGGTACACCTAGGATCTTTTTAAAAATACTTATAGAAGAAGTTTCCTCCCTTATAAAAGGCCACAACCTCTCTCCATTCCTAAAATATATCAAAACACTTATGTTCAGAAAATATCAAAGTATATAGCCTCCCAAAAGTTCCCCAATATTCACCTTTAATCATCATTTTGGGATGAAATCATCCCAATGAGGACTTTTTCTACAATTCCAAAGTAGTTACCATATTAAGAGGTAAAATCTTCTCTCTTGATTTTTAATTTTATTTCCATTATACAACACCTCATCTAAAATTATTCTATTATTGTATAAAAACATGTATCTTAAATATACTATTAGGTTTTTGGAAAAAGTGTATGAATTACAATTATATACGCTTTTATCTAATAAGTAATATATATATTGTTATTTTTTACAGAAAACTACTGCCTCATGAAACCATGATTGTTCATTTTTCATTTACCAACATTCATTTTTGGATATTATGATGGAAAAATATTTATATATTATATTTATGATATTTATTATTTATTTATACTTTTTTAATACTTTTATAACACATACTATTAATAAATTCCATATTGTGTTAATACAATAACATTATTTGAGGATGTGTGGACTATCACCCCTCCAAGCATTGTGATTTGCTTACATGATATATGGAATGTATAAATTATGATTATAATTAAACATATGATACATAGGAAACATATATATGATATTCATGACATAAAAAAGTTTCTGGATATATATATTTTATTTTCATTTTTACCCTTTCTCACACTTCAAAAGTGATAACATTATTTGCAGATGTGTGAATTACTGCATCCTCGATGTTATGTGATTAATTTTTCATCAAAATAATTATATATATAAGTATATATGATTAAATAATATGTTATTTGTGATATAATTACCATGATTTAAATATATAGTGGTTACATACCCTATTTCCATAATGATCATTAAAAAACAAGAACATTACTCATGCATTTGTTAAACCTAACATCTTCATGATTGTAACATTAATTAAATTTCATAACTACATGGAATAATTGTTTATGAAAGTATAAATCATATAAAAATATGATAATTATTTCATTATTATTATTATTGATATGTTATTTAATGAACCATTTTTACATAGTTGACGTACCAATGTCTATTTTTAAAATATATACTGAGTTTTTCAAATCACTAGACATAAAAATAATTCTTTATGTAGTTTTAAAATACATAGTAATAAGTGATATAAAATTAATGATAATAATTAAAATTTTTATGAAAAATTTATAAAATTAAAAAAATATTATCATACGGGATGTTAAAAGAAATTCACTCGAATAGAAACTCCGGGTAAGGGATTCTTGCCAAACATTTCATTCTGTGAGGCATAATTTATTGTTGTGCATCAAATTTATTATTTATGGTGAACATATTTTAACATTTACATATAACATAACACATTATATTATATTATAGGTTTTTAAATTTTTTATTTAATTATTTTTACCATTGGGTTTTTCAATACATTTGTTACCATATTGATAAGGTTTTTTCATCTCAATTTACATTCCATTTAAGAATAATTGTTATTATGCACCTAGTTTTATATATGTTGTATTTAATGCAATTAATTTTTTTTTATCAATAATAAATTTATTCTCATTATATTATTTTTTAAAATATTATTCCTTCATGAGGCTTATGACATAAAATGTTTCAAAGTGGTATGGGACACATTGGAATATTTAAATATTATTTTACTTCAGTCTAATAATAATAATATTTGAATGGAATATCCATTTAATGAAATTTTATACCCATCATTAAATAATCCATTTCATTATTATTTGATTATTTTTATCAATATTCAATTAGTATTACCATTTTCCCACACTTTGTTGCTAAAAATGTTATAAAAAATGACTTTTAGAAAACACAACTTTGTATCTCTCTTTAGTGTGAGAACTTGTATTATTCTAAAAACATTGTTTTTTAAAATCTTTAAAATATATTGTTTTTAAAATTATTTTTTAAATAAATTTTTATCCTTTTTTATTTTATAAATTCATTTTGAAGAATAATATTTTCTCTTTACCAACAATAGATCTTTCGGACCTTAAATCGTGGAAAAGGATTGTCATTTTTACCTTGTATGTCATTTATGGATTTTCCCACCATCATTTCATTGAAATTTTCATTTCTTCATTAAAATATTAATTTTAAAATAAGATATTTTCATAAATGATTTCTAAATATAATTTTTTTACATAAAAAAGGATATTTACCTCATGAATGTTTTTAAATGATCGTTTTATAATGTGTTCATTCATCAATGACCACATCCATTTTATTTTACTCCACATTTGGTATGTTTTATTGATACAATCATTAATCTTAAATTGGAAGGTTTATCCTTGATATGTACAAGGATAGTATTTACATTCCATTCCTTTCTCCCTTTGGTCCCCATAAAAAATTTAATTTCATATGATAATTGAACATTGAATTTTCACCTAATTGTCCATTTAATTTATCATGTATTTTACTATTGTCTAAATTAAGTACCATTTTATATACAGTGTCAAATTTGAATGTTATTTGATTAAATGGAAAAATATTGATAAACTTGTATACCATATTCTCTATGGATATTTGATAAGCCACATTGTTTACTCAATATATGAGGAATTATATGGACATGCAATACATGTGTATGGGATCATTTAACGAAATTCCTATGGGTTGGAGACTTATTAATGAAATAACCTAATTCAATTGTTATTATAATGAGAAAACATAGTTTTCTATCCATGATAGATGGATTTTTACCCGATAACTATACTGTATTGTTAATTGTCTTGAAGGTACGGTTTCCATGTACATCGGATACATGACGTACAATAATTGATCACTATCCTCATTTCGATTCAATTATTATTCATCCATGATATCTCTCATCTAATTATCTATTGATACATTTCATTTTTAGTTATTTAAATATAATTGGTTTCATTTTATTACTTTTCCATTTTTATTTATTTAGTTATCTATGTGTTTGAATGCTATTTGTTTTTAGTTATTACCATGACATTTGTTTATACACATTAATAATAGTTTATTGATTATATTGAATGTGATTTTAGTTATTCATGAGGTTATAATTATTATTCTCACTGATTCATTATTTATTCCACTATATTTTTCACTTATTGGAATTTTGAGATAAACCTTATTAAGTTTCTTTCCACTGGAATACATAAATGGTAATGTCAATGATATGCATGGATTTACTATATTGATTTGAGTTATCCATAAAATTATTTATTTAGAGGTAAAAAACTAGGTTTTAATTATTGCATTATTTTTTCATAAAATAATCATGTATGAATCTAGTTTACCAACTCTTCTAAAATGTCAGTCCTTTGAGACTTGATTCCATGTAATAATTCAAATTTAATTAGTATTAGACACTGGCTCTGGGCATCTGAGGTATGCTCACTATAGTTCGAATTATATGAAGTTTAGTGAAAACCGTGGGAACTATATTTTGGAAAAAATACATTAGAGAATATAAGACTAAGGTAGAATTTGAGGATTTGTATAGAATAATATCCTATATATATTTTTAATGTAGATATTATTTGGTTATTCCTAAAAATATATCATTATCTAGATACTACTTGTGGGTTTGGTTCTAGAAAAGATGATCCTAGGAGAAATGACCCTAACAATGTGTTCTGATCCAGACTAAGGGTAACCTAGTACACTACAATGATCCTTACTATAAACTTAGTTTGACACTACCTTGAGATTTTATTATGGTAATACATGTTTTTTCTACAATCCAATAGGAAGAATTTTAATTGATAATGAAAATGAATGTCAAAGATAAAACCTATATTTTTTTTTGATTAGAAATTATGAGCCCTGATTTAGAAACCCTATAAATGATATTATAGATAAAACAAAGACCACAGAAGTCCCAATTTAATAAATAATGGGATGAAGTATTTGTCACACCCGGTTTTTTTCCTTTCATGTCATGGTTTTGAACCGGTTCATTGAAAATACCAATAAATTTATTTGGTGTTGGGTGAAATTAATTCTGAGTTACGAACTACCATATATGTCTAATAACCCTAATATGGGTTCTCCATTTCTTGTTTAGGAGTTTTTGTAGAAAGGTTGGTTACTTCATGATATGGGAAAACCGTGATCCCATTTCATGATATAAAAACATATTTTGATTCTTTTATAACTCATTATCTTTTATCATATTTGTCTCATTCCACTTCCCACTTCTCCTAAACTGGAATATTAATTCTACCATATCCTTTTTTACTCCTTATAAATTCATAATCTCGGTGAATTGGGGTTACTTATTTAGGTATTGGGCAATCCCATGGGTCTATTTTCAGTTTTTATAAAATAAATTATTTCTTTTATATATAATTCAATATTCAATATTTTTCAGTTATTTCACCTCCCACGCATATCCAATACCCCTATCCTCACCCAAACTGTCTATTTGACCTTTTTGGATCTCATTTGAGTCTTGGATTAGGGAAAATATCTCAATGTATCACAAATAATCAAGAACCGCAATGTAAAATACTTTTATCCATAAATCATTCAACTCATACTATTTTTCCCACAAATCATCTTTCCAGAGTTCTTCCAGACCATAGGAGACTCTCCATGACCTTTTAGGCCATTAAAGTTTCTGTAAGGTTTCATATCTAATGGATGATGATGAGTTTTCTAGTTGAAAAGGTAAGATTCCCTCTCCCTTCCCCTCCCTCTTCTTCCTCCTTTCATTATTTCTAGGTTTTATAATCTTTACTAGTCATTATCTACCTAGTAATATACTATCCAATTATTTGTTTTAGGGTTTTAGTTCATTTGGATATTTTCATCATAGGTTTATGGTTCGTAATCCCTCATATGGTGATATTGGATGTGCGTTTCCATTACTCCAAGGATTTGAGGTAGGATATCTCTTACACATTCCATTATCTTTTAAGAATCATCATTTTATTATTCATTTAATTTTATATTTATGTTTATTATTATATTTAAGCATTTTTATTTTTTTATTGGTGTGAAAAATGGTTGTTTAATCCTTGATTTTTGAAAGGTAGTGTTGTTTTGTCATAATCGTGCACACCAGTGTTTGTTTAAATGTTGCACTATCATTAGAAAATATTTTTTAAGGTTTCAAACAATTTTTATGGTATTTTTAATATGTTATAGTAGCATGTTTAAAATATGGCAACCAATTGGTGTATTATTTCTTGTCAATTACTAAAAATATTGTTTTGTTCAAAAGGGCATGTCATGTGTTCGGTAATATTCATGGTTGGATTTTATGTGTTTTGGTTGATTTAAAAATTATTTTTCTGGATTTATAGATTATTTGGAAGAATGATAAATGGTATTTTGGGTCATCATATGGATTTATAATTTGTATTTGATTTTACATCCAAATGGGTTTTGGTTAACAATATGTTTTTGGCCGAGTTGTCAAGAAATGGCGCGTTTCACATCCTTATGAAAATGGTTGTTTTTTAAATATTTTATCTAAATGTTTTAAAGGATTTAAGAATGTGTTTTAATACTGTAAATGGTGTGTAAATACTCTTTAATAAAATTGAAATGCATACCTTGGTCAATGGATAGTTTTGAGAAAGGCTTAATAGACTATTATGGTATTTGTTTTTTTTAAATGGTTTCCATGTGTATTTCATGTTCTATCATTTGGGGGAATTTTATATTCCATGAAAAATAATTTATTAATTGGTTTTGGGGCTACCAGATCTATTTTTTTATGTTATTGATAGGTTTGGGGCCTTAAAAACCCATTTGAATGGATTTTATGTGCATTTCCTCGTTATACTCTTTGAAATTGTTTTACGAATATTTTTAGTGGTTTATTGATTCGTGAATGAAATGTGAAGAATGTTTATGAGATTTATTCTGATTCTTGTTTGGAAACAGAATTTTGATTTGGAAAATGTATTTGATAATATGTGCAATGTGATTAAGCACTAAAGGGAATCCCTGGTATCTAGGTGGGCAGATGTGTACTAATATGTTAGTGATTTTGTGGGGTTTGGACCCTGTTTTAGATAGCAAGTTTTATGATGACAACACTAACTAAACTATGATGATGATGCTTTTTTGGGGAAATAGGTTATGGTTACTCTCTCTACTAGTGGATCCTGTGCACGACAAAAATTATTTATTATGGTTATATTCACAGTGATACGAGGTACCAGGGGATCACAACTAACTAGTGCCTCGGGGTGTTCCTGCGACTTGTGATCATTGGCTATTTTTTACTCTCCATTGGAAAATGGTGTGTTTGGTTGGTAAATTAAGTAGTGTGTATGATTTTTTTAAAGTGTAAATTCTTTAAAGTATCCC
The DNA here is from genome assembly GCA_963277665.1 of Viscum album. Classification (NCBI taxonomy): domain Eukaryota; kingdom Viridiplantae; phylum Streptophyta; class Magnoliopsida; order Santalales; family Viscaceae; genus Viscum; species Viscum album. The sequence goes on from OY728148.1 coordinate 422,379,129, forward strand.
CCTTGAAAACTATTTTCATTTTGAAGTTTCACCCCTTTGAAAATTGTTACTAGCATTCTTGTTTATAAAACATGCATGTTTTTGTCTGGTAATTTTTTTATATAGCATGGGACCCCAATTTTGAAAAAATAAATTTATATATTGTATTAAAAACATGAAATTTATTTTTCTTTTATTTTAATGGTTGTGCATTGAGAATATAATATCGGGTTAACCAAATGAGTTTTAATACTCAAGCCTGTATTCTTCTTCTATTTTTATCTCTTAGGAAGGTTTCATCTTGAGTTAGATATCCTTGGGCAAGGTGTGATCATTATGAGGGAGAGTAACCAAAAGGGGCACATGGAGTTAGTTGTTTATCAGTTTGGTAAGTTGAGTTGTTGGTTTAGTTGTACTCTCAGTTTCCTATAAAAATAATGTTCGGTTACTGTAGTGGTGGCAGAGTACTGTAGTAGTGGCGGGTACTATGAAGCATTGTAGCAACGCGGGTATTGTAGCATTACTATTCACAGAATGGGATTTGGGCCAAAACAATGGGCTTATGAGCCATGTAAAGGGCTAAATGCCCACTGGACCTTCAGGCTATGTAATGGGTCTCCCTCTACCCTGTTAAAAGAGGTCATTGCTTTGCTTTATTAATTAATGAGGCTTCGGCCCCAAACATTAAAAGAAATTCCCTTGTGTACTCTATTTATTCCCTTGGTGCTTGTTTCCATCCCGGGAGGATCAGGAATGCCTCTCGGGACATGTTGCTAGCTGGCCCTAGTGACGAGTTCAGGGTTGACTTGCGCTTATTTGTGATAATATTTATTTATTAAGGATGTATTGAAAACCATAGATAAAAGGATATTTAGGGATTAACATTATTTCTTTAATTCCCGTTATATTAATTTTTGAAATAATATTTATTTGGATTTAGAAATAGAAAACCATTAATCTGGGTCACAACCAACCAAATCTATCAAATCTGAAGGAATTGAACCCATGAATGATGAAATATATTAATTTCTTGCAAACTAATGACCTACACAATCTTATGTTTAATTTTTCACTGTTTTACTTAATCTATTTGATAAAAAATATTAATGATAAATCAGTAGCATCACTTTTTCTTTTAGAGATTAATGTATTAACCATATTGGTATTGGGTGATATTTAAAGATAAATAGTTAGACCTTTCACTATTTTATTTTCCTTAAAATCCTTTAAAATTCAATTTTAGTGCTTCAAGCTTAATAAATAATTATTATTCATTAATTTCTAGTATTAAAGGGGGTGAATTGGAATTTTATTGAACAAAACCCAAAATTTAGGATTGTTTATTTGAAATTGAAACCCTTAATGTAATAACTTTTCCATACATTTTTGGGAATAAAAATAATTACCCAATATAGGAAAAAGACATCCAAATAAAATGTTCTCATAATACCATAATTTCAATTGAACCAATGTTATCCCTAATCATTAAATATTTTTGGATTTGAGTCCCACAACATTCTATTTTCAATTCACTTATTTGGGATTGACGATATCATTCACTCCCTATAAATATTTACACTTTTCCCCCAATTATATATTGTTATTTTCCACTAATGGTCTCCAATATAGAAACCTAGTTTCATGGTTGTCCATGTTACCTTGTACTTTTCATTCTCTATTTTATGGAGGATGAATTATGAACCCTCCTCATGATGTGTGATTTCAAACCTAAGATGTATCAAAGAATATATCACAATGGGCATGTATAAATTATGGGGATACAATTTAAATAAGAAGTTGAGAATATAAAGCCCCAAAAATCTAAAGTAAGAACCTTGTATTCGATAGTGTGTATGACATGTGACACCAAGTGTGTAAGGAAATATAATATTTTGATTCTTTATAAAAATAATTCTATTTAAAATAGAATCAATGTATATCAATTTATGCAACATTGAGTTAGCTTATATTATAGAAAAGATCAACCTTCCTAAACATCATACATTACATGCAAGAATGACTTTCTGGGATAGATTATGTTAAAAATAAGAGTGACCTTTCTTGATATCATATATTATATACAAGATTTAGTTTCACTAACAAACAATATATTATTAAAATATAATTAATTAATAAAATATTATATAACCTAGATTTTATTTTTTTGGTTATAAATTGTATTTTATTACTTAAGAAAAACAATCATTTATATAAAAATAAAAATAATTAATTGGTTACCAATTAATTAAAAATTAAAATAATAACTAATGGGAGAAATTAAAAAGAAATATTATTATTTTAATGCTCTTAATGGAGTTAAGTATTAATAAACATAAGTAACTAAATTTTGTTAATTCATTTAATGAAATTTTTATGTTACATATTCAATAAAATATTTTTAATATTCATCTACAATGTTTGATATACATAAGATAAGAACAACCCAAATTTTAAATATAAAGCCTTATATTTTTATAATGGTAATTTTATCTCCACCTAATTTCTAAGCAATTTTAAATTTTTATTTTGACACTTTAATTTATTTAATATGTGAAAATAAACATAATAATCAAAATATAAACATAATAACATTGTTGCAGTGAATTGTTTATATTTTTTTTGGAAACAGATCTTTTTTTAATGAATAGTTAAAAAACTAAATCTTAGTTCAAAAATACTTTTTCATCTAATTTATTTATATGGTTGGCTTATATTATATATTCCTTTTAAAATTTAAATAGATATTTATTATTTCAAATTATAAAATTTATTTCATTGGAATCAATTTCACTTTTATATTGGTTATAAAAACATTACAATCTTTCTGATGTTTTAACCTTAAAACTCTGCATTGTTGCCCCACCTGTGGGATTAAATTTTCATTAATTTAGGTCACTTAAATTATTTGAATTTGGAAAAATGTATTTTATATTTTTAATCATAATAATTTATAATTTCTCATTATGATAATTTTTTTTAAAAAGGATTAGTGAAAGTTACTACAATAGATTACAGTGACTATGGTTAAATTAGGCATAGTATGGGATGAAATATTATCTGTAATTCCCAAAATCACCTTTATAATTTTCCAACATCCATTTTAGTGACATTATTCAGAATGTAAAAATAAATTATGCATATTTTATAGTTTTTAAGTCTTTAATTTTGTAAAAACATGGGTACACCTAACTTTTTTTTAAAAATACCGAGTGAGTCCTTTTCACCCCATATAAAATCCAACTACCTATACGCATTCCTCACACCTATCCAACCACATACGATCATTCATGTTCGGCTCATATATATTCCCCAAATCCCTCTTATTCACCTTGAATACTAATTTTTTCATAAATCATTCCAACGAAGCATTTTGGTACAATCCAAAAGTAGTTATCCGATTAAGAGGTAACATCTTATCTCAAGCCTTTTAATTTTATTTCAACACTACAACCCATAATCTATTCTTGTTATATTATTATATAAAATAATCATTGTCCTAAATATACTATTTATTTTTTATTCTATATATTCTACCCTCAATTACACACACTTCCATATAATTTTTAACAAAGATACAATTTCTGTGTACAATAAACTACAACCTCACCAAATGATGATTGTTCAATTTTCCTTTACCAACATTCATTGTAGGAAATTATGTTGGAAACTCGGTTTATATAAGATATATATGATATTTTTAAGGCATTTATACATCTATAAACAATTTCTAATACATAAAATTAATAATTCCATTTTTCATTCATATATTTACATTGTCAGAGGAAGTGTTGATTACAATCCCCTCAAAGCTATTTCATTCATTCACATAATATATAAAATGTACAAAAGATTATTATAATTAATAAAATGATAAATAAGAGAAATATATATGATATTAATGAATGAATTACGTGTTTATATATATATATATATTATTTTTATTTATTACCCTTTCACATACTTAAAAAGTGATAATGTTATTTGTGGATGTGTCTACTATGGCCTCCTAGATAAGATGTGATTCCTTTTTAATCATAAGAATTATAAATTTAATTTTATATGATTAAATAATATGTAATTTATTATATAATTATAATTATATAAATATATTGTGTTACATACCCTCTTTCCATAACAATCATTGAAAAATAAGTATGTAACTCATGCGTACCTACAACTTACTATCCTCATGATTGTAATATTGACTAATTTTTAATAACCATATGTAATAATAGTTTTTAAAAGTATAATATATGTATAAATATGATAATTATATCATGATTATTTTTCTGGACTTCTTATTTAATAATCTTTATATCTGTATTTGACCAACCAAAGTCATTTTTGACAAATAAACTGGATTTTTTCAAAACACCCCAACTAAAATTAATTGATAAAGTAGTGGTAAAAAAAGATAGTAATAATTTAAATAAAAATTGATAATAATTAAAAAAATTCTTAATAATTTATAAAATTTACTTAATTTCTTTATATAGAAATATAAAGGATGTTCATTTTAAAAAAACTCAATGTAATGGATTTGTGTCTTACTTATCTTTCTGTGAGATATACTTTATTATTGTAAACCTAATTTCTTATATATGTTGCAAATATTGTCATCTAGGCATATAATATCATGAATAATATTATATTAATGGTATTTAGATGTTTTATTTAATAATTATTACTATAACATCCCATACCTAGGTCCCACTAAATTGGTGCATCGAGTCGGGTCATCACATGACCTCAATTGTGCCTTCCAACATGCCAGCGGTTTCTGAATAGCTGCGAGGGTCCAATTGGTAATGTAGGGAGACTATAAAATCATTACCTAAGTAATACATGATAGATCGCAAAATAAATAGTGAAAATTAATAGGAAACAACTGATGACATTCATATTCAAGCATCATCTAAACTAGTTACAACCCCCATGTAACAATAAACATGTCATGCCATGCTACAATGACAAGTGAAAAATTACAAAAAAATGAAAATAGAGTAATCCAAAAAGTGTTATTTAATACATGCTTATAATTTCTTTCATTATTGTCCTATTTCCAAATACAGTCCCTTGTATAGGGCCGTTACCCATGTCCATGCTTGTAAGCATGAAAAATGCTCATGTACGCCATGACAGCTTGAGATAGGTGTGAGTAAAAATTAGTAGGCCACCATCAATAGATTTAACAAATATACAGTTTAACTGATATTAAATGAATATATACATAAATAAAAATAAAATGGAAGACAATTTGGAAGCCACTAGTTAACAATATTTTTATAGTTATACTAACCAATGAGAAAATTCAAGATGTCTCTTTCATCACTAGCTATTCATAAATCACACAAGTTTAATGGAATTCCTCATTTTCATAAGAGAAAAAGTGAGTCCCTGACTCACTAGGGGTAACATATCCCAACACCACAATATCCTCACTTCAAATCCTCAGTCTGTGTGGAATGGGACATTTAGCGGGTTTATAGCTTCATCAACTTCCATAACTCATGCATAATGGGTGGAGGTTGAGAATTAGTCCAACTAATATTATGGTAGGAACCTTAGTCCTTTATCTCTCACCTCAACCCATGTGCACATTCTTATCCATCCATTCACCACACACAACCCACATCACCACAAAAAACAACCAATACATATCACAATCTTAATCTATAACAATTATCATGGTAAATCATTTTGTGTCATACCCCATTAACATATTTTCACTGAAATCACTTGTCCCATTGGGACTAATTCCCATTATATTTACTATCTCACTATGAATTTTAAATAATTACCTTATATAAACCCATTTAACATATTCAGAAATTCCCTTATGAAATTACTTTCTTTATATTTTCCCATTTCACATACCATTATCAATTTAGCATATTCACCATTTTACTTGCACCAACATTCTTAGGCATATCGAAAATAATTAATAATCCTTATTCCCCAACCACAATTAACCAATACCTCTTTAGTAATTCCATTAATTATATCACATACTAAACAAGGGATCTACATTATTACACAGCCACCTCCAAAATATTTATCTAATTCTAGGTGTGGGAAGTATCGGCGCACCCCATGGGTAGCCTTAACTAGGTCAAGTCCTCATCGATGCAACCCTTGGAAACCATGAGGGTTTCAATTAATCATTTATACACCCAAAAACCCAAATATTTTAAAACTTTTCATAATGAAAAGAATAAGTGACCAAGTAAAAAAGTCAGGTATGCACAAATCTAAAATGAAATAATGGGATATAACTTCTCCGCAATATAACTCAAATCCATTAGAAAAAACACTCCCAAACGTGGACATAGATTTGGATTCAACTACCACTTAAATAATCAACCAATATTTCCAAGGAAAAAACAATTTAAGAAATTTTGATGATGTGTTGATGATGTGTTGATAATGATACAATATCTAGCCTAGAAAATAAGGTAAGGAACAGATTCAACTTACATGAATAAAAAATCATCAATATAATTCAATCCAAATAGTCTAGTGATAGAGAAGAAACACACTTGGGAGCTATTTGGAGATTTTTTTGTCACTAGGGTAGTAGGAGATTGAGAAGTAGAAAATCATGAGTGATCCTTAAAATCCCATAGTGGAATATTTTTAAAATTTCTATACTTTTCTAGGCTTCACAGTTTACCCGCATGGTTTTCCAAACTGTTTGTGAACCAATGTCTTAAAATCACCCCTTCCCGTGGTTTATTAGGTATTCTACTTGTTTAGATTATACGTTTGATATCCCTTCATAGTTACCTTGGATGATCTTCATGGTTTTCACTAACTAGGAGGACAATGTGTAACATGCTTAGAAAACTTCATTTTCCTCCTATTTCATGCCCCACAACCCCAGAAAACAACTGATCCTTCTCAAGAACATCGTGAGACACTTATTTAACATGAATAAAGCACTTAAATGGAAACATAAAAAGAAACATTACTTAAGAAAAATCTCGGATCGTACAACCTCCGCACCGTCGGACGACTCATCCTCAAGCTAGACCTCCAAAGCATAATTGGGTTTCCAAAGCAAAGATATCGAGCCACTGGAGCCGCATATCTTATTCTCGCTCCCATGTTTCCACTAAGACATTTCCATGATGCCAATGAATCGGAAAAAAAGTCATAACCATACCCTGAAGGACCTTGTCACTATGATCCACAATAAGAACTTGTTTCTCCTCAAAGGATAAAATAGGCTCAAGCTCAAAAGCTTCAATGTTTATCAGAATAGATGGATCATTTTGATACTACCAGAGAAATGAAAGATTAAAAACATTATGCCTACTATTGTCCCATTATGGAAGATCCAATTGGTAAGACAACGGTCTGAGCCACTCTATAGTATCAAACGAACCTACATACATGGGTGCCAACATTCCCTACTTCTAAATTTAATAGCCACTGATCCCTTGTGATGCTTGAAAAAACACACTATTTCCTAACATGATCTTGAGAGGTCTACAACACCGATATAAATATTACTTTTTCCTACAATGATTTGTTTCCATTTTCTTTGGAATCCACCAAACCATCTCAGTTGTCTCTAAGATGAGACTATATCCTTATAGCTCGGACTATTCAACTTATAACATGCATGACATAAATCTACATAGACTCTCATAAATAGACTAAAAAGATGAATTTGAAATGTTGCCTCAATTTTTTTGTATGAAAACTCAACAAGAGGTAAGTGTTTTTCCCATGAACCACTGAAATACATGACTTAAGCTCTCAACAAATCTTACAATATCAAAATTTTAATTTCTGAATGCCCGTCCTTATTTGGGTGAAATGTTGTACTGAAAAACACATGGGTAACCATGTATATTATGTATCCACTTCCATAAGCATGAAGTGAAACATGGATCATGATAAAAAACTAAGGATCTTTGTATACCATGCAGTCGCACTCTCTGTCAAACATATAACTCAGCCAACTGGTCAGCTGTATAAGTTTTTTAGATCATCCATAAATGATCCACTTTAGTCAACCGATCTATAATGACCCATATTACATCATTCATTCAGGTATTACTTAGAAGAATCATGATAAAGTCCATCATTACATCATTACACATCCATTCTGGAATGGGAACTGATTGTAACAACCCACTCAGATAACGATTCATGGCCTTCACCTATTTAAAGGTAGTGCATCATCCCACAAAACATGCAACCTCTTTCTTTATTTCCGGCCACTAATACAACAGATAAAGATCATGACCCATTTTAGTCAGGCTAGGATTTACTTCACACTTCGATGCATGGAAATCTCACATCAACACTTCATTCACACACGACAGTACCTCAATAGGGCCCTAAACATGGACAACGCAATAACCACTAACAACCAACTAGATGTTGACACCCCACCTTTAATCATTCCTTCATGTGAAAACAATTCCAATCATCCAGCTAAATTTTATTGACCCATCACAAAAGCATAGACTCAATCTCTATAAACACAAGGGTCATGTCTTCATTCCTATCATGGTCCTCTAGGTTCATCTCAAAAAATAAATACATAATATTCCCATTATATTTGTATTCTTGAACTACATGATTCTGAGTCTTCCGGCATAGATCATCCACCAAACTATTCCCTTTTCGTGGTGTGGAACACAAATCTAAACATAAGTATTGTAGGTACTTGACCAAACATCACCATCGAAGATTCAAATCCCACTAATAGAATATATTCATTAAATTTTTTTTATCAGTAAACAATGTGAACAACTCTCCTAAAAATTAATGCCTCCAACATATTAAAGAATGAACTACTTCAACTAGCTCTAGATCAAGGGTAGTGTAATTTCATTCATGAGGCCTTAACTCTTTGGACCCATAAGCAACACACTGATCATCCTACATCAACATTTCTCTGAGTGAAACATCAGACACATAACAGAATAAAGTTTACTTCTTACCGGGTTTAGGTAATATCAGATTTGGTGTGGTTGTCCGCCACCTCTTCAATTATTGATAATCATTCTCATATTCCTCCTACCACCAAAACATAACCCCAATCTTGGTAATAAATGATATTGGTTCTTCCAAATGAGAGAAATATTTAATGAACCTCTTGTAGTAACACTCCTAACCCATAAAAACCCATACATTAGAAAACTTATTGGGATTCCCACAAGACAACACAACCTTCAAATTCTCTAGATCCACTAATACACTTGACTTAGAAGTGACGTGTTACAAGAATTGAACATTATCTATCCAGAACTGACATTTTTATATATTGGACTAATTATTTTGATCTCTTAGTGTACTCAAGATGAAGAAAGGATGTTTGGAATGATGTTTAAAAGTTCATGGATACAAAAATATGTCATCATCAAATAATACAATGAAAGGATCTAGATAAGGGTGAAATATCCAGTTCATTAGTTCCATCAACATATCTAATGCATTAGCTAACACAAATAACAGAACCAAAAAATCATACAACTCATACCTACCCTGGAATTATTTCATTGTTACATCATAAGGTCTCAACCTCAACTATTGGAATCCCAAATTCAAATCGATCTTAAAGAATATCGGGGAACCCCACAGCTCGTAAAACTGGTCATAAATATTGGGATGAGGGTTTTGGTTCTTAACTATCATATGATTGAAAATCCTATAATCAAAAAATTTCCTCGAGAACCCATCAAACTTATTGGAAAACATCATGGTTGGTTCCCATGGATACTTACTATGTATAATGAATCCCATTTTAATAAACTCTCCTAGTTGAACATTCAGTTCATGGTGTTATGTAAGTTCCATTTGATATAGTAGAAAAGATAAAGGTTTCACCCCTAGAAGAAACAGGATTATGAAATATACATCCCTTTCTGGTGAGTCTCAAGAAATCATTCAAAATAACATCCAAAAACTTATCCCACACATGAAGAATAACAATTTTACCCACATCTCCGTCATTAAGAAAAAAGCATTCCTCTTGGTCTGTGAGTTTCCCCAGCTATTGAAAAATTATCCCGACATAGCCTAGTTAAACAACCCACTCAGAACTAAGGACATATGTGTCTCTATTGGTAGAGGTAAATTTCACCCTATATGGGGCTAATACAACACTATCTAATCCAAATTCAATATCTGGTCAAAACCTAACATATCATGGACACAAATATTCCATAGAAAATGATACACACCAACCTACAAGGCCCAACCTCTACACTATCTGATATCCTCAAACCACACCCCCAATATATTATCAATAGATATTTCCCCACAAACATGTTCTACTGCTAGTCCCAATAGATCATTGAACTATGAAAAAATAAAAGAGTGTGTGGAACCAGTTTCAGATAAATAAGTAATGATTGTAGAAACTACAAGAATCATTACTCAAATGGTTGATGTTCTATCCATTCCACCACCATGTGTGGACTAAACTACATGAAGATGGAATGTTCTTCTACAATAGTATCTATATAGAGTACCATGAAGACACTTTTATACTTGTGTGGATTTTCTTGTCCCATAGATCCATTTTCACCACGCTTAATTGTACAACCATTGGAGCTCGATATAAATTTGTAATACAGGGTGACTGATCCCCTTTCCACACTCGGTATCTTGCTCTGTCACCCACCTATACCCTACTTCCAAGGGTTCATGAATAACATTTGTATATTTCTCAACCTGCCATAGGACCATCACTGGATTGGTGGTCTAGGACAATAACCCCACATGTTCCCTATCCTACAACAATGATAATAGAATACTTTATCACAACCCTTAGGAACTGGCCCTCTATTATAACTATTTTATGCACTCCCATCATGTTAGAAACTCAAAAAATGATGCTTCCTCCCCTAAGAGGTTGAACCACATGTCCAACTAGTTGGTACCAAAAGTCCAACTCCTGATGCTCTATTCAAATTACCTTATGAGATTAAGGATTCGTCCACTAACTATACAAACCTCTTCAAATGGAAGATGTTCCCATGGGACCTAATCTTATGCATATGCCCATCCAAGATGTCTTTTCCATAGTCTCCATACGTCCAGCCATGATCAAGATAAATCAGTGGAAGTCAGTGAAAGGAATATAATAATCCATTACATATATATCTCCCTAAATCAAAATCAAAAAACATGAATCCTTGTCCTACATCATTATTTCTGGGTAATCATGTTCTAGATACATTTTTGAGAAAGCCTTCCACAAAATTCCCTCATCCTACTCCGTATAAACCATAATATCCCACAAATTATTGGCATGTCCTCTTATCATGTTGATCAATAACTTGACTTGCTTATCAAGAGGAGTCTCTAGATGATCGAGAATAGTCTACATAGACTCTATCCAAATATTTTCAACCAACATACCACCCTCTCCAGTAATGGTCGGACGTACTGTAGCTAATACTCCTTATTCTGGTTGAACAAACTCTTTACAACTCGCCATGGGCCCTATTCCATCATCTATATAAATTAAACAAGATTCTCATTGAACTTCTCTTCCATATTATATTGAACCACCATATCCACTTTCTAAACTACTAGGGGAGCATTCTCATAAATTTCCTATTATCACCCAACTAGAACACATATTCATTGATACATTTCTCTAAAATTCCAAACACAAATTTTTTAACACAAACCGTAAATATTTCACAAAAATAAATGGAAGAGTCTTCATTAGCCACAAACAAATCATTCCAACTACACCACCCAAACAGGTCTGGTCATACCCAAATCAATACCCTCAAACATGCAAACCAATTTCATGGATAACACAATGTAACTAACTCACAAGACTACAATCATTACCTTCTATACAATTAGAAAATTATTTAGCATTACTAAATACTCTAATAAAGTTTCATTTCACATTCAATTATTTATCAATTAAAATTCCTTAATTATTGTTTATCAATTTTCTCCCCACTTTTAACCCATTTTTATTATTTCATTAGGAATTATTTTCACCACATTTAATAAATTCAAATCCATTCAACACTCTATGTCCCATACACCTATACCATGTGTGTCTGCGTACTATGATGTATGTCACTTATATATATAGGTTACTAGAATGATGACTGAATGAAGTGCGACATTCCATTCTGGCCAAAAGAGAAATATCATAAAACTATCACATCACATCACATGTGCATCACCCAATGGTGAAATATCATTAAATGTAAACACACACAATAAGAACAATAATTCCCACCCAGGGTGACGTGGGTTTCCCCCCGAACATGGGATAGATAATCCCAATAATGAGATCATTACCAAGGATTGACAATTTCTTAATCTACAATCCAAAAAATTCAAATAGAAATAAATTAAAAATAGCTACTCTGATTCCAATTTGTAATGTCCCCAACCCAGGTGCCACAAAATTGGTGCCCCGAGCCAGGTTGTCACATGACCTCAAGTGCACCTCACCATATTCTAAATGATTGTGACTAGAAACGAGTGTATAATATGTCATGTGGGAAGACTATACCATATCTACCAGGGTAAACCACAATAGATCAAAATATTAATAAAGGAAACAAATAGGAAACAACCAATAACTTGCATAGTAAAGCATCACCCAAATTGGGTACAACCTACATACCCCAGTAAATATGTCATGTCATGTTATAATACCTAATGAACAAAAAACATAATTACATAGAAATCCCAAAAATGGCTCTGAATCTATGTTTGGAACCTCATCCATGCATATCCCATGAATAACTCAACTCCATATCATATAACCTTTTCCCATGTGTAGACCTGTGAGGATAGTATCTACCCAGGTACCCTACAATGACAAGAGTGGGGTATGAGTAAAACTCAGTAGGCCACCACCAATGTTTTCTAAAAATATCCAGTCTAACTAATTGTTCAAGGGATTATAAGTAACTAAAAATAATAGGAAAGACAATTCAGAGGACATTAGATAATAATCACTACATAGATACACTAACAAAGGTGTTAATTCATCATGTCACATTAAATACTAAGTCATAATCAACCACACATTGTTAATGGAATTCATCATGTTCATAATGTAATAAATATTTACCTAACTCAATAGGGGTAACATATCATTGAATCACAATATCATCACCTCTAAGCCTCTATTCGGGTGGAATAAAACCATTAGAGGAATAGAGCTATGTCCTCTTCTCTAACATGTGAATTGTGTGTTGAATTAGGGCATAATTCCAACTCTAACTATGGGAGGATCCTTAATCTTTTATCCCACACCTCAAGCCATGTGCACATGTTCATCCAATTATTCACCACCCACAAACCATATCACCTCTTAAAAAACCAATATATATCACAATGATAATCCATAAAAATAAACATGGTAAATCATATTGTTCTATAACCCATTAACATATTTTCCATTTTCATCACATAGCCCATTTATCCCAATTTCCATTATCAATCCTAGATCACTAAGCATATTCAATATTTCTCTCTTTTCAAATGATTACATGTATTTCTAAACCCCCTTATGAAATTCCATTAATCATTTTTTCACATTTCACATATCATTATCAATTTAGAATATTCATTATTTCACATGCACTAACTCACTTAAGCATATCAAAAATTGTTGATAAGCCTCATACAACAACCACAATTAAAGAATACCTCATTTGGAATTCCATTATGAATATGAAACTCTCAAATATTTCTCTACATGATCACACAACAGCCTAAAACTTACTAAGCTATTTCTAGGAGCGGTAAGTATCATCACACCACATGGGTGGCCTTAAATAGGTCAAGTCATACTTGATGCATCCCTTGTGGACCCTGAGGGTTTACATTCATCATTTAAACACCCAAAATACCAAATCTTATTATGGGTTTTAAAATGACAACTAGAAGTGGCAATGAAAAATGTCAAGCATGCACAAAAATATAATTAAATTATGGGATATAACTTGTAGACCACTTACCTCAAATCTGTTGGTCAATACACTCCAAATCATGGACATAGATTTAAATTAAATGACCTCTTATATATTCAAACTAAATTTCCCTTGAAAATAAAATTTTTCAATATTCATATAGAGATGAGATAAATATAAAACTGAATCCATCATAAGAAGGCAAGGAAAAGATTAAACATTCATAATTCATCGATCTGCAACGGATGACACTCTTATTAGTATAGGGATGGAGGAGAACCACCCTCAGGCACTCTAGAAATATTTGGATCATAAATAGGGTTTCAAGAGGAGAGGAGGAAAATCTCGAGTTATCCTTAAAATCCATTAATTGCATTTTTTTCAAATTTATATACATTACTAGGACATATGGCTTACATTTTCGATTTTCCATACTGTACACAGACTGTGCATCGGCCACTATCCATAAATATCCCACTCAGATGGTATCCTTTGAATTAAAAATGGTTAGCTTAACTATGCAGCAACCATGTGGAAAACTCTATCCAAGTCTACATGGTTACGTGTGATGTTGCGTACAGTTTTCCCAAACCATGTGAAAACCATGAAACATGCCCAGAAAAATTCTTTTTCCACCCTTTTTAGGCCCTGAACCCTCGGGAATCCCTCGAGCCTTCTCACGATCTTTGGGAAACCATTATTTTACCAAAATAAAGGACTTAAACTGAAATATTAACAAAAGAACACCTTATGAACAATCCTGGATCATTCAATAACCATAGGGTCTTCCGATTCATTTGTTACGATATTGGTAAGGGATTTTTGTCTAAATTTACATTCAATTGAGACTTAATTGTAGTTATGAACTTAGTTTATTTTATATGGTATATATATAATCTTTAACATGTTATATCACAAATCCCTTTAATCTTATCATATTATATGATTCATTTAATATTATCCCTTCATGATTATTATGACATAAAATATTTCAATGTGTAATGAGACACATTAAGATGTTTATGTATTATTTTCCTCAAGACTAATACTAATTTTATTTCAATGTAATTTCCATTTTTGGGAAATATATAACAATTTTTTTAAAAAAAAATCACGATTATATAATTTTTTATGACCATTTTTATGTTTTAGTTCTATTTTTCCACTCTTTTTTACTCAAAATCTATTATAAATTTCCTTTTCTAGAAAACCCAACTTTATAAATCTCTTTTTTCGAATGACCTAGTTTCTTTCAAATACCAGGTTTTATTAAAATCTATATATTTACTAAATGTGTAATTTTTCTCCATGTGTCACTCCCACATCAACTCACTCCACTATTCTGTAACCCTATTCCCTCATTCATTCACATCACCCTCTACCCCCATCGTGATTTTACTCATCATTTAGCACTATTTCAATATCTTCACCTCACCCTATCCCCCCTGAATTCATGTCCTCACGTTCCGGAATCTCCTCTCCTGTCGTTACTCCTCTATCCCAATTTAACACTGAAATTTGATTCCTCCCGGGACCTATGATTTTTTTTCATCACAAACCATGTTCTCTCGTCCATCCACCACTCCTATCGGTTCCTTCCTCTAGACATAGGTTTCGCTCCTCTATTGTTGTACCCTCTACCTCTACAACAACCCTCAGTTCCTCCAGCTTCTCTGCCTCCTCCTCCATCATCTCCGAATATGGATTATCCACCTCCTACAATTCTATAGTAGTGATCATGAATTGCAGTGGGTCACAATCATTATATAGAAGATTTTGTTGGAATCGATTCAGGGTTCTTTCAAAATCTTCTCTATTAGCGTATCTTATTTGGAGGGTGTGCATCTCTACCTAAGCTAATGAATCATCTTGGTAACCCATTTATCAGCTCCCTCTACCTCCTCAATTACCCTAGACATTCTAAATTCATTTCATCTTCGTGATAGGTTTCTAGAAATTATCATGAAGACTCAAATGATAGTATCCTAATCCCATATCTTGTTCTCTCGATTCAATTATTTGAGTATCTTAATCAACATCAGTTGAAACATATAATTTAAATAGTGTAATGAGATTCAATGTATTCCACTTCAAATTAATTTAAGATCATGTTCTCTTTTGAGACAGACACCCATGAAAAATTCCAAAGAAAATTCCCAAATTCAGGCTTGTTCAACACCACCTTTGACATTATAAATGGTATCTTTAGTGATTCACAACTCTAATTTCTTATTAAATAAATCATTTAGAGATGTTAGTATTATCTTTTCATCATAATTTGTGAATCTCTTACTCAGATGGTTTGTATATTGATTCCTTATTTAAGAGAAACCACCCAAATATGTTTTCAATCTTCTCTTAGAATATTTTCATGGGCTCTAAATCTCTTTATTATGATTTTATTTGTAAATCCATAAATGGGTTTTTTTTTATTTTTTCATTAAGAGATGTGATCACATGGAAGAAAATATATTTAATGGATAAGTGATGGTTTTGATTTATTTTTTACCTAGTATTCCTGGACTGATTTTTATGTAAGATCATCTAATCTTCTTATTTCTTTACGATTTTCTAGATTTAATCATGCTTTTCATTTTTTGGATAGTGGGATGGCTATCAACATAGCTCTGAATTTAGACCTGGGACTCTTATCCTTTTAATTTTTTTTTCATTATATGATGAAGAGATCATCATGTTTCACATTATTTATCCTCCTAGAGCTATCACAGTCATGTGGTATATTATGTTATTAATCACTAATCCATACCATTTTTACAACATCTTAATTTATTCTCTTTTAGTTTAAACGGTGTATGTTTTCATTAATTAGATATTTTTAAATTGATTTTCACAGATTCAATATATGTGTTCGAAATAATAAGTGTTCTCCAAGAGGAAGTTGGATATCCTGATGGTATGATACAATTTTTTAAAACATTGACTCACACAACCCTGTTAATGAAGTCTCATAGATATCATTGTCATTTTATTAGAAATTGTGAAATATTAATTGCCTGTTATGGTTCAATATCTAGATCATCTTTTTGTGTATAGGGATATTAATTGTGGGCTTTGATGGTCTGTATTTGGATAATTTGTTTTAGTGTTCCTTTAATTTAATTACATTATGGTAACTGTTCAATATGAATGGCTAATTATTATTTTTGAAACAATATATTACCATTACAGTGTCGTTTTACTTCTCTATGCTTCTTGATCTTTTTTATAAATGCATTTATATATTCATACATGATTTTGTTATAAAAAAATCATCATATATAAAATGAAAACATGTTTTAATAAAGAAAAATTATTTATACCTTTCCTTTAAATCATTTTATTAATATATATAATTTTTTATTTATTTAAATTCATTATTCATTCAGGATAAACTACTATATGTTATGTTATCAATGATTAATGATTCTTAGAATATCAGTGGAATAGATGGGATATATCAATACAACACGACTTCAATAATACTTGAAATCATGGGTAAAATATGGCCGCTACATACCAATCCAAATACCAGTGACTAGTCAAATGCCACAATTTTACAATCCATAAGACTAATCTAGTTGACAAAAACACTGTTATTATCATATTTCATGTTTTTTTCCATTCAATGAGAATATTTTCATTATTAATTAACTAAAATATAGATTAAAATATTTACATAGAACTGGTAAGGATATAAATTATTCAGTTGACATTATAATAGTTGAATTTATATTTATATTAATTTCTTTTTATTGGGAAATTGTTGAATTTTTTTTACTTAGGGCAGATGTATTGAATTTCCAAGGATATGATATTAGATATTGTTTACCAGATATGGTAAAACACTCACTTCCATTCATGGTTGATTCAGCTGTGGTTGCTTTTGAAAGCTCTATCTACCATTCATGGTTTGTGCTAAGCCATGATTCCACTGTAATTTTTATAGTTAAACACATTCACATGTTTTACTAGATAACAAGAGAGAAGATTATGATTATTGAAGCTATATATAATCATGATGGCATCACAAAATACTTCTATAGGAAACACATTCGTGGGGTCAACCAAAGTAGCACTACTTCATGAGTCTTCGCATCAAGATTACACGCTAGGAGTCCAATGTACATTTCGTTACTCAACCATCTCCACATATATTTTATATTTTTAATTTTATTCAATGGAATGTATTTTATTCCAATGAGTATATTTTAAAGAGAAATCATTATGAGTAAATGGATTGAGAAGTAAAAAACGAGTTTTCTATTTTTTGATTTTTTTTTTATTTTCTACTCTCTCCCCCTTTCTCTTCCTAATTTCATATTATACATCATTAATTTGAATTTAGTTCTGTGTTTAAAAATCAATAGCAACAATATTATTTTACCATTATTATTTAATGATTTTATGAAATTTTAAATAGCCTAAGCATTAAAGGGAATATATTCCTGATATCATTATTACTTTCAATAAAATTTAAACATTTCTGTACATTACAAACAATGCAATTTTATGTTATATAAAATCACTACCCCATTTATTATTTTATAATGTTGTAATAAAGTTACATGAAATTTTACTAGAAATCCTAAAATATTATGTGGGTAAAAAGAATTTCAGTAGAAGGAAAAGTTTAAAAATTTGATGATATCATTCGACCTTTAATGTAATTGTTAGGACTTATATTTTTACAATGGTTTGTGATGGTTGGTTGTGTGTATTAATTTTCAAACAGTTTTGTTACATAATATCTTCCATCATCAATAGATTTATGAGAATGTATGTTCTTTTCCATTCCTCATTGAAAATTTTATGAGAAATTATATTCTGAATTATGATATATACATTTATTTCTTTCATCATTGTGATTCACATGTGAGGTTGGGTTTTCTATATGTGATTTTCACATTTATAAGATATTAATGTTATTTTTGTTTAGTTTGATAAATTTTTCTATCCAATATGTTTTGAATATATTTTCCCAACCGTTCATAGGGAAGTATTTTTAGATAATGAACTGAACCCCATATGAGTAAGTATAAACTAAATGACTGTAAAAATTTATAGATAATTCATAATGGAATTTTAATGTTATTGAAAAAATGAATGATTCTATTATTTTTAAATTTAGTTTCTAAATATTTACTTATTCTATAAGTTATACTGTTATTAATGTTTACAAATATTCTAAACATTTTTTTTCACGTTTTTTTAATAAGAAAATGATATTCTTTTCAATGTATGTTTTTTCACAACATTTGGGTTTCTAATGACTACCCATTGTACACATAAAAGCATTCCCAGTTTCTTTTTCCACATATATATTAATTTTTGGAAGGATCGATATCAATGTAAACCCAACATCCACTATAGTGGATCCACTATATCAACAACTAACACCACTTCAGGTGTAATTTTACTAATTATTTTGATGAAAAGAATATATCCCAATGACATTTTAAATAATTTTATAACGATCAGATATTACTGTATAACTCCCCCTTTTTTCAGAATGAAACCCTTCTTTGTAAATATTTTGTTATGCTTCCTTAGTTTTAAAAAATCTCTTTAATATTGATAGTCACAATTTCAATTCTCAAATTTTATTATTCCTCACTAAATTTAATTATTTGAAATGTATGTTACTTCATGTATATTATTTCTCTATGATAAAAATATTTTTTCATTATTTGTTCATATATAATAATTATTTTGGGCTATAATTATGATGTATTAGAATGTTATATAACCCTTGTAGTATTATCTATAACTAACATGTAATTTTAACCGATTTTGAATTATTTTTAATTATTTAATTTTTAAAATATGTATACATCTTGAAAAAAAGTGTAGACCTTATTATCTGGTACAAATTTTTGATGGTTCTTTACTATTCCTATTATTTTCAAAAAAAGTCACCACATATAACAATAATAATAAATTAAACCCATTGTTTTAGGAACATTCCCTTAATGGATCTTCCAGATTTTTCTACAACACTGATGCTAGATTTGTTACAACAAGTACAATTGTTTCCTCAACTCGGGTATATGTTCTCTATCTTAATTGTCTATTATTGTCATTGTGTTCATGTCATAAACAAAACTTAATTTTCCATTATTTCGTTTTAATTTTTCCATTTATTTTAAAACCATTTCATTTGATCTTATGAGTTTCAAAATAGCTATATATTACATTACAACTTCAATGGTGTGACTTTTCAGTATTGACTACTAGTCATTCATTATAATGATATCTTTAGGTAAAAAGTTATTCTGATTGACATCGATGTTGAAGATTTGGTTTAACACAATGATTCACTATCTCAAGACCCCACAATAACATCAAATCATTCCAATGATCATCATATCCAAATAAAGGATAACAAGAAGAAAAAAACTGAGAAACATGACTTAATGTTTTTCATTCATTCTCAAGGTACTATGAACATGTTTTACAATTTGTAAGTTTCAAATTTCCCTTTAGGATTTTTATCTCTACTCATATTATAATATGTATTTTAATATCATTATGTACTCATCTATGAACCTGATGTGATTTCAAGACCATTCTCAGTTGAATTGTTTTTACAATAAAAATTTTGATGTTTACTATAGTTTGTAGTCTTTTTTTGGGTTTTTATCGTTAGTTTGTCAATTTTTGTATCATCCCTTTGTGATGTCGTATGATTTTTATTGACCTTTTCTTTCTTTTATTCATCATTAACTAACAATATTATATGATTATCAATATATTTATTGTTTTGGTTTTCCATATTTTATGATTAATTATCATTGTAATTCTTGTTCTTTCATTAGGTTACTTCATGGGGTGTTGACATTACAGTGTGGTTTTTTATACTAAAATAAAAGTCTTCATCAATGCCATCTCTCACCATTATCCTTATGTATCATCAAATAATGAAGGGGATATCACATTCGAAATACATAAGGAGGTGGTGAAGTTCATCTTCATTGTTGGATCCTTTCTTCGTATCATATTGAATCTGTCCATCCCTTTTTCTCTCCATTGTAATCCATAATCCCATTTTTTGATTTAAGATTCCGAAATATATTTTCTTGGTTCGAGCAACTAGATTATTTAGTATCCTAAAAGATTCTTAAAAAACCCATATTTTTGGTATTCTCGTCTTTTTTCTTATTTTTATTTCAGAATTAGTTAATTTTTTATTTGTATTTCACAATACTAATTTACATGGTGGTAATCTATATTACATTGATGGTATATTGTTTTCTTATTATTAGTTGATTTACCCTCTTTTAGCAGTTGATGGTGTATTTAATTTCAGTAGAGGATATTTTTCAGAGCATTGGAACATGTATTTGAGTATACGAGTGTATCATGGTTTTTAAATGAGTAGTGAATAAATTTTTAGAGCATTCGATAATATCATTGTGTGAACACATGAGAAAGTACTAGTATTTTAAAAAAATTGATTTAAATTGATTTGGTAAATAATATTTTTATCTTTTTTGTCTTTTACTCATGTTATTGATGGAATATTCTTGTCTCTTTCTTAACAAGTTATATTTATAACCATTATCTTGGATAAAAGGAATATTCTTCATACCTCATGCATCTTTCATGGATTTATCATTGTCTTTTATTTTAAGCTTCATTTCTGTGATTAAAAAAATTACATTATAAAGAAAATATTTTCAAAATTAATTATCGAAAAAAATATATTTCAATATATTATTTGAAAAAAATGATATTTTGATCAAGATTGTTTTCAAAATATCTTTTTATAATGTTTCATTAATCAATGAAATCAACACATTATTTTAAACCACCTTTGGTATATTTTATTGATACAATCCTTAATATTCCTATAGATTGTATGGGTTTGGTATGTTAAATGTTAATGTTCACATTTACTTCCTTCATTCCTTTTCGTCCCCTTAAAATATTCAATTTTTAATGATCATTGAACATTGAATTTTCTAATGACTATATATTTCATATATCATTGTTATTACTATTTCCCCAAATATATAAAATTATTTGTAAGATATTTAATTTGAATGATATATTATATTTAAGGATAGTATTCATAAATATTTATAATTTATTAGAAATGAATATTTGAAAAAGCAACATTATTTATTTAAATAATGAGGAATGCCTTGTACATACAATGCACAGGTTGAGGATAGTCTAGGGAAATCCCTACAGTTTCGGGACTGATTAATGAAATTCCCTCGATTAATCATTAGTCGCATGAGAAAAAATATTTATTCAACCACCATAGATGGGTTTTTTACCCAATAGATAAACCTTATTGTTAACGGTCCTGATGATATTTGTTCAATGTACCTCAGAAACATTTCTTCCAATAAATATTCACTACCCTTATTTAGTTTTAGTCATTATTCATCCATCATATTTTGAATCAACATATCTATGGATACATTTCATTTTTAGTTATTTAAATGGAATGTGTTTCAGTTTATTACATCTCCCTATTTATCTTTTCTTATCTAGTTATTTGATTAGAATTTGTTTTCAGTTATTACATTTCCATATTTTTAATGCACTTTAATATTGGTTTATTGATTATATGGCATTTGAGTTTAATTATTCACCATTTCATAATTATTTTCCTCTTTGATTCATTATATATTCTTCTATATATTTCACTTATTATGAATTTAATCTAATTATTTTTTTGTTTCTTTCCCCAAGAATCCAAGAAGCATATTATTAATGATATAAAAGTATTACTAGATTTATTAGAGTTGTCCTAGACGTTCATTATTATGAAGAATAAAAACAATTATGTTTTAATTAGTGATTTCTTTGGAAATACAAGACTCGTGTATATATCAGGTTTACAAAGACTAGTAAAAACTTAGTCCATTAGAATTTGATTCTTTTTTAATCATGCCAGTGTAGTTAGTATTAGACACCGACTTTGGGATTTTGGGGTCAGTAACAACAGTTGGTAGCATGGGATTAATATTTGTTACTATGGGAACTATATTTAGGAAAACATAGATTACATAACATAAACATAAATTAGAATATTTTTATTAGTCTAGTAGAACATCCAAGAAATTAACTTAAGGTAGAGATTATGTAGGTATTCCAGGAAATACTACCCCCTCTATATACACTATGAGTAAATTGTTATGGAACAGTTGTACCAAAAAGTTATATCTCTGAAAAGGGGTTCTGAGACTGGCTTGTGGTAACTTGGGACATGGAAACATTTAATTCAACACACCTAGTTTAGAACTCATGGGGTGTTTTATAGGATATTCCATATTTTCTTTAAAAAATATATGATATATTTCAATAGATGATGATAATTAATACTATAGTTTAAATATACGGTATTTTAGATTTCAAATAAGGTTTCATGATTTATAAATTCAATAAATGTTATTATTTATAAACACTAGATCCTCGAAAGACAAATTTGTAAAATAAATAGATATTGTTTCATTTATTGAGGATGTATTAAAAACCATATTCAAAAGGATATTTAGTGATTTAAAATTTTAATAAATGTATATTGATATTATTTTTGAAATTATATTAATTCGGTTTTAGAAGAGGAAAAATTTTAAGGCATGTGACAACCAATCATGTTTGGCAAGGACATGGGTCTTGAACCGATGACCTAAGGACGAGAATTGCTTCACTCCAACCACTGACCTACTCAATGTCCTATTTAGTATGAAATTTTTTTATTAAATAATTATAAAAATTAAGAATAATGATAAACTATTAGTATTAATTTTTGGTTTAGATTTTAATGTATTAACCGCAATATTTTTTTAAGATAGTTAGAGAAAAAAAGATAGACTTGTCATTCTTTGATAGGAATTCTGGTCATTTAATAGTTTCTTTTAGAGGTTTTTTCCTAAAATTAAATATTTTTAATTAATATATGAGTGTTAAGGGATGAATTAGAATTTGATCTAAGAACAATCAAAAGTTCGATTGTCAATATTAAATTGAATCTGATCATGTAAGAATATTTCCTAACATTTCTTGTTAGTAAACAAATTACCCTATATAGGAAAATGAATTCGAAATATAATTTTTTCCTAATAACATAATTTCTTCTAATACCATGATCTTTTAAATCTTATAATACTTATGGAATTTATTCCATCAACTTTATATTGATAAATCATTTTTTTGGATTGTTGACCTCATTCAGTTCCTAAAAATATTTACATTTTCCATCCAATTTCATAATTTCACACGCCAAAACTTTTCTCCAACATAGAAACCTATTATCATGGTAGTTAATGTGACCATTTTACATGCCATTTTATTTTTTATAGAGGATGACTTATGAACCCTTCTCATGGTGTGAGATTTAAAACATAAGATGTATTAGATAACATATCACCATGAATGAGTATAAATTGGGAAGATGCAATTTAAATAAGGTGGGGAGAATGTGACACCCATAAAATGTTTAGTCAGTGCCTTATATTAGATATTGTGTATAGAACATGACACCAAGTGAATACGGTAATATAATCTCCAGATACATTATACAATATTTACTATTTAAAATATATTTTATATATTTAAATGATTGAAACATTGATTTATCTCTTGTTACATGAAATAGAGACTTTCCTTGATAGATTATATTAAATGTAAGAGTTATATTTCTCACTATCATGTGTTACACACAAGAGAAACCTTCCTCGAAATACTGCATTACACGCAAGACCGAGTTTCCCCAATGACAATATATTATAAAGATATTATTATTTAATATGTTATGATATAACATATCCATTATGTTAGTAGTTATGAATAATATTAAATGATTTATAAAACCCATGGTATTTATAAATATAATATTAATTAACGGGTTACTAATTAATTACAAATGAAAATAAGAACTAATTGAATATAAAAAAGAAATATTATTATATTAAAGCTTCCAAAGGATTTTTTCTTACTAATCAAAATTAAATAATTTTTTTAATGTTCTTAAAGATATATATGTGTGTTATATATGTTATATATTAAATAAAATATATTCTGTATTTAAACATTATTTTTGATATGCATAATATAAGAACAACCCCAATTTTACAGATAAAAACCTATAATTTTTAAAATACAATTTTATATCTTTTTTATGGAGAACCTATTTTAGATTTGTATATTGGAACCATAATTGATTTGATATGTCTAAATAAACTTAATATTAGAAATTAAAACATAATAGATAGTGTTTTGTGAGTTTTTTATTATTTTCTTAATATTTTGATTTTGTAATGAATTGAAAAAAAATACCGAATTTTAGTTCAAAACTAATTTTCATAAATTTATTTACAAAGATAAATTTAATTTTTTATATGTTTAAAATTTAAATTTAATAAAATATTGATAAATTAATACATTTTTTCATTTTAATCAATTTCACATTGAAATTGATTAAAAAAAATTAGAAAACGTTTGACTATTTTTACATTTAAAACTCGTATTGTCATCCCATATACATGATCTAATTTAAATTAATTTATGTAACTTTTTGGATTATAATTAAAAAAAGAAATTATTTATTTTTAATCAAAATAATATATAATTCGTAATAGGACTAACACTATTTTTTACGAAATCAATTTTAGTGAAAGTGATTTAAATTAATTGCAATGATTAAGGTTAAATTTAGCTTAATAAAAGACAGATTCTTAATCATATGGCCCAAAACGACCTATACACATGTACAACAAAAATTTTATGGATATATGTTTTCCATGCACCATCAATTCATGAGTTTTGATTATTTTTGAATACTTTTATTTTCTAAAAAAATTGTTACACATAACGTCTTTTCAGAAACACCAAGTGAGTCATTTTTCTCCCTTATAAAAGGCCACCAACTATCCACATTCCACAAACATATAATTCCAAGTAGATCCATCCAATATATACCCATATAAGTTCCCCAAATCCCTTCCATTTATACTGAATCTTCTTTTTCTACATAAATCCATCCAATGAATTCTTTTGGTACCCACCAATAGTAGTTTCTAAATAAGACCTGATGTCTTCTTTAAATATTTTTTATTTTATTTCCATTCTCCAAACCCTCTTCTATTATTATTATATTATTGTATAAAAATACCAATATCCTAAATAAAATTGGATTTTTTTATGCTATGTGTTGGACCTACACATACACACACTTCCATCTAATGGTTAAAAAACACACTGTTTATGTGTACGATGAACTACTACCTCATGAAATAATGGTTGTTCATTTTGTATTTTACCAACATTAATGGTTGGAAATTATGATAAAAATAGTGGTTATATGTGTCATATATTATATTTATTATGAATTTGTATTTCTATAATCATTTAATATCACATCCTTTAAAATAATCAATTTTGTGTTAATACAATAAGATCGTTTGAGATATTAAAGACTAACGCCCCCTCAAAGTGATGTGATTTATTCAGATGATCTATAAAATGTATAAAAAATAACCATAAATAAACATACCCTACATACGAAATATATATGATATTAATTAAATAATTACCTTTTTTAAATACATGCATATACATACATATATATATATATCATTTTATTTGTTACTATTTCCCTCACAAAAAAGTGATAATGTTATTCATGGATGTGTGGACTATGGCCTCCTCAACATGATGATATTTATTTTCCATCCCTAGAAGTATATATAAGAATACATGACTAAAAAACATGTTATTTATGATATAATGATGATTAAGAAAATATTTTATCTTACTTACCATCTTTCAGACATCATTATTGAAAAATTAGAACATTATTCATTGTACGTACTGCCTACCATCTCCATGATTTTATGTTTGATTTATTTTTTATAACCGTATGTAGTATTTTTTAAATAATATTATTTGATGTATAAATATAACAATTATGAACAAATTATTTTTTTGGAGCATTTATTTAATGACCCATTATACATAGTTGACCTAAGAATGTTTTTTGACACATAAACTAAATTTAGTCAAAAAAACAACGTGAACATAATTATTTATTTAATTGTACATAAAATAGTAATAAGTGAAATAAAATTAAATATAATCATGAAAACATTTCACAAAAAAATTAAAATTATATTATATTAATTATTAAATAATTTAAAGTATGATTAACTGAAAGGAAACTCAAGCTAAGGGATTAATGTATTACTTTTCATTCTGTGAGAAATAATTTATTGATTTGAACCTATGTTGTTATAGACATTGTACATATGATAATTTCGAAAAATAATATAATTAATTATATTATATTCATGGTATTTAAATGATTTATGTAATGATTATAGAATTTTCATTTTCGAATTCATTTACTACCACATTAGTAATTAATTTTCGTCTCAATTTATAGTCCATTGAGATATAATTATTGGTATCCACCTAGATTTTTTATATGGTGTATATAATGACTTTGAAATGTTTTAAAATGAATCCCATTATTCTCATTATATTATATATATTTTTTAGTATTATTCATCCATTGGGATTATGACATATAATGTTTCATGGTTGTATGAGACCCATTGAAATGTTTAAAGTTTATATTCCTAATGACTAATACTAATAATCATTCAATTTAATTTACTTTTTAGGAAATTATATTTTCTTTTTTTAAAAAAATCACTATTCTATGTATATTCTTAAACATTTTAATGTATTAGTAAAAAATTTCCACTCTTTGGTACTCAAAAGTTTTTAGAATTATTTATAGAAAACCCGACGTTGTATCTGTCATTAGTCGGATAACTTATTTTGTTCTAAAAACAAAATTTTATTTAAAATATATTAAAAATATATTTTTAAATTGATTTAGTAAATAAATTTTCACTATTTTTTTCCATTTACCATGGTTTTCAATGAAGTCTTCTTGTTTCTTTCCAAACAAGGCATCTTTTTCACCTTTTACCATGAAAATTGAATATTATTTTTACCTCATATACTTTATACATATTTACCCACCATCAATTCATTGATGTTCCTTTTCATGTATCAAGGGATAATACTAAAAAAAATATTAAAATTTGATTTCTAGAGAAATGGTTTTTCAAAAGGTTTTTTCAAAAACAAATTATTTTTTCCAAAGGAATGTTTTTAACAGATCATTTTTAGTGTATTCATTCATTAATAAAAATAACACATTATTTTACTCCACTTCGGGTCTGTTGTATTGATACCATCCTTAATATTTTTCTATATTGTTTATGTTTGATTTTTCCATGGATATTATTCACATTCACTTATTTTCTTTCTTTTAGTCCCATTTAAATAAAAAAAATCCTAGGATTATTGAACATTGAATTTTCTCCTAATTATACTTTTTATTTATCAAAGATATTACTATTTCATAAACTTTATAACATATTAGAAACATTTTCTACTTTGAATATTATTTAATAATTTGAGAAAATATTGATAAATCAGTATGATTTATTCAATTATTTTAATTGATTTGGTTTATTGTTTATTTAATATATGACTAATTTTGTGGACATGCATTAAATGTTTTGGGGACTATTTAAGAATAGGCTTATGGGTT
Organism: Viscum album; assembly: GCA_963277665.1. Classification (NCBI taxonomy): domain Eukaryota; kingdom Viridiplantae; phylum Streptophyta; class Magnoliopsida; order Santalales; family Viscaceae; genus Viscum; species Viscum album. The sequence continues at coordinate 422,407,614 of OY728148.1, forward strand.
GGGGACCGGTTAATGATGTTCCCTCGATGCATAAGTAGTTTAATGTGATGAAATAGGTTGATATATTCCTTAGATGGGGTTTTATATTATAACTAAAATATCTTGTGAATGTTCTTGATAGTACTGGTTCAATGATCCTCAGAAACATAGAATCCAATTATTATGAACTACCATTATTTAGTTTCTATTAATATTTAACCATGAGATTTTTTATTGAAATATCTATGGATATATTCTATTTTCAATTATTTAGATGGCATGTATTTCGGTTTCATACTATGAAATATTTATTTTCCTATTGTTTTTATTTGAAAGGAATATGTTTTCAGCTATTACATTTTCATATTGTTTATGAACATCATTATCAATTTACTGATTATATTTCATATCAGTTCAGTTATTCACCATGTTATAATTAATACTCTCATTGAGAAAATATTTCTCCCACTATATTTTTCCGTTACTAATAATTTTAACTCACCTTTATTATGTTAAATTCTCAAGGAATTCAAGAAGCATACTGTGAAAGACATGCATGTACCAACTAGATGAATTACTGTTACATAATATATTATTTATTTAGACTGGAGAAAATAAAATTGTGTTTTTATTAGTGTATTCTTATGAAATAAAACCATCATCTATGTATCTATTTTACCAATACTACTAAACTATCAGATGTTCGAGGTTTTATTACTTATAATAATTCTAATTTAATTAATAGTAGACACTAGCTCAAGGATTCACGGTTTAGGTTTCTGTAGTGAAATTGTATGGGTAAACCATATGGCGTTCTCCTTCTTCCATAAGACAGGGCACATTTGGTGCACAGTTTGAAAAACATGTAGTAACCAATTTCTGGTGAAATTAAAATTTTCCCAACATTATTATTTTTAAATGAAACAAAATTTCATATTTCTTCACCTTTTAGATAATTAGTGTATATAAATCACTCTTCAGGGTCTCAAATAGGAATTTATAGTTCAACTTCATTTAGTATTAGATTCGATCATTTTTCATGTCATTGTTTCTATATCAGTGATTTACCAATTAATTTTTAGACATTCTGTGTTTTATTTTCTATTATCTACAATATTTAAGTGAAAGGTAATTTGTATTATTATTATTTTCATCATCTGTTTCTTGATTTTCTCCCAATATGAGTCAAATTAGATGTTTATAATGGAAAAGAAATCCACTATGGACCTACAGTATGTGGTCCTATGCCATTCGTTAAAATTTGTATCATTATATATATATATGTATATCATTATGCCATGAACCCAATATTCTGAGCATCTCCCATGAAATTATTTTTAATCATTGATTTTGTTAGCATGGAATATGTAATTAATTAGGTCCTCATTGAGTGTTTATATCTTGAAAACAATGAATGAAACCACCCATTTTTAAATTGAATACTAAAATGACCCATCATTACAGAATATGAATTTGAATACCGGTGAGGTGTGTCATTTACCCCATACCTTGATAATTTAAAAATGGATTGATAAAATTTAATTGAGTTATGTAATAAATTATAATTTAATTGGTTAATGAGAATGAATGAGATTACCATTCCCTTTTCCTTTACATGTAATCGATTTTTATTCTTCAGATTATTATTTTAATAAATTTCAAATGTCCATATTTGAGAGGAAAACCTTTTATGCTTTGCCTATTTATTTATCCACCTTCTGAACTGCATTTAAAATTAAATTTTCAGGCAATTTACCTTTCTATATTTAGAAGTAAATATTTAAAATAAGTTGATTAAATGGAATTTAATTTGTTAAATTCCTATAAGCCATGGGTGATAGATGTATTCATATGAGAATTAAAGGGATGTAATCATTGTCTTGAACATAATTATTCTTTAGTGATAATTAAACTCCCTAGAAAACTAATGAGTATGGAAATTGAGGCTTGTATATTATATGTATGAATACACTTGGATTCAATATGGAATTACATGTACATACTCCAAGGGAATTGATCATATATGACATGGGTGATACTTTAATCCCTTGGTGGATAGCCACTGATAGACTTTAATGGATGTGTTGTTATACCAAACCTAGAGCTATACATGGGTTCTTGAGAGGTTAACCCTTGATGAGCACATTATATTTCAGTTTATATTAACCTGGAGTGATTCTTAGATTCCAAATAAGGAAATACATGGATGAGATTAGGTTCTGGAATTAATGATGAATGAAATGGTTGTCATGATGTGTGTTCCAAGACAAATAACCTGCTCCAATTCAGTCATGTATTACACTTTATGTACTTCATGTTTAGGAATTCATATGAATAATACTATAGGGGTTTCCAATATACATGTTGAGTCTTGAGAAATATTAATTGATTGATGTTTAATAGTAAATTCAGCGTGATTAAAAATTCAATAGGTCTGACTATTAAATAATAAAATTAACATCTAAATGAAATTTATTAAATGAACCTGATTATAAAGGAGATCCTAGAATTTATAGGATTATTATATTTAGTAATTACTTTACATAAGACATTTATGCCTTCACAGTATTGTTAAATATATTTATTGACATATTGGATGGGATATACCTTGGTTGGTTTTCTACTGAGATTATGTCTGACACCCTATATGGTCCACCGTTGGGTACCAAAAAAACTATTTTTATAGGTATGGATAAGGGAAAAGACAATAATATAAGTTCTATGTTGTTTTTTAGAAGAAGGGGAGAATAGAACTAAGCTAAGGCTTGCAGTGTGAGCTGGTATACTTTTGAAACTTTTTTTACATTTGAATAAATGCATTTTTTTTCTTTTGTGCCCTTGTTTTGTTTGTTCTGTAGAGATATATTACATGTATCATCATCATTATTGTATATGACCTTTCGTTTTTTATAGTTGTATATTGCTATTTTTGATCTCTTGTTTGTATAACTTACTACATCTGATACATATATATTATTGATATTCTGTTGTGGTACACTCTAGCGATGAGGTAATAGTTTCCCCACAAACACAAGTAGGACATTGCTGGTACTCGAAAACCACTTGGGTTTGAGGAGATGTTATTGAGGCCATGTGTACAAACAAGATTGGGGAACAATATAATGGAATTCGGGTCAGTTCTGTTACAATATAAAAGTCTAATAAGGTGTGAGGAGATTGGGGTGAGTGGTGGTACTTATAAAGATAGGAGAGGGGTGTTTTCGAATTTATCAACATTTTAAAATATAAAAAGTCAATTATAGAGCGAAATGTTTCCAAATGTAACATAAATATAAACAAGATTAATTTCCAACTATATCATATCCAGTTATTATTAAATAATATTTTTATGATTTTTAAATAATATAATAAAATATTATATTCCTGAAATATCATTATTGTCAAATTTTACATTGTTCATTACTTTGACTATAGAAACACAAAATAAATAATGAAATTAAATCCGACTATTTTATAGTAACATATACATATACATGGGATGTACATATTTATATTTATTTTTCACCTTAAATAGTTAAAATTATATTTATTCTAATTTTTTTAATATCATTATTTTTATTATTTCAGTTATTCAATAATTAATGCATCATTTTTTATTAAGAGTTTATGAAAATTATTTATTCTCTAAAAAAGAAAATTGGTTTAAAATTATGAAGATAAATATTTTATCTTTCAAAATAAAACATATTTTCTAACATATCTTTAGGATAAGCTTATATACAAAATATTATACTTATTAAAAAAATATATTGTGAGGTGTTTGGATTCTCATTGAATAAAATAATATAAGGGACCTAATATTAACTATGTGGATCCAAAAGGTCCAAAAAATGGACCATGTAAGATTATTGTCCACAAATATTCATGAAATATTATTTAGGAATAGGTCTATATATAAAACCTCAGTTTTTATAAAGTAACATTAAATAAAAATTCTGAAATACTTAGAATAATATAAAAAATAGATGCATAATGATTGAATTAGTGTAGTGGATTTGAAAACATGGAAGATAAAAATTGGTACATTATTGAGTAACATCATCTCTTATTATGATCTTCTTGACTATCACCCTTCATTGACATATCCAGCATAATACATATATTTATAACCAAGGGAAGGAATCGTTAATAGTTTTGAGCTTACATTCTTGATAAGGGTAAGTAATAGAGACCTATAGGAACAAACATGATAATATTGGTATGAAAATGTTATCACGAAATATAAGATCATTCCCTATATATCAAAAATCATAAACTGGAATAATGGGATAGTTAATAGAATTTTACAAGACATAAATCATAATGAAATAAAGAACATAATATATAAAAAGATATCATTTGAATAAAACATGGAATTGTGGAAGACACAAAATCATATATCATACTTTCCATAAAAGTCGTGTTATTATTGTCAAGACTATTTTTGTTGACAAATTTCAATACTAAATTGGTTTTACACCTCAGTCTATCCATGTATTACTCTACTGAGTTTATTCTTCATTCCATCCCTCTAATATTGAACAGATTTTATTTCCCATTAAAGTCCATTAATATTGAACAATTTTCATTTCTCATTTATTCCTTATAATACTGAATAATGTTCATTTCCCATTCTAGACCTATAATATTAAAACGATTTCATTTCTCATTACATCCATTACTATATGATGAGATATAAATTTTTACTCATTGCATTGGGGGAGATATAGGTCCCACCCATCTCATAATGCAATCATACAAACTTGTTCCAAAAAAATCATAACTAATAAAATCATAACCCATGAAATGAAATTTGTATCATATAAATGAAAAAATATAATAATTTGGGGATAAATATACGTGTTTTATAATTATTTCAACAAAAGGAATACCCATGAATGTGAAATGGTTTTCATACATACCAAGACATCAAGCATAACATATTCATGGAATGAATATGAATAGAACCATTAGATTATTTCCTAGAAGGGCATGAGTAACATAATGGATGAAATCATTAATGGAAAATATTTTTCAAATATTTTTAAAAACATATCATGTTGAAAATATACTTTCTTCTTTGAAAAAGTATTTTTTTAATACATAAATCCACATAAATTTATTTTCATACAAAATAACATGAGGCCTCATAAAAAATACTTAAATTAATTTTCAAAAAAAATCATTAAAAACATTTAAATTAAGCTTTAAAACTTTTAAAACCCCATTTTCATTTAAAAGAGTTTTAAAACGCATAATGTAGTATAAAAAATGTTTTAAAACCCTTTTTACTTGAAAACATATAAATGGTGATTGATTTTTTCATAAAACATTTGATTGAAAATAATTTGATTAAATTAGAATAAGTATTGAAAAAATTTTAAAAACAATTTTCCGTTTATATTTCATTTACAAAAATTCATATAAATTAACCAATTAAAAATTAAATGTAAGATTAAAATAATGGTGTGAGTAAATCTATACATGTCGTACGAGGTAAAAAAGAACATTTATTTTTCACAGTAAAAAGGATAGAAAAATGAAATGTTCAGAAAGAGACAATGATATTCATTATAATATATTGGTAAAAGAAAAAGTGGTCAAAATATAATTTTAATGATTATATAATAATTGTACAATATTCTTGTAATCTTTTTTTTTGATATCAGAGTTTGAAGGAACAATGATTTCCGAACGAAGAGAGGGTGAAGTCATGATTTCTTAAATACGCTATCATAAGTACCATATATACTAAAGAGCAGATAAATATTACCAAGAAAATAATATATCATGAATAACCATAGGATAATAAAATTCTGGAATGATATTTAGATATGGGTTATAATATTTCATCAAAGGAATTAGAAACATAAAAAATCATAAAAAGCGATGAGATTACATCAAAACCCGTTTATCACCTGGTCCCATGTAATCATACATTCCATGTAAGAAAGATAAATTAAATAAATTTTTTAATATCATAAAAATAAATATATTCATGATTTATAATTTGAAATTGATGTATATACACCTCAAAAAAAAATTTAGGTGTATAATGAAACATAAGTCTCTAAGAAGAAAATTCGAGAAAAAAACTATTCTATCGATTCGTTAACCTTTGAAACATATGCCCCATGATATAAATTTAATTTAATTTATATTTATATACACATCAATTTATGAATATTAAATATTTAATATATCCATATGTAGTATATGCACCACACAAAATGAATGGTTGGTGATTAAACCATGTATCTTAGTGAAATTAATACTAAGTTGAAATACTTCTACCTTTTGTCTTAACTCTCTTCATAATCATTAAAAAATTTATAATATGTACCAAATATTTTAAATAATTTAAAACAACATATTATTATATATAATATAATATATGGTTTATTACAACCTAAGAGTACATGATTGTTAAAAATTATACGTTATGGTTTCACTTCTCATAATATCCTCTTTGTTTTTCATATGTGTCTTATTTTTTTTATATTTTGTACTTATACCTATATAGTTATTTATATAATGTAAAATATTATTTAAATATAATTATTTTTTAGCATAAATGATATAATATAAAATTATGAAACATAATACATTGTTTATGGAGACAGTAGGTTGTACATATTCATGAATGATTTTTATAATTAATTGTTGGGTTGAGAGAAAATAAAATAAAATGCATACATATATATATATAACATTATTAAAGTAACTTTAATATATCATATATATCATATATATTCACTTATATCATCCATAATACATTTCATGTAGTGTATGAATGAATCATATCACATTGAGTGTGAAGTATTCCACACTTCTTGAAAAGAAATTATTGTATTAACACAAAGTGGAATATATAAAGATATATGTTATAAAGAAATTAAATAATATTAAATAAATAATAAATATAATATATAAATTATATAAATGTATATTATATCATAATTTCCACCATGAGAGGTGGTAAAATATGAACAATAATGATTATGTGACACAGTAGTTCGTTGTACACATAAACAGTATGCTCATTACCCATTAGATGGATGTATTTATAAGTGTAGGTTAAACCCTTAGAATAAAAATATCATAGTATTTTATTTTACTTTTCCACTATTCAATAATGTAATAAATATAGTGGAGGAGTGTATGATGAAAACAAAATAAAGGGGCATAAGAGAATACATTGTCCTTTTATCTGGTAACATCATTTAGTTTTTGCCAACATGATTTGTTGGATTTCCTTATACCCATGGGATGGATTCTATGAGGAAGTTATTTGTGTTGGGAAGTTTATTGGGAAGATATTTTCAGAATCTAAGAAGTTCTAGAAGTGTGAATATTAGGATATATTTTTGTAATTTTTTAGGGATGTGAAAGGACACTCTTGGCTTTTTTTAAAACTAGTTCGGTGTATAAACTTTTTTACCAAATATAAGTCATAAATTAACAACCAAACACTACAATGGAAGGTTAATGGTAGAATAATTTCAATACAATGTGTCTTTTATAGTTTTATATGTTTCTTTTGGTCTTCAAATTAATATTTATACTTTATTAACCTATTTTTTATCTTAATAGCTATAATTAATTTTAACCACAAGTCCTTATATTTTCCATAAAAAACAAAGTTGAATATAGTGTACATTATAAATTATTATGATTAAAAATATGTAATCCATATTTCAAATTTTAAACAACATAATTGGCATATATTTTTTTAAAATTAATCTCATTGAAGAGATGACACTATAGGTTTTTTACATAAAAACATCCAAAACCTTGCTTTGTTTTTATACCCAATTTCAAATTAAATATAATTAAAATTACTAAAATTTGATTAATTGATAATAAAATTATATAATTAAGCATTTCAACCAATTAAAAATAAAATGTAACCTTATAAATAAATTATATGAAATAACAGTTCTTAATTAAACTCAGGTAATATTTTCTATTCATCCAAAAATTATGTTACCTGAAAAAGTCCCAAAATTTCATACGAAGGTAAATAAGAAATTATAAATAAAAAATTAAGTTTATTTTATCAATTTAAATTTATTAACATGTCTACAATTAATTTTATAATTTTTCATAAAAGAAAATGAAAAATAGTTTATTTAAGAAATTTGTATTTTTAAATATATTAGGACTTTATATAAAATTATATATTTCAATATAAATATGTTTTATTTATATAAAACCACTAATAAAAGTATTTGAAAAGATTTTATCACTATTCATATTACTAATTATACTAGATATATTATAATTATATCATTTAAATAATTATAACAATAAAAAGACGTTTCGTAGAGACAAAGTGTTGCATGTAATGTATGCCAAGTTGGTGTTGTGTGTTGTGTAGGCCATTTCAGTGTTATGAGTAGCATACTCCAAGTCTCAATAAAACATCGATATTCTATATAAGGGAAGATATAATTTATATTGTCTGTAGTGAATGGTTAAATTTGTGTTTCATACAATGAAAGACTAACCTATATCTTTAAAATAAAATAAACTATTTTTAGTGTAATGGGAATTAAAAATATTATAAAAGGGTAAATTATTTTGAGAAAATATTCAAAAAATCTAGGGGTGCAACATTATATACCCTATAAAATAAATTATTCCATCAAAATTCAACTAGGTTATCAATGTTTTTATACATTAAATTTAATTTCATATAAACCCACATCATTAAAATTAATATTAATAATTTAATTAAAAATGAAAATTTATAGCCAAATAGTTACCCAAGGTAACATATAAATAGGGTTCCACATAAGAGAACATGGGTTGGGAGTGAGTATGCGAAACTGTGTAAAAGCATAATTACATATGGGGATTGATTGACGCCATTATTCACAATCAAGTGAATGATAAATGAAATGTTTAGGTCTTCCAAGTCATAAATCTTTGAGCATTTAGAAGGCCATCCATTGAACAAAAACTAAGGTATTAGGTTAACATTTTTTATAGAATTATACTATATTTGAGAAATTATTTTATTCATTAAGAATATAAAGAAAATAAATTTCTTTATATTTTATGAAAAAAAAGAATTTTTTTCTTCGGTTGTGATTTAAACTATTTCTAATTCATCCATTACTTGAAGATATTGATTTCCAAAAATTGAAATTGATTTCCTAAGAATTAAAATACAACTATAACATATATTAAGGCCCATAAATGAATAAAAACTAAATCCATTTATATATAACTATTATTAAAAATTATTACGGTTAATAAATTAATATATAGACATAAAAATTTATACTATTGTTTCATCATAAATAATTATTCATATAAAATAATTATTCCTTAATGAGGATATCATGTAGGCCAGTGGTAAGTAGGAAACCCTAAACTTCCTTCAGTCATGGGTTCAATACCCGCAACCTTTCTAAACCTGATTATTTTTCACCTAATATACATGATTTACTTTTCTAGAACCATAATAATACAATTTCTAAAATATGATGGAAATCCTTCAAATAATGTTAATCACTAAATATCTTTTTAACAGAGGTTATTAATATAATATCAATACAAAAATACTTCTTCTGATGTTTAAACCAAAATTTTCTTTAATGTTTTACCTTATAAACCCTAAGAAATACAAGAACTAAAATCATTAGAATGAAATTCATGAACTCATCATCACATTGTTTCCCCATATATCACAAATTTTCTCTTGGTTGTCACAATCCATGCTTGTTAATACCCTTGTGGTATATTCTATAGAACATGTGTACTACAGGAATTATCTTAAATCATTTTATAAAACATTCATTCATCCTTATTTCATAGAATAATGGATATATTATATAAATCCATGAAGTTGTAAACATCATCCATGACAGCATGAACAAATTGTCAATATGTCTTTAATTAGATCCTAGGTAATTAGTATCATCCCATTTACATATCCATATCCCACATATCATTACAAAATATCAATATAATAGAATAATGATAATATTAAGGGCTATATTTCCCCTAATAATTTGTTTTCTATATAAATAAATTTTCCATTATATCTCTTTTTATTCTTTAAAATCCATTAATTTTATTCTTGTAAATTATTAGAAAAAAAATAAACTTGAGAATCCATATATATATTTCACATTTCATAATTATTTAATCCAAATACATAAAATCATTGATTACATTGTACTTAATCTATTTAAATGGCTTACTCATCATATTACATAATACCCCTTTCCTTTAATATTTGATCAGTAGTGTCTTCTTCATCTACAATGTAAACATTAATCATACCTGTAGATACCCGAAGCTTGAAGTACATAGACATTACATTACTTTTGCGGAATAGTTAGTACATAAGAAAAACACACACACAAGGATCGTAATAGTTTAGTGTCTTTGAAAACTTGGAATATAATCTTCTAATCCTGGTGAAAGATCTTCAACATCTCCCATAAAGATCTTCTTTTTTTTATACCTAAAACCTTTCTTTATATCCTGGGGAAAAGAAAACATAAAAGGGTGAGCTCAAATTATCAGTAAGGGTAAACAAAAGTAATATAAATCACATCAAGCACATAACTTTTGGAAATCTTAACCTGCAAAAGAGATCATAATTTCATAACATTGGATAAATCATGGCAGTGAAATGTAATCACAATAATCATAACTTAAAACATGAAACTTTGTGGCATACACACATAATCATAGATAATCATTTTTTGTTAGTCAAGACTCATCGCCAAGACTATCTTAGTGAACAAAGTCCCTTTCTGAACCGAGTCACCCTCGTTTCAGCCCTGTTTCACTGAACCGGTATAACCTACCGTTCCAGCCATGTCTATATCATGAGATATAAAATCATTACCCAATGCATTGTAGGGAGATATAGGTCCCACCCATCTCATAATGATACCATTCTTATGTGTGCCACAAAATCATAAACCATACATCATAGCATAACCCATGTAATAAAAATGGGAATCTTAAACATCATGACATCATAAAAAAATTCATATAAGATAAAGTAATTCATAAAAAATATTTCCATCACAACATAATCAAATCCATGTAATAATAGGGATAGAAACAGAACCCTTTATTATCTTATATGGAAAATAATTTTGATAAAACACTTGAACTCCATTCTTGAGGAAAATATCCTTTCTACTTCAAAAACACTTTTCATTTCTTAACATGTCATAAAATTATAACTAAAAGAAGTTGATTAAAAATAAACTTTAAAACAAGTAAATTAAGCTTCTTGGAAATAATGTTTTAAAAATCCATTCATGCCGTATAAGTTAAAAACACATTTTTCGTACTTTTTTCGGAAAAGTAAAAAAAAGTAACTCGTACGAAAAACGACAAAAGATTCATTTCATATATTTTACTAAAAACTCAAAAAAGGGTAAAATGTGATTTAAACAATTGTATTTGGATGGAAATAACATTACATATTGAGGAAACATGGATTTTGATGATAAAATACACCCCAGTAAATACCAAAGTATAAGCAATCTCGGATAAAAATGAGATTGTGATATTTCCATTACCTTAGGTCCAACTTGCTTTGTACGTGTACGAACCTCCTGTATAATGATTTAAATCATGTTATTGACTTATTCTAGAATCATATTAATTGTTATTATATCATATATGGTCCACTTATGACTTTATATTACCCATTCTTTTGTAAATTCTTGTTAAAGAAGCGTTTTGGGTAAAATCGTTTCATTTATCGTAGGTGTTTGGACTTGTTGTTCTTGACATTATTATTACTTATATCATAATTTAATTACTTCCAGAATATAAAGTATGATTTATATATCATATATATTCAGTATATATATATATAATAGATAGATAAATGAAATAAAACACACCGTTCATGGAGACGGTAGTCCGTACGTACGCATGAACGCTGCTTTCCTTTCCTTATTGTCTTGAATGGAAGTAAGTAGATGGCATATATATATATATATACATAAATCCAGTAGATTTTCCATGTCATATATTCCATTATTATTCATTATATATACTTTATAATCATTCTGGAATGGTTAACATGGATAATGAATCTCATCGCGTCGTGGAGACGGTAGTCCGTACGTACGCACAAGCGATGATATCATTATCATGGTCGTGGAATTTTGTTGAAGTGTATTTATACTATTTCAATATCAATATCAATTTATAATAATAATATATAGTTACTCATTACACCATTATACCCATCCTATTAAGGTGGTGGCGGAAAATAGATTACACCACGGCATGGAGACGGTATTTCGTACGTACGCACGCGTGGTGATTTCATTTTCCGTAGGATGGATAGATGGTTAAATAGGGTTGTTTCATAATTATAATAACATATCAGTATATTAGTGATACTCATGTTATTACTTCATAATTAAACAACTAAAGAAGAAGAAGTTGAAGAAGAATGAAATTGGAAAGGATCGGTAATGCATATTACCTCTTCTTTGAAGTGCTTCTTTGAGACCTCCTTTTAGGGCAATAAAATGGGTCTTTAAAGAAGAACAGGACCTCTAGGATGAGACTAGGGAAGTGTAGAAGAGATTTTGGCAGGGGTTGGCCGAGCTTGAATGCTCAAATTGGTGTGAGGGGGAGAGGGAGCAGGTGCCCTTTTATAAGGGAGGAGAGGGGCACCTTTGGAATAACTAAAAATATTATTTTATTATAAAGCCAAATTCGGTTTTAAATAGCTCCAAATTGATTTATTTAGAAACTAAGGTGGGTATGGGTAGAAATCCTCTCATCCAATATAATTTAGACAAGTTTAGGTTCCAATTTTAACCTTATCATTTAGATTTAACATTAAGTTAAATAATTTTACTTTTACTGTTTCTTCTTGTGTTCTTACACTATAAGGTTAATAAACTTACTATAAGAAGCCAAACGAACCCCAAATTGTTTATTATTAATATATATAACATTATCTATGTCATTTGACCGATCCTTAGATTTTTAGGAATAAAATAACAATTAATAATATAATATTTGTTTTGAAAACTATTTTATGTCAATTTTGACACTATTTATTAATTGATTTTTTTGAAAATAATAATAGAATGATAAGTTCAAAAAAGTTAATTAAATAAATATTAACATGTCATATTAACCTAGAAAATTAGTGTAATTCATAAAAAGTCTGAAATTATATTTATTTGGGTATTTATAACATCAATTATGTTAATATTTCATTAATAAGATAATTACTACATCATCATTGTGTCATAAATAAATTAAATTATTTAATGTCTAAAAATTACAAATAAAATACCATTATGTAGTAAATCTTTTTATATTTTTAAGGAATATTTATAGTCGAATTTATCTTTTGTATAACCCTATATTAAAAATGTTTTATTAAATAAACATTGATTTTAACTCTTTTATCTCTTCTTTGGATTAAATAATAATAAATGTCCTAATCTAATTCAAGTGGGCCTAAATGGTCATATTTTATTCCTAAGTGTGTTTTTGGTCAAAATACACTTTTCCAATAGGATTAGGACATGCGTTAGGGTAATATTAATATCATTTTTACCCTTAACTACCCTATTTACTTTTAACCGTGGTAAATACAAGTAAAAAGTTACTATTCACCAAAAATTATTTTCATCTCATTGAACCACATTTTACTTACTGACATCAACCGTGTCTCTCGGATTTTTGAAATTTCATTCACAGAAGCGGTAAAATTAAGATTTATGAAAAAATTAATTTTTTTAACTACCACTTAGTAGTTTCACTATTCATCAAAAATTGATGTTTTTTAGAAAAATGCCAAAATTTCACCCTAAGCTATAATTGATATTCCGAATTCAAAAATGACTTCTATTTTTAAAAATTCCCAACATATAAGTTTCATTAATTAATTTTATAATTAATTTCCGTAGTCACAACAAATAGCGTGTTTTTAAGAGATAATAACTATCAAAAGATTAAGACTCGTTTATGTCTGGTGTAAATGTGAAATTACATCCAATGACCAACATTGTATTGAATTGGAAAAATATATTCTAAATATACTTTAAAACCACTCAAATTAATAATTTATCACCATTAATTATTTCAATTTAAAAAGTTGTTTTTAATTATAATATAGTAATTTTCACTATTCATCAAAATATGAAAGTTATCCGAAAAGTACCAAAATTTCACCTTAGGCTAAATTCAATACTTCGAATCCAAAAATGATGTCCATTTTGAGAGCTAAAATTTCTAAAATTTTAAAAGGTGGTTATTACTATTTTTAACGGCTAGTTTTAATAATATTTTAACAGTATATCGTTGTTTAGTGAAACTCTGTATTACTTACTACACACGCTATTGAGGAAGGTCGCGATTGCGTGTAATGCAAGGCAAGTCAAGGATGTGTGTTGTGTAAGCTCTTTTTGGTGTAGCGTACAACACAAGACATTAATAAAATTAAAAAGAATATTTTTCATAAAATCCTGGGCTGTTACATTCTACCCCCCTTAAAATGAATTTCGCCCTCGAAATTCGTCTAGGTTATAAATGGTTTACTACTCGAAAGTTTGTTTAATAGAAACCCACATCGTAAAAAGGGAATACCAAAACCAATCTTGAAAAACAAAGGTATAAAACGTAACGGTTACCCAAATAAACTAATCACTGGGTTTCCACATAGGTGAAAATATGGATATGGAAGAGAAATATAATCATCATGTTCTGATGGAGAGTGGTAGAGAACATGGCTATGGAAAAGCCAGTAATCAAAAATCCATATATTTGTGATGATATAAGGTACCATCTAATTTACCGGATATAAGGGCACTAGGAGAACATTTTTTTGGTTTTCAAGATCATTTCCCTAAAGTTGAAGAATTTGAATTAGAATAAATACATACATTATTTTGGTACAATCTCATTGTTGTTTGTACTTTGAACAATTTCCACTTCATCTCTTAAATAAATGAAGTTGAATTTGTTATTCATGAAGTGTTAATTGATCATGTGATAGAATGATGGTTCATTCCATCTGTCTCAAACAAAAGGTTAGAAAAGTTATCAAAAAAAATACATAAGTCCATCTATAGTGAGATTAATCATATATGGTTCCTAAAATGGACTTATACTTCATATATAGTACTGATTAATAAAATACAACTAGTTTCTACTAAACAGGGACTTACTGTAGGCCAGTGGTAGGCGATAAAGGCCAGTCACACTTCGGTTGTGGGTTCGATTCCCACAGCCTTGTCTGACGCGATGGGCTGTCATCCGTCCTGCAGGTTGTCCTTTTTCTAAAACTATATTACTATAAAATCCCATTAACAATATCGAAAAAACTTCTATCCTTAAACAATACTAACTTATGTCCAACATAATCCATTCCAATCTTTAAGCTTATCCATAATACTGCAGTCCACTCTCATAACATAGTGAAAACGATTACCAGAGATTTAATACCATCGTTGATCCCCATATATCATAAGATATGTTTTGTTGGTCACATTCCAAACATTCAAAGTCCTCAATCATGTATTCTCTTGAATACCTTAGTGAAAACATGAATGCAGTCAAAATTCTATATACTCAAACCATGATATCACTTAGTCCTTATATCAATCATGAGCTCATGAATACTATTAAACATTTCATTTTCTCGTTTTCACTTCATTATGCGCATATCATCTTATTTCCAAAAAAAATATCTCAATCACTGTGAATACCACATTAGACCACACATAAATATTCCAATACTTTATGATACCACATTATTTTGGAATCCCATTACATAAAAACTTAATCATTCCACCACATCGTTGTCATATTCAACATCGCCAATAGTGATCGCATGTGACTTCCCTTTGTCCTTTGCCTTCAGTGGTTGCTCATGTTGATCATCACTAACCCTTGGATTAAGTCATTTATTAGCATAATGCCCCATTTCCTTGCACTTGAAGAATTGAAGTGTTGGTGGTGCGTTCTCTGCAGTGTTTTCTTTATTCACATCATTAGAATCCCTTTTTCCATTACTTCGACACTCAGCTGCTCGATGACCTTATTTTCCACAATTAAAACATTTTCTAGTCCCTTTAATACAATCTCCACCATGCTTCTTTCCACACTTTGTGCATAAGGAAACATTCATCTTCTTTTCACCATTATTCTGAGATTTCTCCTTAAACTCCATCTTTCGTTTCTTGTCAAAACCATGAGATGGATATGTAACACCAACTTCCATTTCTACCTTGATAGCACAACGCACAATTTCTTCATAGCCACATAAGTCTCTTATAGCTAATTCCCTTCGAAGACATGGTTTTATGCCAATAAAAAATCGATCAACTTTAATTTCAGGTTGGATGATAATGCCAGATGCATACCTTGCAAGTCTTGTAAAATTCTCTTTGTATATACCAACAGATTCATCATCCTTTTTCTTTAGTTCAAGAAACTCCTTCTCCATCTTTGTTAGAAGAATACGAGGGAAGTACTTATTGAAAAATAAGTTCTTGAACTCGTCCCATTCCATGGAATCAATTTCAACTCTTTGCCTCATATTCTTGATAAGATTCCACCATTGAACAGCTTCACCTTCCAAACGATATACTGCTAAGATGACTTTATCATGTTCAACATTGAAGAACTAAAAATAACTTTTCAGTGGTACCAATCCATTGTTCAGCAACAAGTGGATCAGAAGACCCACTTAAAGAAGGTGGACGTAGCCTCATGAAGGACTCAATAGAATATTGTTCCCTTCTCTGCTCATTTTGAAGTCCAGAATGATTCATATCTTTTGTAAGTATAGCAATAAGATTTTGCACTCCATCTCCCATAACATTTGTTTGTTCAGGAGGACAATCATTGCATTGTCCATTGCATTGATCAACACGGTTCCTTCGGGTTCCATCCGTCGTCTAAAACCCAAAAAGAATAGTGTGAGAGGCAAAAATCATGCTAGGGAAAGCAACATAATAAAGGGGGATTACCTTCAATATCTAACATCTTAGTTTTAATTCTATGATCGTTAGCATAATTCTAGTACTATAACCTATACGTATACTTATCCTTAGGGACATCCCTAGACATAACTTTAGAAATATCTCTAGGGATCTCACTAACATTTTCGCATCCTAGTTTCCAAAGGTTGACAAAACCTTTCCTCTGATACCAACTATAGATACCCGAAGCATGACGTACATAGACATTACATTAATTTTGCGGAATACTTAGTACATTACAAAAACACACACACAAGGATCGTAATAGTTTAGTGTCTTTGGAAACTCGGAATATAATCTTCTAATCCTAGTGAAAGATCTTCAACATCTCCCATAAATATCTTCTTTTTTTATACCTAAAACATTTCTTTATATCCTGGGGAAAATAAAACATAAAAGGGTGAGCTCAAATGCTCAGTAAGGGTAAACAAAAGTAATATAAATCACATCAAGCACATAAATTTTGGAAATATTAACCTGCAAAAGATATCATAATTTCATAACATGGGATAAATCATGGCAGTGAAATGTAATCACAATAATCATAACATAAAACATGAAACTTTGTGGCATACACACATAATCATAGAGAATCATTTCTTGTTAGTCAAGACTCATTGCCAAGACTATCTTAGTGGACAAAGTCCCTTTCTGAACCGAGTCACCCTCATTTAAGTCCTGTTTCACTGAACCGGTATAACCTACCGTTAAAGCCATGTCTATCTCATGAGATATAAAATCTTTACCCATTGCATTGGAGGGAGATATAGGTCCCACCCATCTCATAATGATACCATTCTTATGTGTGCCACAAAATCATAAACCATACATCATAGCATAACCCATGTAATAAAAATGGGAATCTTAAACATCATGACATCATAAAACAATTCATATAAGATAAAGGAATTCATAAAAAATATTTCCATCACAACATAATAAAATCCATGTAATAATAGGGATAGAAATATAACCCTTTATTATCTTAGATGGAAAATAATTTTGATAAAACACTTGAACTCCATTCTTGAGGAAAATATCATTTCTACTTCAAAAACACTTTTCATTGCTTAACATGTCATAAAATTATAACTAAAAGAAGTTGATTAAAAATAAACTTGAAAACTTGTAAAGGAAGATTCTTGGAAATAATGTTTTAAAAATCCATTCATGCCGTATACGTTAAAAAAAACATTTTTCGTACTTTTGTCGGAAAAGTAAAAAAAGTACCTCGTACGAAAAATGACAAAAGATTACTTTCATATATTTTACTAAAAACTCACCAAAGGGTAAAATTGGATTTAAAAAATTGTATTTGGATGGAAATAACATTACATATTGAGGAAACATGGATGTGGATGATAAAATACACCCCAGTAAATACCAAAGTATAAGCAATCTCGGATAAAAATGAGATTGTGATATTTCACTTACCTTAGGTCCGACTTGCTTTGTACGTGTCCGAACCTCCTGTATAATGATTTAAATAATTTTATTGACTTATTCCAGAATCATATTCATTGTTATTATATCATATATGGTCCACTTATGAATTTATATTACCCGTTCATTTGTAAATTCATGTTAAAGAAGCGTTTTGGGTAAAATCGTTTCATTTATCGTAGGTGTTTGGACTTGTTGTTCTTGACATTATTATTACATATTTCATGATTTACTTACTTCCAGAATATAAAGTATGATTTATATATCATATATATTCATTATATATATATATAGTAGATAGATAAATGAAATGAATCACACTGTTCATGGAGACGGTAGTCTGTACGTACGCATGAACGCTGCTTTCCTTTCGTTATTGTCTTGAATGGAAGTAAGTAGATGACATATATATATATACATAAATCCAGTAGATTTACTATTTCACATATTCCATTATTATTCATTATATATACTTTATAATCATTCTGGAATGGTTAACATGGATAATGAATCTCATCGCGTCGTGGAGACGATAGTCCGTACGTACGCACGAGCGATGATATCATTCTCATGGTCGTGGAATTGTGTTGAAGTGTACGTATACTATTTCAGTATCAATATCACTTTATAATAATCATATATAGTTACTCATTACACCATTATACCCATCCTATTAAGGTGGTGGCGGAAAATAGATTACCCCACGGCGTGGAGACGGTATTCCGTACGTATGCACGCGCGGTGATTTCATTTTCCGTAGGATGGATAAGTGGTTAAATAGGGTTGTTTCATACTTATAATAACATATAAGTATATGAGTGATACTGATGTTATTACTTCATAATGAAACAACTAAAGAAGAAGAAGTTGAAGAAGAAAGAAATTGGAAAGGATCAGTAATGGATATTACCCCTTCTTTGAAGTGCTTCTTTGAGACCTCCTTTTAGGGCACTAAAATTGGTCTTTAAAGAAGACCAGGACCTCTAGGATGATACTAGGGAAGTGGAGAAGAGATTTTCTCAGGGGTTGGCCGAGGTTGAATGCTCAAATTGGTGTGAGGAGGAGAGGGAGGAGGTGCCCTTTTATAAGGGAGGAGAGGGGCACCTTTGGAATAACTAAAAATATTATTTTATTATAAAGCCAAATTCGATTTTAAATAGCTCCAAATTGATTTATTTATAATCTAAGGTGGGGATGGGTAGAAATCCTCTCATCCAATAGAATTTACACAAGTTTAGGTTCCTATTTTTACCTTATCATTTAGATTTAACATTAAGTTAAATAATTTTACTTTTACCGTGTCTTCTTGTGTTCTTACACTATAAGGTTAATAAACTTACTATAAGAAGCCAAAAGAACACCAAATTGTTTATTACTAATATATATAACCTTATCTAAGTCATTTGGACGAACCTTAGATTTTTAGGAATAAAATAACAATTAATAATATAATATTTGTTTTAAAAACTATTTTATGTCAATTTTGACACTATTTAGTAATTGATTTTTGTGAAAATCATAATAGAATGATAATTTAGATAAAAGTTAATTAAATCAATACTAACATGTCATATTAACCTAGAAAATTAGTGTAATTCATAAAAAGTCTAAAATTATATTTATTTGGGTATTTATAACATCAATTATGTCAATATTTCATTAATAAGATAACTACTGCATCATCGTTGTGTCATAAATAAATTAAATTATATAATGTCTAAAAATTACAAATAAAATACCATTATGTAGGAACTCCTTTTATCTTTCTAATTAATATTTATAGTCTAATTTATCTTATGTATAACCCCCTATTAAAAATGTTTTATTAAATAAACTTTGATTTTAACTCTTTTAACTCTTCTTTGAATTAAATAATAATAAATGTCCTAATATAATTCAAGTGGGCCTGAATGGTCATATTTTATTCCTAAGTTTGTTTTTGGCCGAAATACACTTGTACAATAGGATTAGGACATGTTTTAGGGTAATATTAATATCATTTTTACCCTTAATTACCATATTTACTTTTAACTGTGGTAAATAAAAGTAAAAAGTAACTATTCACCAAAAATTATTTTTCTCTCATTGAACCACATTTTACTTACTGACATCAACCGTGTCTCTCAGATTTTTGAAATTCCATTCACAGAAGCGGTAAAATTAAGATTTATGAAAAAATTAATTTTTTTAACTACCACTTAGTAGTTTCACTATTCATCAAAAATTGATGTTTTTCAGAAAAATGCCAAAATTTCACACTAAGCTATAATTGATATTCCGAATTTAAAAATGATTTCTATTTTACAAAATTTCCAACATATAAGTTGCATTAATTAATTTTATAATTAATTTCCACTGTCACAACAAATAGCGTGTTTTTAAGAGATAATGACTATCAAAAGATTAACACTCGTTTATGTCTGGTGTAAATGTGAAATTACATCTAATGACCAACATTGTATTGAATTGTAAAAATATATTCTAAATATACTTTAAAACCACTCAAATTAATAATTTATCACTATTAATTATTTCGATTAAAAAGTTGTTTTTAATTATAATTTAGTAATTTTCACTATTCATCAAAATATGAAAGTTATCCGAAAAGTACCAAAATTTCACCTTAGGCTAAATTCGATACTCCGAATCCAAAAATTAAGTCCATTTTGAGAGCAAAAATTTCTAAAATTTTAAAATGTGGCTATTACTATTCTTAACGGCTAGTTTTAATAATATTTTAATAGCATATTGTTGTTTAGTGAAACTCAGTATTACGTACTACACACGCTATCGAGGAAGGTCGTGATTGTGTGTAATGCAAGGAAAGTCAAGGATGTGTGTTGTGCAAGATCATTTTGGTGTAGCGTACAACAGAAGACATTAATAAAATTAAAATGAATATTTTTCATAAAATCCTGGGCTGTTACAATACCACCTTGCTAATCCTATTTTGGATCTTCACTGTTGGGATATCAGGTTTTATAATTACGGTTTATTATACACATAACATATATAAAGTTTGATGATTTCTTAGGGATAAAAATATTATCATCTATTTCATTAATAAAACTCATAATTTTTTCATTAGAGTTTCTTTCTTTGTGTGTATATTTTCCAAATTTATAACATCATCTGGTTCACTGAAGACATATAATTAGGTGATTATTTCAATACTCTCGACCAAATAAAATTTAATCTTCTTTCCACCATGTTCTTTATTATAAGAACTCTCATTAGACTTCTTACTTAACATAATTTTTGATTCTGAGAGTTGGTTAATGTACATGTTGTTAGTCATGTTCTGTGAAAACTAATTATGCATGATAAAAAAATATTTAACTTCCTTGATCTTCACACTTGAAATCCCATCAAAAAATTTTCCATCAAATTCAAATTTATTCCAATTTATTCAGTTCTAGCCATTGACCAAAATAAAAAGCATAATGAGATGTTTCCATACCATATCAGATAATCACATAGTGAAGAGAAGAATTACTTATTAGATGTCTAAATAATGACACCATTATTAATCTACGACACCCTAGGTTCATCATAGGATATTAATATCCAACATTTCTTTAAATTCTTTATGATGGTTCAGAAAAGTTTTGTGAGTTCACAAAGAATATCCTTTTGTATTGTCAAACCATACGTGTAGCATGAACCAATGTCATTTCCCAAATTACCCCAATTCAGGACTAGAAAATTAAAATAGAGATGTTACCCCTATGTATATAAATTCCAGAACCACATCTTCTTTTAGTATCCACACAAGGATAGATTTTTAGAAAACCACTCACCATATCCATTACCAAAATTCCAAAAACATTTTTCTATACATTTCATTATCATTATATGTATCCTTTGAAATGTCATTGGGGTTTTCGTAATGGTTATCTCATCCTATCTTGCAATAGTTAACTAAATCATTTATCTAATACCATATATAGAAAACCTATTTTTCATACATTAACATTACATAACATTTTTCGAACTCTTAATACATTTTAAAGAAAAAATTTTAGAGACTGTATTAGTCTAAAAATGATGGGAACATAGAAACATAAAAATTGGTACATAATTCACCTATATCGTCTCCCACTATTATCATCTTTAATAAAAACTTTCTTAGAAACATCAAACATAATGCATATATTTTTAACGTCAGGGAATAATAAAAGGTGTGACCTCTGATGCTCTGTATGGATAAAAAAGTGAGACATGTATGAATAACAATGAGTATAGGGGTATGAGAACATGATCTTTCAATAGACTTTCATACACTCCACATAAAATTTACTAAACTAGAATCATGGTATAAATATTTGATGTTCATAAGACAAGAATCATAAAAACTTAAAGAACATAATACCTAAAATCATAACATGGGAATAAAACAAGTAATTGTGGAAGAAACATAAGCATATATAATAGTTTCCATAAAAGTGACGGTATTTCTATTGATACCATCTTAGTGGAAAAATCCCTTTACTGAAATGGGATAAAATTCCATTCTAACCTTTATTGCTAAACATAGTTTACTCCATATTCCATCCATATAATGTTGAATTGATTTAATTAACCATTCCAGCATTTTAATACTAAAAATATTGCATTTAACATTCCTTACCTATTATGATAACCCATTTTTATCTCCCATTTTAGTCCTATAATAATAAACAGAGTTGATCACTCGGTCCACCCAAGTCTATCTCATGAGATATAAAAATTTACCTAATTCATTGGAGGGAGATATAGGTCTCACCCCTCACATAATTATATCATGCATACATGTTCCACAAAATCATAAACAACCATATCATAATCCATGAAATGAAACTGGTATCATAAAAATGAAAAAATATCATAACCTATGTAAAAAGATATAGTATTCTTAATCCATTCCTCAAAAATAATAACCTATGAAAGTGAAAAGGGTTTTATAAAGACTGTGAAATTAATCATAACCCATTCATTAAATGAATATGAATTTAACCATTGGATCATTTCCTTTAAGGGAATTAGTATTATAAATTGATTTTATCAAAGATGGAAAATAACTTTGAAATATCAATTAAAAATATTTTTGATGAAAATATTCTTTCATCTTTGAAAAATGGTTTTTTATATATAAAACCGTTTGAAAATTATTTTCCTAGAAAATAACATGAAAACTTATAAAAAACACTTCTAATATTTATGAAAAATTATTCCCATGAAAATTTATAAATTAAGATTCAACAAAAATAAATTTTTCTTTTAATATTCTTTTAAAACATAAAAAAATCATGAACATGACTTGAAAATAATTTTACATTAAAAAACATGAAGGAATTATCAAAATGTTATGAAACAAGTTCATTTAAAGTACATAGAATATTTATAAATAAGGCTTGAAAAAATTTTGCAAAAAATTATCCGTGAAGAATAAATTTTAATAAAATTATAAAAAATTATGCATTAAAAAATAAAAATCAGTCTTCAATGAAATGAAAGTGTATAAATCCATAAATTTTATTTGTGGTAAAAATAACAATCCTTTTAAAGGATAAAATTGTTAAAAATGACTTCTTTGGATAGTGAATTTTTTTTAGATATTGGTAAAAGTACAAAAATTTAAAAATATATTTAAATAAATATAGGAGAATGGAAAAATATTCATGGAAACCCTTTTTATAAGACATGGTTTTGAAGGAACATTGACTTCTGACCAAAGAGAGGGTAATGTCCAATTTTATAAGAAACACATTATTAACAATAATATATACCAAATAGAAGATATATTGGACGAATACAAGAGTATATCATGAGCACCTATAGTATAATAAAATTCATGAATTTTCATGATGGATGGGTAATAATATTTCATCAATGGAAGTATAAGAATAAACAATCATGAAAAGCGATGATATTGGTTTAAGAATGTTTTATGTTTGTAAGGTGGGATCATAAACCCCATATAAGAAAATGAGATTAAATAATAATTATAATTTCAGAAAAATATTTTTGTTCTTGATATATCAATTAAAATATAATTCTATACACCTCAAAATTAATATAAGAGCATAATAAAACATCAGTCTAATGGAAAGAAAATTGGGACAAAACTATTTTTATGATTTTTTAACTATTGGAACATAAACCCCATGAAATAAATGTAATATAATTTATATTTAAATAAACATAATATTAATTATAATAAAAATATAATATATTCATGTAAAGTATAAATTCCACAAAAAAGGTATGGGTGGTGAATAAAGCATGTACCACACAAAAACAAATGGTAAGATAAAATCAACTTTCCTAATGTCTTCACTCTCTTCGTAATCATGAAAAAGAAAAACATAACAAATAAAAATTTATTAAACATATTATAAATAAATTTTTTAATATATATAATACCATATATGGTTTATATGTCCTCATATTACCCTCTTATTGACAATTCAATGTTAATGTTTCACTTCGAATAATATCCATTTTTTTTGTGTCATTATTTTTTATATAGTTGGTCCTTATTCTTATATAATTATTTCCAGGATATATAAAACGATTTAAATATAATTTATTTTTTGTGTAATATATATAATATTGAATTATTAAATAGAATACACCATTCATGGAGACGATAGGATGTACATACGCATGCACGTTGTTTTAGTTCAGTTTTTCTGTTTAGATAAAGAGAGTAAAATACATATATATATATATATATATATATATCATTATATAATTAACATTATTTTATCATAAATAAAATATATATTCACTAAAATCATCCTTAATACATTATATCTAGTGTACGAAGGAATCACATCACTTTTATGGGGATGTAGTCAACAATTCCTCAACCAAAATTATCGTATTACAACAAAAATGAAAGTAAAAAAAATCTATGTTTTAAAATAATTAAATAATAATAAAGATATAATATTTATAATTTATAACATATATAAATATTGTTTTCATCAAAATTTCTACCATGAGAGGTGATAAAAGAAAAATTAACAGTCATTATTTAGTGAGGTAGTAGTTTGTCGTACATGTAAATAGTATGGCCGTTACCCATTAGATAGAGGTGTTTTTAATTATTAGGAAAACATATCATAAAAAGATCATAGTATATTAAGGATAATTGTGTTTCAATAATTAATTTAATAAATATAATATAGGTATGGATAAATAAAATACAATAAATGATCATTGAGTGAAGACTTTAGCTTTTAATCTGGTAACTCCGTCTGGTCTATTCCAAAATGATTCTATGGATTTCCTTCTATTAGAGGGAAGGATAATAGGAGAAATGGAGGGATGTTTTATATTTTATTGGGAAGATATTGGTCTAAACTAATAATAATGATCTGTGTGAATAAGAGAAATAGGTGGTGGCATCTTAATGGGAAGGCAAGGACACATTTGCAATTTTTGAAACAAGTTAGGTGTACCAACATTTTTACTAAACTAAATTCATACCAACCAATAATAACTCATGAATTGAAGATTAATTCTCCATATAATGGATATGAAATGGATTTGGTACAATTAATAGGTTGTTTTGGGTATTAAATATATGGTTTAGTACTTCATTAACCTTTTTTTTTCTTACTCATTGTAATTAATTTTAATCGCATTTTTTAATATTATTGGTCAAAAAATGTTGAAAATATTAGTGATTATAAATTATGATGATTCCAAATTCGGAATCAATTTTTAAAAATTATAATCAATTAATTGGATGAAATTCATTTAATGTTAATCCTGTTTAGGGGAGACACTATGAGTTTTTAATGTTAAAATGGCCATATTTTGTTATGATTTTATATGCAATTTCAATGTGAAATTGAGTCTAATGACCTAAATTGGATTAATTGAAAAAAAATTATATAAATTATAATTATAAAAAAAATTAAAATTTATCTTAACATTTTTAATAAAAGAAATGAAAAAATAGTTTATAATTAAAATCTGGAATGTTTCACTATTGATCAAAAAAACGATGTTTCCCAAAAAAAAATCAAAAATATCACCCTAAGATATTTTTGAAAATATAATATCTAAAATAATTTTTATTTTATCAAATTTAATTTATAAATTTTTCAAATATGAAATTTATATCCCTTCATTGAAAGAGATTAAAAGTATATTTTTTTGAAAAATAATTGATGTAAACATTTAAGGACATTAACAAAACATTTTTCATTCACTATCAATATGTTTTATTTATATAAAAACATTAGAGAAAATATTTTAAAATTATTTATTTCTAATAATATTAAAAAATTTAATGGATATATTGTAATTATATCATTTTTATAATTATAATTGTAATTTTTTTTGTAGAAACATAGTTTTGTGTTTAAAGTACACCAAGTTGGTGTTCATTTTGTGTATGCCTATTCTATTTCATGTGTAACCTAGGGCCAGTCACAATATAAAAATGTTGTTCCATGTAGTGAAAGGTATAATTTATGTTGTTTTAGGGAATTATTAACTTCTCGTTGCATATAAAACAAGCCAACCATTGTGCTTCAAAATAATATAACCTATATTTATCATTACTTTAAAATGAAAATAACTTAAAGGATATATTAATTAGAATAAAACATTCAATTAATGTTGGGGTTTTATTTTTAAGGATATTTTATAACCCATATAATATTATTTTTACACTTAATTGATAGATATACCTATAACTATGGTAAATAAAATTACTAAGGCTACTATTCATATTGACCTAAAATAAAAACAAGATTACTTATTCAATTTGGAAATTATCATTCAAAATATATATTCCATTTTTGAAATTTTAAAATAGAGAATGGACATTATTTAATTTAATATAAAATAATAAGATCATAAAAAATCCAAAAATATCCCTTTTATGTCTAAAATGTTTTAATACTAAATTCATGTTTAAAATTAATTTTAATGAACAAAATTAGATTATTTATAACAAAAAAAACTAACTATAGTTTAAAACCATTATAATTTTAGAATTTAAATGCTTCAAAATAAAATAACAGTTTCAATGTATATATGTATTTTTCAATATTCATTAATATTTTAAAAAAAATAGAAATACTCAAAAATATATCCTCGGGTAATTTTTACCTGGTGAATTAGAAAATGAATTTTTCTATATAAAATAATTTTATCTAAAAGTGTAATAATCAATTATATTTATTTTTTCATAAAAACCAATAAAATTATATTTTGATGAAAATATATTTTTGACAAATATAATGTATTTGTTAAGAAATAAAGTGTCTATTTCCTATTAATAAATGTAGTTAATAATATAGTTATTTGTAATAATGTCATCCAATTATAATGTTGTGTTATAATGTTCATGTTTATTGTATATTCTATTTTATTTAACCAAGATGTTTTGTGTAACACAAGGTACCGAAGAAATCATAATATTTCAAAAGACATATTTCATAAAAAATATATAAGTCATACATTTTATTTTCTTGATTAGTGACCATAATTGATTAGTTTCACCCTATAGTTAGTTGATTTCAAGTACAAAATTATCATATTTAATGCATTAGGGGGAAAATAATATCTTCTAAATATAGTTAATCCATTTTTCCTTGATGAGGGGATCATATGATCCCCCAAAAGTTATTATCCTTAATAATATCAAGGGATAAACTACACCAATATTTTTATTTTGAAAAGGTAGTTCACCATGATTCTTAGTATTATTCATTACATGATTCATTTGAACTATAAATTCCATGAAGTTCTCATATCCAAATCCCATTCAGTTTGGAGTCAAATTAGTGCCATCATTACATTCCCCATCACATTGGTTGTTAGTGGGATTACTTTTATTTACAATCATTAATGAAAGTAATAGAAAATTATGGATTAGAATACATCAAATAATAATAATATTAAATGGAAAACTAAGAACATAGATTCAATCTCTTATAAAAAATATGTATATCCTAACTTTTGATATTATTGGTTTTAATATTTGTTTTCCCTGGTAATTTTTTTGTCTTATTAATTTATTCAAATTAAATAACAGTTGTTCATAAAGTGCTTACGAATTACCAGTGTATATCACTATTGAATATCATACAAGGTTCTTAGAAAGGCATATTTTTCATGAAACTTGTATAAGTCATCTTAATAGATAATGATACCTTTTAAGGTTATTAAACATTTTTGAATCTATTCCATATCCAAATACACATATATTATCCTAACAAGTAGTTCATTTTCTAGAAACCACTCTCTCTATATTTTACAAAATACTCTAGATCATTTCCAATATATAGATTTATCTCTTTGTTTTTTTCAAATTTATTCATGTCTTAATGCCCATAAATTCATAAAACATTATATATTAATAGTTATAATGACCCAAGCCTCTTATAGATAATATTACATTCATTTTTAAGTATGCATCCATCAAACACAATCCATTAATTCAGAGGCCTATTGACATTGAGATAAAACATTCATAAAATATCATTTTGACTCTAAAATACAACATTCTCATTTTAAACATCATAATGTGATTCTATATACCATTGAGAATAAAAAAATTTAATTGATAATATATGAAATTAATAATAAAAAAAGGTGATCTATAATGTTTTGTAAGAGAATAATCATGACAAAAAATCATAAAATATGAGTGAAATAAAAGAAAATAATATAATAAAGGACAAAGAAAAGAATAGTACTATGTAATAATTAAATATATATGTTATTATAAGATTATGGAATAAATGGAACATCGAATATCGTAATTTAATATAGTACAATCATAACTCAACGCTCGTTGTTGAGATATCAAAACATAGTGAGTGTAGTATATTAATGTATTTGGTTTATTCCTTATCCTAATTCATATCATTTGAATAGATGTAAAAATTTCGTAATTCCATGGAAAACGTTCTATGTGCACCCATAATAAAATATACAATAATATGGGTTCCAACTATGGGAATAAAACATAAGACATAAGCATAATAAATACCAATGGAAGGTAATGGCTTACATCATCATGTGTCAAAGTATTATCAATGGATATTTCATAAGTATTTTAAATTCAAAAATGAATCTAATTCAAAAACAATTAGTGAATATGAAATTCATATCCAACATAAAATATGAATTTTATATGAAAAATATGTAACCCTAAAATGAAAATATGAAAAAAATCATAAAAAATGTTAGATAATTGAGTATAGATATGGATCATTTTATTTATGTTATAATGAATTTTTAAAAGACATATAAATAAGGAAAGAATATGATATTTTATTTAAAATAAATGGCTAAACAAATTTTCAAACCCTAAAATAATTTATAAATTATGGAACCATGAATGTGTATAAGAAATTAATAGAGTTATATATAAAAGGAAAAGAGGATATAATAGTTACCCTTTATAATTTTTGATTTTAAAGAAGGTATTGATAAATAATCCTAAAGAACATATAACACCGAAAATAATATATACAATGAGATGTGTATATTTGTAAGTGAGATGTATATCAAATTGAGAGTCATAATATAATGTAAAATATTTAGATAATATTACGAATAGTGAAATAATGTATAACCAAATGAAAAGAGGGTGGTTTAGAGAGTTCACTTACTCCAGTTACAGATTTATTCTAAAATTTCAGTAAATTCCCATAATGATGAATTTATATTTATTTGAAATATTATTTTTAACAAAATCATATATATAAGATTTATTATTATGTTTATATGTTATTTTGTCTTCATCTAATAGATATATTGTGTCTATACTCATTATCCCAAGGTACTTTGTGTCATGTACCACAAGTTTATTTGTTTTGTATAATTGTAAGAGTTCATATGATTTAGTTGGATACCTGGAAAGAAGTGATGAATTGGATTTAATGAGTTTTTAAAAGTTTTAAATGTTCTTAATATCTAAAATAATTTATAAATAATTATGATTTAGCTTGTATATGTTTTACTTTTATATGGTTATTTCATTTCGGCAGGTTTTCTGAAAATGATAAAATTATATGATTTTATTTAACATTATGTGTATTTGACCATTAAAAAATAATATATCACTATAATTGTCATTATCATTCTTAATAAATATAAATTTAATTTTAACCATATATGTCATATGTGGTAGAAAATGAATTTCATCATTTATGGGTGTGGAGAATCGACCATAATATGAACAACACTCTCATTTTATGATCGATAGAGTAGAGGGTTGAAAATTTACATTCCACCATAATAATAACTTGTCAGTAAATTTTGGACACTAATGTTACTATATCGTGGTGGATGGGAGACATATGCTAGTTATGGATGAATAAATCAACCAAAATAGATTCAGATGAGAACTTTACCTCATCATTTTAGAGTCTTTCCATGGATACCCATTAAGAATCCTTGGGATAGTCTATTTGTAAGAACAACACTATTTAAATATGGGGAGTATTTTTGGTGGTAGATGTGGGAATATTTTTGGATAACTCTAAGACTTATAACATCTGATGAGAGGGGTGATATTTATAAAGGGGAGGAGAGGGTTGTTAATTTAATATAATATTAATTAAATTATTATTCTTCACAGGATAATCAATCGTGATATATATTTTGAATAAATATTACAATTGATGCATATGAATCTGAGATAAGACTATCTTACATTACCTATTTTTTAACAAAAATTATATTCAATTTAAAATGTCAAAAACTATATTTGGATGAATATTACTATTCACAAAAAATTCATCATTTTCATATAAATTTTAAAATTTGCAAAAAAAAAATTAATTTTTACATGATGGATTGAAAAATTTAATCCATATTATAAAAATAAATTCTATTGCATTAGGAATTTTTATATTTAAATAAATCGCTGATTTATTAATAAATTATTTATATGAAATGAAAATTTTAATAACACTAAAAATATTTACTTATCATTTCATGAAACTATATTTATATCAATATATATTATATCATGATTACATTTTATTAAGTAAATTTTAAAAAAAATAAATTTATAATATTTTTTTAGTAAAGATAAATTTTATATAACTAGTTAAAAATATATATAGGATTTTAATGTTTCAAATATTTATTTTATCATTTTCAACACTTTTATTTATTAATATTTTTAAAAAACTACTTATATTATTTCATAAATATTATTTCACTATGAATTTAGTCAATGAAATATTCATATTTTTCATATTATTATTTCAATGGTCACATAATGATCACATTTCAAGGGTCAGTAAATAGTAAAATAATAATGGTCTTATTTTAAATTTCACATTATAAATACTCCATCATTCTCACACATCATCATTTATAACTTTTTTTAACAAGGTTCTATACATTCCTTAAAATTTTTATATTCACAATATGTCTCGTTATTTTTACATTCTTTATGGAAGGAGTGATCTTCATGGGATAATTTGGTTCTGTTGACTTTACATTTCTATATACAATATTCATTTTCATTTATCTCTATGTGTTATTAATCGATTCTATAAACATCATTATTTTATAATGTGAAATGTTCCTACAAAATATAAATGTATTTCTATGTGAATATATTATAAAACAAAAGGGAAATGTTATATTGAATCCTGGATAGTTTTATAAATTATGTAAAATTTCAATCAATTTCAACTTGACTCCCATTCCATGTTAACATTGTTAGTGTATTTGAAATTTAGGACAAATTTAACACAATCCATTAATAATAACATTCTAGTTCAAGATAAATATGGATATTTGTTATATTTTTTGTTATTTTCCATTGTTAAATCACCTCAATATTTGAAGTGTCTATAATTATTCCCTCAGTTTTAATGTAATTAAACAATAATGAAAAATTCTATTAAGAGAAATGTCACTTGAAAAATTTATCATATAGTTTTTCTATCCCATGTTCTTCATCACAATCCTAAAATGATATTTATATTCTTCTTTGGTCATAAAATATATGGGAATAACAGTTATACAAAAAAAATTGATCAATGTGGTCAGTAAATACTGAATTTATCAAATCATGTATGATTATATGGTTATTTATATGTGTGAATATCATCATTGGGAATTTATAGTGGTTATATCAAAAAATATTTCTTTTTGGGTATATACACTCTTACCATTATATGAAGATATCCAGAGAGAAGGGATATCATTGAAAAGTATTGATCCCTCGTTCTTGATTAAAAAAGTAATCATTATAGGGAATAATATACTTATTCTTGATCTTAATATCATTTTGTTCATTGTAATCAATATAGAGATGTATTTATCCAGGTTTCATCTTAACTATGTTAATTTATGCATGAAATATTTAATCACTATGGAATATAATACCACTATACATATTCAATTAGATATTAATGATTATTTTTAATATTTAATTTTGGTATATTCTATCAGGGGTCTTTGATATAGTCATATCACTAAGTATGATATCTTTTGAATACAAAACCTCACATTCTAAGTGAAGACCATGAAAATGTTCTAAAAATACATCGAAATATTCCTTATCAATAAAAATATCATTAATATTGAATTTTCTAGAATTATTTTATATAAATATCCTTCAATATATGTTATTATGAACCATACAAGATATGAAACATTTATAGGGTCTTCAAAGTGAGACTTGATTTAGTATATGATCATGGGATGATTTGGGATAAGAAATGGGATTTCATAATTCTGTAAATTGATATGGGATCATTTTAAAAAGTTATAATCATTATCCAACAACAAATAAAACATGAATATACGGAGAACAATATGTTTTATAGGAATCACATTGAGAAAATTAATAAAGGAGATATTTTATATAATTTTGATGAAATCAGCATTATACTATGAATTTTCATTAATAATTAAATATCTAATAATTTGGATAGTGAATTGATCCCCCATGAAAAAAAATCTAGTTTTGATGAAGTATGTAGAACTATATAATCAAATAATAAAATTGATTTTCTTTAATTCATAGTATGCATAACAATATTCAATTGACTATAGTTAATATAATTTACTAAAACTAAAATGGTTAGAGTTAATTTTATATGAAAATATAGAAATTAAAAAATATTTGGATAATGATAATAAATCCAATGTTTTCTGTTCCTATTTCACCATCATTTTATCTTAAGACACTTTATGTACTACCCACTTCACTTTTGGAAAATCATATAATAATCACTCCTGGATAAACCTTGGTTTCTTTAGTTTTTAATAACATATTATTGATAACCACATCTAAAAATATAACTAACTCCAAATCTGATACATATTACGAAAACACTATCATACCATATATACATATTACATCATTTAACTGTAATATTCATTAAACTTCAATAAATAACACCACATAACCTATAGTATTAGGGTATTTAGATTTGACATAAATAAATAACTTATTTTATAATATTACTCCACATGTCCCATATGTAATCTATAAACATGATATTATTATAGACATATCATACATAATACCCTTCTTTATTAGTCAGGGAATGGGTTGTGTATGAAGTATATTGGTTTCATTTTGATAAAATTTTAATAGGGTTATTATGAAAATTTTCCACAGTGAAGTAGTATATGAAAATGTTTCTTTGACTAATGTAACATTTTCTATCAAATTGTTCCTCTATTATCTGAAATTTAATAAACATCATGGTTAGTCAATGTTATTCATCATTATGGTTATTTTTAATGATTTTTTTTTTGAGAAACATGAATGTTCATAAGGTGAAATGTGATTTGACATAAATGATTTTCAGAATAAATTTCATAAGTTAACAAAAATGTGGTCAATAAGAAGAAGATCAAGAAAAAAAATTATATGAATGTCAAGTGTGAGATTTAAGAAGGATATATCATGAAGGAATTTCATATGTTTACTCTATGTTGAGTTGGATTAGAATGTATAGATAGAGTGATATATGAATTTCATGATTTGTAACAAGCTAAAGAGGTAGAGTATTACCATGTGTTTTTGAAAAAGGATTCCTGAATAGATTTCAAGTATTTTTTTCATGATGATGTTCAAGAAAATTATTTTATGGATTTAATAAAATAACTTCCATTATAAGATTCTACAAGTGCTCTATAAATATATTCAATAATCAGTGTATGTAAATCGATTTAATATTTCCATAAGAACAATTGTTTGTTTAATAAAAGGTGTTTTGGAAGGTGAATTGATTTTTCATTATAAAGGGATTTGTTAAGAATAATGTAATAAGGGGAATCAGATTTTTGGATGACCATTTTTGAGTTTAAAAGAATCAGTTTTGTAAGGATTTTATTTATTTCCACTAAACAAAGATTCTATAGGAATAATTTATGAAGATAATTATTTCATTAGAATAATATTTTTAAGGTTTTAATAAATATTCTAAATCTTTTGGTGTTCTAATGATATATCCTTAGTTAATATCATATTAATAATCTCAATATTATAGTTATATTTTAGGAGTAAATATATGATGATGTTGGAATAAAATGGAATGATTATTTTAATTTTATATGATTTATATAATATATTTCATAACCATGTTCTAACTACAAAAATGTACATCATATAGAGTCCAACAAAATAACAGAAATCAATATAGATAATTTTTAAAGTGATAAAGGTTATAGGATAAGAAGTTGAAAAATAGGTTGAACCATAATTAAAATGATTTAATTGAATGAATATTATTCTAATTTATTCTAAAAAACATTACATTTTTATATTTTTAATCATTGTGATGATACATAATTTTTCATTAAATATTCAGAAATATTTCGATTATTTTTTGTTGTTTTGAGGATGTCATAAATTCCATGATTTTTTATGTTTTAATGGTGTTAATTGAATCTATTTTTTATGAAGCATTGAAGGAAGTAAAATGAGTGTTGATTTAGTGGGATTTTCAAATTTGAGCTCAGGAATTCCCCATAACTATCCGAGTAAGATACATATATAAATGGGGGACACAACTTGAGTAAATGTGTATAAAGTATTCAGAAGGATATATTGAAGGTAACTAATAATAATAATTGAAGAATGTGAGTTTTTTTTTATATTCATCAGATGTACACTTGTATTGATGGATGTAAGAGGGACTGGAATGAGAAAATTCAAGAAGAAGAATAACTTAGTGGAATTTTTTACGGAATAATTATTCCCAAAATAATATGTTATAGAATATGCATATTGAGTAGAACCATATCACCCTTGATTCGGGGGAATTTTAAACCCCAATAGTTCTTTTTTAGAAGATGATGATGATCTTGATTCAGTGGAAAATTATTAAAGGTGATCCAACATTCTCATGGGGGAATAACGTATAAATTAGGATATATATCTATATTATACTTACATTAAAGAATGATATTGTGTTGAGGGTGTATTATAGGATAATGGAGTCTTTTTTCTAATGTGTACAATGATTTTCTAAATGAGTTTAAAATTAGGGTGTATAACTAACTATTGAGTAAATTCTAGGGTCTATAACTAATCGATAGAAGATTATAGTTTGGGTGTATATCCAATTATTATTTTAGATAGTGTATAGTCTTCAATATGTTTTATAAATAACATGGAATGGATTAAAGTTTTATTCCAAAACTTTTAAATACTAATTTATATATATTTTTATTAATTTCTATATGTATGAGTGGGTAATAATATTTTAGAGAAGAAATTATTGAGGATTTAACCAAACATTGTGTTTTATGTTCTTAAAAGGTATAAAATTCTTAAAAGTAATGTTTCTTATTGATATTTCATATCCCCCACATAGTGAACCATTGGAACATTGGTATATAATATGGAATTACAGGGAAGGAACCTCAGTAGATATTGTCATTCAATATAGAGATTTTAAATTCAATCTGTAATAGAATTATTCAAAAATATAATTGAAATTACATTCATCAATGAAAAGTAAGAAGATACTATAATTAAGTTTTGTTGGACTATATGACGAAGATGTAAAAACTATTATATTTCCACCTAATCAAAAATTTAGACCAATTATTTTTTCTAAAAAACAATTGGAGTTTTATGGTATGTATTGTAGCATTATTGTTATTAATTTTTCAAATAATTTGTATACTGAGGTGATGCGTCTCAAAAATTCTAAATATACATTCTAAAAATAGGAAATTTTTTTAATGTAAGTGTAAATTTAAATAATTTCATGATCTAGTTCTTGGGATCTAAGTTAGAACATAGAATAAAGGAAGAAGAATAAATAATTGTTTTTTTAATTTATTAGGGTGAATGATATTTTATCAAATATTGTGGAATTTAAATAAACTTTATTAGATTCATATATTTTAGAAAATATGATGATAAATTTTCATGATTGATATATTTGAAAAATATTATCCCTAGAAAAAATACTGGATTTGACTATAGCTATGTTGTAATACTGTAGGATCCTCAAATTTTATAGAGATATCTTGAGAGAATTTATATGTACTATATTTATATTTATTGAGTAAATCTTGTTGGGCATTTACATTGGAGAGATTTTTTGTGATGTCGTGGGATTTTTGAAGGAAGAGGGGTTCTATACAGTTGGCACATTGTTTGGAAAAAATGTTTTCCCGACCCAACATACTATGAAAAACCAAATATATGAGATTAACATGATTTTAAAATGTTTTATCAAATCATGAACCATTTTAGAAGTAACTATGAAACTCCCAAAACCCCCTAGATGTGCTACACAGATAAGGTGCACTATTTGGAAAACTGTGTGCCCCTATAAGAAAAATATGCATGAGTTTTTCTATAGCCCAAAATTATATTTAGAAGTTCATTAACTGATTTTTTATATAACTAAACCACATAACTGAACCCAAATCATATTCTCTCATTTTTTGAGGCACCAAAATAGATTACATTCCCTTACAACCTCAATTTTTTATGATTTAGAGCCTAGATTGAAGATCTACACCATTCCTAGTATGTAAAAATTATACCTTTTAGTTTCCTCTCACTTTCCTGTTATTATCCAATCAGTTGAAAATATATTTTACCCTATTGGATTTAGATATAGATCTAGGTTTCTAGGATTATGATATATTTTATCTTGTTTCTATTATTTTATTCATGATCTCATTCTTCATCCTAGGTATGACCTTTTAATTTTAATGTTGGGATATCCCATTGGGTGATTTATAACCATCTAATTGAGGTAGGTGGTGTAAACTCAATTCTCATAGACATTATTTTAATTGAATTTATGTGTTGTTAGATTTAAATTTTAAAAAATTAGAAATTGAATTTTTATTCAAATAATTTGACTTAAAAATTAATTTATTGAATCATGATTCTCATGTACTTAATTAATTAATTAATTAATTGAATATTCAGATCTTCAAATTGGATTAACTAATTTTTTATTTAATTAATAGGTTAATAAAAGATTGGAATTAGATTATTTAAATATTGAATTAATTAAAATATTATAGTGATTATGAAATGGGTTTAATTGGATTAATTAACATATTATAGTGACTATTAAACGTTTCTAATTGGATTAATTAATTTTTAAATTAATTAATGAAATTTTATGAATTAGGAATTTAGATTAATAATTTCTGAATTAAATAATGTATTGTGTTATGGGTTAATTATAATGTCAAATAAAAAATTTAGAGTTGGAATTACAAGATGGTTTGATTACACTAAATGTTATGAAATTATGGTAATAATATTAATGTTGATTATCCTTAATTGGTGTGATAAATGTTATTCTGATATATATATATGTGATATACATGTGAGAGACATGGTCTTATTTATCAAAATACCATAATGACAAATTGATATTCCTGTGTGGGACATGGTGTTAAACATCATAATCTCATTGTGAAAAATGACTATGGGAATATTATACCACTTTAAAATACCACCTTTTTTATTGTTTGATAAATAAGTTGTGGGTCCCAAACTCCAACTTCAAATACATATGGGGTCCTAAGCTGGGTGATATAGTGCGAAAATCATGGCATTGGATTATGTTTTAATTGACTGTAATATGTATTGAAATGAAATGAATAGTGAAACAGAAATTTTTATAATGATTTTTGAATTAGTTATGTGATCTGGATCAGACATCAACAAGGGTCGAAGCATGTATTGATGATCGACTATCCTTAGGAACCTCGGGGTGTATGTGGTTAATGTAAAGAATAATAAATGTTACAACTGCTTACTTATGCATTGTAATTTTTTATTTATTTCACTATAAAAAATGTTATTGACTAGATATTCTATTAGACGTCATTGGTTTCTACCTATTGAGTTTTACTCATACCCTACATAGAATTCATGATTGGTACCTTAGTAGACTTCATGTTTATAATAAAGGATTATAAAAAATTCTATATCTTCTATGGATTATTTTTTGATTGAGTATAAATGAGGGAACCAGAAGTGATTGAGGACCATCCTGGAGGTCAGTAGTGCCTTTATTTTTTTGGGTTTTACATATTGACACGTGAAATAAATTTGTAATGAAATATACACTATTCAATTTTGATATTGTATTTATTTTTTTGTTCATCATGTTATACTGATATTTTAATGGTTATGTGCATATTATTTGGTTATTGTTTATTTGTTTTTCTGGTTTATTACTCTAATTAAGAGGGTATAGTCCCCCCATGATTAATATTATACCCTCATTTTTATCAACAATCCTATATAATATAGGGTGGTGTGTCAAAGGTCATGTTACCGACCAGCTCATGAAACCACTATGTTGAGCATGGGCCGGGACATTATAATGTGGTATCAGAGCCCAAATTTCTTTTATAATATTTTTTTATTACTATTTGGAAAAGGTAAAAGAGAGACTAGAAATTGGCAGTATGTGGTCATGATATTATTCCTAAGAGTATCTATCCCATATATGGGGTAAACCTTAGTACCCCGAGTGGAATTACTATTATTGATATGTGTTGTTACATTTAATGTTATTTCATTATGGGTTCTACAGTTGTTGTGTGATGTGATTATTGTTTTTAATTTTCTGTGATTTGACTCAAGGATCAGAATGTAATGCTAGTTGAGTATGGATGCATCATTTTTTGAACTCATGTTTCCTGTTTATTACATTCATCATTTTAGGTACACACCAGAAAATTGGTTTTGGATTGGTTCGTAAAATTGAAATGTTTTTCCTCGTATTTTCAATTGAAATAAAAAAGGATCCTAATGTGATCTTAATTTTTTAAGGATGATGTGAAATTTGGATAAGTTGATTTGTAATTAAACTTGGTTAATGATACTGGGTTTTAACTTTTTTAACAATGTCCAATATGTATAATGGTAAAGGTTAGAGATAGTGCCTTATTTTTGACCATGTGATATGGTTTGGTGGAAATACTTTTTATAGATTATTATGAATCCATATTATCAATATAGTTTAAAGTTGTTTCATATCTAATAAGAAATATGTTTGAAATTATTGAGATATTCTTGCATGACGATGCTTGTTGAATGGTTACCATGAGGTTATAGATAAAACTAATCTACCAATAGTGCAATCTGAGTCATTGATAGTGCCTGATAAGGAAGTTGAAGAAAATTTCTAATATATCTCTTCTCATTTTAGTAAGTTTATCAAAAGAGACCTATGGAAGGTTGTGAAAATAATATCTCATTTGACAATGTATTTTATGTTACAACATCCTTCGATGATTAATAGATAAGGTAGATGAGAAGTAGTTGAGTTTTTGATTGTGTCTATACAGAAAATACTTGATCACTTCGATACTCCAAATGGAATGAGAGTAAAATTGGATTCATACATGTTACATGGTCACAAAACGAATTGTTGGGACATCGAGACTGGGGGTTAATTCTTGTATATAATGGAGTGGAAAGAATTTAATGAGAATTTTATATAGAACATTTTCCTAGAGAAACTCATAAAGGGCAGAAAAGTTGATTTTATGAGGATTAATCAGGCGAATATTTACATGATCGACTATTCTAGATGCTTCATAGATTTTCATCACTTTTTTCTAGAATTAAAATTAGATGAGGAAACATCAGAAAAAAGGGGTTGATGATGGGATTAAATGTAAAATTAAGTTCCATGTGAATATATTTAGGCCCAATAAGTTCTAAAAAGTAGTGAATAAGGCTCTCATATATAAGGGGATCTTGAAGATGTCTTCTGGTGTAAACTTGGTGGTTTCAACATGGTGGTATGGAGGTATGAATTCCAAGAGATGGATGTATTTCTGGGATAATGTTATCCCAGGAGATAATAAGGAGAGTATTCACGAGAAGGGTTAGTTACTCAAAAACTTAATTGATTTTTTTGTTGCCAGTGTGGTTGGTTAGGAAACATTAATATATAGTTCACCTAACCACTAGTGGATTACTAATTATGTATTAGGATAGTGCACCAATAAATTGTTTTTCCAGATCCCACGATAGATGAGTGTTGATGGAGAAGCTAGGCAGAACCATAGTATGAGAACATCATCTTATACATCGTACATGTATGGAAGTTATAGTTATACTGGACAAGGAAGTAGTGATATTGGATGAGGTGGTTCTATGAAGTAGTGTTCATATTAATTTTTTGGTGCTTCTCAAAGGAATCATATTGCATCATTGGGAATAGGGGAATGACTGTTCGATGCCATTCAGTATAATATGGTGGATAATGAGGTTGGAACATTGATTGTAAGAGGTAAAATTATTGTATATTATAAGCTGGATAATGCCATATTTAATACGAGTACCTTTAATATTTTATATCATATCAGATTGTGTATGGTTTGGTCCTAGTGGGGGTGTTTTTGAGTAAGGTTATAAAGATAGATACACATTTAAAAGTAAAATCTATCGACAACTATTTGTGTAAGGGGTATTCTATTGATGTTGGTGAGTGTCATTTAATTTGAGGGATTTAAATCCCTGAAATTTTAGGATTTTAGCTAATTATGGGTATTAAATGGTAGGTTACATACCAATACCCCATAGAATTTCATCGTAGAATAGTGAAGTTTACTTTTCTTGATGGTGAAAAACATATTATGCATGGCGATTGAAAAATACTTACAGCTGAAAAAGGCCAGTTAGTCATCTATTGGGGGAGAAAACCACACATGATATTATTCTATTGTTGGTTGATGAATTATATAAGAATGATGTATTTCCAACTGTTGTAGTCTTATTTTAGTAAGTATTTCATTGAGATTTATCAGGGATTTCACCTGAGAGATATGTTGAATTAACACTTGATCTTATGTCGCTGATTGAGATGGTTACCATTCCACCATAAATAATTGAACAGAATGAGATTCATGATCTTAATAATCAGCTTGAGGAGTTGATGGATAATGGTTTTATCCATCTGAGTGAGTTTTTTTTGGGGTTACCCAATTTTTTTTTGTAAAGAAGTCTGATAGGACCTTTCACTTGTGTGTTTCTAATCAGAAGCTAAACAATACTATTGTGGAGAACTGGTACCCTCTTCCACATATTGATGATATTTTAGACATGTTTATAGGTTCTTATATTTTTTTAATGGTCAAATAGGGATCAATATAACATTATTTGATATTTTAACCTTCTGATATACCTCAATTATATTTTATAAAAAGGTATGGCATATATTAATTAGTCATAATAAATTTTTTGTAACTGAATGCACCTGATGTCTTTTATGGCCTTGATGAACTTAAAATTCCTCCCTAATAGGGATCTGTTTCTAGTTGTGTATCTAGATGACATCTTGGTGTACTCAACGGTTCATGATGATTATTCCCAATATCTTGACATCATCCTGGGTCCAGTGAGCAAGCATCTTCTATAAAAAAAATCTATCTAATCATCATTTTTCGATATATCTGGTACAATTATTATGATACATCATCTTTTAGAAGGTGTATTAGTTGACTTGGATAATGTTTAGGCAATGTTTTCTTGTGAGGACCCCAGGAACATTTTTTATACTCACATTTTCTTGGGTCCAGTTGGATATTATCAAATGTTTATCCAGGAAATTTTCCATTTATAAGAACCACTATAAGTATTAAACAACAAGGGGATAATGTATGAATTGATTAAATTATGGGATAATGATTTTTTTGTGTCTATAAAGTGTTTGATAGAAACACCAATCTTTATCTCACCTGAGCCAGAATATGAGTATATGATGTTCTATGATTCTTCTGTGATATGACTTGGGCCAATATCGATGAATGGAGATCGATTCGTGGCATATGAGTCTCAAAAAGGGGAGGAAATGTGAATGGAATTACCCTACCGCTGTCCTCTAGTTATCTGTAGTAGTTTAATAATTGAAATTTTGGTATAATTATCTATTGTATTAAAATTGTAAGTTGTATATTGATCAAAATATCTTAGAGAAAATATTTTTTAAACAATATTTAAATATCCAAAAGTGAATATGGGTTGATTATATGAGGTAATTTTATTTTGGATGGAATATATTCTTGGAAAGGTAAATAGTGTTTCTAAATATTTAACATGGATGACTTATACACCAGTGGTTTATGAGTTTAATACCAAGTGTAAAATGATGACATTTCTAGATGAGATACATGATGGGGTTCAAGAGAGTTAGTAGAACATGACTCTTATATTAGATTCATTACATTATACACTCTTGAGATGGAATATGTGTAGGTTGTATGAGGATCTGGAGTGTTTATTCTTGATACAAATATTTGATGGTGGGGAGTCACTTTCTGACTAGATTATAATAGACTAGGATGATATAATTTATATACAGAATAGGGTTAGTGTACCTACTATCACATGATATGATATGATGAGTGAGTTTCTGGCCCTGAAATTGATGATGAATCTAGATGTGACCAAAATTTACCATGGACTATTACAACTCTCTTTGTTGTTGGGAAAAGGAAATTGATATTGAAGGGTTGGTGACTCAGTGCTACACTTGTCAAAAAGTCAGGGTTGATCATCAATGAAAGGGAGGTTTACTATAGCTATTACCCATTCCAGAATGGGTGTGGGGTGATGTTACTATGGACCTTATGGTGAGACTCCCAATGACACATCAAAATAATTATGTCATTTTGATGATCGTGGATACATTGGTGAAAGTATCTCATTTCTTGCCTATATAAGAGACTTTCTTAGTGGATCAGATGAGATATTTATACGTTATAAAAATACTTTGTTTGTAAAGTGTTCTATATATTATTTTTTGATTCTATATCTAATTTTTTACTTCACACTTTTAGTAGGTATTTTAAAATTCTCATGGTATATATATTCTTTTTAGAATGGATTTCTTCCAAATGTCAGATGGTTAGTCATAAAATACCTTTCTTATTCATGAGGATATTCATTGGGAATGTGTCCTATACATTGTTGGGACCTGGGAATGTCACCTAGATTTGGTGAAATTCACATATAATAATAGTTATCAGGAAAAAATATCAATGGAACCATATGATGATTTATTGGTAGGAAATGCAGATCACATTTAAGATGGATGGTCGCAGGTGAGTCAGAACTAATGTGACCAAGTTTCATTTTTGAGATGTTATAACAAGTTTTTATGATTTAGAAGAATAGTTATATGGCTTAGAGTACGTAGAATCCATATACAGATATAGAATATTGACCCCATGAGTTTGCAGAGGGTGATCTTGTATTC
Organism: Viscum album; assembly: GCA_963277665.1. NCBI lineage: Eukaryota > Viridiplantae > Streptophyta > Magnoliopsida > Santalales > Viscaceae > Viscum > Viscum album. The sequence continues at coordinate 422,451,748 of OY728148.1, forward strand.
ATTCATGTGACTCCTAGATTGGGTCATTCAAAGATACCGAGATAGGGAAAGATAGCGACCAGTTTCATTATACAATTAGAAGTTGAGGAAATAATTAGTCTAGTGGAATATTGTTTCCATATTACACATGGGAATTGTGTTATGCATATATTTTTTCATCTATCCCTATATTTTAGGTATCACCGTAATCCTTCTAATATGATCGATGTTGTTGATGTTGACCGTGAGACTGATGTGTACTTTTTGGATAATCTGATACTTGGGTTTGATAATAGTGACAATGTGTTTGGGACAAATACCAATATGATATTTCATTTATTATGGAAACATGGGAGTTTTCATGAAAAAAAATATATGATAGAAATAGATATGTGGGATGAGTAGCCTGAAATTCTTATCTCAATATCATAGAGATGCATGAGAGTATAGCTCGAGGATGATCTATTATAATGTGGGGAGATTATAAGATCCCATAATTTTCTAGAGATCATATAAACATGTTTATGGGTTCTCATTTAAATTTTTTAGTATTACTTGTTTTGTTTTTACCTTGGATATTTTTTGTGTCAAAATGCCTAATTTTAGAAGAATGTGGGGGTTTTTTAGTGATAGTGTCGGGATTTTCAAAACCATTATCCCAGCCTTGAAAACCATGAATACCCCAAAATGTGATTCTTAATATTTAGCAAAATTTTTTTCAAACTATAAAATCTCTTAGGAGTAATCATGCACCTTTCATAGAAGAGGACCATGGCTAAGGTGCAAGGTTTGGCAAATCGTGCATCACTACCCAAGAAACAATTTTCATCTTTTTAATTAGCCTCAAAATTATATTTTTAATTTACCAAACACTTGTTTTATATCCCAAAACATCCTAAATCAACTGAAATTTTTTCTCTTATTTTATAGGCACATTAATGTATTTTATTCCCTTATTACCTCCTTTATTGAAAATTCAATGCCTAGATTGAGGATATGCACCTCTCACCATAATTATATCTTATAATGTGTTGTTTACTCTTTCTTTATTATTATTTTCCCTTATTTTGAAGGGGTTTTTACTCTATTGGTTTTAGATCTAAATATAGGCATGATTTACCATGTTTCATATTTATCTTTTTTTCTAGGATTTGATTCAAGAGCTCATTCTCCATCATGGTTTTGACCATTCAATTTCAATTTTTTAATTTTTCTTTCGGTGAACATTCATCATTGTTTTGAGGTAGTTTGTCTAAAATCAATATCCATAATGTTGATTTTAATTTCATGTATTCATTGTTGGATTTTAATTGGAATTTTTTCAAGTGAACCATGATTTGAATTAATTAGTTGATTAATGAATTTCTGGAAACATTCCATTGGGGTGATAAATTTTTAAATTAATTAATTGGATATATGGATTGTGAAATTGGAATAATTAGTTGTCAATTTAATTAATGGGATATCGAAATAATAGAATTGGATTAATTAATTGATGGATTAATTAATATATTGTCATGATTACGCAATTGGTCGAGTTTGATTAATTAAATAGTAAATTAATTAATGGAATGTTATGGTTGTGGAATTTAGATTAATTAATTGATAAATTAATTATTTTATTGGGTGACTGGTAAATTAATGTGTTTATGAAATAAATTAAAATTTGAATTATGGGATGGTTGGAATAACCAATATTTTTTGAAATTGGGATCATATATTTCATATTGATTTACCTTATTTATGTGATATATGTGATATTGTGATATATATATATATATATATATATATATGTTTCTGTGTGTGTGTGGTATATGAGTGTGGAAGATGGTTTGATACATCAAAACCCCATAGTGATAAATTGATATTTCTATGTTTCACATGGTCTAAATCATCAAAATCTCAATTTTCTGATTGATTGATAAATTACTTATGGGTCTCAGACTAATACATCAAATACACATGGGTTCCTAGGAAAGGTGATCTCATCCCAAAATTAAGGCATTGGTCTATTGTTCCAGTTATGTGTAATATGAAATGAAATTAAATGAATAATGAAATCACATGTGTTATAATGATTTTTGAATTGATTATTTGATCTCGCTCAGATTCCAGTATAGATCAAAGCTAGTATTAAGGTTTCGGTGTCCTCAAGAACTCAAGGGTTTATATAGTTAATTTAAGGAATAATAAATGTGATAACTATTTACTTGTATAGTATACTTTATTCTTTATACAAAGTTATACATTTTCAATTAATGGATATTGTTTTAGACACCATTGGTGGTTGCCTAATGTGTTATACTCACACCTAACTCAGGCTGCATGGTTGACACTAGAATAGACATCATGTTTGCAGGATAGGATAAGGGAAAATGGACAATATTATATGGATTATTTTAAATTGATGATGGATGAGGGATCCCAACATGATTTTTGAAACTCTTGGGAGTCGTCGGTTTCAATATTAATTTTTTGTTTTTCATATTGACAAGTGAAAATTATTTGGAATGAAATATCTACTATTCAGTTTTGATATTGTATTTCCTATTTTGGTAATCATATGATACAACTATTGTTCTGGTTATGTTCATATCATTTGGTTAATTTTTTTCTAATTCTACTGGTTTATTACTATGATAATGGTTGTATAGTCTCCACATGATCTATATTAGACCATCACTGCTAGTCAGTAGCCTCTAGTGTATGGGTAGGTGCACCTATGAATGTGTGATTCACTGACTCAGGGAACTGATGTATGGCTCCTAGGTTGGGACATTAATACATCATACTTATAACCAATGAGATAATAAAAAATAATTTATCATGAGTATTGAAAAATATTATATGGCCATTGACATGAAAATAAAGGAAAAATTAATGAATTTATCATTTTTGAGATGATTCATTCTCAAGATATGTAATTAAAAATTGAATTCAATAAAAATATTATATTCTTCCTTAATGGTCCATAAAAGGAAAATGGAAGGAAAGGGAAAAAATTATCATAGATCCTGAATTATGATGGTCTAGAAAATTATCCTTATGTTATTATAAGAAAAAAAAACATATGAATTTGAGCATGAAGAGGATGATGAGATGATCTAAAAAGAAAAACGTGATATGAATAATACTATTCAATAAATCAACAAGATATGAGTTTAATGAGAATGAAAGATAAATCCCATTCATAATAAACTATATATTCAAATAATGAGATATATTTTCATTTTATGGATGAAATTATTTTATACATCATGAATTAATGATGATGGAAAATATATAATTTTACTATAATAGAAACATAATCCTGATTTGGATGCGTGTATTGAGATGGTTACCAAACATAAAAAAGAAAATAAAAAATTGTCGAAGGAAAAAAGTCATTATGTTGATGGAAATGAATATATCATCAAGGATGAAGAATAATATCTGCATGAAATAAAATATACCAAAGGCAATGTCTTTGAATAAGAATTCATGTTAAAATTCTCTGAGAAGAACTAATAATTGAAAGATGAATAATTTGGAATGATTCAATAAAGGCTTTTGGTACCTGAAAATTTTCTGAAGAAGATTACATAATATTTCTAAAAATAAATAGAAGTTAAAATCAATTAATAATGAAATTATAGAGAAAAATAATTCATAAAGAGGTCAAAACAAAATTTTATTTATTTTTATAATATTAATGAAGTGTCAAATGTTATTTCAGTTTAAAATATTTTGAAAAATATTCTAAAAATATATCTAGTAATAAGATAATATGTTATAAAATAATGTATAATTGTGGTTAATTATCATAATAAATTGGAAGAAGGATATATAATCTTTAAAAATATTTTCTACAAAAAATCATAGAGGATGTCAAATTTTTTTATTAACCGCAACATAAATACGCCAATCAAATATTCTTATAAGAGAAAAAAATCACATAGTATTGTCAAGGTTTCATTAAATTTGGGAACGAGTCATATAATTATTGGTTCAATATTCCATTACTAGAAGGAATTAATAATCATGATGGAGAATACAATCATATCTAGGATGATTCTTTAAAAGAAAAAAGGGGTTCCTCTATTATTTTTAACAATTTTTTGTGTTTTTTTAAAAAACATTCATTGAATGATTAAGGGTTCGTGATGATATCATTATTTTTATAATATGAATAACAAAACTTCATGGTTTTTTTAAAACTACAATGGTGATATGAAATTGAGTGAATCCCTCAAGGTAAAGCTTACATGAATAAAATTTTGACAAAATTCATTATATCATGAAGAATTTTTATAGATGATGACCATAAAGTATGTAAATTACACTATAATAATTCATTTTTAAATATATTATTTATGTGGGACCATTAGGATGAATAAAATATAAGATAAATGGGGTTTTTTGGTTTTACGAGAAATTAATATTTTTCTTCTAGATGTATGTGCAGGATACTGTATTTTATCAGTAATTCCGATTATCTGTAATCCATAAAAGTAGAATTGATATTTCCTAATCATAGTATCACGTGTGAATATTTATATGAAAATATTTACATTCTTGTTTATATATATGTTATTTTTTATAATTTGATTTCCCATATAGTCATAGACTATGTTAAATAAGGATTAATTCCTAAAAATAATGTGATATCTTATTTGAATATATTATGAAGAGAGGTTATGTCTTAAACAATGTTGTAAATAACCAATTATTTTACATTTTATTAATTTATTATATAGGGAATGAGAATAATAATGCATATTTACTTTTAAGAAGTGTGGTGATATTGAAGAAATATGAAAACTGTGTGATTCTTTTTCCAAATGTATCATGGTTTAATATTATTAATATGTTAAAAAAATTTCATTAGAAAATGATACATGGAGATATTATGGAGAACATTTTTTCATTGAAAAACGTATCACATTTTTAAATTGATGATGAATTTTTTATTTGAAAATAAACAAAAATTATGGTCAAGAGAAGTTATTCACGAAACTAGTGGATTATTTTCAATGGTATAATTTATAATAAATTTGAATATTCATAATGTGAAAATTATGGTCACTTTAATTTATTTGGGAATAAGTTTTTTATGTTCAATAATAATGTGTTCTAGAAGAACATTTTATACTGGTGATTTTTGAGCTTCCATAAGGGGAATCCTTGATGTAATTTTGTATGATAATTATAATTTTAGTATGAGTGTTATATCTATAAGAGTTATATATTAAGTTAAATATTTTTAATTAGATAATTATTTGGTGTTTGGCAAGTTGGTTTCTCAAATTTGGTTCTCAAATAAATATCTAGAATGAGATCTACAAGATATATTTTGTATTTAACTAAAGGTCTTATAGAAAGAGACTCAATAATTCCACTAGAAAAATATTCTGCACGTAGAATATAAGAAGTGAATTTATTTTTTTGTATAAATTTTTTTATTTCTATAAATTTAGCTATAGAAACCCCTTTTTAGGTACACATGAATGATATTTTGACAGGAGAATGTAACAAGATAATTCATACTTAAGGAAATAAAATTTAAGGTTTAACAAACTGATTTACAGATAGATATTATAATAAGATCATTAAATGTTTAATCTATATGAAATATTTAATAATAGACTTTATATTTATAGAAGATGATTTTATAAGATCCACTAATGATTATAAGGACTATGATGATATATTGAATCATCCGACACTAATATCAAATGAATATTATTTGGATAAAAGATATTCATCATGAGAAAACTGAAGCTTTATTTCAAATCAATAAGAATAATTATTATAATTTGAGAATATTGGAATAAAAAGTTAAAACCCCTAGTATATAATACATACAGGTAAATTAGATTGTGTCGATTGGTAAGGAATAAATATTGTTTAATAAAGATAAATTAATATAGGTTTGTAGTTTAGGTTTATAAAAAAATTAATGAGTTTTCAATTGGGTTGAATAACATTTCATTATGAATATACTAGGGTGTTTAAATATTAAATTGAATACGATATTTGGGTTGTTCAAATAATTATGATTTCATTTAGTCGAGAAATATTGTTGGGGTGTATAACCAATAATAAAAGAGGTGATATTTTATTATATGCCTTATAATCCCAAAAATTCCGTTTTTGGTATTTATTTTTCATTCCTACTAAGTGATGATTAGGTTTTAGATAATAATAGATTAAGGATTTAATTAGCCACAAATTTTAATGTTTCTATAAGTTATATACCTTGTAAAAGATAAATATATTAATGATTCACATGTCCCCTTCTTATTGATCCTTTAAGACATATGTACTTCAATAACTAACAGAGAGAAGACTCCCCTATTGAGCTTATCATTAGGGATAAAGGATTTAAATTCCAAAAATAGGAGTGTTTTTACAACTTTCAATGGTAGGAAATATCATTTATGGAAAAATTAGTATGATTCCATATCAACTTTCAAATGTATTTGAAATATTATATTAAACTACTATTGGATTTCCACTAATATAAAAGGTTTCATCAAAAACATTTTTCATTAAAATATATTTTAATTATGATGGTAAGTCTTATATGTTTACTCAAATTTCTTTTAAAGATAATGTTTATAGAAATGTGTTGGGTCTTCCAACAATCAGGTAAACATGTAACGAACCTAAATGTGTTTTTTAAGGAAATATAAAAAGGTAAACTATATGAAACATCATAAATATGGAATCACATATAAAGCTATAAAGATATAATAAGAATAAACCATTATTTACCACTTAACTAAGGTGTTTGATATTGTTAAAAATATCAGGTGATTCATAGACACTATTTTAGATTCAAGTAATGTTAATATTTGTTATAAATTTACAAGTTCAATTTGATTCAATAATGTCAAACCTAGATGAAATATGTGATTAATATCTGGATGAGTTATACAATATAATTGATCCTCTAAAATGAGGAAAAAATATTATTTTCATGAAAAATTAAAAGGATGATATCTTCTTTTATTTAATAAGAGAAGGAAAACAGAAATAAATAAAAAATTTAGACAACGGATTTAGATGATGATAAAGGTCAGTTTTAGTTAAAAAAATTCTATTCTACAAAAAACATTTAAAAATTAAAATAGAAAAGAATTATTAAAAAAATATCATAGTGAAGGAAATGTGAGGATATTTGACTCTTTACCAATGATTTTACAAGGAATATAATAGAATCATATTAATCTAAGTTATATTATGGGAGGCTCCAAAATTAGGATGTGTGTAGATATAAGATGAAACATTCCAGTGATCAAAAATGAATTTAATGTCAATGAACAAGAATTCCCTTTCATCATCAAATATCTCGTCAAATAATTAGATGCATTATCCAATTAATGTTAAAAAGTGTATTGATACACCAATAAGTGATGATGATGTAGAATTTATAAGTAAACTACAAATAAAAAAAGGAATTATTTTAAGTCTTGTACTGTGGATGTTTGATAACTCCAAAAATAAGATGATAAATTTTTTGAAGGAGAAAAATAAAGAGGCCATGGAAATGAAAATTATTATAAAATTGAATAATTATATCAAGAAGAAATTTAGTTTCTAAAATTTAATGTCTTTGAGAAAGAAAATATATTTAAATAAAATAATGGGGAAATTTCAACGAATAAATAATAATTGGGAATGATTCAATCAAAAATTTTAGCTGCTGATAAATTTTTGATGGTGTTGAATAAATATTTATGCAATGTAATGAAATTTAAAATCAACACATCAATAAGTTTTTATGAAAATATAATTCCGAAAGGGGTTGAAAAAAATTCTTTAACTATTATTTATTTTATGCAAATTTTTCTTCTAGGTCGAATGATTTGAAACACTATAAATAATATTCCACAAAAAATAAGAACTATTTGGAATAAAATTATAATTGTTATTAATTCATTGAATAAATCTATACAAGACTACAGTTTTCTAAAACATAATTATCCCCAACAAAGAATAGAGAAAGGAACATTATTTTAAGAACCTTAGTGGAATTACCCCAATCAATATTATTATCAGTTATATAAAATAATAAATTTTTATAATTTTTATGGAATATTTGGAAAAAAATAATTCTTATCCCAATTTGTATTTATTTGGGATGAGTAATGAACTATGGGGTGTTTGTTTGAGAAGATAAATACTAATTTCAAGTAAAAATTAGTTGTAAATTTATATTTATAGCATTATATAATGAATAATAAAATAATGATTTTGAATGATGTTTATTATTTTTCATTATTAATTGTTCATAATGATATTGTTTTCGGGACAAGTCTTCAAGGTGAAGTTCCTTATAATGTAGAAGGGCATAAAACATTAATGATATTAATTAAAATGTAATGTTTTGGTATATATAATAAAAATATGAGGAAAATAGTAAAAAACATAAATGGAGGTAATGAATTCTGTTCTAAATAAAAATATATATATTCATAAGTATTAATCCATAAGTTGTTATTTTAAATTTAAAAATAAAAATAATTAAATTTGAAGGAATGAATGGACAATTTTGTGAATAAATTCATATCATAAATGTTTCAAATGTTCTATAAAGATATTCCCCATTATTCCATACCGGTTTATGTGTTTTCCAAACAATATACAAGTGTTGAAATGAAATGCTTCAAACAATAATTAGTAGGAAAAAATTAATAATTAATCCTCATGAGGTTTTCTTAACTAAAATAGAGATGTTACGTTGGTTACATCCTATGAGTGGAATATTATAGGAATAAAAGGATATAAAATAGAATTATATAATTAAAACATTGTGTATAACATGAACATGATTTATTCTAATCAAAAGACCATTACAAATAATTAAATGGATTATTTAAGGGGGAGTTTTTCAATTATTAAAAGGCAAGTTAATTTTTTTTCTTTCAGCTATAATTTTTTTTCATGATGTGTTTGAAGGATATTTTATTTCATTCATAATTATAATTATATAGAACCCAAAAATTGTGAAATTAGAGTTCCTAATATTTTTATAACATATTGGTATATATATATTAGGGAAAAAAAATTTATAACTTTCAAGTTTTATATAATATGATTTCCCATATCGACTTAGAGTATTTTAAGTAAAGGATATATAATATAAATCTTGTGTAATAATTCTTTGAAAAAAAGTGTATGAGAAATTATCTTGATAATACACTTGAGAGAACCTTAATAGTTTACTTTGAATTTATCATTCAATATGGGGGATAAAAAAATATCACACTTATTTACTTTGAAGATGTGTGGTAATATTTACAATAAACATAACGAGAAAGATTATTGTCCCAAATATATATTGGTTGACGTTTTTTCATTATTTCAATATGTGATTATTGGTACTGTTACCTTCCAATGTTTAAGATAATGTTGTTGGTTTTATTAACGTAACAATTTTAGTCTAATTAAGCTATGATGAACATAAAAGTACCAATCACAATGATCACTCATGGGTTTTCATGATTATATTTGTGTTTTTTAAGCATTAATTACTAAAACACATGATAATTTTGAAGGGGTAATGTAGTTTAACTTTATTTATTTTTATAAGGACATTTCTATGTTTGAAAAAATTTGTTCTGGATGAATAATATTTAGAATAACATTCTATAGATGTTTAGTGTGTGATTTTATACGGTTAAATGTAGTTGTAATTTGGTATGTTATATATAAGTTAATCATGAGTGGTAGATTCATCTGTAGTCCCATATAAATTTCAAGATTTATAATAGTCTAAAAAAGTGCTATACTAGAATTAGTTTTAGAAGGATGGTTTTTGGAGAGGCTTCAAAAAATATATTTGCAAATGTTATTCTATAAGAACTTTCATTATTTCACTAATAAGATTTTGGGAAAGAGATATTCTATTTCCACTGGATTTAGATTATATAATAATAATTTATGATAAAGATTTATATTTCTAAAAGAATATTTTTGGGTTAATAAAATATTTTCCGAATGAAAATTCATTAAGTTCACTAAATGGATATTTTATAATTGGAATATATAAAGGGACATTAATAATCTAAGAGAAAATTGGTTACATTAATAAAAATAGTTACAGAAATAGATTATATAAGATCACTAAATGATGATTCTATATGAATAATAAAAGGATGGAATCTATATTTCATCCAAAATATTTATAAGTTTTCTAATAAAAGTCAAATTTATTGAATTATTAAAATATTAATCTTATGGGAAGATAAATTAGTGATTCATTGTAATGAGTAAATAGAGGCTAGATCTAGAAACAATAATAATGTGTATTTAGTGATGAGCTAATTATAGGAATAAGAAACAAAACCAAGGTCAAAATACAATATGGTCCATCCAAAAGATTTAAAATGTATCAAAATAAATCAAGATAGGGAATATTAAATTTTATTTGATTCATTAAATGTTGTCAATTAAATGTTTATTTAATAGGAAGTTAAAATTGAATCACTGATATTCACGTAACCATATGAGGTATATTTTATATATAAAGGGTAGTGTAATAGGAGGGTATGTTTGTGGATAAATATTGAAAATGATATGTTCAGATCTTATGAGATGTGTATACAATGAAAAGAATTTTTTGACCTACATTCACATGTAGATAATTCATATTGATATCTGAGGAACTATAAGAATAATAGTTTTTAAGAAGAATATATGGAAAATTAGCATTCCCGAATTATGTTCCCTGAAAGAAAGACTCTAAGAATACTGAAATTTATTAGAATGAGATCATCAAATATATAATTGAATTTTCCAAACCACAATATCATTATCTAAATTATTTGAATATCATAAAGTTTTTTTATAAATGTGAAGTTGAAATAAATTTACTATGTAGGAAGAAAAAAATATTAATAATAGATTTCTACACTAAATCAACTCTAAATTATTTTATTTGGTATGAGTTGTATAACAAGATTATAGTGGGTTTTTTGCGGTTTATAGCCAGTCACACAAGGATAATTCTACTAGGTTTTAGAAAAAAGGTCTAATTAATGTTTGGTTATGTAATTAGTTGAAGTTTTCTTATATTTTTAGTGTATGATGAATTACTATTCCAGTTAGTGTAAAAAAATCGTTGGGTATATAAAAAACAAGTCCAAGATTAAGTGTTTTTATTAAAACTTCTAAATAGTAATGTTCTTGTTTTTTTATTTCATTTCATACAAACAGGGTGAGAATATTCATCATATAACAATATGTTACTTTAATTTGATTCAAAGGGAGGCCTCCCCTTTAGAATTTCTCATTAGGGATTGATTATCTAAACTCAATCAACAATAGAGGCGTTCTTACCTTCAACGACAATAAATACCCTGGAATGAAAAAAATGTAAATATACACAATGTACATTATCTTAGAATATATGATGAAAATGAAGTAAATATTTTCATTACACCTGTAAAAAAGGAATATCTAGTTATTCTTTTCCAAAAACAAATCAATGTTTGATTGTAATGGTATTAATGTTATTATTGTGTATTTTTTTAAAGATAATTTGTATACAATGTTTGCAGGCCTCCAGATAGCCAAGGAATCATTGAATAATATCAAAATTAAATTTTAAATTAATGAAAAGGTGAATTAAATATATTTATCAGGAGAGGAATGTTTGAGGATGTAAAAATAGTTGAAGAATAAACTGTTGGTTAGTATATCACTATAGTGAAATATATTTTTAGAAATATTACAGGGTTCATGGACAATTTTTTTATTCAACTATTGGAAAACTATTATAGTAAATCTCCTAGATCAATACAATTGATGATTCCAACCTTGATTGAAATATCATATTTGATCCTAGAAGAGATAAAAAATACTCATAACCTTTTTATTAATAAAAATTTTAATTCTTAAGAAAAAAAAATATGATATCTAATTTTATGTAATAATAAAATGGAAATCAAAATATTTAAATGATTTTGATTAAAGGTATTTCAAATATAATCAATTTTTATATGACTTTCAATTAAATTGTAGAACATAAATATTTTTTTGGAAAATCCAAATGTAACGTAGTAAACAAAAACCATCAAAAGGATATAATTGTGAAAATAATAAACATGTTTCCCAAGATTTAACATTGAATGAAATGGATGATTATAAAATTGGTGAGGATTAGTGAATCTATGAAAACAAAAAAGGATGTAAAGCATAACATACATTTTAGAAACAACTAATGGAATACAATGAAAAAAACATGAGACATCTTATTTTTCATCAAGTAACTAATTGGGTAATGAGTTGAATATTATTTCTAAGGATGGAAATGTTTTTGATAAATCAAATAGTTATTATCATGGAAAATTTAGAGATTAGATTTAATAAAAAATAGTCTCCTAATTTAGAATAATATATTTGGGAGGTAACAAAACGTGTGAATGAAATCAAAAATTATCAATAGATAAAAATAAATCATTTGATGGGATATAACATTTATTTAAAATAAATTCAGTTATCATATAGAATTTATGTCTTTCAAATAAAAATTAATTTTACTATAATTTTTTTTAAATTCATGATGACAATCTTAGTATGAATGAATAATATCATGGAAATGTTAAATACTATATAATTTTAGCTTAAAATCCTTAGAAATGTTGAATTATGAATTTTGAGAAGAAATATAAGTTAAAATCAAATCATCAACAATATCTTGATTGACCAAAATCATAAATACATTAAAACTAAATTTATGTTTCCTAATATTACTAAAGTTATATCAAATTTTGTTGAAGGTTTAATGATTCAAAAGAATATTGAATACATTTATACCAAAATATGAATAACTATTGGAAACATATGGGAACTTTTTTGAAATCAAATAATATATCAAAATTATATTGTTTGTTATTTGAAAAAATACACATCAAATCAAGGAGGACTTCACTTTTTTAGTATAACATCGATTGTTATGCCCCGGTAAATATTATTCAAGGAAAAAAAATTATAATGTGTAATTTTAGTGATGTAGAATATTTAGGAATTAAGAATATCTTTTTTGGTTCAATATGTCTTTATATGGGATGTAGAAACAATAAAGATAGTGATTTTTTCATAAAATAAGGCCTAATTTCATGAGAAATATAGTTGTGAATAATTCATTATCTAATATTCCCACAAAAATTTTATTCTATATTTTGAAGTACATTCTTGGTAGGTGTCAATTAGTAGTATAAATGGATATGTATTTCATCACTAGACTTGAAATTGATGTTACTGTTGATGTAAATGTGAAGATATTTCTAAATATTATATAAGAAAATTTAAGTGATGGTAATAATAATAAAAATTCGTCAAGAAGATGAAACAATAGATAAATAGGAGGTAATGAATTTTTCAGAAAAGAAAGATGATATTCTTCATTTTTCACCCATAATAAGTGATTTTAAAAATGAAAAACAATTTTATTGTGATTATTTGAAAATTGTTTCCAATGATAAGAAGAAATTATCTACATAGCTTTTTCTATTATTGACCAATATGGTTCATACTGATTTTTTAACATGTTATGTTTATCTGAACTATCATTAATGGAATTATAAGATATTTTAAGGGTTATCATTGGTAGGATATTAATAAGAATTAATCCTCATAGTGTTTTATAAATAAGTACAAATAATTGAAACTTAGTCCATCCTTTGAGTGTCAGATTTTATGAATAAATATAAATCAAAAGATATTATATTATGAAAATATTAAGAAAATTATTGATTATTTCGTATTTAAATAATAATATCATCCCCTATTATTAAAAAATGATTTAAGGGGGAGTGTCTGGATGATGAAAATATGAGATAATTTGGGAGTTTTTTCATGCACTTAAAATATAAAATCTGTTTTTTAATGTGTGTGGATGACATTTAATTTCATTAATAAATTTGATTAACTGAATACCCATAAAGGATAATTGATAATTCATGATCATGTTATCATGTGTTAGAATTTTTATAGATATTATAGAAAATAGGGTCACATATTTTCTATTTTACACATTAGTATTTTCCCATATAGACTTATATTTAGATAACTAAATAATCTCTATTAATAACTATATGGAATCAAATTTGGGAAAATGATATGGATAATTTTTCTTGAGAAGAAATCTGAGAATACCTCAATCATTCCCATTGAATTTTATTTTCAACGAGGTGGATAAATAAATGATCACACAAATTTACATTTTGAATGTGGTAATATATTGAAAAAAAGATAGAGGTAGTGATTTTCTACCCCAAATTATATTGGTTGCATTTATTTTCAATATGTCAATATGTGTTTTTAGGAAATGATACTTACATAAGTTGTAGATAATTATATTCCACTGAATAAATTATAATTTTTCCCTTATGATGCTTTTATGGTCTTCAATTTACTAAAAAATGACTAATCAACTTTATTCCTGATTCCTGATGGGTATTTTAAAAATAATAATTTCAATGAAACAAAAATTCTCAGAAATAGAGAATTGTTTTTACCAGAAAGACTTATGTAAAAAGATATATATATATGATCACCAAATATGAGTGCCAGAAAAAGATCATAACAGGAATTTTATGTTGGTGAAGATTCATATTCAAAAAGAATAATTATAGAAGTTTTTCTTGTATTAATTGTAGTTTAATATGGTGTTATATATTTGGAAGCAGTGCAACATTAATTTCAATATTTTTAAATAAAATATATAATTACATTGAAAGAATGAGTTCTAAAACATGGTTTTTGAAATTTCATTCCAAACAAGTTTCTATATGTTTTAGAATAACCATTTTTTATTTGGATAAAATAATTTTTTGACGGAGATTCTAATATTCAATATCCGAGATCTTCTATAAGTTGAATGTAAGATGAGATATCCAAATTCTTAAAGAAATTTTTTTATTTCAATAACACGAGTTCTAGAATGATATTTTTGATGTTCACTAGAAGAAGATCCATTAAAAATAATGTAATAAGTGCCATGTGATTTTTAGAAGAGCATTTTTTAGTTTATTTAATGGATTTTATGACGTATATTATCACAATTTAGTGGAAGTAGATTATTTATGTAAAATATGCTAAGAGAATTCATATTTGTGGAAGAATATACAGAAGCTACCTGAGAATATTCCATGTAATGGGATAATATATAGATCCACCCTAATTGAATATTAAATGAAAACTCTCTAGAATATTAATATCTAGATAGAGGAAATTGAGATTTAATATATCATCAAACCCAAAAAAGTTAAAAAATTTAGTTGAATTGAATAAGAATTTTTATGTCCGTGATCTAACAACATGAAGTTACATTGGATAATGTCCACCAAGAGACCATAAAATATGTTATATAATTATTAATGTAGAAAAAACTACAATAGATGAATTTTATGAAAATTAAAAACCATAATAAATATAATTGAATTAGATGAACATGTTCGGGGAGAATTAAGAAGGTATATTACATTTTTGTAACATAAAATTTTTGAAGATATTGTGTTTTATATAAAACATTAATTAATATTGGGGAGGTTTGTGTGTTTTTTAAATAGTTTTTTATTGATGATATTTCTATTATGTTCTTATACATAATTTGACTATAATTTATTCAAAGGTCTTGAAGGTAGTCCAACAAAATTTTACATAGTGGGAAGTTCAAAGAGATGAATGTATGTTCCCCATAACTATTAGAATAAGATTAACTATTTAATTGGTGAAAATCACTTGGGTATGTCTATGGAAAAATATTATTAATTTGATATGGGATCTGATGATAAGATGATTTTAATAAAGTTTGTGTACAAAAAAAATTCATTTGAGGTAAATTATGATTGAAGTACGTATGAGGATCTAGAAACAAAATTTTTTTAAATAACATTAACAAGAAGGATAATGATTCAAAATAAGATAGTATGGAATTAGAAGTTATTCCAGAAAAATATTCAGTAGAAAAAGATCCCCAATGATTCATTATAAATTTATAGGACAATAGATATTTCCTAGAAGTTTGTTATGATAATGAAGAATATGTAAATAAGTAATGGATATCCAACATTTATGTGGAGGAATACTGTCAAAATAATATTATATTTCATAACAAATAATATCTGAGTAAGGATCATATATATATGTTATATAACTATCTATTAGAGTCAAGTTCTTACATTATATAATTACTCACTAAATTATTTTGTAATTATAGTCTCTAACAAATGGTGGAATAATTATTGTGTGTATATCATGTTATATGATGATTAATATTGTGGTTAGTTAACAATAAATGATGAAGATAAAATAGAAATCATGTTAGGGTGTATAAACTATATAGAAATAAGTATTCTTTCTATGCTAATTCTTATAAATCCTTATGTTCATGTTTTTTTCATTCATTTTAATCATTAATAGGTGGGAAAGAGACGGTAAGAATAAATCATCAAGGAATTAACCATCCATAAGGTTTTAAGTTAACAAAAATGTGAAACATTATAAATGTAAAATATATCACTACATCAACCCTACCCCTATAAGTGATCTTATAAAATCTAGGAACAATATATTTGAATCATATTAAATAGTGATATTAGAATATTAATAACGGTTGAACATGGGATATATAAATAAATGATCATTAATGATTGTAAGAGGATAATGTTGGAAAGAGAATATTTTTAGGATACATGGAAAAAAATGAAGCTCCATACAATTCTTAGAAGGAGGAATCAAGTTTTAATTAATTGCGCCATCTTATTGGTTCATAATTCAAATTTTACATATGATAAACTATTAAGATCTAATACACTCTTATATTATGACTCAAAATGTATTGAATGATGTTTCAGAGTAGTATCACTCAGACTCAATATTTTTATAATGCTTAGCATCAATGTGATAGCTTACCTACTATTGTTACTATTTATACATCTTAATAACATATTATATACAATAATCCCAATTAGTTACATTAGAAATATTATATATCCCTCACTAAAATTATCCATCAAAACTGAGTCACAAGATAACTTTCTAGAGTCCTACCAGAAAAAAAATTATCATTTCATGATATAAAAAGGGAAAACCATACAATAACAATTATTTTTTCTCCTGGATACTTTTCTAAAACATGATTTAGATCATCAGTCACAAACCTCATATATTAGTGAATATGTGTGTTATCAAATATTCAAGAGAATCTTATTTTAATAATAATGATCAAAACTATTTACCTCAATCATTATCTTCTGATATTTATTTAAATTGTCCTTCCTCAAAATTCACTAAATTCATGCAATTTATAAATATTACTCTCAATTTTTGTATGAAAACATAACATTATTCTGATTAATTTATATCAAATTTTATATTATCTACATCATGTTTTGGGAAAAATCATTTATCAAATAATGGACCAATATTACAACATAATAATAAATTTTTTTATTTACATGTATAGTAGATATTATGAATAATTTTCTTCACACATGTATAAAATAATTCATAGTAGTTGTGAACAACTCCATCTGTATATTATATAAAAAAGATTTATTTTTTTACTATTTTTAGAAATAAATTCTTTCACCTTGTAATATAAATATATTTCTTCTTGTACAGATGTTGTGGGGATTAATTCTTCAAATTAAGAAATATTCAGACAATAGAAAATAATAAAATCCATCACTAATCTACTTCAAATTTCATTATCACATTATAAAAATCCAAATGCAATATTTATATCCAAAATTATACAATATCATTCCTTATAACTTATGTTAATTGATGTTTTCCACTCATCACATGGGAATATAAAAAATAATGTCTATATTTTATTAAAAATATGTTTTTATACTATAGTATCATCCCCTTTCGGAATGTATTATATAAGTACTAATCATTCACATAGTATTATTTTTTAAATACATTTCTTAATATAAAATTCATTAGTTTATCACATATTTCATACTGCATCTTCGTCTCTATATAAAAATCCATCATAGAAGCTTTTTAAAACAAACATAAAACATATTTATATCTTACATTGACATACTGCGTGACTAAATCATGGGAATATTTTTTATACCAACATCACAAACTAACTTATTCATTAAAATATATCAATGAACTAACCTTACATGGTGACTTTGTAGATGATATTTTACTTTGAATCGTGGTATACTGCATTTTCAGGGAGTCTTATAGTATTATCTTCATAAAAAATAGTTATATAATTATTTTAAAATGAAAAATAGATGAATGTTTTTTAATTTTCCATTTTTATGAACAAATTGGATTATCAGTTAATCTATCATCAATGATCTAATTCTTTTCCCTATAGGTTGATCAATTATTATATTATTTATAAAATACTATAAGATTAACTAGTGAACATAAACCCTAGAGACCTTGATTTTAAAATAATACATATATTAACACTTTAACATTTTCCAGAATAATCATTTAATAGTAAATTAATACCCCCAATATAAGATCTTTCCCTCACAATACTTTTCTATGGGATACTTCCAATAAATTAACCAGTGTTCATCACATTTCACGGAATAACCCCCATACATCTTCCCCTTTTCATATCTTAATATCATCATTCCTCATTGAATGGTGGTTATTTTCCTTGAACATCTATGAAAACATGATCCCCATATTGATATACACACCTTTATTGTTGTTCCTAACAAATATAGGCCTTCTAAAAGCCCCCTATGACTCATCATCATGTCCATACTTTTTAACTGTATGATAATTCCTTATGGATCCAGAAAATTTTCTTTTTTTAGTCCTATTATTTACCATAGAAAAACATTTAGATACTCACTCTAATTGAGGATTATTAAACAATATAAACCATAAATAATTTATAAATGAAATAATATTCTTCTTGGAATTGACTGAACCACATCAACTCTTTTTGAGTCATCTTATGTACTCAAATAGCTTAAAAGTTTTGAGATTACATCCAAATTTGATATCATATTATATATATCCATTCGATTATTATTTTATTTAGTTAATTAAACTTCTATTAAAAAATTAAATTCATTCACCCTTGTGATCTGTTCTATTATAATGTCAATTAAACTGTCAACATCTATAACAATCCAGTGAACTAACACATAAATTTTTTGATAACAAATAAAACATCATTAACAATTAAAATGGTTACTTAATCTCCCCAAAAAGTATTCTTGTATAGTCAAACACATCTCTTTCAACCATTCTCAAAATGATTCATCAAATCAAATAATATTTCAAAAAGAATTATTTGGCAGAAAATATTAGAAAAAAATGGTTTTGAGAAAATTCAATCTCAATTTATCATAAATTTGTATCTAGGTGAATTATATGCCTTCATAAATTCTCATTAACTTTTATAAAACATTTTACAATAAAAATACCATAATATATAATAAAATATAATTGTACCTCCACATCCTTTAAATAGAATAATAAAATACATATCACATATTAAAATATATTCTATGTATGGTTATCTTCCATACCCATAAATTCTAATGTAACATGATATGGATAAACATTTTGTTTCTAAATCCATTTAAAAAACCACACTCTTGGAGTATCTTTAATGAAGATATCAACAACCAATATTTTAGTATAAATTTATTCCAACATGATATCTAAAAATTTGATGTTTTTTTTAATGATTTGATATCAGATATCATTTTTTTTATGATCTTGAATATTGAAATGTGTTTTGGGATAATTTAATATCCCTATGATTATAATATTACCATATTTTGGGCTTCATAGAATCACCATAAAAATATTCAATTTGTACTTGCAGCTGTTGGATATCAATACAAGCTTGTTTATAAGCTATGCACACTTCCTAACTTCTACTATGTGTCATTAAATTATTCATTGTATTGTATCAACTAAGACAACCCTTCCTAAAATTAATTTTCAACCTATTGTGCATCATTTTTTAGTATATAAACCTACATGATATTCATCTAAAAAACACAATGAGCCCACATCTATGTCATTTCTATATAGAAAACTATAATTTGGTATTCCTTTCCCTTATCTGATGATACTATAATCTTATAAGAAGTGAGAAACAATAAGATAAATCTAAAACATTACACATATTTTTGCAAAATATTTTATATGTATACTTTTTATTGTTACATAAATCATTTTTCAAATTATTATTCAAAATTATTTTTTGTTTGCACAGATTCAATCTTCTCCCTTTAACATTTTGGTTCAAAATATATTTGGACATAAAACATCTTTTGAATCAATGATTACGATTTTCTGGACAATTATATAGAATATTCATCTTGATAATTAAATATCCAATTAGTATTATACTCAATAAGAAATCTCATAATGTATCTTACCTCACCAAGAATGGACATCCCAATCGTCATAATTTTATTCTTATAAAATTAATGTAATAGATACTCTGTATCTACAAAAAAATATGATTCAATATATATATATATATATAATGATTATTAGAGTATTTTTGGACATATATCTCAAGTAAATGTTATTATAAAAATTGGATTTTTTAAAAATCATATAAAAAATGTAGCTATACAAATATTTTTTAACTGAATTTAAGGTCTATTTTTAATGTATAAAAATAAATTTTTACCTAAAAACCATGTTTTCATTAATATGTAATATGAAATAATAATTTCGAAAAATATAAATTTGTTCTTCATGTATACTATATTGAAATATATATTTCTCACCCATTTGATAATCCTTGTAATGTTTTTGTACCACTACAATTAGGATGATTCTAATAGTATCTATATTGGATAACGGAATAAAACTTCTTGAAATATTATGTACTCTTTATGAGAATTAATGTCTCACACTAGTGTAAATTATTTCCTGATACCACTCATTTATTATTCACATTATTTTAATACACCCACTTGATTCCAATAAAGTTTTTATTTATTTGTATTTGAGAAAACACCAAAGTGGAGTTATTCTCAATTTGAAAATGTGTCCACTTAATATCATGTATCTACACCGCATGCTCAACTACAATAGCTTGTGTGTTAATATTAATTTGTGGTATTATTGTAATTTAATATTCAAATCTCAATATTATTCTATTTAAAACTGTATCTTATAGATTTACAATAACAGTTTTAGCTTCAATAAATTTCTTCAATATGTATTAGTATATCCTATTACATTTAAAATCATCATCTTCACTACTGTATTGTCTAGGGTCAATATGAAATGAGAATATATATTTATAGGCTACTTAATTTTTCAATCTCTCTAACATGTAAATAATATTTAGTTTATATTTTTTTAATCTACATTAATTTTTGTATCTCGGTTTTACTTATATTAAAAAAAATTACATTAAAATAGTAATCCATCTTGTGAGGCCTTTAGTTCCAATATATTTAGCCACTTCCATTAGATATGTAGACCATGAATATCACTTAATATATATTCTATTAAATTTTTCCTAATTGTAATTCATAATTTTCATTAAGGATGGACTATAAAAAATAAAACATTTTTAACAGTTTTCATTCAATTTTACTGCATTTACTATTTTGTATTTTTTGGAAATTTCATAAAAAATAACATATTTTTTATGTTTATAGTAGTCCATAAAACATCCCTACTAAAATATTTTGAGATGTTCTGTTTAGTTATAGTAGTTCTATATTTTCCAATTGTCCTTATATTCTTCCTCTATATTATAGAATTTTTATAGGATGCACATTTTTTCTATATTTATTTATCATTATATGATTGTAATGATATACTTAAAAATAATTATATTTTATTTACTTTCCAATATAAGATTATTGTAACTCAATATAATGTTCCATATAGTTTTTCACATGGCTACTATGGATTTTGAACATTTTAAATGTATCTTACTTGTTCATGAAAAAAATTAATTTATAAAACCATGTATAATCAATAATTATTTTAAAATATAGAACACCTATAGTATAAATATTTTATTATTGGAATAGATAAGTCATTATGAATTAGATAAATTGGTTTGGTATTAAAAATTTCCACTCCTTTATAAGAACATGAAACCATTTTTCGTTTTTGAATGGCTTCCAAAATTTTATCACATTCTTTCTTTATCTTGGTATGGTTTCTCATTGTATCACAATTTATAACTTTTCTCAAACATCATTATATATTATAACCCTAACTTATATGCCCAATTTTGTCTTAATTTTTATAACTCACTTAAGAAGAATTAGTCGGATATTCAAATAAAATAGATTACCACTTTGTTGCTTCCTTGAGGGATGATCTTTATATCCTTTTTGATATTGATAGAAAATTATTTTTTATTGAATATACACTCATGTAAATAATCATTGAGCTAAGTGACACTATGTAAAATTTTATTTATCCCTTCAATAAATATTACATTATTGAACATTAGATCATGAGATATAATTTATGTTGGGCTAACTCCATTAATTTTTAGAGAAGAAATTATTCCCACAAGTCATTTCTCTCCCTTAATTCTTCCCAATGTTTATAAAAATATTTTTTCATTAACCATATCTGAAAAAAACCCAATATAAATTGTCCATGACCTAATGCTTTTATTATAATTCAATATAAATTCAACATAGAATCATTTTTATTTCATCATATTTTATATTAAACATCCATTATTACTAAATTGATCATTTCACAAAGACTATTCATGCAAGCATTTTCACTATCATCGTAATAATTACATATGCCAAAATTTTTAGCTATGTAGTAAAATTTGTTCTCTATTGGATGATAATATTAATCACATATCACAAAATACTAACATTTAAAATATTTTTTCTTTTCTTAAGAGTAACTCTACCTTCATTCATGTCTCATCCCTAGTAGTGACATATTCAACTATAGTGAGTAGTATTTATATCCAAATATATTAAAATCCAATACTATCCTCTGATCATGGATCTTTCATATTGATAATTGTTATGCTCTACTGATTGTTTTTATCAACTTTAAATAAGTTTTTGATATCTTTTCTATGTGAGTAAATTATCATCTTAAAGTATTAATCTCTACCATTACTGTAGAATAGGGTTTAACACTATTACTGTGGGCCAAAATGGTCCCAATTGTATTTTTAGAACAATAAATTTTTCATTGAATGGGTCTATTTTGAAATATATGAGGAAATGAATTAATATTCCCATTCAAATCCCTTTTTTCACCTTCTTATGATGATTCATCCTTGATATTAACAACAATATTGAATTTATATCTAGTAGGATTCAAAACATTTGCATCTCCAAGATATATTTAATGAGTCTTTGAAAAGTAAATAACTCTTACGGAAATATTTTATTCAAGTTATTTCACCAGTTTTTCTTTCTAAACCACTTTCAGTTTATATCTATAAATCTCATCAATGTATACTACTTTTCTCATGACATATTCCAATATTCCATGAGTTAGAATGTATTTTTCTTTCACCAACAACCTTATCACCAACTTGAGATTTGTGTTTTTCTTTTGAAAAGATTATAATAAATTCTACAGTATGTGTTTTAAAATTATTCATCAACTTTATTAATCTTTACTATATTATGTACGAACATGTTTTTCCACATGATCTAAAAAAACTATTTCATCTTCTTATTAGATACCTTATTTTGAGTAAACATCATTTCCATTACTATTCAAAAATATTCTATAAATTATATATAGATTCTTTTTTGATTTTAGTATATTTGGTTTTATATTATAATAATTTTCCCTATTTATTTTCCTATGTATTTCTATCATTTTCATAAATGTGTGGTTCAATAAACATAACCTCGAGATAATTTATAGAAAATTTTACACTTCAATACCAATTATATAGACATGGTGGTTATTTTATTTTAGGTTTATATTTTACTAATTTAAAATATGTTATTATAATAAAATAGTTATTTTATAAACTTTATATTTCTTTTTCATAATCAGATTCACATGAAATAAAAACATCATTATCTACGGTTTTCTACTTTATTAGATCCTCAAAACTCAACTCATCATTAATAATCTTTTTTAAAGATCAAATATTTCTCATTTCATAATAAATAAGAATATCATGAACTTTTTCTAGAGAAATGACCTCTTTTTATTACAAAAATGAGATCCTAGGATCAATACAATCTAAAAAATTACACATAGCCTTTTTGAAAACTGTGGAATCATAAGTATTTTTTATAAATCCTTATATATTAATAATAATTTCATTATCTATAATAAAATATTTGTAAATTTTTTATTATTCACCCATATTATTATATATAGATATAATTTCCAATTTTTCCAATTTTTCTTCCTTAAACATCCCATTACCTTTATAAAAACTCCCCAATTTGGCCAAAATTTACATCGAACACGATATTCCCCGGAAATTTTTATGAAACTTTTATATAAGGGATATAAAAATAGAATTTTTATATTTTAGGTTTCCTTTCTAATTATATTATTTATAATATTTATAAGAGATATCTTTGATGAAATTGGAAAAACTATTGTTATTATTTGTTAAATTCTATGTAATATGGTAGAATATATGGAAACATCATATTAATTTAACGGTTATAGTTAATTATATTGAATGTATGAACACCCCTAAAATTTATTGAATTGTTATTTTTTTATCTTTTTCACATTTTGGATATGATAGAGTGATCATGGTATTTCCTTCAAATAAATTGAGAAGATGAAACTAATATTTTTCTACTTGGCGGGGATCATTAGTGTAATTTTATAGTTTTTATTTCATTAAGATTATCATATATTACACAATTATGATTTGATCCACTCATATATGGTTAATATATTCCACTTGAATGTTATAATATGTAATTTCACAGGGACACGATAACTATATAATGGTTTCCCTAATGTGAGAGCATACCCTTTAATGTGATTGGTTAGAAACCCCTATCACAAAATATCTGCTACAATAAATTTTGGTTACAGTCATAATCTTCTAAATTTCTTAATAAAATAATCCATCATTATATAGTCATGAATTTAATTTCAAAACACCTAATAAAATAATTTTTTATTTCTACCTAAATCAAAATGTTCATATGAAAGTATGTATGCTCACATTTTCTATTATTATTTCATATACATCACTTGATTTATATCTTACATTATGATCGTATTAGACAAATTATTTTGCATGATCACGTATTTCAGAAATTTGATATCTGATAAATATAATTAGAACCATTTATCTTTATCTATTTCTTTGGATAATTAATTTTCTAGTGCTTCTAAAGAATTCCTCTAGCTCTTCGGGTCCACTATACTTTTTCCCCTATTTTGAAAAATTCACATATTCGATATATTTTTCCCTCTCATTTGATATCTTCTAAATATTATTTTTCTGAAACCAGTTATTAATATAATATCATGTTATGGATTCATGGTAAATATTTAAAATGCTTCATTGTGTAAAAGATGATATATTTATTTATATTTATGTGTGTATAGAATCCAACATCATCTATATGTATTACTCCACTCAAATAGGATAAAAATATATGCATAAAATTTATGTAATAGTTTGGGAATAAAATTCCATAAAAATTTAATCTATGAATTTTTTATTATAGAGGGAAAAATGAGGCAAGATAATACACTCTAATATATCATCAATCATTTCATACACTCTTTATCCCATAATTTCAAACAAATGGGTGTATTTATATTCTATAGTGACCTAGATATATCCTTAGATTTTTTTAATAATTATGGTTATACACTCCTATAATATAACACCATAAAAATAGTGTCTCTATTTTAAAAACCCTTTTTCACATACTATATGCTAATTCATATATTTCATGAATCGGTTATTAAATTTTCTTTTACATAGATTTTACATGATCATGATTTTCTTCACGAATATGTCCTTAGTGAGCAGTGTACTACATTCAACATCATTATACCCTTATACAGATTTCCCATAGATGCTTCTGTAAAATAACATCACATTCCTGAATCATGTACCTTTAGCTAGTACATGAATGCATCCCATATACCAAATTCATAAATAAAATTACTCATAAATTATTTCAATGAAATGGCCATGAATACTAATATTTTATATGATCTTCCATATGGAGGCTTTTTATACAACCTTTTCCTAGATTAATCACATAATATCTTGAAAAACTTGCTTCATGTATTATTTTTCATGAACGTTATTAGAAAAATTTTCAACCGTTTTCATTTTTCATAGTGTTTTCATGGTTTCTTAATAATATATGGAATATTTAATATAAATTTCACGATGTTTGATCAGATATTTCTTTCACTATGTGACAATACATGCTTTACACATGAACATATACCATTAGAACTATGTGAAGATGACAAAATAATTAATTTCATTTTACTGTTACAATGTTATGTGATTCATATAGATGAATAGTAACCCTATGTAGGATTTATCCCAAATTCCACATCAATGGGGATAACATATCTTAATTAACAATTAAACTCTTTTACACCTTTGATTATTCCTATATAGTTGCAAAAATACATAGATACAAGTCATCATGCCACCCCGCATTGTGGTGCTTTACGTTGCTCTTAACTGCACATATGGTCCTTACACCAATACACAATTCAGATTGCTTGTAACTTACAAGAATATCCATTTAACCTCTCCACTTCCTATATATTTCCTATAATACCATTGATATTTAATGACTACTTTTTTGGAAATTCCTTGAAGAGTTGATCTATGATTTAATCTCACCTCAATTATTTTTATTTTCCAAATTTTTTCCCTCATTGTGTAAAAGTATCCCTCAATACATTGAAAAATATAAAATAAATAAATGTAATAAAATTCCTTGATGGAAAATGAAAAACTCCTTAATTATTTTCAAGCTAAATCAAATACGCAAATGTATATATAATTATTTTATTATTTTCAAATCATTTATTTCATTATTCAGTCATCTATTCGACCATTGTAGTTATTACAATTAACATCAATTAGAACATTAAATGAATTCACTCTTAAGATCAATCCTTTAATCATATAAATTAAATCAATAACATCTAATACACATAGAAACACTCACCCAAAAAATATTGATGAAAAATAATTCATGATAAACAATTCAATGGTTTTTTCACATAAGATATTTAAATAATAGATAACAATTCAAGGATCCAAAATCATGAATCCTTAAATTATAATTTCAACATATCAATTTAAATACTGGTAAAATTATCAAAACACCTAAAAAATAACATATGAGAGTGGTATAAAAAAACAAAATGTGACATATGAAAAAGAATAATTTTTTTAAATTTCATGTCTCACTATCAATATCATCATCACATAGTCAAAAAATTCACAAAGTGGATTGGTTTTAGTAGACATTATATTGAAAATAGCGGATTGGGTATAATTTTGAATCCTTTATATATAATATAATTAAATATAATGATTTAAATCATGCATTATAGGGATATATATTTTTGGCACCACCATAAATTTATTGAAAAATCATACATATGTATGTCATATAAAAATATTCAAAATTCCATAATATATTAATTAACACCTGAGGGAAAATGAGGTTTATGAAAATTTAAACAATTTATTTTCATAATTCATCTATAGACGATGTATAGATAGTGACATTAGTGAATATTCCTTCTGAAAATTTATAGAAAGTAATTAATTTGGATATATATGAAAAACATTTTAGAAGAAAATTAAAAAACGATATCTAAAATAAGAGGAAAACACTTTTATATTTGAAAAAATATATTTTTAATTCCAATATCATGTAAATAAATGGTTTCATAAAAATAATGGGATAATAAATAGAAGATACAATAAAAATCCAAGGAATCATGGAATTTATGTTTCAGGTATAAAAATATTGAATATGGTTGGAAAATTATATTATAAGGGAAAAAAATTAAATAAATTCCACTAAATTGCCAATAAAGACATTACATAAATATAAAATTAAATTATTCAATATATTATTTAGTGATTTGGAAATCCGGAAAAATATATTAATACATGAATTTTTAGGGGAAGGATTTTGGATTTATTGAAAGAGATATGATTACTTCAACTTTTAAACATAATTTAAGAAGAATTTAAAAAAGGGGTCTGAAATAATAAGAAAACATATAATCCTGAAATATAATTAATTATAATAAAATTAATGGGTCATTATAAATAAATAATATAAATTTACCCTCCAATGGAAATTTTTGTCATAAACTATCTTGATTTCAATGTGAGATAAGAATGGAAATTATTAGATTTACTATCAAAATCAACAATATACACATTAACAACATATTTCATAAATAAAAAAAACCTAATAACATATTTTAGATCTTAATTTATATAAAATACCATTTATAGTCTTCAGTTATAATAATTTTTTTCACATGTATTAATTGGTCATTATTTGTTTTCTTTGTCATATGTTATCAATTTTCATTAATTTAAAGAAGTTTTATAATGAATATTTTTATCCTCATTATTTTATAAAAGTTAATCATTTATAATTTATTAAAGATACTAGAATCAGTTTATTTCAATTTTTTTATGTAGATAAGTTTTTATTTTATGTAAGTTATGCATATGTTTCAAAAAAATGAAATCCAAGACATGTATGGTTCATGTAATTTATCGATAACAACAACATAAATTATAATGACCATTCTTTTTTTTGGCACACATATAAACCATATTCTTAATATAAATTAATATTTATTATCATATATTAAAATTATTATTATATAAAAACTATTTAATGTTGGAAATTCTGAATACATTATAGCATCGTTTATGTTGGTGGTTGAACTGACCAAAACAAAAACATACCATACACTTTAATGAGAAATAATATGTAATTATATTTTTATTGAATAATTTATAAATAATAAATATAATTTTCAATGAATATGATTATAATGGATAATAATATTTCTAAGTAGGGGACATGAAAATGTAATTGAAAAATTATGTGATTACCTAGATAGTAACATAGTTATATTATCTATATCTAAAAATGGTTTTCATTTGAATGAACGATTATGGTTACATTACTTGAACCAAAGGCTACCAAATTTTAATGTTACATTATGAAATTTATTTGGGGATATTATTATTGATTTATTGTATATAAATAGGTTTTTGAGAATAGTGAAGTATGGGTCCTTTTCGAGGTCAGTATTGAGCTCTATTCCTGCAAAATTCTTAGCCCATATGGTTTATAGTCATTATTTAACATGGAAAATTTATCAAAAGTGAAAAAATAATAAACATTGGTAATTAATAAAATAATAAAAATAATCTATATATAATTTCATTTATTTTTAGGCATCTTCTATTTAATTTGACACTTTTAAGTCATATTACCTTTTCTATGGTAAATCGATGTTCATCTCAGTAAATTATATTAGTTCAAATATATAAATTTGTCCTCTTATCATATTTCAAACTAATGATTGAATATAATTAATCTATTTAATAAAATTAATTATGTAAAAACTTTCATACATATTTTAAATGAAGAAAAACAACTTATAGATAAATGAAATTATAAAAATATGATTTCTTAGAAAATTAGGTGTTCATTGTATAGTTTCTTATTCAATTACTAATTCAATTGGTGTTAATGTACTATTTTTATAAATTTAACCATATAATTTTACATTGATTGTCCTTTTTAGGTGATAAATTTTTATTTTTAGACATCAAATACACATCCCTATGGAAAATTTATTATTTTAATAGAATCTATTTTCAAAAATGATTTATTTTTATTTGTTCCCATTAAAATTAATTATTCATCATCTATCCGATAAATTTTATTAGTATATTTTATTTAGAATCATTATTGTATTTTTGAAAACCTATTAACCATTATTTAATAATAATAATAATAATAATAACATGTAAAAATATATTTTTTTAATAATGAGTTCTATATATATATTTTTTAATTTCATTCTACAATAATTAATTAAATTTTTATTATATAATTTTTAATTTATTAAAAATGATGATGAAAAACCAATGTAGTTTTCAATTTCATGTATATTCATTGATCATTTTTCATAAAACCAAATTTTCAAAAACCATATTTGAAAAAACAATTATTACAAATGACTATAAATATAATGAATGTATTGAATTTCTATGTATATAGTAAGATACATATATAAAATAATTAATCATATTCTAAATTTTCATTATTATATTTATATCATATTCCAAACATTTTATATTATTTGTACAGTTTGTATTGGAAGTTTGAGCTTCTTGTAAGATCATGATGATGAAAATTTCAACTTTATATTGTTTTCAACTACAGTTGGTTTAATTCATTTAGTAAATTTAAAATTTATGTTTATTTTTGAAATCTTGTAATGTATTCTATTTTGTATTTTAATATTCTACAGTCATGAAATAATGAGTTTATAATTTTTTATCAATTTTGGATTTATCACATGCTCTTTAACACACATGATTTATACGTAAAAACAATCATACAGTGTTAAACCATCTAAGAAGGAATATTAATCACTATCTCGTATATGGAATGCTTATCAAATTAGTCATACTGACTTAGACCATCCATTATTTTCTAATATTGGGGATATTGGACAAATATATATTCACCTTTTATCATGTACCAAATTTTATGGATAAATTACTAATCTCTAATAAAATCATTGAAATATCTAGTATATCTCATCCTATGGAGATGGGGGAATAGATTTAGATAAATATATTAGTCATCGATAGACTCAAAAAATTCTTGTGGGAGACAAGGTGTATATTCAATGATTTGCTACTTCAACCAAAGACATATGGTGAGTATAATTTAAATCCACTCCTATATTTTGTCGTTATTTATGTAAATTCATCACAGGATGCATCACATATCAATTATTCAGTATGTTTGAAAATTATCTCAATCTCACTCAAGGAATACATTACCATCCACCCAGGAAATAATGCATATCAACCTAGATACTACTTCTTGTGCTATGGAATACCATTTTCGAAACCCATAAGAACTTAATAATAATATATGAGTATATAAATTTCTTTATTAGAGTGTGTAGTTGAAATCATCAAAAAAATTATATTATTACATTCCATATTATAAAAAATGTTGAATTAATTATGCATTAGTCAAGGTATTACCACTACTTTTCCATGAGTTACTATAATATTTATCATTAAAATTATTCCACATTAGACCTTATTATTTGATTCATTATCCCTCTTTATCTTTCTATTTGTCAAATTAAATCATTTGGTAAAAACATTATCTATATAAGATACATCATTTAGTTATTCCCATTAATTAATTACATCATAAGTCATTATATATACCTTAATAATTTATCATATTTATTTTAATTCCTCATTCTACAAAATCAAATTTCATGGTTTTATAAATTTTTTTACTCTTATATCATTTAGCTAACAATTACACATTTAAGATTCATAAAAAAAACATAATGAAAAAATATGACTGTAGATTAATTTTCATAGAAGGATATATCATATATACAATATACTTCAAAGACCCTTATCATGAATATTATGACAATTCTATATCTTATATATAAATATAACATCAACCCAACACATTTAATATTCCATTTGTAAGATCCCATATTTCTCATAAGGTAGTTTTTGTTTATGTTTCAGGTTATGTCCTTTATTTTTGTAAAATATGTTTTACTAATGCTCTTGATAAGTCTCAGGGTGTTATGGTGGTTTGGGGCATGAAATAAGTGTAAAATGGAGCTTTTTGTGAATGTTTCACTATTTGTGCATGGATAGAGGAACCCATGTGGAACTCATATGGAACCATTCAAGGGGGTGATTTTTAGATAGTGGCATGTATACAGTTTGTGCTTGGGTTGGAATAACGTGATAAAAAACCTTGAAGCCACATAATGTTGGAAAAAATACAAAAATGACACCCCATAATTTTTATGTATAACTCAATATTTTCCTTTTCTCCTCTCTTATAACCCTATATAAGATATTGGATGATCCAACCTTCCCATTGGTAATTATAATTCGATCCTAGGTCATTTTGAGAACCGTTATTTGAGGATCAAAGCCCTATGTGAGGATAATCTTCTCATAGATTCCTTTTCTCGATTAGGGATTTGTATTCCTCTCTCATATCCATCTGATGCTCTAAAACCCATATTTTCTGGAGAGATCTAGGTCATAGATTTTAAGGGTTTTG
This sequence comes from Viscum album, assembly GCA_963277665.1. Taxonomy (NCBI): domain Eukaryota; kingdom Viridiplantae; phylum Streptophyta; class Magnoliopsida; order Santalales; family Viscaceae; genus Viscum; species Viscum album. The sequence goes on from OY728148.1 coordinate 422,484,024, forward strand.
AATCTGTATATAACATTTTTGTTTGAGATTCCATCAATCAATGGATTCAAGGTAGGTGTTCTACAGGATATATCTCATAGTTCGCTATGCATTTCTGCATGTCCGACATTTTTCTTTTTCACACTTTTTTTACCTTTGAAAATGTTAGTAAGGATTGGAATAATGGGTGTCTAAATGATAAATCGGTAACCCCCTAGTCCCCATTGGATGAAACTATGAGGATTTGACCCATTTGAATTCATACATAGACTGGTCCAATATTTACCGGGCCTAGAAATTCCCTAAGTGGTAGGTCATTGTGAGAAAAATTAAATCCCTTATTGATTAGGTTGATATGTTAATGGTATGTGAACTTGGTAAATATGATTAATGATAGTAAACAATGTAATTGTTCAATATGCTTAGTGGGTTAGATATGAGAATGGGAATTGGGATAAATGGGATAATTAATATAAATGTAAATTGTGGAAATGGATCAAGGCATGATTTCTAATTCCCATGATGATTTTTGGATTACGATTGTTGAATGCATAAGCCATATTGGTTGTGGTGTGGTTTTTATGTAATGAATAAACTAACAATATTGTGCACATGGATTAGTGGTTGGATAAATGATTGGGGATTCTCCTTCAGTTCGGGGTGGACTTATGCTCTAACTGCAACCTGTAATACATGTTTTGGGGTATCATGATGATTCTTTATAACAATTTTGTTGTATTCGATGGAATTACATAGACTGAGGATCAATGGAAACTGGAACTTATTGATTCTGAAATGTGTTTCCCGTGGTGTGTTTGGGAATGTGAATTTTTCCCTTAAGTATGAGATGGTTGATTATACCTAGTCCATTGAACATATGATGAAACTAAATTATATAATGATAATTGCATAAGTAATTGAAATTTGAAGCGATGTTTTGAATGATTCTTTCACACTTATTCAACTAATGGATTTTAAATTTTCCTTTATTTTATTATCATTTATTTCATACTGAATGAACTATATATTAGACTATTTATTTTTTATACACCACTGTTGGTCGCTAACAGAGTTGTACTCACACCCTGCTCAGGATGTCGTTGGGTACTGCAGCAGATTTCATGCTTCCAGATCAGGACATGGGAAAGGGCCATATTCTTGGGATTTGAGTTGGTCATGGGAGTTTCATGTTTGAGGTTTCATAATTAGAGTGAAAACTATTATGGAACTCATTTTGTTGTCATTATTTTACATTTTTATCACTTGGAGTTATATAAGTGCATTTCATGTTTAATGATTGACAACGGCATGTACCCATTTTTGAAGATAGTTATTTATGTTTTTTCATTGATTATCTTATGTTTTTTTGACAATTTTATATGTTTAATGTTGTGTATTAATCTGAAAAAGAGTTTATATTCCCCCCCAGGTTCCTTTTAGATCGTCATAACTATTTGGAAACATCTGGGGTATGTGGAGGCATGCTTGAGGTCATTTGACGACCTGACTCGGGGCATCGGTTTAGTGAAACCCGGGGTCAAAGATGTTACAAAGTGGAATCAAAGGATGTATTTTATGTGAATTACTAATTTTGAATGGTAGAAATGAGTTTATGAAAGTGCTCATCATTGGTAATGAGATTTCTCCTAGGATTATCTAACTCAATTTTGGGGGAAACCCCAAGTCACCTTGGGTTGGGATTGTTGTTCTAATTGTGTGTTGTTACATTTGATGATATTTCACTATTTCTTGATACACCTATTTTGTGATATGAAATTTCTATAAATTTTTTCTAGTGATAATAAAGACATGTTTTTGCATATTCATGCATTAGTATAGGAATTTATGTGTATATGTGACATGCATCTTGGTAGGAACACACAAGGGACATGTGTGTGATACATATTGGTTAGAATGCATTTTCTTTTCGAAAAAGTGGTAAATATTATATCTATTAAAATAATTTTAATGATTAAATAGGGAATAATAATGTTAAATAATAATTACAGGATTATTATTAATAAGGGGTGGTAAGATAATTAAAATTTAATTGATGTAAGTTGTGATATGGGGATGGGTATATATGGTGTAGAAAATTTTGCTTCTAACCGTGTGATTTATTTATCATATGTTACCCATAGTCCATGGTAGAAATGGATGAGGGTAGTGTGTCTGGTATGATCATAACTATTTCTGTGGTGTATGAGAAAAGATTTTAGTTGTTGATAGTTAAGAACCTTCTTTTATATTTGTGAAAGTATTATGGTTTATGTTCTAATGGACATATTTTTCATTTTATAGAAATTCCACCATGAAGATGTGTACTGGTTGAGAAAAATTAGGAAATTTATTATAATTCTCCTTTATTAGTGGATAAATATGATCAAATTGTTCATGGGAATAGGGATGAGTAGTTTAGTGATAATATTTCTTGTATTATGCAGATGATGGAATGAGATCTAGTGTAGGTTGCACTATGTATGCTTGAGCTGACCATCGAGAATTAGTTGCAGAACCCTCTAACCTTTACCAAAGAGGGTGGTCCAGAGGAAGAAAAGTTATAGATAGATTCTATCTAGAAAATTATTGATCATTAGGATACTCATCCCGAAAAAAATTCATGTTAGAGGCCTATGTGTAGTGTGGCCAAGCGAAGTGTTGGTGGGATATCCATGTTCATAATGAACTAGAAGAGGGAATGATGAGGAATTGTTTTTGTAACATTACTATCTATAAACCTCAAGGAAGGACATGGTTTTATAGTTTATTATATTGACTCAGGGGTCAATGTGGATAATGGATTACGTAGGTTGGCTCAAAAACATGCAATGTTTTCATCCCACTTTAGTGGGAGATGTGGTAGCTATAAAGAGGCATATTCAAGATGGAATTTGTCCTTAGATCATTTCATTGTTAAATATCATTCAATTAAATAGGTGGTGATATATTAGGCCCAGATATTAGAAGGATTCCTTAAAGCGTCCTATGAAAGAATACATACGGTTTCGGTGGGGAAAACTAGTGGTGTGAATTATGATAGTAGGAAGCACGGTTTCAAGAATTTTCAAATGAAAAATATTGAAAATCACCAATAGAAAAAGGAATTATTCACTTGTGTTAATGACTAATGGGTTTTTTTTTATTATTGTGGTAAGTAGGGATATGTGTATAGTTAGTGTTTCCAACCACCTGTTGAGTGCGGAGAACGTGAAAAAATCAGTCATGTGCAGATATTTTGAGGAACCCATGACATTCGAAAAATTACTGAAGACAGTTATATGTGTAGAGTGTATGAAGGTGGTCGGTTACCTCATATCAGGTAGGTAGTTGGATCTCCACAGGTTATACCAGTAGGGGTGGTGGATTTGAAACTCTAGGATAAGACCATCTATATCAATATTGAAATATATTGTAGGGATGTTAGGATAGAACCCAGGGTAAAGGAAGATGCCATATTCACATTGTTCAGTATACACCTATAAATGGAAAGGCCGACTTATCTATTGTTTGAGGTATGATTCTTGTATCCATCACACTCTCTAATGATCTATTTTCCATAGTTTCAACACAATTTTTTATATCATAAATGATTTTAGTTGTATTGGGCCTATCTATGGAATGGGTATGTTGCTTATGTTGATTAATACTCCATTCAGGGTGCAAGTTAAGGATATCAGATAGTGTAGAGGTTGTTCATTAATGGTTGGTGGTTATTGTTTTTTTTTGAAGCATTTTTTCCTTGAGATATAATTTTTTGAACTAATTTTGGTTAGGGATAATCTACTGTTGCATCCTGACCATATCAATTGTTACCATTATAGGGTAACATTAACATCTGTCGAATGATACACTTATGTATTTTATAGAGATTGGGATGTGAGATCTTGTCCCACATGTATAATTTTTTAGTAGTTTTTTGAACTCTTATCCCAAGTGTCATTCCGTTTTCAATAAACTTCAAGTGCCCCACTGAGTGGATTTAAAAGCAACATGGTCATCGTAATGACCAAGAGACTTCTATATAAATGTGTCGAAGGGTACCATTGACCAAGAATCTCTAATAAATACAGATGATTCTCTATCGATGAAGAACCTCGAATACATATAAAAGATTCTATAAATTTCCTACATAGTTAATCATTGATTTTCAAATCTGAAGGAAAGCTCATTTTATACTTAGTAATGTAATAAGGATTCACAAACATAACTAAAATCTATAAAGAGAGTCCTGGAGTAGACAATAATTCCCCTCAAAAAGGTGTGATGAGTCTGACCTCCCATCCTCTCGACCAATGAAAATTCTTAAGCCTCATCAGTCCATAAACTAATGAGAACCTACCCTTGGAAATTAGGTCTGAATGGATGTGGAATCATTGGATGATTCTGGTTCTACGAACAAACCCATTAGAAACCAATCAGAATGATTGAACCTCCCATCAAGGTGGTCATACCCAGATTTCGAGGGAAACAGTATCGCATGAAAAGACTCGGGTGGATCTTCCTTATAAGTTCCTTGGGTTCCCAAGTTTCCTCTTCCATATTATGGTTTCTCCATATAACTTTTACTAGACGAGTCGTCCGGTTATTCAACACTTGTTCTCTCGTATCAAGATTCTTGACAGGATCTTCGCAATAAGATAGATCAAGATCGTGTTCAAATTCCTCATAGGTGATTACATGCATTGGGTCAGACATGTATTTCCTCAACAGTGATATGAGGAACACATCGTGAACATTGGAGTGACTTGGCGGCACTTTCAAATGGTAATCTACAACCCCAATTCGTTCTAGAATTTCGAAAGATCCAATGTACCTAGGACTCAATTTACCTTTCTTACCGAAATGTATAACTCCCTTCCATGGAGATACCTTCAAGAAAACATGATCTCCTACCTGAAATTCCAAATCCTTCTTTCGGTTGTCATCATAGCTCTTCTACCTACTTTGAGCTGCTTTCATGTGGTTTTGGATTACCATCCCATTTTCCATCATTACCTCCACCAGTTCTAGTCCTACGTGTTTTCTTTCACTAACATCATCCCAACAGGTTGGTGTGCGATATCTCATTCTGTATAACGCTTCATATGGATCCATCTGAATACTCAAATGGAAGCTATTGTTATAAGAAAATTCTACCATATTTAAATATTGATCCCACATACCCTAAAAGTCAATTGATTAGGATATCAACATGTATTCTAAGGTTTGAATAGTCTGCACTGATTTTCCATCTGTTTGAGGGTGGTAGGCATTGCTCAAACTAAGTTCAGTATCCAAGTACTTCTAGAGATTCTTCTAGAATCGTGATGTAAAATAGGGATCGCAGTCAGAAACAATCGATAGGGGTACTCAATGAAGTCTCACAACTTCATAAATATATAGGCTTTCTAGACATTCAAGTGCTATATCTTCTCTTATAGCAAGAAAATGTGCTGACTTGGTTAGAAGATCAACAATGACCCATATTGCATCGTTCCTTCTAGGAGTCTTTGGTAGTCCCATGACAAAGTCCATCGTGATATTATCTCATTTCCACTCTGGTATGGGAAGAGGTTTCATGACTCCTCCAGGCTATTGCCTTCCAGCTTTCACTTGATGACAATCCATACATCTTGACACAAAATCAGAAATCTCCCTCTTCATTTTGTCCCACCAAAAATTTTCTTTCAAATCACTATAAATTTTGGTGCTCCCATGGTGTATAGAGAAATTGGAGCTATGATCATCATCTAACAATTCCCTTTTCAGATCAGGTATATCGGCAACACCAAGTCTCTTCCCAAATTTCAAAATTCCTTCTTCATACCCAAGGTCTATCAATCTCCCATCATTCATAGCATTAATCTTCTTTTGAAACTCTTCATCATCGGTCAGAGAACACATTATCCTTTATAGTAAAGATGGTTTGGAAACCATTTGAAAAAGTATCGATGTTTCTACTTCCATGGTAATTCCCATATCCATCATCACTGGATCCATGAAAATAGGATCCCTTTCAATTCTCATCATGTTCAAAACTCCATGATCTTTTCTGATCAAAGCATATTCCACTTTATTTACCTTCCCCGGTTGGTAGTGTATCATGAAATCATAATCTTTGAGTAGTTCAAGCCATCTCCATTGCCTCATGTTGAGTTATTTCTATGAGAAAATGTACTTCAAACTCTGGTGATTGGTATATATCTCACATTTTTTACCATAGAGATAGTATCTCCAAATCATCAACGAAAAGATTACAGCTTCCAACTCAAGATCATGAATAGGGTAGTTTTTCCCATGAATTTTTAGTTGTCATGATGGAGAGGCAATAACCCTATCATGCTTCAAAAGGACACAATCAAGTCCATTCTTTGAAGGATCACTACAAATAACAAACCCGTCATTCCCCGTTGGTAGATTCAATATAAGAGAATTGATTAATATTCTCTTCAGTTCTTCAAAAAATTCTTCATACTCTTTTATCCAAACAAATTTCACCTATTTACGTGTGAGCATTGTTAATGGGTTAGCCAATTGGGAGAAATTATGGACGAAACATCAATAATAACCGGCTAAACCAATAACATTGTGTACCTATGTTGTACTCATCGGTGCTGGACATTCGTGGATTTCTCTTATCTTAGAAGGATCAATAGAGATTCCATCTTTGAAGTCAATATGGCCTAGAAAAGAAATCTCCTGATGACAGAATTCACACTTGCTAAACATCCCATATAATTCATGTCTTCTAAGAGTATTTAGTATAATTCACAAGTGATTTTCATGATCTTCATATCTTTTGGATTATACCAAGATATCATCAATAAATACCACAAAAAATCATCAGGGTATTCTTTGAAAACTCTGTTCATTAGATCCATGAATATCGAGGGTACATTAGTCAATCAAAAAGGCATTACTGTAAACTCTTAATGCCTGTACCTGGTTTGAAATGTTGTATTTGGAAATTCTTCCTTCTTCACACACAATTTATGGTATCCAGATCGAAGGGCAATCTTTTAGAAGTATTTATCTCCATGCAATTGCTCCAAAAAATCATCACTGCGAGGTAGAGGATACTTGTTCTTTATTGTTATAGCATTGATATCCCTGTAGTCGATACATAACCTCATATATCCATCTTTATTCTTAACAAAAAGGACAGGGGCTCCCCCTGGAGAAACACTAGGGTGAATAAATCTCTTATTACTCAATTCCTCTAGTTGTTTCTTTAGTTCAACCAATTCCACAGTGGCCATTCTATAAGGGGTCTTCGATATAGGTCTTGAACCAGGAATTAAATCAATGGAAAAATCATCTTCTCATTCTGGAGGATGTCCTGGTAAATCTTCCAGAAAAACATCTACATATTCTTTCACAATAGGTACATCCTATATTTGAACATTCCTTTACTCACCCACAGTAATTTCATTCACTTCCTCCCCAATAATTGAATTTAGTTGAGCTAGTGGGGGTGGATCTAAATAAGAGTTAGGTGGTGACAATTCTGCTCTAAAGATAAGGTGTTCCTTATCATCATCATTAAAAATCATAACCTCCTTATTATTACAATAAATCTTCACATCATGGTCTGAAATGCAATCCATACCAATGATTATATCAAACTAAATATAGGTATGATGATGAGATCAGTGGAAAAAGAGCATTTATGTGCTCTAATGGGGACTGATTCACAAAACTTTGTTGCAATGATACTTCCCTTACGAGTTTTAACTGAAAAATACCTTGTTAAATCAAATTGGAAATATCTAGTTTTCTTTGAAAACTAGGAAGATATGAATCAATGATATGATCCAGATACAAATAATGCATTTTCTAAACTTGAGGAAACCAATAAATTACCTGCCACCATGTCTTTCGGAGCTTCTACCTCAGTAGTAGTGATAACATAAGCTTAGACATGATCCCTTGGACTTTTCTGAGGTAAGTTCCCTTGACACTTAGGACATTCATTTTCATAATGCCCCATTTCTCTAAAATTATAGCATTCCATGATGACATCAACTTTCTTTCCCTTGTAATCATGAGCTTGGTGGCCTTTTTCACCACACTTGTAACAGACTCCCAATCCCTTCATGAAAGTACCTGGGTGTTTCTTCCCACATTATCTGTAAGATGGATAATCAACCTTTCCATTATTCCCTTTATTTCCATTTCTAGAGTAGTCAGAAGATCTCTTATTCTCTTTCTTTTCTTTAAAGTCCTAAGACTTAGAGAATTATTTTTCTATCTTGATAGGACACGAGACAATATCTTCGTATGACGAGAAGGATTGTGAGACCAATGCTCAATGGAGAAACGGTTTTAAACCATCATATAAATTATCAATCATACATATTGGGTTACATATATAATCTTCAGCATACCTTGATAACCTTGTAAAGTTATCCTCATAATTTGCAACATTTTCATCCCCTTTTTGTCTTAGACTCGGAAATTTCCTTTCCTTGACTTCTTGATGGTCAAGAGAAAAGTATTTTTCTAAAAATAGCTCATTGAACACCCTCCATTCCATATTTTATACTTCATCATCTTCCTTTGTGTTTTTAATCAATGACCACCATTGATCAACATCTCCAGTGAGGCGGTAAGCAACCATGATAACTTTTTCCATTTCACTAATCCCAAAGGCAAGGAATATTTTCTCTAAAGAATTTATCCATTGCTCATCTACTAATGGATTTGTACTCCCATTTAATTTTGGTGGTTGTTTCCTCAAGAAGAGATCTAACATTGATCCTCCACGCTATGGATCATTGTGCTCTATATGGGTAAGGTTATTATTCATAACCTGATTGAGTTGTCCCAGTATGGTGATTAGATGATCTGCACCAGTTGCATCACCAGCTCCCCTATAATTATCTTGAGTAGGACTAAAATTCTTACATGGAGTGTGTGCATTGATACAGTTTCCATTCCTTCCACTATGCGCCATTTCTAAACAATGGCATACACTAGATTAGTTTATGAATCACAACACATAAATCCAAACTTGCAAAACACTTAACATAAATTGAACAGTTTATGGATATAATCTATATTCATAAAAAAAATCTTTGAGGATGTATATACTCATAAACCCATCATAATGGTTTGTAAATAAAATGAGAATTATCCTAAGTATAAGGACAGGGCCTTAAACGTTACTTATTAATGAATTAAATGAATAATTCACATTGAGTATCTTTTCAGGTTTAGAGTTTTAGAGAATTAGGATATAACTATTACATCTCAAAGGATACAAAGTAGACACATCTACTTAGCATCCATTTTTTCACAAATAAAAAAACTCTTGAGCAAAAGAGTCATGTCTAGTTCCTTGTTTTTGACAGCCTCACACTTCCTTGATCCCATCCTTGACCCTATTAAACTTTATGTCCTGTGAAAAACATTTAAAAAAAACTTGGGATGAGCATAAAAAGCTTTGTAAGGGATATAAAAATATGGGAAGAAAACATTAGTCCATGTATACATAAGAATCAATGAAATCATACTTTACTCATAAAGCATAAGCAATTTAACAGACCTCAAGAAATCATAAGATTTATGAATAACTCATAGAAATCATAAGACATAAAGGTAACTTGAGGCATTCATAACATTCTTACGTAGGGAGTAACCCTCATGGTTACATTTGGAATACCCATCACAGTATATTCACTAAATGTCTTCTGAGAAACCTTAGCGTTTAACTCCTTCGCGTTACCCAATGCATTAGAGAGCTATATCGAGCTCACCGGCCCCTAGTTTATCACGAAACCACCTGTCTTCATAAACAATGCCCACGAACCATAACATAATCATAGAACATAACTTAAACAAAAAGGAACGATAACGATCCCACATTGAAATAACAATATAACACTTTAAGATATTGAAATAATGAATCCATTCTAAAAACCATTTTCAAAACCATTTAAAACATTTAATAAAGAGATTTTTGAATTAAAGTGTCCCATACAACTTTGAATATTTTAAAATTTTAAACCATTACAATCCATATAAATAAATCCTTAAAAACATTTTGAAAATATGTATATTAATGAGAAATATTTATAATAATAAATCATTAAAACATTTAAAATGATATTTTAGTTACATGGTTTTTATAAAAATGAGATACACTTGAATACAATAATTAAGAAATACCATTTAATCAGAACTTTATAATATCATGAGAATAAATTGATTAATGATGTAATATTCCAAAGGATAGTATATACACCATATAAGAGTTAATTGGTTCATAACAACAATGAAGTCTCAATAGAAATGTAAAATGGGATGAAATCCCTTATAAAGAAGGTATCCTTAAATTAAGGATAATTCAATCTCATAATTATGTGTCAAAAATATAAATACACCCAATATAAGTTGATATTAAGTGTAAAACAATCAAAGTACATTCACACATAATCAAAGGATGACATATTCAATAACTACATGTTGAACCCAAATAAATCTAAATTGGGTTAAAAAGTTCCCTTGGTAAAATTCGACAGCCTCACGGCGTCACTTTAAAATTCATAAAATTAGTTGATGAGAGTGAAAATGGTATCTCATAACATGGACATAAAATTTACATCAACAAGGACATATAAGAACATATCCCAACATAAAAATATTTAAATTAAAAGACATAAAATAATAAGTCTTTTTAAAAGAGGAGTGTGAAAGGTTCCTTTACCGATTTGGGCAGCTTTCGAAACGTACACCCCATGAAAGAAGGGTCCTACAATGAAGTTGTAACTACCCATAAATGATATTATATTATACAAATAGTAAAATAATTGGTAGTAAATACACCACACAAAAGGAAATAGTGTCCAATGTAGCATGAATCTCACTGGAGTAAAAAGTGAGATGAAAATCCCCTTATGAAAATTCGACAGCCTAACGGCGCCACATAAAACATCTTAAAATGGATTGATGAGATAAAATAGGCTCTCTGATAATATTAACATAGAATTTACAGCAAGATGAATATAAAATAACATCCCCAAAAATAAGAAAGTGGTGCTTAAGGTAAGTTACATAAAAAGAGTACTTAAAAATAAAGAGAGAGGTAGGATCCCTTACCTCAAGTCCAACTAGTCTTTTTCATTTCTTTATATTACTGAATAATAAAATTTTGTCACATTATAATTTCTTAATTACCTCCTTTAAATTTTATTATTCAATTCATATCACATGTTATAATTTTATAATAATTAGATAATTATGTGAGTTCATATCAAATGTTTTTGTCGATGTTTGGTACATGAGTCAAAAATGAACTTGTTTGAAAAGAATCATCCATGTAGTTATAAGTACATCACAGACAGAATCGTATTAATTATTTAAATATCATACATATTCAGTACCTTTTCATTTTAGACTATTCCATAACATTTGGAGATAAAAAGAAATGAAACGCACCGTTCATGGAGACAGTAGGTCGTACGTACGCATGAACGCTCCTTTCATTTCTTTGTCATATTAATGGAATTAAAAATAATTGAGAGAGATATGTATATTATAATTAAATTATAATATATATGTTATATAGGACACATAAGTTCATTAATTTAAATATTTATACATTCCATGTATTGCATGAACGGGTCACATCACTTGAGGGGGCGGTAGTCTGCACTTCCTCATATGAAATTATCGCATTTGCACAACATGAAAAGAATAAAGGTATGATTTAAATATAAATTACGGAAGAATATATAAAGAATAAATACCATATATGTCATATATAAAATACAGTGACATCATAATGGAAACATTTTAAGGAGTTAAAAGAATATAGAACAATCATCGTTTTGTGAGGCAGTAATTCGCCATCCATAGAAACAGTATGTTCTTTAACCATTAGATAGATGTGTGTATAAGTGTATCTTGAATACTTCTTATAACAAAATCCTAGTATATTGAAGATACTGGGGTTGTTACAAAATAAAGGAATAAAAAGAGTTTATGGGGTTGTAGAAGCAAAATAAAAATATATCATAAGAGAAGACATTACCTTTAAATCGGGTAACTCCCTTTTGTTTGAACCAAAAGGGTTCCCTAAAGAGATTTATGCCTAAGGAGAGGCTTCAATGATGAAGATAGGGATGGAGAGAGATGAAATGTGCAGGATTTGGCCGAGCCAAATGCATGAGAGGTGTGGGTAAGGAGGTAGAGGTGGGGGCCTTTTATAAGACGAGAGGTGGGGCACTCATGGATAGACAAGAAATGTTACTTTATTTTAAGAAGTTTTTCTGATTTTAAAGGTCCCACATTGATATTTTTAGAGGATAAGGTGATAATGGTTCTAAATATACTCATAAAATAGGTTATTTTCCAAGTTTAAGTCTTATATTTTACATTATCTTTTCATTTTATTTAAATCATTCATTACTGGGGTAATCACTGCATCATCATGATGTCATAAATAATTTAATTTATTTAATGTCTAAAAATAATAAACAAAATACTATGATGTAGGAAATATTTTTATATTTCCAATTACTAAATATAGTCTAAGATATCGTTTATTTAGACAAAATTAAAATTATTTTACTTAGGTGTTACGTACTTTGGTTACATTTTCCTTTCTTTTAAAAAATATGATAAAAGGTCACTATCACACTAATGTGATTCCATGGGGTCCCACGATTGGCACAAGGCATCCAATGGTTGGCCAAGAAACCACCAATATCATTAGGACACATTTTGGGGTAATTTTATATTTTTATTATATTATTTTCTTACCCTTAATTATCCGATTACTATTTAAACACGATAATTAAAGATAATTACCATCATTACTATTCATAATGTCCAAAAACAAAAGAGTCCTAATTACATAATTTGTACCTTATGAATCCAAATATGAAATAAATTTAATCAAATTCAAAACACATAAATTTTAGTAATTAATTTAAAAGTAAATCCTGTTGTCAAAACAAAAGACAGGTTTTTAAGAAGTAAAATTTATCAAAAGATTGACTTGTTTTTACATCCAATTGATAAGTGAAATTACTTCCAATGAACAACATTGTATTAAGTGATAAAAACATAATTCAATCATACTTTAAAAACAATTAAAAATAACATATAAATATATAAATAAATTGGATTAAAAGGCAGTTTTGAATTAAAAATTGTATTTTTCACTATTCATTAAAAAAATCATTATCAGTAAAATACCAAAAATTAACCCTAATATATTTTTGATATTTCAAATTCATAAATGATGTCCATTTTACCAAATTAAAAACATATAAGTTTCATTAATAAATCATATAGTAAATTCCCACTGTTAAAACAAATAGCGGGTTTTTTAGAAGCAATATCTATGAAAAGTTTGGCACCTGTTTTTGTCCATTTTCAAAGTGAAATTAATTCTAATGACCACCATTAAATTAAATTGTAATAATATATTATAATTAAACTTTTAAACCAATTAAAAATATAATATGTGCATATATTTAAATTATATGAAAAAGCAGTTTTGATGTAAAATGCAATATTTTTCACTATTCATTAAAAAAATGAACATTGTCAGAAACATACCAAAAATTTTTCCAAATTAAATTTCCATGTCCCAATCAAAAATAATAAGTTTATTTTGAATAATAGAGCTTATAAAATTCTCAAAATTTCAATTTAAAAACGTTTCACCATCAAAAGGCGGTAAAACAGTCTTTTAAAAATATTAGAGTATTTATTCTTAAAATTGGATTCATTTGGATTTTAAGACTCTAACATCTATTGGATAAATGTAAAACTATTTAACAAAATATGTAATCATTTTAAAGTTATTTCTATTCATTCACTCCATTAAAACTTCTAGTCGTTAAATATTATAATATTATTATACTGTTAGTGTGCGACATAAGATATCAAAGAAACTCATTGTTGTGTATTGGGTACGCCATCGATCATAGCATTCCCTTTAAAGTAATATTAACATTTTATTCACAAATATTGATAAACCTGAAAATGTAATATATATTTTTACCTGGGATGTTTCATCCTTCCCCCTTTTGGGAATTTCATCCTCGTAATTTCAAAATTGGGCTTGGAAACTTGATTGAAAGTCCCACATCGGAACAAGAGTCAGTAAAACTATAACTTTAAAAGAAATGGAGAGAAGTAAAAAGGTCACCTGAGTTAACCCATACTAGGATTCCATGTAGGAAAATACGGATATGGAGGAGAAAAAAAAGGGTCATGTTCTGATGGAGAGTGATATTAAACATATCTAGGAAAAAGTTCACCACAAAAAAAAATCACAAACTTGTGATGGGTTAAACGGTATTCGATTCCCCAATAGGAAACGTTAACATAGAACATTTTTGTTTTAAGTTACTTTTCATTGAGCAATTTTTTTTGATCTTAACTAAATCCTAATGAAACATACTTACTTGTCACGTAGACTTTCAACTTTTACTATATTCCTTAATCAAAATCGTATTTTTTTCAAAAAGACGAGTATTTAGGAAGACTTGTTCGCATTAAGAGTATTATAATAAACTTCTTGGGAATCACCTAATCCAAAAAAGAGAACTATATATTTCCCATGTCTTTAGATCTCATCCAAAACAAAACCAAAATGTTTAGTACGAGATCAGATAATACCCAAAAAGGATATTTTTTTTACAAAATGAAAAACTACTCCTAATCTCAAAAATTTGCCAAACAAAACCCAAAGTTAAACAAAGACCATTCAATAAACATATATAAATAACATTGTTCAAAGTAAACCATACTAATATTGGAACCCAAATCTCTGAAGGATTTAATCACATAGTCTCCTACGATAAATCTTAACATTTTTCTCCAAAATAACATCAGTTACTCTTATAGTCTCATACTGAAAAGTAATTAACCTAATCACATATCCTCTATGATAGGCTAATCATTTACATTGATAACCCAAAATCAACTTTCTCTTAATTCATAAAATTATCTAACTAAAAATAATCATTCAAACTATCCAGGGACTTCACGTAGTCTAGTGGTAGGCGATAAATACCAGTTGCACTTTGGTTGTGGGTTCGATTCCTGCAACTTCGTCCGATGTGACGGGTTGTCACACTATAAGCGTGTTGTCCTTTTTCCAAAACTATATAATTCTTAAAACATCCACCCAGAAAGTGATAAAATCTTCAAAAATAACCATAACATATTTTAACCACAAAGGATATCTAATAACTTCCATTTTTCAAAATTGAATGTATTAACCAGTAATTGCCTAAAATTCACGGATCATATAAACCCAAATGGTTCTTTATAAATATATCCACAAAAGAAAGGATAATTATTCCTTGAATAAAATTTTCAGATATCAAACATCAGGGTTACTATAAAAAGTCTTCTAATGTAACCCTGTCATCAAAATACACTTAATACATCAAATAATTTCACCATCCTAAAATCTAATATAACTCTTGAATCCCTTATATGTTTACTTCTTACTCATTCAACATTATTCATGTTCCATTAGACATTACTTTTCAACTTATTCTGAAATAATTCTTTCCTACAATCAAAATCATGAATCATATCCTAGGAATCCAATAATAGGAAAACATATGTTAAGAAATAATACATACCTTTCATTGGTCATTGTCAGTTTCTTCATCCTCAATCGGAATGGAATTAGGTATTGGTAAATGAATATTTTTATGATCTTGGTGACCCCATTCCTAAAACTTCTTCATAGGATATGTGTTTTCATAATGACCATGCACAACACATTTAAAACATTCAATTGATCTTTCAGAAAGAACTTCTTTCCATTTCCTAGATTCAACTAGATGCTTCCATTTTCCATGGAAGGTTCTTGCTTTATAACCTTCATTTCCACATCTATAGCATCTTTCTGTCCCTTTGAAACATTTTCCTATGTGTTTCTTTCGACATATTTGACAAATAGGGTTTTGAACATACTTACCTTTATGATTATTACCTGAACTTCCGTAGGGATTTGTTTCTCGCATATACGATGCCTTATAAAAATCACTAAGGTTCAGGTGGTCAATCATAACTCTAGATAGTTGGATGAGGATGACCACAAGAGTTCTCATTTCAGCTCCCATATCATTCAGTTGTTCTTTCATAAAATCGTCACGGTTTTCATCAAATCCACGGTTACATTAGTGCCTGCTAGATCCATCCATTTACTAAAACCAAAAAGGCCAGTGCGAGTATATCAGTAAAATCATCATATAATAACGAGGAAGATAAACACCAAGATATACATATCCAAGTTATCTCAAACTAATTTTAACTTAAAAAAAACAACGACTCCATCTTATATAATAACCATTGTGGTTATATACAACTTGTCACTTTTTCTTTAACAACACACTATCCTCTAAAGTTACCTAAATCGACCACTAATACCAACTATAAGGACCTGGACTTAAACATTACTTATTATTGAATTAAATTAATAATTCACATTGAAGATACTTTCAGGTTTAGAGTTTTAGATAATTAGGACATAACTATTACATATCAATGGTTACAAAGTAGACACATCTACTCAGCTTCCATTTTTTCAAAAAAATAAAAACTCTTGAACAAAAGAGTCAAGTCTAATTCCTTGTTTTAGATAGCCTGAAATTTCCTAAATCCCATCCCTGACCCTATTCAACTTTATGTCCTATGAAAAACATTTCAAAAAAACTTGGGATGAGCATAAGAATCTCAGTAAGGGTTATAACAATACGAAAAGAAAACATTAGTCCATGTATACATAAGAATCAATGAAATCATACTTTACTCATAAATAATAAGCAATTTAACATACCTCGTGAAATCATAAGTTTTATGAATAACTCATAGAAGACATAAGACATAAAGGTAACTTGAGGAATTCATAGCATTCTTACATAGGGAGTACCCCTAATGGTTACGTTTGGAATACCCATCACAGTATATTCCCTAAATCTCTTCGGAGAAACCTTATCTTTTAACTCCTTCTCGTTACCCAATGCATTAGAGAGCTATATCGGGCTCACCCGCCCATATTTTATCATGGAACCACCTGTCTTCATAAACAATGCCCAAGAACCATAACATAATCATCGCACATAACTTAAGCATAAAGGAACGATAACATTCCCACATTGAAATAACAATATAACATTTTAAGATATCGAAATAATGAATCCATTCTAAAAACCATTTTCAAAACCATTTAAAACTTTTAATAAAGATATTTTTGAATCAAAGTGTCCCTTACCACTTTGAAGATTTTAACATTTCAAACCATTAATATCCATATATATAATTCTTTAATACCATTTTGAAAACATGGATATTAATGAGAAATATTTATAAGAATAAATCATTAATACATTTAAAATTATATTTTAGTTACAGGGTTTTTAACAAAATGAGAGAGACTTGAATACAATAATTGAGGAATAAAATTTAATCAGAACATTATTATATCATGAGAATAAATGGATTCATGATATAATATTCCAAAGGACAGTATATACATCATAAAATAGTGAATTGGTTCATAACAACGATGAATTTTCAATAGAAATGTAATATAAGATGAAATCTCTTATAAAGAAGGTATCCTTAAATTAAGGATAAATCAATCTCATAATTATGTGTGAAAAATATAAATACACCCAATATAAGTTTATATTAAGTGTAAAACAATCAAAGTTCATTCACACATAATCAAAGGATGAAATATTCAATAACTACATGTTGAACCCAAAGAAATTGAAAATGGGTTAAAAAGTTCCCTTGGTAAAATTCGACAGCCTAACAGCGTCACATTAAAATTACTAAAATTAATTTTTGAGAGAGAAAATGGTATCTCATCACTTAGACATTAAATTTACATCAATAAGGATATATAATAACATATCTCAGCATAAAAATATGTAAATTAAAAGACATTACAAAATAATTCTTTTTAAAAGAGGATTGTGAAAGGTTCCCTTACTGATTTGGGCAACATTCGAAACGTACACCCCATGAAAGAAGGGCCATAAAATGAAGTTGTAACTACCCATAAATTTGATTATATTATACAAATAGTAAAATAATGGGCAGTAAATACAGAACACAAAAGAAAATAGTGGCCAATGTAGCATGAATGTCACGGATGTAAAAAGTGAAATGAAAATCCCCTTCTGAAAATTCGGCAGCCTAACGGCACCACATAAAACATCCAAAAATCGATTGATGAGATAAAATAGGGTCTCTCATAATAATAACATAAAATTTACAGAAATAGGTATTTAAAATAACATCCCCCAACATAAGAAAGAGGTTCTTAAAGTAAGTTACATAAAAAGAGTACTTAAAAATAAAGATAGAGGTAGGATCTTGTACCTCAAGTCCGGCTTGTCTTGTTCGTTTCGTTATATTCCTGAATAATAAACTTTTTTCAATTTATAATTTCTTAAGGAACTCATTTAAATTTATTATTCAATTCATATCACATAATATAATGTTATAACAATTAGTCAATTATGTGAGTTCATATCAAATGTTTTTGTCGGTGTTTGGTACATGAGTCAAAAATAAACTTGTTTGAAAAGAATCATCAATGTAGTTATAAGTACATTATCCAGAATAGTATTAATGATTTAAATATCATATATGTCTAGTACTTATTCATTTTATACTATTCTAGAACATTTGGAGATAAAAATAAATGAAATGCACCATTCATGGAGACGGTAGGCCGTACGTATGCATGAACGCTGCTTTCATTTCTATGTCATATTAATGGAATTAAAAGTAATTGAGATTTATATATATATATATTATAATTACAGTATAATATATATGTTATATAGGTTATTTCAGTTCATTTATTTCATTCTTTATACATTCCATGTATTGCAGGAATGAGTCACATCACTTGAGGGGGCGGTAGTCCGCACTTCCTCATATGAAATTATCGCATTTGCACAACATGCAAAGAATAAAGGTATGATTTAAATATAAAATTGAGAAGTATATATAAAACATAAATAGAATATATATCATATATAAAATACAGTGACATCAT
Source organism: Viscum album (assembly GCA_963277665.1). Taxonomy (NCBI): domain Eukaryota; kingdom Viridiplantae; phylum Streptophyta; class Magnoliopsida; order Santalales; family Viscaceae; genus Viscum; species Viscum album. The sequence goes on from OY728148.1 coordinate 422,503,036, forward strand.
AATGGCCACCTTTAAAGGTGTTAAAATAATATTGAACAATCATCGTTTCGTGAGGTAGTAATTTTCCATCCATAGAAACAGTATATTCTTTAACCATTAGATGGATGTGTGTGTAAGTTTAGCTTGAATACTTATTATAAAAACATCCTAGTATATTTAAGATAATGTCTTTGTTACAAAATAAAGTAATAAAGAGATTTTAGGGGGTTGGAGAAGCAAAATAAAACAAAAGAACATAAGGGAATACATTACCAATAAATCGGGAAACTCACTTTGGTTTGACCAAAAGGGTTCATTGAAAATCTTTCTGCCTAAGTTGAGGCTTCAATGATGAAGAGAGGGATGTGGAGAGATGAAATCGGTAGTATTTGGCTGAGACAAAGGCTTTAGAGGTGTGGGTAAGGAGCTATAGTTGGGGGCCTTATATAAGAGGAGAGGAGGGGCACTCATGGAAAGTCAAGAAATGTTACATTATTTTAAAAAGAGTTTCCGATTTTAAAGGTCCCACATTGATATATTTCGAGAATAAGGTGATAAGGGTTCTAAATATACTCATCCAATAGGTTTTTTCCCAAGTGTAAGTCTTATATTTTACATTATCTTTTCATATTATTTAAATTGTTCACTAATGAGGTAATCGATGCATCATCATGATGTCATAAATAATTTAATTTATTTAATATCTAAATATAAAAATAATACAATGATGTAAGAAATATTTTTAGATTTCCAATGACTATTTACAGTCAAAGATTTCGTTTATGTATACAAAATTAATATTATTTTACTTAGGTGTTACAGACTTTGGTTACATTTTCCTTTCTTTAAAAAATATGATAAAAGGTCACTATCACACTAAATTGATTCCATGGGGTCCCAAGTTTGGAAAAAGGCATCCCATGGTTGTCCAAGACACCAAAAATAGCATTATGACACATTTTGGGGTCATTTTATATTTTGATTATATTATTTTATTAACCTTAATTACCCGATTACTAATTAAGCACGATAATTAAAGATAATTATCATCGTTACTATTCATAATGTCCAAAAAAAAGAGTCTTAATTACAGAATTCGGACCATATGATATCAAATATGAAATAAATTTTATCAAATTCAAAACACATAAATTGTAGTAATTAATTTAAAAGTAAATCTTGTTGCCAAAACAAAAGACGGGGTTTTAAGAAGTAAAATTTATCAAAAGATTGACTTGTTTTTACATCCAATTAAAAAGTGAAATTACTTCCAATGAGCAACATTGTATTAAGTGATAAAAAAATTTAATTATACTTTAAAAAAAATAAAAATGACAATCTAAATATATAAATAAATTGGATGAAAAGGCAGTTTTGAATTAAAAACCGTATTTCTCACTATTCATTAAAAAAATTATTATTCAAAAAATACCAAAAATTAACCCTAAGATATATTTGATATTTAAAATTCAGAAATTATGTCCATTTTACCAAATTCAAAACATAGAAGTTTTATTAATAAATCATATAATCAATTCCCGCTGTCAAAACAAATAGCGGGTTTTTTGGAAGCAATATCTATGAAAAGTTTGGCACTTATTTATGTCCATTTTCAAAGTGAAATTAATTCTAATGACCACCATTGAATTAAATTGTAAAAATATATTCTAATTAAACATTAAAAACAACTAAAAAGATAATATATACATATATTTAAATTATATGAGAAAGCATTTTTGATGTAAAATGCAATATTTTCACTATTCATTAAAAAATGAACATTGTCAGAAACGTACCAGAAATTTATCCAAAGTAAATTTCAATGTCCAAATCAAAAAGAATTAGTTTATTTTGACAAATAGAGCTTATAAAATTGTCAAAAGTTATATTTAAAAATGTTTCACCCTCAAAAGGCGGTAAAACAATCTTTTAAAAATATCAGAGTATTTATTCTTAAAATTGGATTCATTTGGATTTTAAGCCTCTAACATTTATTGGATAAATGTAAAAATATTTAACAAACATATGTAACCATTTTTTAGTTATTTATGTTCATTCCCACCATTACAACGGCTAGGCTTTAACTAAATTAACACTATTATATTATTAGTGTGCAACGTAAGATTTCAAAGAAACTCGTTGTTGCGTATTGGGTATGCCATCGAGCATAGCATTCCCATTAAAGTAATATTATCATTTTATTCACAAATATTGATAAACCCTATAATGTAATATTATTTATTTACCTGGGATGTTACATCCTTCCCCCCTTTTGGGAATTGCGTCCTCTCAATTTCAAAATTGGGCTTGGAAACTTCATTGAAAGTCCCACATCGGAACAAGAGTCAGTAAAACTATCACTTTAAAAGAAAGAGAGAGAAGTACAAAGGTCACCTGAGTTAACCCATACTAGTATTCCAAGTAGGAAAATATGGATATGGAGGAGAAAACAAAGGGTCATGTTCTGATGGAGAGTGATAGTAAACATGTCTAGGAGAAAGTTAACCACAAGAAAATCGCAAACTTGTGATGGGTTAAACGACATTCGATTCCCCAGTAGGAAAAGTTAACAGACAACATTTTTGTTTTAAGTTACTCTTCATTGAGGAAATTATTTCTGAGCTTAACTAAATCATAATTAAATATACTTACTTGTCACTTAGACTTTCAACTTTTATTATATTCCTTAATCAAACTCATATTTTCTCCAAAAGACGAATATTTAGGAAGACTTGTTCACATTAAGAGTATTATAATAAAATTTTTGAGAATCACCTAATCCACAAAAGATAACTATATATTTCTCATGTCTTTAGAACTCAACAAAAAACAAACCAAAAAGTTTAGTACGTGATCAGATAATACCCAAAAAAGGATATTTTTTTACAAAAAGAAAAACTACTCCTAATCTCCAAAATTTGTCAAACAAAACCCAAAGTTCAACAAAGGCCATTCAAGAAACATCTATCCATAATATTATTCAAAGTAAACTAAACTAATATTGGAACCAAATCTCTAAAAGATTTAATCACATAGTCTCCTAAGATAAATCTTAACATTTTTTCTAAAAAAACATCAGTTACTCTTACAGTCTCATACTGAAAAGTAATTAACCAAATCACATATCCTCCATGATAGGCTAATCATTTCCATTGATAACCCAAAATCAACTTAATCTTAATTCATAAAATAATCTAACTAAAAAGAATCATTCAAACTAACCAGGTACTTCACTTAGTCCAGTGGTAGGCGATAAATGCCAGTTTCACTTAGGTTGTGGGTTTGATTCCTGCAGTTTCGTCCGATGCGACGGGTTGTCACACAGTCTGCGTGTTGCCCTTTTTCAAAACCTATATAATTCATAATACATAGCCCCAAAAAGAGATAAAATCTTCAAAAATAACCAAAACATATTTTAACCACAAAGGTTATCTAATAACTTCCATTTTGCAACCCAAAAATGTATTAACCAGTAATTTCCTCAAATTCAAGGATCATATAAACCCAAATGGTTCTTTAAAACTATATCCACAAAAGAAAGGATAATTATTCCTTGAATAAAATTTTCATATATCAAACATCAGGGTAACTATAAAAAGTATTCTAATGTAACCCCATCATCAAAAGAGACTTAATACATCTAAGACTTTCACTATCCTAAAATATACCATAACTCTTTAATCCCTTATATGTTGACTTCTTACTCTTCAACATTATTAATGATCCATTAGCCATTCCTTTTCAACTTATTCTGAAATAATTTTTTTCTAAAAACAAAATCATGAATCATATCCTAATATTCCAATAATATGAAAACATATGTTATGAAATAATCCATACCTTTCATTTGTCATTGTAAGTTTCTTCATCCTCAATCGGAATGGAATTAGGTATTGGTAAATGAATATTTTTACGATCTTTGTGACCCCGTTCTCGAAACTTCTTCGTTGGACATGTGTTTGCATAATGACCATGCACACCACATTTAAATCATTTAATTGATCCTTCAGAAAGAACTTCTTTCCCTGTCCTAGAGTCAACTAGATGCTTCCATTTTCCATGGCAGGTTCTTGCTTTATGACCTTCATTTCCACATCTATAGCATCTTTCTATCCCTTTGAATCATTTTCCTCTATATTTCTTTCGACATATTTGACACATAGGGTTTTGAACATACTTACCTTTATGATTACTACCTAAACTTCCATAGGGATTTGTTTCTCTCATATACGATGCCTTATAAAAATTTCTAAGGTTCAGGTGGTCAATCATGAATCCAGATAGTTGGTTGAGGATAACCACAATAGTTCTCATTGTAGCTCCCATATCATTCAGTTTTTCTTTCATAAAACTGTCACAGTTTTCTTTAAATCCACTATTTCTTTGGTGCATGCTAGACCCATCCATTTACTAAAACCAAAAAGGTCAGTGTGAGTATATCAGTAAAATCATCATATAATAAAGAGGAAGAAAAACAACAAGATATACTTACCCATGTTATCCCAAACTCATTATAACTTTCAAAAAAACAATTACCACATCTAATATACTAACCATTGTGGTTATACACAACGTGTCACTTTTTCTTAAACAACACTCTAACCTCTAAAATTATCTAAACCGACCGCTGATACCAACTATAAGGACCCAGCCTTAAACATTACTTATTATTGAATTAAATGAATAATTTACATTGAGAATCTTTTCAGGTATAGAGTTTTAGAGAATTAGGACATAACTATTACATATCAAAGGTCACAAAGTAGACACATCTACTCAGCTTCCATTTTTTCACAAAAATAAAAACTCTTGAACAAAAGTGTCATCTCTAGTTTCTTATTTTAGACAGCCTGACATTTTCTTGATCCCATCCTTGACCCTATTCAACTTTATGTCCTGTGAAAAAACATATCAAAAAACTTGGGATGAGCATAAAAAGCTCAGTAAGGGTTATAACAATATGGAAAGAAAACATTAGTCCATGTATACATAAGAATCAATGAAATCATACTTTACTCATAAATCATAATAAATATAACATACCTCATGAAATCATTTTATTTTCAAATAACTCATTGAAATTATAAGCCATAAAGGTAACTTGAGGCATTCATAACATTATTACATAGGGAGTAACCCTCATGGTTACATTTGGAATACCCATCACATTATATTCCCTAAATCTCTTTGGAGAAAACATAGCGTTTAACTCCTTCTGTTACCCAATGAATTGGAGAGCTATATCGGTGTCACCTGCCCTTAGTTTATCACGGAACCACCCGTCTTCATAAACAATGGCCAAGAACAATAACATAATCATAGCACATAACTTAAGCATAAATGAATGATAACATTCCCACATTACAATAACAATATAACGTTTTAAGATATTGAAATAATGAATCCATTCTAAAAACCATTTTCAAAACCATTTAAAACATTTAATAAAGAGATTTTTGAATCAAAGTGTCCCATACCACTTTGAAGATTTTAACATTTTAAACCATTAATATCCATATAAATAAATCCTTATAACCATTTTTAAAACATGTATATTAATGATAAATATTTATAATAATAAATCATTAAAACATTCAAAATCATATTTTAGTTACAGGGTTTTTAAAAAAATGAAAGACACTTAAATACAATAATTGAGGAATAACATTTAATCAGAACATTATAATATCATGAGAATAAATGGATTCATGATATAATATTCCAAAGGACAGTATATACAACATATAAGAGTGAATTGGTGCATAACAATAATGAAGTCTCAATCGAAATGTAAAATGAGATGAAATCCTTTATAAAGAAGGTATCCTTAAATTAAGGATAAATCAATCTCATAATTATGTGTGAAAAATATAAATACACCCAATATAATTTGATATTAACTATAAAACAATAAAAGGTCATTCACACATAATAAAATGATGACATATTCAATAACTACATGTTGAACCAATAGAAATCGAAATTGGGTTAAAAAGTTCCCTTGGTAAAATTCGACAGCCTAATGGAGTCACTTTAAAATTCATAAAAATAGTTGATGAGAGTGAAAATGGTATCTCATCACTTGGAAATAAAATTTAAATCAACAAGGATATATAAGAACATATCCCAATATAAAATGATTTTAATTAAAAGGCATAACAAAATAAGTCTTTTTAAAATAGGAGTGTGAAAGGTTCCCTTGGCGATTTGGGAAACTTTCGAAACGTACACCCCATGAAAGAAGGGTCATACAATGAAGTTGTAACTACCCATAAATGAGATTATATTATACAAATAGTAAAATAATGGGCAGTAAATACACCCCAAAAAAGGAAATAGTGGCCAATATAACATGAATCTCACAGGAGTAAAAAGTTAGATGAAAATCCCCTTATGAAAATTCGGCACCCTAACGGCGCCACAGAAAACGTCCAAAAAAGGATTGATGAGATAAAATAGGGTCTCTAATAATATTAACATAAAATTTATAGCAATATTAATATAAAATAACATCCCCAACATAAGAAATAGGTTCTTAAAGTAAGTTACATAAATAAGAGTACTTAAACATAAAGAGAGAGGTAGGATCCCTTACCTCAAGTCCGACTTGTCTTGTTCGTTTCTTTATATTCCTGAATAATAAACTTTTGTCAATTTATAATTTCTTAAAAACCTCCTTTAAATTTTATTATTCAATTCATATCACATATTATAATGTTATAATAATTAGTTAATTATGTGAGTTCATATCAAATGTTTTTGTCGATGTTTGGTATATGAGTCAAAAATGAACTTGTTTGAAAAGAATCGTCCATGTAGTTATAAGTAAATCATATACAAAACAGTATGAATGATTTAAATATCATATATATCTATTACATATTCATTTTATACTATTACATAACATTTTAAGATAAACAGAAATGAAATTCACCATTCATGGAGACGGTAGGCCGTACGTACGCATGAACGCTACTTTCATTTCTTTGTCATATTAATGGAATTAAAAATAATTGAAATATATATATATATATATATTATAATTACAGTATAATATATATTTTATATAGGTCACAAATGTTCATTAATTTCATTATTTATACATTCCATGTATTGCATGAACGAGTCACATCACTTGAGGGGGCGGTAGTCCGCACTTCCTCATATGTAATTATCGCATTTTCACAACATGAAAAGAATAAAGGTATGATTTAAATATAAAAAACAGAAGCATATATGAAACATAAATACCATATATATCATATATAAAATACAGTGACATCATAATGGCCACCTTTAAAGGTGTTAAAATAATATTGAACAATCATCGTTTCGTGAGGCAGTAATTCACCATCCACAGAAACAATATGTTCTTTAACCATTAGATGGATGTGTGTGTAAGTGTAGATCAAATCCTTCTTATAAAAAAATCCTAGTATATTTAATATACTTGTGTTGTTACAATATAAAGGAATAAAAAGTGTTTAGGGGGTTGGAGAATCAAAATAAAACAAAAGAACATAAGAGAAGACATTACCTTTAAATCGGGTAACTCCCTTCGGTTTGAACCGAAAGGGTTCCTTGAAGAGATTTATTCTTAAGTTGAGGCTTCAATGATGAAGAGAGGGATGTGTATAGATGAAATGGGTAGGGTTTGGCTGAGCCAAATTCTTAAGATGTGTGGGTAAGGAGGTAGCGGTGGGTGCCTTTTATAAGAGGAGAGGAGGGGCACTCATGGAAAGTCAAGAAATGTTACTTTATTTTAAAAAGATTATCGGATTTTAAAGGTCCCAATTTGATATATTTCTAGGATAAGGTGATAATGGTTCAAAATATACTCATCCAATAGGTGTTTTCCAAGTGTAATTCTTAGATTTTACATTATCGTTTCATTTTATTTAAATCGTTCATTAATGAGGTAATCGATGCATCATCATGATATCATAAATAATTATTTAATGTAATGTCTAAAAATTATAATAAAAGTAATATAATGTAGGAAATATTTTTAGATTTCCAATTAATATTTATATTCTAAGATATCGTTTATGTAGACAAAATTAAAATTATTTTACTTAGGTGTTACATACTTTGGTTACATTTTCCTTTCTTTAAAAAAAATTTGATAAAAGGTCACTATCACACTAATGTGATTACATGGGGTACCAAGGTTGAAACAAGGCATCCCATGGTCGTCCAAGACACCACCAATATAATTAGGACACATTTTCGGGTCATTTTATAATTTTATTATATTATTTTCTTACCCTTATTTACCTGATTACTAATTAAACACAATAATTAATGATAATTACCATCGTTACTACTCATAATTTCCAAAAAAAAGAGTCTTAATTACATAATTTGTAACTTATGATTCCAAATATGAAATAAATTTTATCATATTCAAAACACATAAATTGTAGAAATAAATCTAAAAGTAAATCCCCTTGTCAAATCAAAAAACGGGTTGTTAAGAAGTAAAATTTATCAAAAGATTGACTTGTTTTTACATCCAATTGAAAAGTGAAATTACTTCCAATGAAAAAAATTGTATTAAGTGATAAAAAAATAATTCAATTATACTTTAAAACAATTTAAATGACAATCTAAATATATAAATAAATTGGATGAAAAGGCAGTTTTGAATTAAAAACTGTATTTTTTCACTATTCATTAAAAATCAATATCAGAAAAATATCAAAAATTAACCCTAAGATATAATTGATATTTCAATTTCAGAAATGATTTCCATTTTACAGAATTCAGAACATACAATTTTCATTAAAAAATCATATAGTCAATTCTCGATGTCAAAACAAATAGCGGGTTTTTTGGAAGCAATATCTATGAAAAGTTTGGCACTTGTTGATGTCCATTTTCAAAGAGAAATTAATTATAATGAAAACCATTGAATTAAATTGTAAAAATATATTATAATTTAACTTTAAAACCAAATAAAAATATAATCTATCCATATATTTAAATTATATGAAAAAACAGTTTTGATGTAAAATGCTATAATTTTCACTATTCATTAAAAAATGAACATTGTCAGAAACATACCAAAAAATTATCCAAAGTAAATTTCAATGTCCCAATCATAAAGAATACGTTTATTTCGACAAATTGATATTATAAAAGTTTCTGAAGTTATATTTTTAAAAGTTTCACCATCAAAAGGCGGTAAAACAATCTTTTAAAAATATTAGAGTATTTATTCTTAAAATTGGATTCATTTGGATTTTAAGCCTCTAGCATTTATTGGATAAATGATAAAATATTTAACAAACATATGTAATAATTTTGTATTTATTTCTTTTCATTCCCTCTATTACAACGGCTAGGCATTAACTATTATAATATTATAATATTATTAGTGTGCAACTTATGATTTCAAAGAAACTCATTGTTGTGTATTGGGTATGCCAACGAGCATAGCATTACCTTTAAAGTAATATTAACATTTCATTCACAAATATTGATAAACCTTAGAATTAAATATTATTTATATATCTGGGATGTTACACTAAGCATATCCCCCGGGAGTGTTGTAACCAAGAGTGCAGTAGGGTCCATTGTCGTGCACATGTTCGCGTTCGAGTCTAGCACAAAGCGGTGTTTTCGGGTTTTAACCCTAGGTACATCTATGCCAGAGAAGCCTCCACCTGCTCGTATCCAGACAGAGATGTATTTCTCGTAAAACTCACAAAATCTCTACAATACCAAAATTCTAGGAAATTCTTCTATACTAATCCTAAAAGTCCATCTTAGGTCTATGTGATCTAATCAGAGTTTATCTAAATCTTGCTTCTAATGTTTGTACTAAACATCCACTTATACCAACTGTAATTCCCCGATCCCAGTTACACAGAGTCGGTGCATTATTACATAACATTGGCATGATCACAAAAGATCAAGTCTCGAATGACAGATTAGTCTAGTAGCCTTAGAATCACTAGATACATTCATAATGTTTACATTACATCATAAAGTAAAAAATACAACAAAATCTTGTCTCCACACTCATATCCCTTTATAATATCCTTGTAGGTCATTCATAAAATACTTCTTCATGACTTGGGAAAAATAAAACACAGAAAGGGGTGAGCTCAAATTCCTCATAAGGATAACAATATAGTGGAAAATTTCATAAATAAGAATAAACATTTAAGGCAATGTATAACTAAAACAAAAGCCTTTTAAACATGAACTTCAACATAATATGGCATAAATAAAATGAAATATTTAAATTTACTTATTCACATGGATATTCTACTAATCAAATAATCCCATGCAATATCAATAACCACTTTCATAATGATGGAAATCATAATTCCATACAATCATAACCCCATAGTCAAGGCCTTGTGCCAAGAATACAAATAATATTTTGTCAAGTCCTTGTGCCAAGACACTAGTTTGTCTAATGAGACCTAATGATGCATCAAGGAGCTATAGCGGGCTCCACCCGTCACTTATTAAGTCTAATGCATTCCTCATATGAACAGGTTTAAAAATAACATAAACATTTGTATTAAAACTAACATACGAAATGTTAATACTTTCTCCATATGCCATGAATGGTATAAAAATAACACATCCAAAGTCAATCATATCACAAAATATTCAATACAATATGGAAGTTTTTTATCAGAATAAATCATCTTCAAATAAGCTTAAAATCTATCAAAGGATGTTGACATAGATGAAATCAAAACTATTTGATAGAAATATATCTTTTTTTGAAATCATTTAAAAGTCACATAATTATAAAAGAAAACATTTTCTTTGAAAATATTCTTATAAGCTTCTAATGGAATCTTTAATGATTTTATAAGGGTGGAAAATAGCCACACCCACCGTATAAGTTAAAAAGACATTCTTACCTTAATTTTGTCGAAGAGTTTAAAAAGGGCCTTGTTTGTAAAACGACGTAAAGATTCATTTATAAACATCTTATAAAAATTCAAACAATCTTATAAATGACTTTAACCCATATTTAGTAAAATAGTAAGAATTTTTTGAAATACATTTTAAAGAAACATGGATGCGGATGATAAAGAGGTCCCAGTAGATAATTACGTATAAACAACCTCAGATAATGATGAGATTATGAAATAAACCCTTACCTTGTACTTTTCCTTTGTCGAGGGTAGTTTAACATCCTGTATAATGCTGAAATAATTTTTATTAAATTATAAAAGAATTATATACATTAATATGATATCATATATGGTTTTTTGACATTGCTTTCTTAACAATATCTTAGTATTATCATCGTTTCGGGTGCTAACTTATATGTTTTGTACATAAGTTGTGTTTGTTATTGATAGGTTGTATCTTATTCATATCCCTAATGATTTCATGTCCTTATAAATTATTTTTAATAATCAAATGAGAATTATAATTGAATGGATACGATTGGGAATGAATTTCATCGTGTTCATGGAGACGGTAGTACGTACGTATGCACGAGCCAGAATATCATTATTTTGATATTAAAATCGTATATAATTGGATGTTATATCATATATACATAATAATTATAATGTAATATTTATTATTTACTTCAATTACACATCATTATCATACCCATCTAAATAATAATTTTTTTAATAACAATTACACCACGGCGTGGAGACGGTAAGCCGTACGTACGCACGTATGGTGACATGTCATTCAAAGGATGGATAGAATACTAAATATGGTTGTACCATATTTATAATAACATAACAGTATATAGAAGATACTGGAGTTATTATTTTATAATGGAAATAACAATGAAATAAGAAGTTGAAGAAGAAAGGAACGTGAAAGAGGGTGGTGAAAACATTACATCTTTTTCGGGTTCTTCCTTTTATTTGATCTAAATGGATCTTTAGGTTAGCTTTCTGACTAAACTAAGCCCTCTAGAATTAAGTTAGGGATGTTAAGAGTATATTTTTTCAGGGTTTGGCTAAACCAAAAGGCTTTGAAGGTGTGAATTGGAGAGTAGGGTAATGCCCTTTTATAAGAGGGGTGAGGGGCACCTTAGGAAAAACTTAAAATATTATTTTATAATAAATTCATATTCGTTTTATAGTGGCTCCAAAGTGACTTATTTCGAGGATAAGGTTGGGATGGGTCGAAATACACTCAAAAAATAGATTTTAAATAAGTTTGGGTCACTATATTAACCGTATCATTTATATTTAACTCTTAGTTAAATAGTTTGACATTTACCATGTCACATTGTATTTTTATATTATATGGTTAATAAACATACTATAACAAGACAATAGAACCCCAAGTGGTTAATTATTAATATATATAATGTTATATAAGTCACTTGTATGAACCTTATATTTTTAGGAATAGAATATCAATTAATAATATAATATTTGTTTTAAATACTCCTTTATTCCAATTTTGTCACAATTTGGTATTTTGTTTTTGCTAAATTCATAAAATAATTATTACATAGAAAAAAATTCATATAACCAACCCCAATAGGTTATATTAACCTATAAAATTAGTTAAATTCAAAAAATCTCAAATTCAATTTATTTGAATATTTATAATATCAATTATTTTAATATTTCATTAATTAAGTAATTACTCCATCACCATTGTGTCATAAATAAATTAACTTATATAATGTACAAAAATAATAAATAAAATACCATTATGTAGGAAATATTTTTATCTTTCTATGGAATATTTATAATCAAATTTATTTTATTTATAAACCTTAGTTAAAAATGTTTTCGTTATTAAACATTGATTTTAACTCTTTTAACTCTTCTTTGAATTAAATCACAATAAATGTCCTAAGCTAATCCAAGTGGACCAAAAAAGTTCATATTTTATTAATAAAGTTGTTTCAGGTCGAATTATACTTAGCCAATTGAATTAGGACATGTGTTAGGGTAATAATCATATCATTTTTACCCTTAATTGCCCTATTTACTTTTAACTGTGGTAAATAAAAGTAAAAAGTTACTATTCACTAAAAAATTATTTTTATCTTATTGAACCACATTTTACTCCAATATATTAACCATATCTCTTTTATTTTCGAAATACCACTCCTAGAAGTGGTAAAATTATGTTTTATGTGAATTTACAAATTCTCCTAGGATGAGGGTAAAAGACGGTGAAAAGTTCAATAAAATTTTTATATATCTAAAATTATTATAAACTAACTCCAATGAATTAAACTGAAATTATATAGGTATTATGTATCAATTTTAACATAAAATAAATATAAATAAAATAAATAATTATTTAAATAAAAATCTGGTTTTAAACTATAACTCAGTGTTTTTCACTATTCATCAATAAATGAATGTTTTCAGAAAAATAAAAAAAATTCACCCCAAGCTAATTTCGATATTCCAAATCAATAAATGAAGACCATTTTGAAAGATAAAATTTATAAAATTTCAAAAACTGGGTATTACAATTCACAACGGCTAGGGTGATTGGTTGTGGTGTGTGTTATAACTCGAAGTTGCGTACAACATATGCTACTGTATTATTCAATGAGAATTGTACCGTGGAAGCTTGGGGTGTTAAATATCATATCTTTACACTAAATTATTATTACTTTGTATAAGTGATTATGTTTTTTATGTTGATAACTATATAAACAAAAGATCCCATTGTCATAATTATAACACAATTCATTCAATACAATATATAAATAGAAATAAAAAATGAATGTAGTAGCCAAAAACCATGTCACAATAACCATATTCCTCATTAGTCATTCCTTCATAATAATAATGTTAGGTAATCAAAATATTTAAGAAATTATTATAGGTTATTGAATTAAAATTTCATTACAGTCATTGAATTATTTTTATTTTATGAAATATTATTTAAATTGATGAATTAAAGAAAGGGTATAAAACTTATAGTATCCTGATAACTTATCAAAACAAAGATAATACCACTCCAACCATAAAAATGGCATTGGAATACATGAAAACATGAAAATCACTCATTCCTAATAATTTTCATTAATCTGATTAGTTATCGTTATTAGTAAAATCCCAACTTTCTTCCCTATGGATTTATAATAATGTTAATTCCACAGATACCCATAAATAATGGTTAGAGAGAAAAAAGTCTAATACAATTATTGAAGCATCATAGTGTTTTAATATGAATAAGATAAGGAAGAAAAATTACATCACCAATAACTCAAAAGGAAAACCAATGACACCTATGCACAACTAGTCCCCTATTAAAATCATGATCCAATACCATATAAAATATAGTCACACAAGAATAACTGATTCTCTAAAAAGATATGACAATATAGAATTCAGAGATAACTAAGTATGATATATGAAAATATCATCTTATACCAAAGGTTCTTTATGTTGTACCTCTCGTTCCCCTCGTTGTTTGATTTTCATGATCACAATCACCTTATTATTTGTCTAACCTTGTTTTTAAGTGTTGTGAATGATAGGCACAAGGTTGCCAAGAAAATGGCCCAAGAATGGACAAGAAGTGGACTGAAATTCAGTCCACCGGCCAACCGGTGTGATAGCACCAGCCAGCCGGTGGACCTGGCAGAGGCATTGCCCACTGCCAGGCTCCACCGGTCAGCCGGTGGCTCTATCACCGGCCAGCCGGTGGCACCCAGACTCAAGGGGTGGCTACTGCCTCCCCACCGGCCAACCGGTGGCCTCAGCACCGGCCAGCCGGTGGCACCCAGCCAGAACAGTCTGAGCTACTGTCTCAGCACCGGCCAACCGGTGGCCTCAGCACCGGCCAGCCGGTGGAGGCTGAGCCCGAATCCTATGCCTTTTTGCACACACCGGCCAACCGGTGGGACTGTACCGGCCAGCCGGTGGAGCCAGTCAAACTAGCCGTTGCAGTTTGACCAGGCTGGCCCACTTGGCTCCCAACGGCTCTTTAAGCCTCTCCAACGGCTCCGAAGCCTCCCCAAGGGTTCCATGCCTATAAATAAAGGCCAAGGAAGCCCCGGACACTAACCGGATCATATACCAAGCGCTCGGACATATTGTTGTACATTTGGCGAACCTCCGGCGCTCCACCTTCAAGGATCCTCAAGTGCTCCAACCAATTTCCAATCCAAGGACCACCTCAAGAAGCTTGGGAGAGCACGCTACATCAACTCCATCATCCAATTGGCGCCCAAGTCTTCCTCCAATATGGTTTTTCTTGTTTTATATATTTTGAGCTCAAAATTGGGTTTGTGCCTACAAACCCCAACCTTTTCTCTATCCTCTCTTTCTTTTGGGTTTCACATCACCATTAAGGTGTGAAGAGGTTTCTTCAAGCCTTTCCTTTTAAAAGGCTTGTGTCATAGGTGAGCTAGCCTTCACCCGTTAAAAAGGCTAGTGAGTTCTTGCTAAACCATTAAAAGCAAGTGGGTTCTTGCTTAACCACCAAAAGCAAGCTGTAAAAGGTCCTAGTGCTACCTCAAAGCCTAGTGGGTTTCTTGCTAAAACCATTGAAAAGCAAGCGGTAGGAATCTCTCAACGGTTGAGTTGGGAGCGGAGACGTAGGCCGGGTTTTGGCCGAACTCCGTTAACAATTTCTTGTGTGATTGCCTCTTTTATTTCCGCTGCATTCTTTACTTTGATTTTAATTTGTCAATCATTTTTTAAAAGGCAATTCACCCCCCCTCTTGCCATCATTCCCGTTTTGTTCCGATCCATCAATTGGTATCAAAGGGTGGTTGGTCTCGGGACCGGTGTGGGCTTGGGGGGGGATGTTGTGTCCTGGGCCCAGGATTGTTGGGCCCCGCCAGGATTGTTGGCGCCTGTGCCCCGGTAACCAATCCCACATCGGTTGTGGAGGGAGATTGGTGGGTGCTTGAAATTCCCGTGCCTACCTTCCCCTCAGCAACGCGTTTTAAAGCCGTGAGGCCTGGGATAGCAACTGGGCCAGAGCGGACAATATTGCTGGGCCGAGGGATCCGATCCATCAATTGGTATCAGAGGAAAAATTTGTGTAATACCCTAACCGGTTACAAATTTTAAGATCCATTAAGATGGCATCAACCTCTTTCGCCCCCGAAGGTTTTTCTTTGGGTCGGGCTCCATTTTTTGATGGGACCGACTATAATTATTGGAAAACCCGCATGACCACTTTTTTAAGAAGCATAGGATATCCCATTTATAAAATTGTCATGCAAGGTTACACTCTCTCTTCCCCCGATGAATCCAAATGGACCCAAGCTGATATTAGAAATTTCGAGCTTGATGGCAAATCCATGAACGCTCTCCATTGCGGCCTAGACCGAAATGAATTCAATCGAGTGTCTACTTGCACCTCCTCACATGAAATTTGGAAACTTTTAGAAGTAACTCATGAGGGCACTAACAAAGTCAAAGACACTAGATTGGATATGTATAGGCAAGATTTTGAGTCATTTTCAATGCATCCAAATGAGTCTATTTCTGATATGTTTACTCGCTTTACTGACGTGTGCAATGGAAGGAAATCTCTTGGTGATGATGTTTCAGCCAAGACGATGGTCAAGAAGATCTTATGGGTCCTTCCGAGCTCATGGGCACCAAAGGTGACGGCGATCCAAGAAGCTAAGGACGTCAAAAATATGCCGGTAGAGGAGCTCATCGGATCTCTCATGACCTACGAGATCACCATGAGGAGGCAAGCACAAAAGGAGGGCACCCCTATCAAAACTCCAAAGAACATCGCCCTCAAGGTACAAAAGGAAGAAAGCTCCTCCTCATCATCCTCTTCATCTTCTTCATCTTCAAGCGGTGATTCGGAAATGGAGAATCTCGCCCGCCAAATGCACAAATTTATGAAGAAGCACAAGAAGAAGAAATCCCGCAAGCATCGAAAGCAAGAACCCACCGCAAGATCCGAGCCCAAGGTAAAATGCTACGGGTGCGGCGAAAAGGGCCATTACAAGCCCGATTGCCCACTCAACAAGAAACGGGCCAAGGAAAAAAGGAAAGAAAAAGGTCCTCAAGGCCACATGGAGTGACACCTCCTCATCATCCTCCTCCTCCTCCTCAAGCGACCAAGGTAAAAAATGCATAATGGCAAATCATGAGGTATCATCTTCCGACTCTTCTTCCTCGTCTTCTAGTTCTTCAAATTCTTTCAATCATTTGTCTTATGAAGAACTCTCACACGCTAGAGATCAATTAGAAAATGGTTTTCATGCCTTATCTTCAAAATTTGTTGCTTTAAAAAAGAATTTTAAAAAGCTTTCCTCCGAAAAAGAACAACTTCTCAAAGAGAAGGAGGAACTCTCCCTAAAAATCCAAAATTTCCCAAATGTTGATTCTTTGGAATCAACCATCAAGGACCTTAGAGAAACCCTAGCCAAGTTCACCCAAGGTGAACAAAATTTGTCCAAACTCTGAGGTTCTCAACGAGTATCTAGAACCACCAATGGACTTGGCTACACCAACCAAGCTTCCTCCTCCCATACACCCACTGTTTTTGTAAGGGGGAGCTCTAGTTTTAAATTTTGCAATTATTGTAAAAAACTCGGGCACCTCATTTATGAGTGTAATTGTAAAAATGCCCGGTACGGTCAACCCAAATCTATTTTCTATTCCGATGAGTTCTATAGGAGAAGACACGCCATGAGACAAGTATGGATTGAAAAATCCCTTCTTGCGAGTCTCTCCGGGCCTAAAATTGTCTCTTTTCAAAATCCCTCTCCCCGGTGACTTTTTGTTTTTATTTAGGGGGAGTTAGGATCTTTTAAGCTTTTTTGTGTATTCAAAATTTTTCCTATCAATTTCAACACTTGGTATCAAAACTCTCAATTTCAAAAATTTTCATTTGGTTTCAAATTTCAAATTTCAATTGGTTTTTGATTCAAAACTTTCAATTCAAACTGTTATTCAAATTTTCATTTCAATTTCAAAAATCTCAATTGATTTTCAAATCTCAAATCCAGTTTTTCAAACCCCTTCCCTCAATCAAGTTTTATGCCCCATTCTATTTTGATAATCACAAAGGGGGAGAAATTTCTTGATTGATTGGGGGAGAATCCTTTTCATCATGCTTAGCATTTCCTTTCAATTTCAGTATTTTACATTAATTGCTTTGGTGATTGTGATCATCAAAATAGGGGGAGATTGTTGTACCTCTCGTTCCCCTCATTGTTTGATTTTCATGATCACAATCACCTTATTATTTGTCTAACCTTGTTTTTAAGTGTTGTGAATGATAGGCACAAGGTTGCCAAGAAAATGGCCCAAGAATGGACAAGAAGTGGACTGAAATTCAGTCCACCGGCCAACCGGTGTGATAGCACCGGCCAGCCGGTGGACCTGGCAGAGGCATTGCCCACTGCCAGGCTCCACCGGTCAGCCGGTGGCTCTATCACCGGCCAGCCGGTGGCACCCAGACTCAAGGGGTGGCTACTGCCTCCCCACCGGCCAACCGGTGGCCTCAGCACCGGCCAGCGGGTGGCACCCAGCCAGAATAGTCTGAGCTACTGTCTCAGCACCGGCCAACCGGTGGACTCAGCACCGGCCAGCCGGTGGAGGCTGAGCCCGAATACTATGCCTTTTTGCACACACCGGGCAACCGGTGGGACTGTACCGGCCAGCCGGTGGAGCCAGTCAAACTAGCCGTTGCAGTTTGACCAGGCTAGCCCACTTGGCTCCCAACGGCTCTTTAAGCCTCTCCAACGGCTCCGAAGCCTCCCCAAGGGTTCCATGCCTATAAATAAAGGCCAAGGAAGCCCCGGACACTAACCGGATCATATACCAAGTGCTCGGACATATTGTTGTACATTTGGCGAACCTCCGGCGCTCCACCTTCAAGGATCCTCAAGTGCTCCAACCAATTTCCAATCCAAGGAGCACCTCAAGAAGCTTGGGAGAGCACGCTACATCAACTCCATCATCCAATTGGCGCCCAAGTCTTCCTCCAATACGGTTTTTCTTGTTTTATATATTTTGAGCTTAAAATTGGGTTTGTGCCTACAAACCCCAACCTTTTCTCTATCCTCTCTTTCTTTTGGGTTTCCCATCACCATTAAGGGGTGAAGAGGTTTCTTCAAGCCTTTCATTTTAAAAGGCGTGTGTCATAGGTGAGCTAGCCTTCACCCATTAAAAAGGCTAGTGGGTTCTTGCTAAACCATTAAAAGCAAGTGGGTTCTTGCTTAACCACCAAAAGCAAGCTGTAATAGGTCCTAGTGCTACCTCAAAGCCTAGTGGGTTTCTTTCTAAAACCATTGAAAAGCAAGCGGTAGGAATCTCTCAACGGTTGAGTTGGGAGCGGAGACGTAGGCCGGGTTTTGGCCGAACTCCGTTAACAATTTCTTGTGTGATTGCCTCTTTTATTTCCGCTGCATTCTTTACTTTGATTTTAATTTGTCAATCATTTTTTAAAAGGAAATTCACCCCCCCCCCCCTCTTGCCATCATTCCCGTTTTGTTCCGACCCAACACTTTAACCCATAGGACAATTATTAAAGGCCAATGAATAATGATCATAAATCTCTACGAAGGATCCTATGACTATTTCGGCAACATGGTAACGTATAAGAATCCAAAGCATACAAATATGACACTATATATATCGTGGAAATGTACTTGTCATTCACTACATCGTGGTATATCCCTCTATATTTTTGGTCCCTCTGGTCAAAGCCATATCTAAATCATGAGGTTAAAATTGGTGAATCACCCATTATTCATTGTGGATGTTTCTCCACATTCATGAAATATTCTTAAAACCCCACATATTACACCTTGTTGTGTAAAATTCCCCACTCTATATATAATTGAACATGAATCAGACTCTAAATTGAGTAAATTTGTTTTATTTTGAAAACACTACCACAAGCCCAAACACACCTCTATAAAACACTGTAATTCCTATTAACATTATAATTTAAACATTATATATTTCCATAGTAAAAAACCTCCATTGAACCACACTCAATCCATAAACCACAATAATGTGGCACATTTATCCTCATTTAACATAAGTAGTTCACTAAAAAAAATCTCACAAACAATGATAAAAAATATGTATCCTCATGGTGTAACATGAGACCACGATAGTTCACTCACCCAAAAGAGAGATTTTCAAAATTAAACTCACCTTGTATCGTATATCCATATCTCACCATACCTAAAAAACCAAAATGGACTTCATCATGTGGTACCCCATAATATTTTTACAACCTACATACCAAAAATAATACTCTCATCCCCCAGATCTCATTCAAACTCCCCCTTGACACCATAGAAACCCATACTATATCATATAATTGCTGAAAATAACTATGAATTTATAAAATATACTTCTCAAAAACCATTTCATGCCAAATATATCTCATTCCAATAGGTTATTCCATGTGGAACCCCCACACACCTCACACAAGTGATCTAACTATTTCCTTATGGGGGTAGTTTCTATGATATCTTATTAACATATTTCACACGATTGGTTGGAAACTATGATACTACCCATTTTTTAATCCATATTCTATTGATTGACTATATGAAATGGTTGTGGATAGTCAACATCACCAATAATGTTTCCCTTTGTTAGGTCTGATGTGAAACTTAATTCTTCATACTATCCTAGGGATCTCTTCACCCAAGTCTCATAATGTTGTGAAACATGGATCATGATATGATAAAATGGTGGGTGTCTAATTATGTAGATCTAAAAACTAGGGTGGAATTAAATCAGTTGATGTACCTACCCCTAGCATGTTCTTATATAGCATGTTATGAACCTTCAAATCTTGGGTTATATTGTCCCTATTTCTCAATAGAGTTTGATAGTATCTTTTATTTCCACAATTTAATTTTGTATGAAATAACCATTATATGATTATTTATTTGTTCTTAAAAATTTACACAAGTAATGTCTTCTCATATATAGGATAATTAAAACATTATATTTATGTTAAAAGTGAACCATTAAAGAATCTAGATCCTTGATTGTATTTAAAAATTATTTATATTACTCCCAAATATATAATTAAATTTTATTTTAAAATTTATTACAAATTAGTTAAATTATATTCTTCATATATTTTTTTACTGTTGTTAACATATTATAAGATTTAATTCATATGATATCTTACCATTTATCATAATTATTTAAAAATTGAAAAATTTCTTGTAATGACCCTTCTTATCATAAAGGTACAGATCATTTTTTATTAAATATTTTTCCATTTTGTATTGATCTAAAATGTTTATAAGGTATAAGGAAGATTTTAGGAGCGTATGGGGAATGTTTGGAGCAAGGAGATCATGAAACTAGGTAAACATGGTAAGTTGAATAGTTGCCACACCATTAGTACTAATCATGGGGGTAACCTTGCAGGGTTCCTTTATGAAGTAGTCTGACTCATGGTTTCCCTACAACCATATGACCTAATGTGAATGCATGTGCATAATTTCAGACCTTATAGAAAAAAGGAATTTTGAATGGGTTTCACATTATTAGGTAAATTGGGTGCCTTAATTATGTGAGGTCTCCCAATGAAAATTGAGCATAACAATTTTTTCACACGGTTTGGCCAAACCATGGGGCCAAACTATGTGACCATATATTTGAGTGTGAAATAACTATTTCACCTTACATGAAATGAAATTACTAATTTTTCTTTATTCCCTATTCAAGTTAGTGAATGGATTCTTCCTCTTTCTCTTGTATCACTTTTTCATCTTTTTCCTCCTAGGTGTTATGATTTTCCCATGTCTAGATGCCGAATAATGGTCTGTCAAAGAAGATGGATAAAAAATTTCTGATCTCGATCTGTATTACTTCTTATCTAATTTTATCATCAAACATGTTTCTCTATTTAGGTGCAAGTTACGTTTCCCTGTTTTCATGGCATTGGACTGTTTCTTTGATTTCTCCCATTCTATTTCTTATATAAATCCACAATTGGAATAGAAGTCATTAGAAAACCTAAGGTAGGTGGTCTCATCATTTTCCACAAATTATTTTTTTTATTCATAGACATATCATTGTGCCACACCCAATATATTGTTACAAATTTCATTAAAAACCCTTCTTTCTTAATTGATATACATGCCTTAAGATACGCCAGTGAATAATTAATATGTAAATAGAGGGTGTTAACCTAAAATAGGGACACCCCTTCCTATGTCAGCTCTAATTTATCTTTATAATAAACTGATTAATTTCTCATAATTCCTTACAAGTGTTTGGATTGGATTATAAATGGAATTTACCACTTTTAAAAAAATATACGGAATTAATACTCCTCTTATGTGATTACATTAATTTATAAATATATTTCCATTATAGATAGTTTCTCGATTTCTAATGACATATTTTATGTCCTTCATTGCATCTTGTATATGTAAATTCCATTTCTTGTTAATTAAATAGATTGGTTAAAATGAATTCGTTTCTTCATGATGGTTTTCATTATTTAAGGAATTAAAATAATTAATTGAAATTGTTTATAAAGGGTGGAAAGGCCATTCCAACTATTTCATGTTTTATTAAATGGTTGAATTGAATTTTTATGCCTTTGTTACAAAGGTCTTGATAACCATAATGAATTATAGGTAATCCCTTATGTATATTTTTATATATATGATAATCCCATTGAAGTATTCTGTTAAATGATTATACGAGTTTTTTTGGAATAACAATTCATGATCCCTTACATCAGGTGTTTAGAATTACATCTCACACCATTGAAACTATTTGGATGGTGGGAATGACGAACCATGTCCCTTGTTTTGAGTGTCGATGTGACATCACACAAACCATATCTAGTTTTTAGAATGAATTCTCTCAATTGTCATGAAATATAGAGAATTTAACCTTTGTCTTGAGTTTATAGGCTTATTAAAAATGGTTATGGATGATTGAGTTATGGCATGTTCCAACTAGCACCTAGTATTCTTGGTACGTGGACACTTATGTGCACAATTTCTTGGTCCATATATTTGTATTCAATATATATAATTATAATATATATATATATATGTTATTACTATATATATAATTACTATATATATATTATTACTATATATATATTCCATTAATGCACTCATTTATCTATGATCCAAATCAGGTACATCTGCCAGGTCTCTTTCAGGCACCGGGGAAGGCTAGTTATTTTTGAATCATTATTACTTATTCTTATTATAAATGAATGTTATTGTTGTTTTGTACACTAGTTGGATTACTTATAGGCACCTTTGTTTGTGAAATACAATGATTTTATCTCAAAAAAAACTTTTTTCCACCTTGGATACCTGAGTAAATTACTTTTCTGCATGTATGGATGAGGGAATTTGCATGATTTATAACATTTGATATTATTTACCAATAGCTATAGAATAGGAGTAGTGGAAAAATAATCTTATTAAGATGTTTGTGGAGTAGTTTTTTCCCTTTTAGTTTTTTTGTATAGCATGATTATATATGTATATCCCATGTTCCTCTCTTGTAATTAATTATTCTTGAATTAATATCAATAACATGGCCTTGTAAATTTTGAAATTATTATATAGTTTATTATTTAGTAACACATCGATATTTTATTATCGGTATATATGTTATATCCCACATTCTCTTACATTGAGATTATGGTCTAGTCTTTAGTGTTTGATTATATTGTGATTCCTGTATTTTCTGTTTATTGGGATATCAATTATGCCACTCTGATATATAGGAACAACCTCCAAATTATACCACCCTAAAAACGTCACTGCTAGTCAATAGCTTTTGGAGTATGGAATGGTGCGCTTAAGGCCATGTGACCTATCAATATTGGGCCCTAGTTGAGTGGATATCGGGTCTGGAAGTTACAAAGTGGTATCAATGACTTATTTTCCCTTTGTCTTACTATTTGGGTATTAGATATGCGACTAGGAGTTAATGGAATTGGGAGACGAACATTTACATGGATGTTGATAATTCATGTATAGGAGAAACCCAAATTCCCTAGTATGGGAAATTGATATTAAATATTATGTCTGTTGTGGTTGATATAACTTCACTATTGGGTGAAACACACTTATTATGATGATATTATTATTTATGTGATTCAAATGAAGATTTATATTACCAATCATGGTGATGATAGGGTGATGGATTACAAGAATCATTATTGGTATAATAGGGATAAAATTGTATGATTTTTTCAATGATAGGATATTTTTTATCAGGCATTTACGTATTTCAGATTATTAGTTCCTTGATTATTATAGTGGATGTGTGCTGACATTACTTTTTCAGATAAGAAAAACTAATTGAAAACCAACTGTCCTTCATTAACCAAACAGTGCTTTCTTAAATTATTGAAAATAGACACCATATGCAGTTAATTATAGCACATTGAACCATAGAACATTGGTCATTGGGACTCGAATGTGTTATGGTATGGATTGAGTGGATACCATGTTTTGGTTCATGGGGATTATGTTCCCTTATATATCAAAAATGGACATCCATATAGTCAAACCATTAAATGATATTTAAAATTATAAATGACCACAAGTACAAGAATTAATATCACTTCTGTAATTAAATGGTTATCTTATTATTGTGAAATAGATTCCTCAAACTGAACTGATAATTGGTATTCTATATTGAGGTAATTGTTAAATCTTTGTGTCTTGTAATGATATTCTCTACCACATATACCTTCCTTTTGGAGATTATTGATAGGTGTGGTCGATTTTATATTAAGGATATACACCTACTCTATTTATGTATCAATAATTATTTTGACAATTAAATTATCTTATAAGGCATGTGTTTGGAATTGTAGAATCATTCCTTCACAACTTCCTTTAGTAGTACAGCCTATAGGTAGTGATGACCATGCACCATAGGTGACTGGTCTTGATCCACCAGTGATCCCTCATATAGTGAAACCTTTGAAATGTATTCATATTCATAATATGGGAAATGAAGACCAATTACAACATATATTTAAATTTTTGTTACAGTCTATTATAGGTTTTTCTTGACCTAACTCGTGTATGGAATAGATGAATATGGAGTTCTATTAGTAGCATCCTCCAAACATTTCTAGGGATGGAGGACCATAGGATTATGATTCATGGAACAGAGCTATTATTTCTATATTCATGAATCATGAAATTCTATGTGACTAAATGATTATGATTATTGTGTATATTTAATTTGATTCAAGCAATATATGATGGGATGTTTCTACCTAGTCAGATCAGCATCATGATATGGTCTGTCCATATTTCCAGATGATCTTGTATGACAATTTCATTTCACGAACACTAAGGTATGATCTTTCTAGACGGTTTATAAACACATAGCAGGGGAAATTTATTTCATGGATTATTATATAATATTTACTAAGTTCTAATGGTTCAAACCTACTCTAGTAGGAGATTATATTACGACCATCGGATGATTCATGAATGGGATGGCATACACCATGAAGTTTTAGGTCTCTATATTTTAATTGATGATCATATATGAGATATTCAACCAAACCATTATTACATAGTGGAATATAAAGAATGCTTATGGTATGATTAATGGTGGTTTGGAACCTAAATCCTTTAGGGGTTCTTCTAGGGACATAAGTATAGCCTTTAGGGTTTTTACAGGGGTATTAGTACTCAACCTCCTCATGATTAAAGTTTCTTGACATCTCACCAGTGTGGGAGGCTTGGAAATTAAAACCCCCAGTGTATTTGACACACATCCAAATACAAAGGCCACAGTTGGATGGGCCATATCCTGCATTTCTTCAAGAATTTTCCATAAACACATAGAAAGTGGGGATATAAACTTACTCCACATTCTAAATAGGGTCATAGAGTATCTCATATAGTAGGCACCTAGAATACCATTGACCATTCTGTAGAGGCCCGAATCATGAAGTACATGGAAATTACATTACTTTTGAGGAATACATAGTACATAACAAAAACAGACACACAAGGATCGTAAAAGTTTAGTGTCTTTGGGAACTCAGAATAAAATCTTCTAATCATGGTGAAAGATCTTCAACATCTCCCCATAAAGATCTTCCCTTTTTTTCTTACCTAATACATTTCTTTATATCCTGGGGAAAAGAAAACATAAAAGGGGTGAGCTCAAATGCCCAGTAAGGGTAAACATAGAGAACATAAAACAATCCATAAACATTTGAACGAAAAAACTTGAACATAAAATCTAAACATCAAAATCTTGAGCGAAGACATGAATCTTTGAAGTATGTAAAGCATATATCATAAGGGAACATCAATCATGATAAAATATCATGGGAATAAAACATGTAATTGTGGAAACTATTAAGAACGTGCTATGATTTCCATAGTAGCCAAGTCATTGCTTCCAAGACCATCTTAGTGGACAAAGTCCCTTTCTGAATCGAGGTCACTCCTCGTTCCAGTCCTGTATTACTGAACCGGTTTAACTTTTCATTCCAGCCATGTCTATATCATGAGATATAAATTGTTACCCAATGAATTGGAGAGATATATAGGTCCCACCCATCTTATAATGAAATCATTCTTACTTGTGCCACAAAATAAACATACATCATTCATAATAACACAACGAATAAAATAGGTTTCATAAACATCATCCCATCATCACATAATCCATATAAAAGTAATGGATATAATTTCATAATAATAAAAGTGAAATCATGTAAATCATTGTGACATTATACATGAATCATACACATATCAAATAATGTCATCTTAGATGGAAAAATTGTTTTGATAAAACACTTGAAATGAATTCTTGAGGAAAATATCCTTTCTTCTTAAAAATAATTTTACATTCACAAAACAGAATGCAATTTAAAAAGAAAGATATTTTGTTGGAAATACTCATGAAATATTTTGGAGGAAGCTTCATGAAAATAAGGCTTTATAAAACCGTAAAAATCCGTTCGTGCCGTATAAGTTAAAAAAACATTCTTCTCGTACTTTTGCCGTAAAAGTCAAAGAAGTACCTCGTAACGTAAACAAAAGAAAGATTCCATACATACCATGTAGTAAAAGTAAAAAAATGTGTAAAAAAGAATTTAAACATAAATGAAATAACTTTTATAAAACATGTACATGGATGATAACAATAACACCAGTAAATACTTACGTATAAGCAATCGCGGATAAAAATGAGATTTGAAAAATTATCCCTTACCTTATGTCTAATATGATTCGTATGTTTCTGAACCTCCTGTATAATGATTTAAATAATGTAATTGACTTATTACAGAATCATATTCATTGTTATGATATCATATATGGTTCACTTATGACTTTATATTACCCATTCTTTTGTAAATTCCATGTTAAAGAACGTTTTGGGTAAAATCGTTTCATTTGTCGTCTGTGTTTTGACTTGTAATTATTCATATGATTATTTAGATCATGATTACTTAATTCAGGAATATAAAACATGATTTATATATAATATATATTCATAATATACATATATATATTATAGATCGATAAAAGTAATGAAATACACCGTTCATGGAGATGGTAGGCCGTAGGTACGCATGAACGATGTTTTCGTTTCCTTATTGAATTGAATGAAACTAAATAGATAACATACATATATATATATAAATAAATCCAATAGCATTCATATATTTCATTATTATTCATTATATAAACTTTACGATCATTCATGTATGGTTAACATGGAGAATGAATCTCATCGCGTCGTGGAGAAGGTAGTCCGTACGTATGCATGAGCGATGATATTGTTCCCATAATTATTGAATAGAATTGGAGTGGATGGTATAATATATCAGAATCAGTATGAAGTTATAATAACCGTATATAGTTATTCATTACACCATTATACCCATCCATGTAAGGTGTTGGTGGAAAAATAGATTTCACCACGGCGTGGAGACGGTATTCCATACGTACGCACGCGTGGTGATTTCGTTTTCCATAGGATGGATAGATGGTGAAATAGGTTTGTTTTATACTTATAATATCATATAAGTATATGAGTTATACTGAAGTTATTACTTCATAATGAAACAACTAAATAATAATATGTGGAAGAAGAAATAAAGTTGAATGAATCGGTAACGGACATTACCTCTTCTTTGAAGCGCCTCTTTGAGACCTCCTCTTAGGGCACTAAAATTGTTCTTTGAAGAATACCAAAACCTCTAGGATGATTCTATGGAAGTGGAGAAGATAATTTTTAAGGGTTAGGCCGAGATTTAAGTCACAAAGTTGTGTGAGGAAGAGAGGGAGGAGGTTCCCTTTTATAAGGGAGGAGACGGGGCACCTTTTGAAATATAAGAAATATTAGTTTATATTAAATCCCATCCCCACATAAAAACATCCAAAATGACTCATATCCGAATATTAGATGAGATAGTGTGGTAATATCATCAAAAAATAAAAATTATACTTTTTTGGAATTTATTTTAAACATTATCAACTTGATTTATCCTTATTTAATCAATTAATGTTTATTTGTGGTAATAACATTCTAAATTTTAAATTATAACAAATAATTACTTATTTGTTTTGAATTGTCAATAATTGGATAATTTATAACATTTTAGAACACATAAATTTAAATTTATAATTTTTAAATATTTTTGTGATTTTTAAACAATTTTATAATATGTTATTTTTATAAAATAACAATAGTGTCAATTTTGACACTATTCATTTATTTGAATTTAAATAAATTATATACAGACGATATTTTCAAACTAAAAGTATTAATAGATATATAAGAGGTCATAAGTGTCTAGAAAAGTATTTTATCACATT
Source organism: Viscum album (assembly GCA_963277665.1). NCBI lineage: Eukaryota > Viridiplantae > Streptophyta > Magnoliopsida > Santalales > Viscaceae > Viscum > Viscum album. The sequence continues at coordinate 422,531,756 of OY728148.1, forward strand.
AAATAGTTCATATAATATTTATTTTATTATTTTTAAAACCATTTATTTGGTTTATCTCTTAATAAAATAATTACTACAACATTTTCGTATAATTATTTAATATACTTATTTGTTGCATAAAAATTAAAAATAAAATCCTATAACTAAGATAAATATATTACCTTTCACAATAATAATTTTACTCTAATTTACAATCTTAAAATCACAATAGTTAAATTGTTATATTTATTAAATTATTAAGGTGACAACTTTGGCATCATTTGAAATAAAATAATATAAGTGTCATAATCACCTTAATAAGGATCCAAATGTTCAACAATTCGTCCAGTGGATGATTAGGGTTTATATATAGACTAATAATAAGTTTTTTGTAGATTTTTGGGCCTTTTGATATGAATTAATATTTCAATAACAACTATATTATTGATTTTTCAATAAATAAATAATTTCTGCATCATTAATGTATAAGATAATAAGGTAATTAAATAACTCTTAAAAATTACAAATAAATTACCATGAAAAATAAAAACATTTTATCTTTCAAATGAGTATTTATAACTGAATTTATATTCTTTATAATATTATATTAAAAATACTTTAATTATTAAAGTTGAGTGAGACATATTTCACTTTCCTTTAAATAAAATAAACTAAAGGTCTTAATCACCTCCATGTGGGTTCTAATGGATTCCATTTGGACCCAAATATGACTTAGGAAAAATTATAATCATCCAATTGTATTAAGACAAGTATTAAGATAATTGTATAATAGTATATTTACCCTTAATTACCCAATTTACCTTTTACTATGGTAAATAAAATTTACTGTTGCTACTATTCATAAAGGCCAAAAATAAAAAGTAGTCTATTAATATAATTTGGACCCACTGATTCCAAATATGGAATCCATTTTTCCAAATTCAATACACAGAAGTTGCATAAATTAAATTAAAATTAATCCCGTTGTCGAAAGAAAACGGGTTTTTGTTTAAAACATTGCAAAAGATTGAATTTATTTAACCTACGAATTCAATGTAAAATCAAGGATAATGAAATACATTATATTAAATGGTAAAAATATATTCTATTTATACTTTAAAACCATTAAATATTAATATTTAACCACATAAGTTATTACGATGAAGAATGTTGTTTTTAATTAAAATATAGCGTGATTTTACTATTCAATAAAATATGAAAGTAATCAGAATAATATGAAAATTTTATCCAAGGTAAAATTTTATATCCTGATTCCAAATAATAATTTTATTTTGTGAAATTGAATTTATAAACATGTCAAAAACTGGATTTAAATTGGGTGCGCCATCAAAAGGCGGAAAAACTACATTTTTTAAAAAATACTTATTTTACCCGAAACATTTATGTTGTTCTTATAGCATGTTCTAGAAAATGTGTAAGATGAATAATAATGTTATAAAATTCAAAATTTAGTTATTACTATTCATAATGGCTAGTTCATAATTATATTATAATAATATATCGTTGTTTAGTAAAACCTGGTATTGCGTACAACACACGCTATCGAGGAAGGTCGTGATTACGTGTAATGCAAGCGAAGTCAGGGTTGCGTGTTGCGCAAGAATCCTTCATTGTTTCGTATAATAGAATCCAACCATATTTTATTTATACATTTAATATATATATATAGACACACACACACTCAATGTTGCGTAGAATGACTATTATAAAACGAACATGAAATTGTGTGTAACACGATCCAGGAATAGTGTTGCGTATACTGCAAGCTAAAATGGTGTTGCGTATAGTACAAGCTAAACTTGGTGTGTTGTATAATAGAATACATCAATGAAATTAAAATAATATTTTTCATAAAATTTCAGGGTGTTACATTCTACCCCCCTTAAAATGAATTTCACCCTCGAAATTCGTCCGGGTTATACATCGTTTACTATTCATAGAAACCCACATCGTAAAATGGAATACTAAAACGTAATTTTATACACTAAAGTATGAAATTCAATGATTACCCAAAGTAACTCATCATTGGGTTTCCATATATGAGAACATAGGTGAAAATTTGGATATGGAAGAAAAATCTAACCATCAAGTTCTGATGGAGAGTGGTAGAGGACATGGCTATGAAAAAGCCAACAATCACAAAGCCAAAAATTTGTGATGATCTAAGGTACCATCTAAATCATCGGATATAAGAGCACTAGGACAACATTTTTGGTTTTCAAGATCATTTCCCTAAAGTTGAAAATTTTTAATTCGAAGAAATACTTGAATGATTTTGGTACAATCCCACTATTGTTCGTGCTTTGAACAATTTCCACTTCATCTCTTAAAAAACGAAGTTGAATTTGTTATTTGTGAAGTGTTAACAGATCATGTGATAGAATGATGGGTCATTCCATCTGTTTCAAACCAAAGGTTAGAAAAATTTATCAAATATACATAAGTCCATCTATGGTGAGTTTAATCGTATACGATTCCAAAAATGAACTTATACTTTATATATCATACCACTTAATAAAATAAAACTAGTTCCTATTAACTAGGGACTTCATGTAGGCCAGTGGTATGTGATAAAGGCCAGTCGCACTTCAGTTGTGGGTTTGATTCCCACAGCCTTGTCCGACGCGATGGGCTGTCGCCCATCCAGCAAGCTGTCTTTTTTCTAAAACTACATTACTATAACATCCCCAAAATAATATAGAAAAAAGTTTTATCCTTAAACAATACTATCTTATGTCCAACATAATCCATTCCAATATTTTTCTAAAATAATTCGTTCCATGCTCATAGTATAAAGAAAATGATGACATGAAATATCACGACCCATACTTTACATACATTTTTATTACTTCAAAATTGAAGCACACTTATTATAACATATAACAAAACCATGAAAGGACCGTATAGGTATAGTGTCTTTAGAAACTAGAAAGCATAAAAAACTAGTTCATAAAGCATCTACTTTGCCTCCCATTTATTTCATCATATCTAGAGTTCCTTTTGGCATATTCTACTTAATAACCTTCTTCCTGATCTAGGGAAATAAAACATACAAAAGGGTGATCTCAAATTCTCAGTAAGGGTAAAAAAAAGAAATATCCATCACATAATATACATAAGAGCATAACTTTTGGAAATCTTAACCTGCAAAAGAAATCATAATTTCATAACATGGGATAAATCATAGTAGTGAAATGTAATCACAATAATCATAACATAAAACGTGAAACTTTGTGGCATACACACATAATAATAGAGAATCATTTCTTATTAGTCAAGACTCATTGACAAGACTATCTTAGTGGACAAAGTCCATTTCTGACCCGAGTTCACTCCTCGTTTCAGTTCTGTTTCACTGAACCGGTTTAACCTGCCGTTCCAGCCATGTCTATCTCATGAGATATAAAATCTTTACCCAATTCATTGGAGGGAGATATAGGTCTTTCCCATCTCATAATGAAACCATTCGTATGTGTGCCAGAAAAATCATAAATCATACATCATTGCATAACCCATGTAATAAAAATGGAATTCATAAACATCGTGACATCATAAAACAATTCATATAAGATAAATGAATTCATAAAAATAATTCCATCACAACATAATCAAATCAATTTAATTATATGGATATAATCAGAACCCTATATTATCTTATATGGAAAATAATTTTGATAAAACACTTGAACTCCATTCTTGAGGAAAATATCCTTTCTACTTCAAAAACATTTTTCCTTTCTTAACATGTCATACAATTTTAAACTAAAAGAAGTTGATTAAAAATAAATTTCAAAACTTGTAAAGTAATCTTCTTGGAAATAATGTTTTAAAAATCCATTCATGTCATATAAGTTAAAAAAACATTCTTCTCGTACTTTTTTTCGGAAAAGTCAAAAAAGTACCTCGTACGAAAAACGACAAAATATTCCTTTCATATCTTTTACTAAAAACTCAACGAATGGTAAAATAGGATTTCAAAAATTGTAGGTTAATGTAAATAATATTACATATTGAGGAAACATGGATGTGGATGATAAAATACACCCCAGTAAATGCCAAAGTATAACCAATCTAAGATAAAAATGAGATTGTCATATTTCCCTTACCTTAGGTCTAATAAGATTTTTACGTATCCGAACCTCCTGTATAATGATTTAAATAATGTTATTGACTTATTAGATAATAATACTCATTGTTATGATATCACATATGGTCATATTCTTAGCTTCTTATTAGTAATATTTCATTACAACTTGTTATTCAGGTGTTTATTATTTTTTGTTCTTATGCGTGTTTTGTCGAATAAATTCTTATTCTTCTTTATAGGTTATAGATACCTCATTTACAGAATGTTATTAGTGTAATATATATCATATTCATTCATTAAATTCATTTATATAATCATTATGCGATTAAGATCATGTAGAATGAGTCGCATCACATCGTGGAGACGGTATTCCGTACGTACGCACGAGCGTTGATATCATTCCCATGATCATGGAATTGTATTGGAGTGTATGTATAATATTTCAGAATCAATATCACTTTACAATAATAATATATAGTCATTATTTACACCATTATACCGATCCAAGTAAGTTGGTGGTGGAAAATAGATTACACCACGGCGTGGAGGCGGTATTCCGTACGTACGCACGCGCGGTGATTTCATTTTCCGTAGGATGGATAGATGGTGAAATAGGGTTTTTTCATACATATAATAACATATCCGTATATGAGTGATACTTATGTTATTACTTCATAATTAAACAACTAAAGAAGAATAAGTGGATGAATAAATAAAGATGAAAGAATCAGTAACGGACATTACCTCTTCTTTGAAGTGCTTCTTTGAGACCTCTTTTTAGGGCACTAAAATTGGTCTTTGAAGAAGCCCAGGACCTCTATGATGTCTTTAGGGAAGTGGAGAAGAGAAATTGGTTGGGGTTGGACGAGCTTGAAGGCTCAATGTGGCGTGAGGAAGAGAGGGAGGAGGTGCCCTTTTATAAGGGAGGAGAGGGGCACCTTTGGAATAACTAAAAATATTATTTTCTTATAAAGCCAAATTCGGTTTTAAATAGCTCAAAATTGATTTATTTAGAAGCTAAGGTGGGGATGGGTCTAAAGCCTCTCATCCAATAGAATTAAACAAGTTTAGGTTCCTATTTTGACCTTATCATTTAGATTTAACATTAAGTTAAATAATTTTACTTTTACCATGTCTTCTTGTGTTCTTACACTATAAGGTTAATTAACTTACTATAACAATCCAAAAGAACCCCAAGTTGTTTCTTATTAATATATATAACCTTATCTAAGTCATTTGGCTGAACCTTATATTTTTAGGAATAAAATAACAATTAATAATATAATATTTGTTTGAAAAACTATTTTATGTCAATTTTAACACTATTTAGTAATTCATTTTTGTGAAGATCATAACAGAATAATTAGTTCGAAAAATGTTAATTAAATCAATAATAACATGTCATATTAACCTATAAAATTATTGGAATTCATAAAAAGTCTCAAATTACATTTATTTGGGTATTTATAACATCAATTATGTCAATATTTCATTAATAAGATAATTACTGCATCATCTTTGTGTCATAAATAAATTAAATTATTTAATGTCTAAAAATTACAAATAAAATACCAATATGTATGAAATCTTTTCAGATTTCTAATGAATATTTATAGTCGAATTTATCTTATATATAACCTTATATTAAAATTTTTTTACTTATTACACTTTGATTTTAACTATTTTAACCCTTCTTTAAATAAATTTATAATAAATGTCCTGATCTAATCCATGTGGGCCTTAATGGTCATATTTTATTCCTACATTTTTTTTTGGTCTAATAACACTTATCCAATAGAATTAGGACATTTTTTAGGGTAATAATAAGATCATTTTTACCCTTAATTACCCTATTTACTTTTAACCGTGGTAAATAAAAGTAAAAAGTTACTATTCGCAAAAAATTATTTTCATCTCATTGAACCACATTTTACTTACTAATATCAACCGTGTCTCTCAGATTTTTGAAATTCCACTCACAAGAAGCAATAAAATTAAGTTTTATGAAAAATTCAGTTTTTTAACTACCACTTAGTGGTTTCACTATTCATCAAAAATTGAAAGTTTTCAGAAAAATACCAAAATTTCACCCTAGGATAATTTCGATATTCTGAATCAAAAAATGAAGTCCATTTTGAAAAATAAAATTTATAAAATTTCAAAAAGTGGTTATTACTATTCATAACTGATAGTTTTAATAATATTTTATTAGCATATCATTGTTTAGTGAAACTCGGTATTGCGTACGACGCAAGCTATCGAGGAAGGTCGCGATTTCGTGTAAAGCAAGCCAAGCAAGTTTTGTCTGTAGAAAAAGATTCCTTTGATGATTTATATAACATAAAAGTCTCGGGTGTTACATTTTACCCCCCTTAAAATGAATTTCTCCCTCGAAATTCGTCACTGCATAACAAACAGATGAGGATACCTCTCTCTCATCATATCTTCAAGCTCCCATATAGCTTCTTCTAATTGGTGGTTTCTCCATAAAACATTCACCAATTGAGTGGTCTTGTTTCGTAGGACTTTTTCTCTATGATCCATAATCTCTATCGGCTATTCTTCATAAGAAAGATCATGCTTCAGCAGTACAACTTCTGAGCTGAGTACATGTGAAGGATCAGGTATGTACTTTCTCAGGAGAGATACATGGAACACATCGTGAACTTGAGAGAGATTCGGTGGAAGCACCAATCGGTAAGCTACCTTCTTAACACAATCTAGTATTTCGAAAGGATCAATATATCTAGGGCTCAACTTCCCCTTCTTTCCAAATCTCATGACCCTCTTCCAGGGAGATATTCGTAAGAACACTTTATCACCCACTTCAAACTCTAGGTCTTTTCTTCAGTTGTCGGCATAACTTTTCTGTTGACTCTGAGCTACTCTTATGTGTTGTTGAATATATCTGACCTTTTCTGCCATTTCATCAACGAGATCGGGTCCTAATAGCTTTCTTTCCCCAACTTCATCCCAGCAAGTTGGAGTCCTGCATTTCTTTCCATAGAGAGCTTCATAAGGAGCCATCTGAATACTGGAGTGAAAGTTATTATTATAAGAAAATTCCACCAAAGGTATGTGTTGATCCCAACCACCTTTTAAATCCATAGAGCAAGATCTCAACATATCTTCTAGAGTTTGAATTGTTATCTCAGACTGACCGTCTGTCTAAGGATGATAAGTAGTGCTGAAACTCAACTTTGTATCCAGAGTATGCTGAAGACTTCGCCAGAACTTTGAGGTAAATCTCGGATCCCGATCAGATATAATATAAAGTGGTACACCATGCAATCTTACCACTTCCTTTACATATATCCTGGCAAGATGATCCAGAGAGAAATCTTCTCTAATAGCAATGAAGTGTGCAAACTTTGTAAGACGATCAACTATGACCCAGATAGCATTATTGTCTTTGGATGTTTTAGGAAGTCCTGTGAAAAAGTCCATAGTGATGTTTTCCCATTTCCATTTGGGTATGGGTAATGGTTGTAACATCTCCTTAGACTTCTGTCTCTCAGATTTAACTTGTTGAAAAACCAAGCATCGAGAGACATATTCAGCAACATCTCTTTTCATGCCATCCCACCAGAAGTACTCTTTCAGGTCCCTATACATCTTCGTGCTTCCATGATGAATAGAGAATGAAGAACTATGAGCCTCATCCAGCAGCTCCTTCTTTAATTCGGGGATGGGAGGAACACAAACCGGATTCCTCAACATTATTATACCATCACAATCAAGGTTGAATTTAGGAACATTTCTCACCTTCTTTTGTAACTCGACATCTTCTTTCTGTGCCTATTTAATCTTCACATGTATAGATGGTTTAACATTCATTTGAGAAAGATACGATTTTTCCCCTTTCATTATAATTCCCATATCCATCCTTTGTAAATCCATAAATATTGGATCTTTTGTGATCCTCATGATGGATAAACTAGCATGGTCTTATCGACTTAATGCATCTTCCACCTTGTTTGCATTCCCAGGGTGGTAATGAATTGAGCAGTCATAATCCTTAATCATCCCCAACCATCTTATTTGGCGCATATTCAGCTCCTTTTGTGTAAAAATATACTTTAAACTTTTATGATCAGTATAAATATCAGACCTTTCACCATAAAGGTAATGCCTCCAAATCTTTAATGCAATGATTACCGTAGCTAACTCCAAATCATGAGTTGGGTAATTTTGCTCACGTATTTTCAACTGACGTGAGGTATAAGCTATCACCATATCATTTTGCATAAGAACACACCCCAATCCCTTCTTGGATGCATCACTGTAGATCACAAACCTTTATCCACTACAAGGCAGTGTGAGGACAGGTGCACTGGATAACCTTCTTTTCAACTCCTTGAAATTCTCTTCACATGTTTCCATCCAAACAAACTTAACTCCTTTCCGAGTAAACTTGGTGAGTGGATTAGATAATCATGAAAAATCTTTCACAAAACATCGATAATATCTAGACAAACCAAGAAAACTTCAGATCTCAGTTACTATTGTTGGTCTCGACCATCTTTCGATAACCTCTGTTTTTGCTAGATCCACAGATATCCTCTCTTTTGAGATTATGTGACCCAAAAATGAAACATTTCGAAGCCAAAATTCACACATGGTAAATTTGGAATAAAGCTTCTCCTTTCTCAGGGTATTCAATATAATTATCAAGTGATCTTCATGTTCTTCCTTTCTCTTTGAATAGACAAGAATATCGTCTATAAAGACTACCACAAACTGATCAAGATAGTCTTTAAAGACTCTACTCATTAGATCCATGAATAAAGGAGGGGCATTACTAATACCAAATGGGATCACTATAAATTCATAGTGTTCATACATTGTACGGAAATCCGTCTTTTGTATATCCTCCCTTTTGACCCGTAATTGATGATACCCTGAACGAAGATCAATCTTGGGAAAGTATTGAGCTCCGCGTAGTTGGTCAAATAGTTCATCAATGCACGGGAGAAGATATTGGTTCTTGATAGTGATCTTGTTACGTTCTCGATAATCAATGCAGAGTCTCATTGATCCATCTTTCTTCTTAACAAACAGAATAGGTTCTCCCCAAGGTGACGCACTAGGGCGTATGAACCCCTTATCAAGATTCTCTTGGAGTTGCTTCTTCAATTCCTGCAACTAAATTGGGGCTATTCTATAAGGTGTCTTTGAAATAGTCAAAGCATCTAGTACGAGTTCTATTGAAAACTCAACATCACGATTCAGTGGAAGACCCCGTAATTCCTCCGAAAAGACATCATCAAACTCTCGTACAATGGGCATATTCTTAATCATGAGTTTCTCACCAACCATTTGAGATAAATAACCTTCATTTAGTGGAATCAATACCCATAAAAAGGAAGAAATTTCCACTGGAAGGTTATGTTCATCCTTGCATCGATAGATGATCATAGATTGACCTGGAATATGAAATGTGACTTCCCTTCTTTGGAAATTGATATGAGCTCCATGTAGAGAATGCCAATCCATGCCAAGAATCACATCAAATTCTACTATAGCAAGGATCACAAGATTTACAGGAAGCACTTTCCCACTAACTTTAATAGGAGAAGAATTATAAACTTTTTATGCGACTGTTGTGCCATTAGGGGTTGTCACAGTTAACTCAACATCTAACTGTTGAGGTAATACGGTGATATCCTTAGAAAACTCTTCAGAAATAAAGGAGTGGGTGGATCCAGAATCAAATAAAACATTTTCTACTTTAGAGTGGATGGTAAGTGTACCTTTCACCACATCGTTATCGTACTCCACATCGCTGATAGAAATTGAATGTGACTTTCCTTTGTCTTTAGCCTTAAGAGTTTGTTGACGTCGACCATCATCATCAAACCTTGGATTTCGGCATTGATTGGAATAATGCCCCATCTCCTTGCACTTGAAACATTGAAGTGTAGTGGGGTTATTCTGTGTATACCTTCCTTCGTTTTCATCATTAGACATCTTCTTCCCATCATTGCGGAATTCAAATGCCCGATGACCTTCCTTTCCACATTTGAAACATTTACATGTCCCTTTAAGACCACTCCCTCCATGTTTTTTTCCACATATTGAGCATATGGGAAATCTCATCTTCTTTTCAGTGTGCGCATTAGATTTTCCTTTCAATTCCATTTTCCTCTTATTTTCAAACCCATATTACTGATGGGTTACTCCAATCTCTATCTCGACTTTGAGAGCACATCAAACTATTTCCTCGTAGCTATTGAAGTCCCTTATGGCTAATTCCCTTCGAAGACTTGGTTTTAAGCCACTAAAGAATCGATCGATCTTACTCTCAGTTTGGATAATAATACCAGAAGCGTACCTTCCAAGTCTTGTAAAACGTGCGTCATAAGTACCAACAGATTCATCATCATTTTGTTTAAGTTCAAGAAACTCTTTCTCTATCTTTGTTCGGAGAATATGAGGAAATTACTTATTGAAAAATAATTTCTTGAACTCGTCCCATTCCATGGACTCAATTTCATCCCTTTTCCTCGTATTCTTAATATGACTCCACCATTTATCAACATCTCCTTCTAAACAATACAATACTAGGATGACTTTATCATGTTCAGAACATTGAAGAACTGAAAATATCTTTTCAGTAGTACTAATCCATTGTTCAACAACTAATGGATCAGTAGACCTGCTGAAAGAAGGAGGACGCTGCCTCATGAAGGATTCAATAGAATGTTGCTCCTTCCTTTGCTCGTTTGGAAGTCCTGCTTGATTCATTGCATGAGAAAGTTGAGTGAGAATGGCTACAAGATTTTCCATTCAAGCTCCCATAACGTTTGGTTGCTCCGGGGGACAATCATTGCATTGCCCGTCACATTCCGCATTAACATGGTTCCTTCGGGTTCTAGCCATTGACTAAAACCAAGATGAATAGTGTGAGCAACACTAATTATAATAGGAAAACCACATAATCAAGAATAAAATTTCACACTTAAGGTTTTATCCTAGGTTATTCATGGTCATTTCTAAAACACAAAGATTGTGTTATATGCTTAGAATTATCCTTAGGGTTCTAACTAAGGCTTTCACATCGTAGTTTCCAAAGTTTGACTATACCTTTCCTCTGATACCAACTATAACGACCCATACTTTACATACATTGTTATTACTTCAAAATTGAATCACACTTATTACAACATATAACAAAACCGTGAAAGGATCGTATAGGTATAGTGTCTTCAGAAACTGGAAAGCATAAACAACTGGTTCATAAAGCATCTACTTTGCCTCCCATTTATTTCATCATATCTAGAGTCCCTTTCTTGCATATTCTACTTAATAACATTCTTCCTGACCTGGGGAAATAAAACATAAAAAAGGGTGAGCCCAAATTCTTAGTAAGGGTAAACAAAAGAAATATCAATCACATAATATACATAAGAGAATAACTTTTGGAAATCTTAACCTGCAAAAGAAATCCTAATTTCATAACATGGGATAAATCATAGTAGTGAAATGTAATCCCAATAATCATAACTTAAAACATGAAACTTTGTGGCATACACACATAATCATAGATAATCATTTCTTATTAGTCAAGACTCATTCCCAAGACTATCTTAGTGGACAAATTCCATTTCTGAACCGAGTTCACTCCTCGTTTCAGTCATGTTTCGCTGAACCGGTTTAACCTGTCGTTCCAGCCATGTCTATCTCATGAGATATAAAATCTTTACCCAATGCATTGGAGGGAGATATAGGCCCCACCCATCTCATAATGAAACCTTTATTATGTGTGCCACACAAATTATAAATCATACATCATTGCATAACCCATGTAATAAAAATAGAATTCTTAAACATCATGACATAATAAAACAATTTATATAAGATAAATTAATTCATAAAAATAATTCCATCACAACATAATCAAATCAATGTAATGATAGGGATAGAATAAGAATCCTATGTTATCTTACATGGAAAATAATTTTGATAAAACACTTGAACTCCATTCTGGAGGAAAATATCCTTTCTACTTCAAAAACATTATTCATTTTTTAACATGTCATAAAATTTTAAACTAAAATAAGTTTATTAAAAATAAACATTAAAACATGTAAATGAAGCTTCTTGGAAATAATGTTTTAAAAATCCATTCATGTCGTATAAGTTAAAAAACATTCTTCTCGTACTTTTGTCAGAAAAGTCAAAAAAGTACCTCGTACGAAAAACGACAAAAGATTCCATTCATATCTTTTACTAAAAACTCACCGAAGGGTAAAATAGGATTTAAAAAATTTTAGGTTAATGGAAATAATATTACATATTGAGAAAACATGGATGTGGATGATAAAATACACCCTAGTAAATGCCAAAGTATTAACAATCTCGGATAAAAATGAGATTGTGATATTTTTCATACCTTAGGTCTGATATGCTTTGTACATATCCGAACCTCCGGTATAACGATTTAAATAATGTTATTGACTTATTCCATAATCATACTCATTGTTATGATATCACATATGGTCATATTCTTAGCTTCTTATTAGTAATATTTCATTACAACTTGTTATTTGGGTGTTTATTACTTTTTGTTCTTATGCGTGTTTTCTCGAATAAATTCTTATTCTTATCTTTAGGCTATAGATACCTCATTTCCATAATGTTATTAGTGTAATATATATCATATTAATTCATTCAATTAATTAATATAATCATTATTCAATGAAGATCATGTAGAACGAGTCACATCAAATCGTGGAGACGGTATTCCGTACGTACGCACGAGCGATGATATCGTTCCCATGATCATGGAATTGTATTGGAGTGTGTTTATACTTTTTAAGAATAAATATAACTTTACAATAATCATATATAGTCATTATTTACACCATTATACCCATCCAAGTAAGGTGGTGGTGGAAAATAGATTACACCACAGCGTGTAGACGGTATTCTGTACGTACGCACGTGCGGTGATTTCATTTTCCATAGGATTGATAGATGGTGAAATAGGGTTGTTTCATACTTATAAAAACATATCAGTATATTAGTGATACTGATGTTATTACTTCATAATTAAACAACTAAAGAAGAACAAGTGGAAGAAGAAATAAAGATGAAATAATCGGTAACAGACATTACCTCTTCTTTGAAGTGATTCTTTGAGACCTCCTTTTAGGGCACTAAAATTGGACTTTGAAGAAGCCCAGGACCTCTATGATGTCTCTAGGGAAGTGTAGAAGAGAAATTGGTAGGGTTTGGACGAGCTTGAAGGCTCAATGTGGCGTGAGGAAGAGAGGGAGGAGGTTCCCATTTATAAGGGAGGAGAGGGGCACCTTTGAAATAACAAAAAATATTATTTTATTATAAACCCAAATTCGGTTTTAAATAGATCAAAATTGATTTATTTAGAAGCTTAGGTTGGGATGGGTTGAAATCCTCTCATCCAATAGAATTAAACATGTTTAGGTTCCTATTTTGACCTTATCATTTAGATTTAACATTAAGTTAAATAGTTTTACTTTTACCGTGTCTTCTTGTGTTCTTACACTATAAGGTTAATAAACTTAATATAACAATACAAAAGAACTCCGAGTTGTTTATTATTAATATATATAACCTTATCTAAGTAATTTGGCCGAACCTTATATTTTTAGGAATAAAATAAAAATTAATAATATAATATTTGTTTTAAAAACTATTTTATGTCAATGTTGACACTATTTAGTAATTGATTTTTGTGAAAATCATAATAGAATAATTAGTTCAAAAAATGTTAATTAAATCAATAATAACATGTCCTATTAACCTATAAAATTATTGTAATTCATAAAAAGTCTCAAATTACATTTATTTGGGTATTTATAACATCAATTATGTCAATATTTCATTAATAAGATAATTACTACATCATCTTTGTGTCATAAATAAATCAAATTATTTAATGTCTAAAAATTACAAATAAAATACCAATATGTATTAAATCTTTTTATATTTCTATTGAATATTTATTGTTGAATTTATCTTATATATAACCTTATATTAAAAATTATTTACTTATTAAACTTTGATTTTAACTATTTTAACCCTTCTTTAAATAAATTAATAATAAATGTCCTGATCTAATCCATGTGGGCCTAAATGGTCATATTTTATTCCTAAGTTTGTTTTTAGTCGAATAACACATATCCAATAGAAATAGGACATTTGTTAGGGTAATAATAATATCATTTTTACCCTTAATTACCCTATTTACTTTTAACCGTGGTAAATAAAAGTAAAAAGTTACTATTCACCAAAAATTATTTCCATCTCATTGAACCACATTTTACTTACTGGCATCAACCGTGTCTCTCGGATTTTTAAAATTCCACTCACATAAGCAATAAAATTACGTTTTATGAAAAATTCAGTTTTTTAACTACCACTTAGTGGTTTCACTATTCATCAAAAATTGGAAATTTTCAGAAAAATACCAAAATTTCACCCTAGGATAATTTCGATATTCTGAATCAAAAAATGAAGTCCATTTTGAAAAATAAAATTTATAAAATTTCAAAAAGTGGTTATTACTATTCATAACTGCTAGTTTTAAAAATATTTTATTAGCATATCATTGTTTAGTGAAACTCGGTATTGCGTACAACGCAAGCTATCGAGGAAGGTCGCGATTTCGTGTAAAGCAAGCCAAGCAAGTGTTGTGTGTAGAAAAAGATTCCTTTGATGATTTATATAACATAAAAGTCTCGGGTGTTACATTTTACCCCCCTTAAAATGAATTTCACCCTCGAAATTCGTCACTGTGTAACAAAAAGATGAGGATACCTCTCTCTCATCATATCCTCAAGCTCCCATATAGCTTCTTCTAATTAGTGGTTTCTCCGTAAAACTTTTACAAATTGAGTGGTCTTGTTTCATAGGACTTTCGCTACGATCCATAATCTCTATCGGCTATTCTTCATAAGAAAGATCCTGCTTCAGCGGTACAACTTCTGAGCTGAGTACATGTGAAGGATCAGGTATGTACTTTCTCAAGAGAGATAAATGGAACACATCGTGAACTTGAGAGAGATTCGGTGGAAGCACCAATCGGTAAGCTATCTTCCCAACACGATCTAGTAATTCGAAAGGACTGATATATCTAGGGCTCAACTTCCCCTTCTTTCCAAATCTCATTACCCTCTTCCAGGGAGATATTCGTAAGAACACTTTATCACCCACTTCAAACTCTAGGTCTTTTCTTCGGTTGTCGGCATAACTTTTCTGTTGACTCTGAGCTGCTCTTATGTGTTGTTGAATATATCTGACCTTTGCTGCCATTTCATCAATGAGATCGGGTCCTAATATCTTTCTTTCCCCAACTTCATCCCAGCAAGTTGGAGTCCTGCATTTCTTTCCATAGAGAGCTTCATAAGGAGCCATCTGAATACTGGAGTGAAAGTTATTATTATAAGAAAATTCCACCAAATTTAGGTGTTGATCCCAACCACCTTTGAAATCCATAGAGCAAGCTCTCAACATATCTTCTAGAGTTTGAATTGTTCTCTCAGACTGACCGTTTGTCTGAGGATGATAAGCAGTGCTGAAACTCAACTCTGTATCCAGAGTATGCTGAAGACTTCGCCAGAACTTTGAGGAAAATCTCAGATCCCGATCAGATATAATAGAAATTGGTACTCCATGCAATCTTACCACTTCCTTGACATATATCCTGGCATGATGATCCAGAGAGAAATCCTCTCTAATATCAATGAAGTGTACAGACTTTGTAAGACGATCAACTATGACCCAGATAGCATTATTGTCTTTGGATGTTTTAGGAAGTCCTGTGAAAAAGTCCATAGTGATGTTTTCCCATTTCCATTCGGGTATGGGTAATAGTTGTAACATCTCCTTAGACTTATATCTCTCAGCTTTAACTTGTTGAAAAACCAAGCATCGAGAGACATATTCAGCAACATCTCTTTTCATGCCATCCCACCAGAAGTACTCTTTCAGGTCCCTATACATCTTCGTGCTTCCAGGATGAATAGAGAATGATGAACTATGAGCCTCATCCAGCAGCTCCTTCTTCAATTCGGGGATGGGAGGGACACAAACCCGATTCCTGAACATTATTATACCATCACAATCAAGGTTGAATTCAGGAACATTTCTCACCTTATTTTGTAACTCGGCATCTTCTTTCTGTGCCTATTTTATCTTCACATGTATAGATGGTTGAACATTCATTTGAGAAAGATACGATTTTCCTCTTTCATTATAATTTCCATATCCATCCTTTGTAAGTCCATAAATATTGGATCTTTTGTGATCCTCATCATAGATAAACTAGCATGGTCTTATCGACTTAATGTATCTGCCACCTTGTTTGCATTCCCAGGGTGGTAATGAATTGAGCAGTCATAATCCTTAATCATCTCCACCCATCTTATTTGGCGCATATTCAGCTCCTTTTGTGTGAAAATATACTTTAAACTTTTATGATCAGTATAAATATCAGACCTTTCACCATAAAGGTAATGCCTCCAAATCTTTAATGCAAAGATTATCGTAGCTAACTCCAAATCATGAGTTGGGTAATTTTGCTCATGTATTTTCAATTGACGTGAGTTATAAGCTATAACCATAATCATTTTGCATAAGAACACACCCCAATCCCTTCTTGGATGCATCACTGTAGATCACAAACCTTTCTCCACTACAAGCCAGTGTGAGGACAGGTGCACTGGATAACCTTCTTTTCAACTCCTTGAAATTCTCTTCACATTTTTCCGTCCAAACAAACATAAATCCTTTCCGAGTAAAATTGGTGAGTGGATTAGATAATCATGAAAAATCTTTCACAAAACGTCAATAATATCCAGAAAAACCAAGGGAACTTCAGATCTCAGTTACTTTTGTTGGTCTCGACCATCTTTCGATAACCTCTGTTTTTGCTGGATCCACAGATATCCCCTCTTTTGAGATTATGTGACCCAAAAATGAAACTTTTTGAAGCCAAAATTCACACTTGGTAAATTTGGCATAAAGCTTCTCCTTTTTCAGGGTATTCAATATAATTCTCAAGTGATCTTCATGTTCTTCCTTTTTCTTTGAATAGACAATAATATCGTCTATAAAGACTACCACAAACTGATCAAGATAGTCTCTAAAGACTCTACTCATTAGATCCATGAAGATAGCAGGGGCATTAGTAAGACCAAATGGCATCACTATAAATTCATAGTGTCCATACATTGTACGGAAAGTCGTCTTTGGTATATCCTCCCTTTTGACCCTTAATTGATGATACCCTGAACGAAGTCCAATCATGGAAAAGTATTGAGCTCCGCGTAGTTGGTCAAATAGGTCATCAATGCACGGGAGAGGATATTTGTTATTGATAGTGATCTTGTTAAGTTCTCGATAATCAATGCAGAGTCTCATTGATACATCTTTCTTCTTAACAAATTGAACAGGTGCTCCCCAAGGTGACGCACTAGGGCGTATGAACCCCTTATCAAGATTCTCTTGGAGTTGCTTCTTCAATTCCTACAACTCAATTGGGGCTATTCTATAAGGTGTCTTTGAAATAGTCAAAGCATCCGGTACGAGTTCTATTGAAAACTCAACATCACGATTCAGTGGAAGACCCCGTAATTCCTCCGGAAAGACATCATCAATCTCTCGTACAATGGGCATATTCTTAATCATGAGTTTCTCACAAACTATTTGAGATAAATAACCTTCATTTAGTGGAATCAATACCCATAAAAAGGAAGAAATTTCCACTGGAAGGTTATGTTCATCCTTTCATCGATAAGTGATCATAGATTGTCCTGGAATATGAAATGTCACTTCCCTTCTTTGGAAATTGATATGAGCTCCATGTAGAGAATTCCAATCCATGCCAAGAATCACATCAAATTCTACTATAGGAAGGATCACAGGATTTACAAGAAGCACTTTCCCACTAACTTCAATCGGAGAAGAATTATAAACTTTTGATGCGACTGTTGGGCCATTAGGGGTTGTCACAGTTAACTCAACATCTAACTGTTGAGGTAATACGGTGATATCCTTAGAAAACTCTTCAGAAATAAAGGAGAGGGTAGATCCAGAATCAAATAAAACATTTGCTACTTTAGAGTGGATGGTAAGTGTACCTTTCACCACATCGTTATCGTACTCCACATCGCTGATAGAAATTGAATGTGACTTTCCTTTGTCTTTAGCCTTAAGAGTTTTTTGACGTCGACCATCATCATCAAACCATGGATTTGGGCATTGATTGGAATAATGCCCCATCTCCTTGCACTTGAAACATTGAAGTGTAGTAGGGTTATTCTGTGTATCCCTTCCTTAGTTTTCATCATTAGACATCTTCTTCCCATCATTGCGGCATTCAAATGCCTGATGACCTTCCTTTCCACATTTGAAACATTTACTTGTCCCTTTAAGACAACTCCCTCTATGTTTCTTTCCACAATTTGAGCATAAGGGAAAGATCATCTTCTTTTCAGTGTGCTCTTTAGATTTTCCTTTAAATTCCATTTTCCTCTTATTTTCAAACCCATATGACTGATGGGTTACTCCAATCTCTATCTCGCCTTTGAGAGCACATCGAACGATTTCCTCGTAGCTATTGAAGTCCCTTATGGCTAATTCCCTTCGAAGACTTGGTTTTAATCCACTAAATAATCGATCGATCTTACTCTCAGGTTGGATAATAATACCAGAAGCGTACCTTCCAAGTCTTGTAAAACTTGCATCATAATTACCAACAGATTCATCATCATTTTGTTTAAGTTCAAAAAAACTATTTCTCTATCTTTTTTCAGAGAATACGAGGAAATTACTTATTGAAAAATAATTTCGTGAACTCGTCCCATTCCATGGACTCAATTTCATCCCTTTGCCTCGTATTCTTAATATGACTCCACCATTTATCAGCATCTCCTTCCAAACGATACACTGCTAGGATGACTTTATCATGTTCAGAACATTGAAGAACTGAAAATATCTTTTCAGTAGTACTGATCCATTGTTCAGCAACTAATGGATCAGTGGACCTGCTGAAAGAAGGTGGACGCTGCCTAATGAAGGATTCAACAGAATGTTTCTCCTTCCTTTTCTCGTTTGGAAGTCATGCATAATTCATAGCTTGACAAAGTTGTGTGAGAATGGCTACAAGATTTTCCATTCAAGCTCCCATAACGTTTGGTTGCTCCGGGGGACAATCATTGCATTGCCCGTCGCATTCCGCATTAACATGGTTCCTTCGGGTTCTAGCCATTGACTAAAACCAAGATGAATAGTGTGAGGAACACTAATTATAATAGGAAAACCACATAATCAAGAATAAAATTTCACACTTAAGGTCTTATCCTAGGTTATTCATGTTCATTTATAAAACACAAAGATTGTGTTATATGCTTAGAATTATCCTTAGGGTTCTAACTAAGGCTTTCACATCGTAGTTTCCAAAGTTTGACTATACCTTTCCTCTGATACCAACTATAACGACCCATACTTTACATACATTGTTATTACATCAAAATTGAATCACACATATTACAACATATAACAAAACCATGAAAGGACCGTATAGGTATAGTGTCTTTAGAAACTGGAAATCATAAACAACTGGTTCATAAAGCATCTACTTTGCCTCTGATTTATTTCATCATATCTAGAGTCCCTTTCTGGCATATTCTACTTAATAACCTTCTTCCTGACCTGGGGAAATAAAACATAAAAAAGGGTGAGCTCAAATTCTCAGTAAGGGTAAACAAAAGAAATATCAATCACATAATATACATAAGAGAATAACATTTGGAAATCTTAACCTGCAAAAGATCATAATTTCATAAAATGGGATAAATCATAGTAGTCAAAAACATTTTTCCTTTCTTAACATGTCATAAAATTTTAAACTAAAAGAAGTTGATTAAAAATAATACTTAAAACATGAAAAGGAAGCTTCTTGGAAATAATCTTTTAAAAATCCATTCATGCCATATAAGTTAAAAAAACATTCTTCTCGTACTTTTGTCGGAAAAGTCAAAAAAGTACCTCGTACGAAAAACAACAAAAGATTCCATTCATATCTTTTACTAAAAACTCACCGAAGGGTAAAATAGGATTTAAACAATTTTATGTTAATGGAAATAATATTAAATATTGAGTAAACATGGATGTGGATGATAAAATACACCCCAGTAAATGCCAAAGTATTAACAATCTCGGATAAAAATGAGATTGTGATATTTTTCATACCTTAGGTCTGATATGCTTTGTACATATCCGAACCTCCGGTATAATGATTTAAATAATGTTATTGACTTATTCCATAATCATACTCATTGTTATGATATCACATATGGTCATATTCTTAGCTTCTTATTAGTAATATTTCATTACAACTTGTTATTTGGGTGTTTATTACTTTTTGTTCTTATGCGTGTTTTCTCGAATAAATTCTTATTCTTCTCTTTAGGTTATAGATACCTCATTTCCATAATGTTATTAGTGTAATATATATCATATTAATTCATTCAATTCATTTATATAATCATTATTCAATGAAGATCATGTAGAACGTGTCACATCACATCGTGGAGACGGTATTCCGTACGTACGCACAAGCGATGATATCGTTTCCATGATCATGGAATTGTATTGGAGTGTATTTATACTATTTCAGAATAAATATCACTTTACAATAATCATATATAGTAATTATTTACACCATTATACCCATCCAAGTAAGGTGGTGGTGGAAAATAGATTACACCACAGCGTGTAGACGGTATTCCGTACGTACGCACGTGCGGTGATTTCATTTTCCATAGGATGTATAGATGGTGAAATAGGGTTGTTTCATACTTATAATAACATATAAGTATAGTAGTGATACTGATGTTATTATTTCATAATGAAACAACTAAATAAGAACAAGTGGAAGAAGAAATAAAGATGAAATAATCGGTAACGGACATTACCTCTTCTTTGAAGTTCTTCTTTGAGACCTCCTTTTAGGGCACTAAAATTGGTCTTTGAAGAATTCCAGGACCTCTAGGATGTATCTAGGGAAGTTAAGAGGAGAAAGTGGCAGGGTTTGGCCGAGCTTGAAGGCTCAATGTGGTGTGAGGAAGTGAGGCAGGAGGTGCTCTTTTATAAGGGAGGAGAGGGGCACCTTTGGAATAACAAAAAATATTATTTTATTATAAAGACAAATTCGGTTCTAAATAGCTCCAAATTGATTTATTTCGAAGCTAAGGTAGGTATGGGTCTCAGTACTCTAATACAATATAATTTAGACAAGTTTAGGTTCCTATTTTGACCTTATCATTTAGATTTAACATTAAGTAAAATAATTTTACTTTTACCCTGTCTTCTTGTGTTCTTACACTATAAGGTGAATAAACTTGCTATAACAATCCAAACGAACCCCAACGTGTTTATTATTAATATATATAACCTTATCTAAGTCATTTTACTGAACTTTAGATTTTTAGGAATAAAATAACAATTAATAATATAATAATTTTTTAAAAAACTATTTTATGTCAATTTTGACACTATTTAGTAATTGATTTTTGTGAAAATCATAACAGAATGATTAATTCGAAAAAAGTTAATTAAATCAATAATAACATGTCATATTAACCTATAAAATTAGTTTAATTCATAAAAAGTCTCAAATTACATTTATTTGGGTATATATAACATTAATTATGTCAATATTTCATTAATAAGATAATTACTGCATCATATTTGTGTCATAAATAAATTAAATTATTTAATGTATAAAAATTACAAATAAAAAACCATTATGTAGGAAATAATTTTAGATTTCTAATGAATATTTATAGTCTAATTTATCTTATATATAACCTTATATTAAAAATTATTTACTTATTAATCTTTGATTTTAACTATTTTAACCCCTCTTTAAATAACTTAATAATAAATGTCCTAGTCTAATCCAAGTGGGCCTAAATGGTCTTATTTTATTCCTAAGTTTGTTTTTGGTGGAATTACACATATCCAATAGAATTAGGACATGTGGTAGGGTAATAATAATATCATTTTTACCCTTAATTACCCTATTTACTTTTAACCGTGGAAAATAAAAGTAAAAAGTTACTATTCACCAAAATTTATTTTCATCTCATTGAACCAAATTTTACATACTGACATCAACCGTGTATCTCTGATATTTTAAATTCCACTCATAGAAGCGGTAAAATTAAGTTTTATGAAAAATTCAGTTTTTTAACTACCACTTAGTGGTTTCACTATTCATCAAAAATTGAAAGTTTTCAGAAAAATACCAAAATTTCACCCTAGGATAATTTCGATATTCTGAATCCAAAAATGATGTCCATTTTGAAAAATAAAATTTATAAAATTTAAAAAAGTGGTTATTACTATTCATAACAGCTAGTTTTCATAATATTTTATTAGCATATCATTGTTTAGTGAAGCTTGGTATTGTGTACGATGCAAGCTATCGAGGAAGGTCGCGATTTTGTGTAAAGCAAGCCAAGAAAATGTTGTGTGTATAAATAGATTCCTTTGATGATTTATATAACATAAAAGTCTCGGGTGTTACATGAAATGTTCTCAACCAACCATCATTTATCCCACATTGTCTTGTTGGTCATATTCCAATCATGTGAATACCTTAATCATGTATTCTATTGAAAAATGAATACCCATTAAACATTAGTGAAAACATGAATACTGTCAAAAGTTAACTCTTTCCACATACCAAAATTCAAAAATTCTATATACTCAAACCATGATATAACCTTCTCCTTATATCAGTCATGAACTCATGAATACTATCAACCATTTAATTTTCTCCTTATTCCTTCATTATGCGCATATCATCTACTTTCAAAAAATACTGTTACCATTCATCACTCACTTTCAAAACATAAGGAAAGACAACAGTGTAACAATCCTTAGATGTCTCTTTATTCCATAGTACCATGAGATTACTTACACAGCAGTACACTTGATAAACATGTAATCATTCCACTACCTTCTTAAACCATTGTCCGAGCTTCAACAATTCTTTCATCTCACATATCATTTGTAGTCTCTTCATCATCATCAACATAAATATTACCCATAAGACCATACTGATTCTCTTCATGAGACTTTCCCTTAGGGAATTGGTTTTCATAATTACCTTACATTCAACATTTAAAACATTTAACCATTGTTGATATCGTAGCAATACCATTATCCTCATCCATGTTGTTAACTGAACCTTTTCCTTTGCACTTACTGGCTTTATGTCCTCTTTTTCACACCCAAAGCATCTTCCAGTTCCTTTGAAACATTCTCCTTGATTCCTCTTCCCACATGATTTACATAGGGGAAATTGAACTTTCTTTCCTTTATGATCATCATGAAACTCCATCTTTCTCTTATTAGCCAAGTCAAGAAACTTACCAAATTTGAGTTTATTGATCATATTATGAGATTGCTGATTTGGCATAAGAATGAAGTTTGGACTTCCAAATCCCATTTCATTTGGTTTCTCATGAATAATATCATTCTATTTTCCATCATATCCTCCATTATCGTGAATCATCTTGTTTCCATCCATTTTCTAAAACCCAAAAAGAATAGTGTAAGAGGCAAAAATCATAATAAAGGGGGAGTAACTTAAATATCTAACATCATAGGTTTAATATAATATCTTTACCATAATTCTAGGACTCTAACCTATACATATACTTAACCTTAGGGACATCCCAAGACATACCTTAGAAATATCTCTAGGGATCTCACTAAAGTTCTCGTATCCTATTTTCCAAAGGTTTACTAAACCTTTCCTATGATACCAACTGTAGAGTCCCAACGCTTGACTTACATGGACATTACATTACATTTGAAGAATACATAGTACATAACAAAAATAGACACAAAAGGATCGTAATAGTTTAGTGTCATTGAAAACTCGGAATAAAATCATCTAATCGTGGTGAAAGATGTTAAACATCTCCCCATAAAGATCTTCTCCTTTTTCTTCTTACCTAAAACCTTTATTTATATCCTGGGGAAAAGAAAACATAAAGGGGTGATCTCAAATTCCCAGTAAGGGTAAACATAGATAACATAAAAAATTCCCTAAACATTTGAATGCAAAAACTTGAAAATAAAATCTAAACATCAAAAACATGAGCAAAGGCATGAATCTTGGAAGTATGTAAAGCATATATCATAAGAGAACATCAATCATGATAAAATATCCTGGGAAAAAAACATGTAATTGTGGTAACCATTAAGCACATGATATGATTTCCATAGAAGCCAAGGCATTTCTGCCAAGACCATCTTAGTGGACAAAGTCCCTTTCTGAATCGAGTTCACTCCTCGTTCCAGTCCTGTATTACTGAACCGGTTTAACTTGCCATTCAAGCCATGTCTATCTCATGAGATATAAATCATTACCCAATGCAATGGAGGGAGATATATGTCCCACCCATCTTATAATAAATCCATTCGTACTTGTGCCACAAAATAAACCTACATCATTCATAATAACCCAACGAATAAAATGGGTTTCATAAACATCATCCCATCATCACATAATCCATATAAAAGTAATGGATATCATTTCATAATAATAAAAGTTAAACCATGTAAATCGTAGAGATATTATACTTGAAACATACACATATGAAATAATGTCATCTTAGATGGAAAAATGGTATTGATAAAACACATGAAATAAATTCTTGAGGAAAATATCCTTTCTTCTTCAAAATCATTTTACTTTCACAAAACATCATGCAATTTTAAAAGAAATATATTTTGTTGTAAATATTGATGAAATATTTTGGAGGATGCTTCATGAAGATAAGGCTTTATAAAATAGTAAAAATCCCTTTGTGCCGTATAAGTTAAAAAACATTCTTCTCATACTTTTGCCGAAAAAGTCAAAGAAGTACCCCGTAACGTAAACAAAAGAAATATTCCTTACATACCATGTAGTAAATTTCAAAAATGAGTAAAAATGACTTTAAACATAAATGAAAAAACTTTTATAAAACATGTACATGGATGATAACAATAACCCCAGTAAATACTTACGTATAAGCAATCTCGGATAAAAATGAGATTTGCAAAATTATCCATTACCTTCTGTTTGATATGCTTCGTATGTATCTGAACCTCCTGTATAATGATTTAAATAATGTCATTGACTTATTACAGAATCTTATTCATTGTTATGATATCATATATGGTTTACTTATAACTTTATATTACCCGTTTTTTTGTAAATTCCATGTTAAATAGCGTTTTGGGTAAAATCGTTTCATTTATCGTCCGTGTTTTGACTTGTAATTATTCATAAGATTACTTAGATCATGATTACTTAATTACAGAATATAAAACATGATTTTTATATAATATATATTCAGAATATAAATATATATTATATGTCGATAAAAGGAATGGAATACACCATTCATGGAGATGGTAGGTCGTACGTACCCATGAACGCTGTTTTTGTTTCCTTATTGAAATGAATGAAACTAAATATATGACATACATATATACATATATATACATAATTTTTAGAATTCATATATTTCGTTATTATTAATTATATAAACTTTATGATCATTCATGTATGGTTAACATGGATAATGAATCTCATCGCGTCGTGGAGATGGTAGTTCGTACGTACACACGAGCGATGATATCATTACCATAATTATTGAATAGAATTGGAGTGGATGGTATAATATATCAGAATTAGTATGATGTTATAAGAACCATATATAGTTATTATTTACACCATTATACCCATCCATGTAAGGTGTTGGTGGAAAAATTGATTTTACCATGGCGTGGAGATTGTATTCCGTACGTACGCACGCATGGTGATTTCATTTTCCATAGGATGGATAGATGGTGAAATAGGGTTGTTTCATACTTATAATAATATATCAGTATATGAGTTATACTGAAGTTATTAATTAATAATGAAACAACTAAAGAAGAATAAGTGGAAGAAGAAATAATGTTGAATGAATCGGTAACAGACATTACCTTTTCTTTGAAGCTCCTCTTTGAGACATCCACTTTGAATAATGCGATAGCATGTGTTGTACGCAACATCGATTTCTAACACACCACAACCAATAAAACTAGCCGTTATGAATAGTAATACCTAATTTTTGAAATTATATATATTTTATATTTCAAAATAGACTTCATTTTTGGATTCGGAATATCGAAATTATCTTAAGTTGAATTTTTGGTATTTTTCTGAGAACTTCCAATTTTTATGAATAGTGAAAAATACTTAAAAACAACTTTTTTAATCAAAATAATTTATAGTGATAAATTATATTATTTGTTGGTTTAAAAGTATAATAACCATATATATTTTTACCATATTATCCAATGGTGTTCATTAGAATTAATTTCACTTTGAAATTAGACATAGACAATTGTCAATCTTTTGATATATATTGTTTCTTAAAAACACGCTATTTGTTGTGACAGCGGGAATTAATTATAATATTAATTAATGCAACTTATATTTTTTTAATTTTGTAAAATAGACATCATTTTTGAATTTGGAATATCAATTATAGCTTAGGGTGAAATTTTGGCATTGTTCTGAAAAACTTCAATTTTTGATGAATAGTGAAACCACTAAGTGGTAGTTAAAAAACTTAATTTTTTATAAAACTTAATTTTACCACATCTGTGAGTGGAATTTTGGAACTCCAAGAGACACCGTTAATATCAATTAGTATAATGTGGTTCAATGAGATGAAAATAATTTTTGGTGAATAGTAACTATTTACTTTTATTTACCACAGTTAAAAGTAAATAGTGTAATTAAGGATGAAAATGATATTAATATTACCCAAACACATGTCCTAATTCTATTGTACAAGTGTATCTCAACCATAAACAACCTTAGGAATAAAATATTATCATTTAGGTCCACTTGGATTAGATTAGGACATTTATTATTAGTTAATTCAATGAAGAGTTAAAAGAGTTAAAATCAAAGTTTATTTACTAAAACATTTTTAATATAGGGTTATACATAAGATAAACTAGATTGTAAATATTCATTCTAAATCTAAAAATATTTCATACATAATGATATTTTATTTATAATTTTTAGACATTAAATAATTTGATTTATTTATGACACAATGATGATGCAATAATTACTATAATAGTGAAAAATTAAAATAATTGATATTTTAAATACCCAGATAAATATAATTTGAGACTTTTTATGAATTAAACTAATTTTCTAGGATATTATGACATGTTAGGATTGATTTAATCAACTTTTTTGAAGTAATAATTCTGTTTTGATTTTTAAAAAATCAATTATTAAATAGTGTCAAAATTGACATAAAAGAGTTTTTAAAACAAATATTATATTATTAATTGATATTAAATTCTTAAAAATATAAAGTTCGTCAAAGAGACTTATATCATGATATTTTTATCATTAATGGACCACTTGGGGTCTCTTGGATATATATAGTATGTTCATTAACTATATAATATAAAAATACAAAGTGACATGGTAAGTGTCAAACTAATTAACTAAGAGTTAAAACTTAAAGATAAGGTTAATATAATGACCCAAACCTGTCTAAATTTTATTGTTTGACTGGTTTTAGACCTATACCCACCTTAAACTTTAAATAATCCACTTTTTATCCATTAGAAACCGAATATGAATTTATTATAAAATAATATTTCTAGTTTTTCCAAAGGTGCCCCTCACCCCCCTTTTATAAAAGGGCACTCCTCCTTCTCATTACTTCACACCTTCAAAGCCTTTTGGTTCATCCACACTCTTCACAAATACTCTCTCAAATTTTCTCAATACATCCTAGAGGCCTTAGTTTGATCATAAAGCCAACCTATGGAGTCATTTTGATCAAATCAAAAGGAAGAACCCGAAGAAGAGGTAATGTTTTCACCACCTTTTTTCAAATTCATTTCTTCTTCAACTTCTTATTTCATTGTTATTATCATTCTAAAACAATGAATCCAGAATCTCCTATATACTATAATATTATTATAAATATGGTACAACCATATTCAATATTCTATCCATCCTTTGAATGACATGTCACCATACGTGCGTACGTACGGCTTACCGTCTCCACGTTGTGGTGTAATTGTTATTCAATATATTATTATTATTTGGATGGGTATAATAATGATGTTTAATTCATGTAAATAATAAATATAACATGATAAGGATTCTGTATATAAGATATACCGTCCAATTAAATATTATTTTAATATCAAAAGAATGATATTGTCGCTCATGTGTACGTAGGGACTACCGTCTCCACGAACGTGATGAGATTCATTCTCCATCATATCCATTCAAGTATAATTTTCATTTGATGATTAAAAAATAATTTTTAAGTACTTTATATAATTCTTGTTATGAATAAGATACATCCTATCCATGACAAACATGGCTTACATGACAAAACATATCAAATAAAACGGGTAAGTTAAAACCTGAAACGACGATAATACTAAGATATTATTAACAAAGAAATGTTAAAAGATCATATATGATATCATATTAATATATCTGATTCTTGTATAATTTAATAAAAATTATTTCACCATTATACAGGAGGTTAACTTACCCTCAACCAAGGAAATGTACAAGGTAAGGGTTTATTTCGCAATCTCTTCATTATCCGAGGTTGTTTA
Organism: Viscum album; assembly: GCA_963277665.1. Lineage (NCBI taxonomy): Eukaryota > Viridiplantae > Streptophyta > Magnoliopsida > Santalales > Viscaceae > Viscum > Viscum album. The sequence continues at coordinate 422,560,560 of OY728148.1, forward strand.
TATGTAATAATCTATTGGGATCTCTTTATCATCCACATCCATGTTTCTTAAAAATGTATTTCAAAACATTTTTACTATTTACTAGAATTTGGGTTAAAGTCATTTATACCCTTGTAGACTTTTATAAGTGGTTTATAAAGGAATCATTCCGTCGTTTCCCAAACAAGGTGCTTTTAACCTTTTTGACAGAATTAAGGAAAGAATGTTTTTTAACTTATACGGCGGGTGCGGCTATTTTCCGTCGTTATAAAATCGTTGAAGCTTACCTTACAAGCTTATAAGAATATTTTCAAAGAAAATTTTATATTTTATAAATATATGACTCTTAAATTATTTTAAAATAAAAAAGATATATTACTCTAAAAAGAGTTTTGATATCATCTATGTCAACATCCTTTGATGGATTTTACGCTTATTTGAAGTTTATTTATTATTATACAAAACATCCATATATTATTGAAGGTTTTGTGATATGTTTGACTATGTATGTGTTATTTTTATACCATTCATGGTTTATGGATGAAGTATTTACATTTAGTATGCTAGTTTTAATACAGATGTTTATGTTATGTTTAAACCTTTTCATATGGGAATGCATTGGACTAAATATGTGATGGGTGGAGCCCGTTATAGCTCCTCGATGAATCGGTAGGTCTCATGAGACAAACTAGTGTCTTGGCACAAGTCCTTGACAAAATCGTATTTGTAGTCTTGGAATGAGGCCCTGGCTATGTGGTTATGATAGTCTGGCATTATGCATTCCATCATTATGAAAGTGGTTACTGATATTGCATGTGATTATTCGATTAGTAGAATATCCATGTGAATAAGTAAATGGAATTATTTCATTTTATTTTTGCCATACTATGTTGATGTTCCAGTTTAAAAGGCTTTTGTTTTTTTTATACATTGCCTTAAATGTTTATTCTTATTTATGAACGTTTCTATTATATTGTTATCCTTACTGGGCATTTGAGCTCACCCATTTTCTATGTTTTATTTTTTCAAGGATGTGAAGAAGTAATTTATGAATGAATCGCAGGAATAGTATGAGGGGATAAGAGTGTGTACTATGGAGACTATATTTTTGTAGTTTTCATTTTATGATGTAATGTAAAATTTATTAATGTATCTAGTTATTCCAAGGCTACTAAACTAATCGGTCTTTCGGGACTTGATCTTTCTTGTGATCATGCCAATGTTATGTAATAATGCACCGACTCTGGGTAACTGGGGTAGAGGCCCGAAGCTTGACGTACATGGACATTAAATTACTTTTCAGGAATACATAGTACATAACCAAAAAAGATACACAAGGATCGTAATAGTTTAGTGTCTTTGGGATCTCGGAATAAAATCTTCTAATCGTGGTGAAAGATCTTCAACATCACCCCATAAAGATCTTCCCCTTTTTTTCTTACTTAAAACCTTTCTTTATATCCTGGTGAAAAGAAAACATAAAAGGGGTGAGCTCAAATTCCCAATAAGGGTAAACATAGATAACATAAAACAATCCATAAACATTTGAATGCAAAAACATGAACATAAAAGCTAAACATCAAAATCTTGAGCAAAGACATGAATCGTGGAAGTACGTAAAGCATATATCATAAGGGAACATCAATCATGATAAAATAGCATGGGAATAAAACATGTAATTGTGGAATCCATTAATCACATGATATGATTTCCATAGTAGCCAAGGCATTACTGCCAAGACCATCTTAGTGGAGAAAGTCCCTTTCTGAATCGAGTTCACTCCTCATTCCAGTCCTGTATTACGGAACCGGTTTAACTTGCAGTTCCAGCCATGTCTATCTCATGATATATAAATCTTTACCCAATGCATTGTAGGGATATATAGGTCCCATCCATCTTATAATGAAATCATTCTTACTTGTGCCACAAAATAAACATACATCATTCATAATAACCCAACGAATATAATGGGTTTCATAAACATCATCCCATCATCACATAATCCATAAAAATGTAATGGGTTTCATTTCATAATAATAAAAGTGAAACCATGTAAATCATAGAGACATTATACTTAAAACATACACATATGAAATAATGTCATCTTAGATGGAAAAATGGTTTTGATAAAACACTTGAAATGAATTCTTGAGGAAGATATCCTTTCTTCTTCAAAATCATTTTACTTTCACAAAACATCATGCAATTTTAATAGAAAGATATTTTTTTGGAAATAGTCATTAAATCATTTGGAGGAATCTTCATGAAAATAAGGCTTTATAAAACCGTAAAAATCCGTTTGTGCTGTATAAGTTAAAAAACATTCTTCTCGTACTTTTGCCGGAAAAGTCAAAGAAGTACCTCGTAACGTAAACAAAAGAAATATTCATTACATACCATGTAGTAAGAGTCAAAAATGGGTAAAAGGACTTTAAACATACATGAAAACACTTATATAATACATGTACATGGATGATAGAAATAACCCCAAAAAATAATTACGTATAAGCAATCTGGGATAAAAAATGAGATTTGCAAAATTATCCCTTACCTTATGTCTGATATGCTTCGTATGTATCCGAACCTCCTGTGTAAGGATTTAAATAATGTCATTGACTTATTACAGAATCAAATTCATTGTTATGGTATGATATATGGTTTACTTATGACTTTATATTACCTGTTCTTTTGTAAATTCCATGTTAAAGAGTGTTTTGGGTAAAATCGTTTCATTTGTCATCCGTGTTTTGACTTTTAATTATTCATATGATTACATAGATCATGATTACTTAATTCCAGAATATAAAACATGATTTATATATATCATATATTCATAATATACATATATATATTATAGATTGATAAGAGTAATGAAATACACCGTTCATGGAGACGGTAGTCCGTATGTACGCATGAACGCTGTTTTCGTTTCCTTATTGAATTGAATGAAACTAAAAATATGACATACATATATATACATAAATCCAGTAGAATTCCTATATTTCATTATTATTAATTATATAAACTTTATGATCATTCATGTATGGTTAACATGGAGAATGAATCTCATCATGTCGTGGAGACGGTAGTCCGTACGTACGCACGAGTGATGATATCGTTCCCATTATTATTGAATAGAATTGGAGTGGATGGTATAATATATCAGAATTAGTATGATGTTATAATAACCATATATAGTTATTATTTACACCATTATACCCATCCATGTAAGGTGTTGGTGGAAAAATAGATTTCACCACGGCGTGGAGACGGTATTCCATACGTACGCACGCGTGGTGATTTCATTTTCCATAGGATGGATAGATGGTGAAATAGGGTTGTTTCATACTTATAATAACATATCATTATTTGAGTTATACTGAATTTATTACTTCATAATGAAACATCTAAAGAAGAATAAGTGGAAGAAGAAATAAAGTTGAATGAATCGGTAAAGGACATTATCTCTTCTTGGAAGCGCCTCTTTGAGACCGCCTCTTAGGGCACTAAAATTTGATTTTTAAGAAGACCAGAACCTCTATGATGTTTCTATAGAAGTGGAGAATAGAATTTGGCAGGGGTTGGCTGATCTTGAAGGCTCAATTTGGTGTGAGGAAGAGAGGTAGGAGGTGCCCTTTTATAAGGGAGGAGAGGGGCACTTTTGGAAATATAAGAAATATTAGTTTATATTAAATCCCAACCCCACATAAAAACGTCCAAAATTACTAATATCCTAATATTAGATGAGATAGGTTTGTAATATCATCATCCAATAAAATTTAGACAAGTTAGGAATTTATTTTAAACATTATCAACTTGATTTATCCTTATATAATCAATTTAAGTTTATTTGTGGTAATAACATTCTAAATTTTAAATTATAACAAATAATTACTTATTTGTTGTGAATTGTACATAATGGGATACTTTATAACATTTTATAGCATATAAATGTAAATTTATAATTTCTAAATATTTTTTTGATTTTTAAACAATTTTATAATATGTTATTTTTATAAAATAACAATAGTGTCAATTTTGAAACTATTCATTTATTTGAATTTAAATAAATTATATACAGAACATATGTTCAAACTAAAAAATTTAATAGATTCATAAATGGTCATATGTATCTAGAAAATTATTGGATCACATTAAATAGTTCATATATTATTTATTTTATTATTTTTAAAACCATTTATTTGGTTTATCTCTTAATAAAATGATTACTACAACATTTTTGTATAATTATTTAATATACCTATTTGTTGAATAAAAATTGAAAATAAAATCCTACGAAAATTTTCAATCTATTAACTTTCACAATAATACTTTTACACGAATTTATCATCTTAAAATCACAATAGTTAAACTGTTATATTTATTAAATTATGAAGGTGACAACTTTGGAATCATTTAAAATAAATTAATATAAGTGTCATAATCACCTTAATAAGGATTCAAATGGTCAACAATTCGGCCAGTGGATGATTAGGGTTTATATATACAGTAATAATAAGTTTTGTTCAGATTTTTGGGCCTTTTGATAAGTATTAATATTTCAATAAAAACTATATTATTGATTTTTCACTAAATAAATAATCTGTGTATCATTAATGTATAAGATAATAGGGTAATTAAATAACTCTTAAAAATTACAAATAAATTACCATGACAAAGAAAAAAAATTTATCTTTCAAATGATTATTTATAACTGAATTTATATTCTGTATAAACTTGTATGAAAAATACATTAATTTTTAAAGTTGAGTGAGACATATTTCACTTTCCTTTAAATAAAATAAACTAAAGGTCTTAATCACATCCATGTGGGTTCTAATGGATTACATTTAGACCTAAATATGACTTAGGACAAATTATAATCATCCAATTGTATTAAAAAAATATTAGGATAATTTTATAATTTTATATTTACCCTTAATTACCCAATTTACCTTTTACTATGGTAAATAAAATTTACTGTTGTTACTATTCATAAAGCCCAAAAATAAAAAGTAGTCTATTAATATAATTTGTACCAACTGATTCCAAATATGGAATCCATTTTTCCAAATTAAATACACATAAGTTGCAGAAATTAAATTAAAATTAATCCCGTTGTCGAAAGAAAACGGGTTTTTGTTTAAAACATTGCAAAAGATTGAATTATTTAACCTATGAATTCAATGTAAAAGCAAGGATAATGACATACATTATATTAAATGGTAAAAATATATTATATTTATACTTTAAAACCATTCAATATTATTATTTAACTACATAAGTTATTACGATGAAAAAAGTTGTTTTTAATTAAAATATAGCGTGTTTTTACTATTCATTAAAATATGAAAGTTATCAGAATAATATGAAAAAATTATCCAAGGTAAAATTTTATATCCTGATTCCAAATAATAGTATTTTTTTGTAAAATTGAACTTATAAACATGTCAAAGACTAGATTTAATGTGGGTGTGCCATGAAAAGGTGGCAAAACTGCATTTTTTTAAAAATACTTATTTTACCCAAAAAAATTATTTTGTTCTTATACCATGTTCTAGAAAATGTGTAAGATGGATAATAATGTTATAAAATTCAAAATTTAGTAAATACTATTCATAACAGCTAGTTCATAATAATATTATAATAATATATCATTGTTTAGTAAAACCCGGTATTGCGTACAACACACGCTATCGAGGAAGGTCGTGATTGCGTGTAATGCAAGCCAAGTCAAGGTTGCGTGTTGTACAAGAATACTTCATTGTTTCGTATAACAGAATCCAAACATATTTCTTTTATACATTGAATATATATATATATATATACACACACACACTCAATGTTGCGTAGAATGACTATTATAAAAAGTACATGAAATTGTGTGTAACACGAAACAAGAATAGTGTTGAGTATACTGCAAGCTAATACAGTGTTGCGTATAGTACAAGATAAACTTGGTGTTCTGTACAATAGAAGACATCAATGAAATTAAAAGAATATTTTTCATAAAATCTCGGGGTGTTACACATTCATCCTGAGATAATAGTAGAGATAGTTGTAGTCAGACTCATGGTTCTCAGAACCATTATAGAAGAATTGTTCATGGTAGAAAAGAAGTGACTTAGGGTCTTAGTATAGTCCAATTACATTATGTGACCCTATGATAGAGGTATATAGTGTCAAACCATCCATTGTATATGGTATTATTATAGTATCCTCTACATTAGTGAATTTTTAATTTGACATAGGCTTGTATTACTCTTTTATATTTGAGACAATCATAGAGAGTCTAGGACACAAGATCAAATTAATATATGGTAATATGATTTTTGATACACAAAAAAATATGATCATTGGGTGTTCTCCATTTTAATTATTTCACCATTGAGATAATAAGATATCTCTTCATTTGGAGTCCTTTTGTCCTTGGAATGGTGAGCATTGATGTAATCTTTATGATGGACTATTTTGATCTCGATCAGGCCCATACTGACTTCTATCTTCAGAGGGTGGTTTTTACATCACCATAGGGTGTTAGGAAGGTACATAAGGGGGGATTGGATGTTAGTGCTACTCGATATGGCCCCAATAAGCAGATAATGGGAAGTGTAACGACTCATGTCTCTATTCATTTCATGTATGATTATGGTTTATTCCCCATGAGTTTCCATCATATAAAAGATTTATTTAAGAAATTTTTCTCTGATGATTTACCTAGCCTAAATCTAGTCATAGAGGTACAATATAACATTGTTTGATTTCTAAGAGAAGCTTAGGTTTCATTACTACTTATAGTATGAACCTATGGAAATTCTTCAGCATAATAAGAAATAGTAAAATAAGGATGATAAAGGATTAATATTCCCCAAAACATCTCCTTGGGGTTCACCTATCCTTTTCTCCACAATGGTGGGTGGTACCCTCAAACATCATATGAATTATCGTTGATTGAACTAGTTCATGATAATGAATTATTATCTATAACATTGAATAGATGACCTCTTTGATCATATTTGGGGAGAAAGTGTGTTTTGGAAGCTATATTTGATGTCGGGATAGCACTATGTGTTTGTCATGTTATCACACATATCTATCAATCATTTAGTAGGATTTATGGTCTTTATGGGTACTTTTTCATGATGTTAGGTCTCATAAACACACATATTGTTTTCATTTCTCTAATGAATCGGGTTTTCCAACAGTTTTTGGATTCATTCATGATAGTCTTTTTCAAGGAAATCATAGTTTATTCATTCTCATGACACATCCATGAAAACAATAATATGATCATTTTGAATACACTAAAAATTAATTGAAATTATAAAAATATTATAACATTACACTTTTTGGATCAACCAATCCCACTTCCTAGGCCATATCATCTCCTTGTCCAGATTTTTAGTAAACCCCTAGAAACTGAGAGTTTTAGTTTCCTAGGACATGTATAAGATCATATTTGACATATAGAGTCTATTGGGGCTAGGAAATAATTAAATATGATTATTTTAGTATTTTTATATGTGATAGTTCCCGGAAAATCTTGAAAATGAAGGGTGTAATAATTTTATTTTCATAAGCACATAAATAAACCTTTTAAGAGTTGAAGAGAATATTGACATCATCTCTAATACTAATTATACTAGAGTCATTATGGAGATATATGCCTTACTATGACACATCATGCATTAGTATTGTAGGTTTTCTATTGAAGTATGGGTGAGTTATCATGTATGGGTCACTCCAATTATAGATTCATGAGATGAATTAACTAACAAACAACCTCGGACAAGATTTTGTAGCTCATGCCTTACATATTTGTAGTCATTATATACTTGGATATAATTTTATGGATTTAGATGATCAAAAAAGACTCAAGTAAATATTTAAATTGTGAGATATAAATCTTTGAATGTGTGGGTGGGTTCAGTTCCTCTATTCATTTGATTTCGATCATTCTTGCAGGTCTCATAAAGGGAGTTATTTAGCTGACTTTTTATGTTGAAGGCTTATAAACAGGTGGTTTAGGAGGCTAGTGTAAAAATGAAACTAATGTACATGTTTTGGTATATTCATGTTGAGTTTCAGGAAAAACATGGTTAGACCATTATAACATCCTTATAAGTGACCTATACCCTTCTAGAAAGAGTGAGAATGAGGCATATTTCAGGTCATGAGGGCCTTATCGTAGGGGAACAAATCTTAGATGATGATGCATATTCTGGTTGGACCATGGATGATGATGATAATATACTATTTCATGGGGGTGTATGGGTCCCATATAACTTTATAGAGGATATTATGTGGGAATTTCAACCTCATCATGGGCAGCTAATTCAATTGTCCACAAGATTTACCAACACGTACAATTCATGTATTATTTTTCCTTGTATGAAATGAGAGATGACCATAATTATCACTCAGTGTTTCACCTGTCAGTAGGTGAAGGAGTTACATTATTTCCTAGATGGTTATTTTAAAACCATTTTATGTTACTAGGGAGAAATAGGATGATATATCAATAGAATTCGTGACATGATTACCCATGTTACCTCATAGAAATGATATAGTGGGGATTTTCAATGATATTTTTATAAAGGTTTCACATTTCATACATATAAGAGATACCTTATAAATAGAAAAGTTATATATGATACATATTAGGAATGTTGTTTGTATTCAAGGAGCTCCTCCTTCTATAATTTCTGACAGAGATTCTCACTTTGAACAACGGGTCTAGCAGTGGGTAAAAAATTCCTTGGATATATATGTGCTTCTAAGCACAATATATCACCCATAGATTGAGGGAAATATTTAGCATATGTTTTAGGTTTTCGGGGACATGTTCTATGAACGTGTCCTTGATTTTGGGGGTTCTTGAGACAAACACATACCCCTGGTTGAGTTCTCTTATATCAACAAATTCTAATATACCATTAAGATGAATTTTTAGGAAACCTTATATTATAGGTCGTTAAATTAACCACTATGATTGAAATAGTATGAGGAGGAAACTATGATAAGACCTTGCCTCATCCTAGATTCTATAGATTAGGTCCAGTTGGTCATAAATAACATGATGAAGCTTAGCCTATATTGTCATCATATGACAACTTACATCAGCGACCTCTTTATTTCACGATTGAGGACCAGATTTTCTTGTGAATATAGACCTTTTTGGTCCATGGATGTATTTGTACATTGGAAAATCTCTCGCGTAGGTTCATTAATACCTTCATGGTTGTGAATTGGACCAGCTTAGTGGCTTACCAGATTGCATATCCCCATCGATAATGGTTAATTCCAGATTTTTTTAATGTATCTCAGCTTCTCCGATAACATCCTAACCATTCACATGACTTTTATCTTATGAGGTTCATTTAAATGTAGACTCATATTTTAAATAGTATCAATTAGTATTGTGGATTTGTGCATGAAAACATAATGAGGTAGCTCGATTCCTTTAGTACAATTGATATAGAATAATGGATGAGTAAATGATGAGACATGGGAGTTGGATGATGATATATGATTTTAGTGGCCATAACTCTTTTTTGATGATACCACTTTACACATAGAATACCAACATGTGGATTATTTTTATTATGGGGGTAGGTTGTAGCGACACATCATTTCATGAATATGTGGGTCAATTTTTCTATAAATTTCCATTGTTGTGTCTGGGTAAATGTGTATTTTGACATAAGGATTATTCCAAGAGCAAACATGGTTTTTTGGAGGATAGAGTTCCAAAAAATTGTTCAAAATGTTTGGCATCACCGTTACTTAATAGTTAGTAATAACTGTGTGTGTTAATCATATAGTGTCCCTTTTAGAAGTGATTGGTTGTACTGTTTGTCAATAATCATATGATTCATTGAATATGACCATGTAGAATTTTAAAACAACATGGTAGATCCTTTTTTGAATGATTTTAAAAGTGTTAGGGAACCTACATTATTTATCTTTGCAAGGTCTCTCCCTGGATAGTGGGATTAACATGTTTTGCACATGGTTTATCCAACCCGTATAGCCAAATTGTGTACCCCTATATTTGAGGGTTAAATTACTAGTTTCTCCTAAATGAAATTAAAAACCATATTTTCTATTCCTCCCTCTTCATTCCAGTGGATGGATTCGTCCTCCTCTTTCATTGATCTTCTTCTTCTTCAACATAGGCATTCTAATTTCTCCCACATCCAATCTATAAATCCTGATTTTTTTAAGTCATTGTATTTCTAAAGTTATTATCTAAATTCCTCTTACATGATTTATATGTTCATATTTAGAAATGTTTATGTTTTTAGGAGAAATACCATTTTCCCCATTTTCATGATATTGTACCATTTCTTAAATTTCTCCCAATCTACATCAAATCATAAGCCTCCATATGATAAGGAGTCATCAACAGACCTAATTTAGGCAGTCTCAACTTTTTAACCAAAAGTCCTGGTGTTTTTATAGATGAGACATTGTGCAGAATTCAAGCCTTTTCCTCACAGTGCCTTAAGATTCTGTTCGTTTTTATAAATTGATACACGAAATTTGATATAATCTTTAGGATCATTGTTATGTAAAGAGAGGGTGTTAAACTAAAACAAGTACACCCTTTAGGGTTTCCATCATTAATTTTTCATTTATAATTAAATGATTAACTTCCCATAACACCATATAAGTGTTATTTGTGGATTATATATCAATTTTAAAACAATTAAATAAATTTCTAATGAACCGAATAACCTCTTATGTGATTTCACTGACTTGAAAATGGAATTTACATTATACATAGTTTCCTATTTTCCAGTGACACCTTCTAGGTGCTTTACTATGCACTGTTAAATGAATTTAAATTTTTTTTAATTAAATGGATTAGATTGTGGAATGGATTTCTTTATTATTTTTCATGATGAAATTAATTAAAACGATTTATTGAAATGATTTTAAGGTTAGAAAGGACATTACAAATATTACTTGTTTTATTAACCGATTTAGTTGAATTTATGTGCCTTATTATAAAGGGGTTGGGAAGATATAAAGAATGAGTGATCATGGAACATGACTATTTCTAAAATTATGATTACACATTTGATATATAATGTGGAACTATAGTAAGGGTTATATTGGGAATGAATATTCTTGTTCCCTTACATCGAGTGTTGAAATAAAGACACTCCCACTATCCTGAGTGTGGATCATGATGTCTCTCATTTATCATGAGATATAGGGAATAGGTACCAATTCAATGGATGTGATTTCCATCAAATTTTCATAATTATCATCACACTTATAGATGACCACAGGTTGGTTCGGAATATACGATTTGAATTCCCTACCTTGAAAATATTTGTTGAATTTATATAGAGAAATGAAATCCATGACTATTATAATATCCAATTAATCTATAGGGAGAAAAATGATAATTATTGGAAGAAAATTCCCATAAAGATAAAAATGAGAAGAATAATTGACTTGGGATGCAGTCATTTTAGAATTTTGGGTTTTTTTACTAATTAAAAAACTATTTATTTTAGATAAGAATAAGCATTCTATGAAACCTATCTTTATATAAGGAAATTTATAATCCTAATCTCAAATAATATATTTAATATTTTTGTATACCTATCTCTACCACATATTAATTCTAATATCATTAATCACTTGATAAAACAATTATGGTTTGTATTTTCATCATGAATCACTAATCAAAGTGATTAATCCTAAAAAATCCTTCATATGTTGTCTAAATCATGAAAACTAGTATTAAATAAATAAAAACATAGATTCATCATATGAAATTCATGGTTGTAATTCATTTCAATCCTTCCTAATAGTTTATATTTTTTATAATTTTCAAAACATATCCCCACTAGAGAATGAAACCATGTGTTTATTAGGGCACGTTTTCTTGCATCAGGTGTCGATTGAGTCAATTTCAATTGTTCCCTTTTTACAGTTATTACATCAAGGTAAACTTATTATAGATCCGCCTAATCTTTTATTTCATAGATAGTGATTTAAATTATTAGAATATACTCACCCCACCCTTAATCAAAATTCCATGATACTTTCTTACACTTTAACTTATCCCCAAGGTTATCATTAATTTTATTAATCATAGTTTCCATATTTTAAATAAAACCATATTTGATAACAAATATAGTGACCAAATATTTTCATATAGAGATATTAAATATTATTATAATATTATTCATATTATAACATAATGACCAATGCCTATGTCTTATAGTTTTAGTATCCTGGGAAAATTGGAAACATAGAAAACTAGTTTGATAAGTGAACTATGTAATATCTCATTAAGTTTAATATAACTATCATACTTTTAGATATATCATACATAATACCATTCATCGCAACCTTGGTGTCGGAAGAATTAATAAAATAGAGAGTTAAGATGGTCGGTAAGGGTAAACAAGAAAGACACCAACAAAACAATACCACTAAGGCCTACAAACCTAATAATAAAAATATACGATAATACCTTGCATATCATATATCATAAAAATGAGTAATAAAATAGAACATGTAAGTTTAAAAGATTTAAATTATAAATTAACCTAAGAATATAATCTTAAGAGCATAACATTAGTATAAGACAATATTTATAGAATAATCATAAGTGTTGAAAATATTTCTCTTAAAAATCAAGACTCATTTTCAAGGATATAATAGGTGAATTAATTCATACCTGAAACATCACAATTATTGAGTTTCACTCTTAATATTATCATATTGGAGATATTACCTTTATAATATTGGTTCACTTACAATTCAATTACTATTTATCTCGTGAAATGGAAATCCTTACCCAATTTATTTGAGGTCTATTTAATTTTATTCCCACCCATCACATAATAAAAATAAATCATATGTTTTCCGCTAGATTAAAAAAATCATCATATAATTACCCATATAATTAAAATTGGTTTCATAAATATTTAATTATATAAAATCTCATGAGAAAGAATTGGTTTCAAGCGCATAACCATTCTAAATGAAATGGGTTTCATAAGCACAACTAATTAAAAACAAATGTTTTTCCCAAAAAAATTAATAATAATGATAAAATATTCATGGAAAAAATAAAGATGATATAATTGAATAATATATCTATTAAATATAAGGAAACAAGAAAATATTACATCATAGATGGAGCATTGTTTTAAAAATTCACTAGGAACATTATCTAATGAAAATACACATTTCACATTGAAAAAACTTATTTTAAATCTATTAAATTTTTCAAATATTAACAAAAACATTATCTTTGAAAATAATTGTCAAATTTTAATGGAATATCTGAATAATTTATCATAACAGTCAATAAGAAATAATATTCATGACACACACCTAAAAACAATGATTCCTTTCACATTTTTAGTAACAATTAAGAAAACATGTTTCAAATTTAAAAACAAAATCCTTTTAATTTTTTTTAAAATATAAATAATGAGAAAAATTAATCTTAATATTCATAGGATATTTTTAAAACAATTGAAAAAAGATATAAAATTTGAACGTGGAAGAGAAAGGAAATTTTACTGATGAGAAAAATAATATCGATTTTCCATACAAATTTATTCTAGACTCATGAGAACATAAACAGAGGAAAATTTAAGTAAAATAATTAATTTACATAAATAAAAAAGGTTAATTTTTTTGAGTTTCTTTAGAGATAGATCATTATATTTTACCATCATAAACATAATCATAAATAAACATGACAAACAATTAGATAGCAATGTATAACCCTTACCACATTGGAATCTTTAAATTTTTATGTATTATGAAATAATAAAAATTAGATGGATACTTATATACAATAATATGTAAAATAAAAATAATAATATACTTCTATTTATAGTATATTTCGTACTCAATATAATCAAAAGGTGAATATGGCATGTGTCCCACTGATATTATTGTGAGAATAAAATGCATCACTGCGTGTATCAACATTATTTATATGAATTTTAACCTCATGTATAATAAATATATATAATTTTACATTTATTATAATCCCATAGAAATATATATGATACCTTTTAGGATTTACTTATAAACCATTACCACCTGTTTATTAAAATTTCCATTCTAGGTGAAAAATGATTCATTTTTAATTTATGATTTTGTTCCGTAGTTTGGGTCCTTGTAGTATTGTTATGGTTCCATGATATTGATTATGTTAATAGTCATATAATTATCGTACAAATTCAGGATATGGAATTTTATAGTCTTCATAAATTTTGAGATAGATAAATGAATTACACTATTTATGGAGATGATTGGTCATCCGTATGAATGGACGCTATTTAAAATTTTACATCGATGTAACAAAGTAAATTTATATAGAAATTAAAAATTTTATAAAACAAATAATATCATTTATGTCATATATATTCATTAAATCTATTATTATTACAATCCATGTCATCAGAAAGAAAAAACATTATCACCTTGATTCATTGTGGCAGAATCCCACACATACTCATGAGAGACATTATAATTTCTATATATTTGGAGAATAATATAAGGTGGTGGAAGAAGATATAAAATGAAACCTCATGGCTAATAACTACACCTCTTCTTGGGATAAAATAACTTTCTTTATATCTAAATCCATCCTAGGTGGGTTTTATTATCAATCCAAGGACTCTTTGTCTCTTGAAGGTATGTAAAAAATGGATTTGGATAAGTATTTTCTAAACCAAAGTCTCTTGACGTATAGAGAGGAGAGGAGATGAAGTGTCCTTTTATATGTGGGGGAGTGATCCCACATGAAAATTTCATAAATGATTCCAAAATGATAATATCACTCTTAAGAAAAATGATTCTAAATGGACATATATTCAACGGTGGGAAACTAGAACGTCTAAATATTTCCATCTAATATGATTTTACATGTTTAAGTGGGAACATGACACTAATATGTTGGATTATCCACTAGGTAAACATGTTTTAACCTTTACATAAATAATGAAATTTTATTTTTTTATTATTCATTATAAAAACAATTAATTTGACTGTATCATATAATATTAATTATGATGATTCCAAATTTGGAAATTATTTTACCCTTCCAATTCACTTATGTGTATGAATTTAATTCAAAATTAAAAGCATATATGACATGAAAAAGCTATTTTTGGAAAGAATTTTTTTATTATGTATGAATAGATTTATTATAAAAATTTAACATTAAATTAATTATAATGGCCTAATTTGGATTATTTATATAATATTTTGACTAATTTTAAATTATATATTATTTTTCAAAAATAAGCTTTCTAAATTTTTTTAATAAAAAGGTATATTTTAATAAAAAACATTCTATTTCACAATTTATTAACTAAATTATCCATTTAAAAAATTATTATAAATTAAGTCTATGAAAATTTAGATATATTTATTCTAAAAATAGTGTTCTATTATTTATTTCAATTTTCAAAAAGTGTAAGAAATATATTTTAAATATAAGTCTTAAATATTGGATGAAATCGATTTTAAAAAATATATATTATTTATACAAAAAATGATTTATTTTTATCATCTTCCTAGAAAAATTTAATTTAATGAAAAAAATTTCTTTGATATATAATATGTAAAATTAATTATAGTAATTCACCAACAGTGACTAGTTAAATTTATTAAAATAATGAAACATTACATGCATAGAAGCCTTTTTTAAGAAAAATATTTTTCAACATTCAAATAGTATTTTTTAAAATTTCATGTATAGTAAATTCATAACCAATTATTTTATGTAGAAACTATATAATATTCATATTTTAGTTTTTCTTATTTATACTAGCCAATTAAACAGCATGGGTATAATTTTATACAATATTATGGTTTGTTTAGTCAAATATTGTATGTGTCACATGATTTCAAAGTGATTAAATTTATATATATAAAATATGTCATTAAGTCATTAGATTTTATAAAAAATATAATTTTTTACACAAAAATATAAGTGTCAAATTTTAGGAATCCATGTAATTTTTTCCCAAATAAAAACAATTAATAATTCTTTTTGACATAATAAAATATTTATATGGTTCATTTTGGTTTTGATATGTGTTGAAAGAAAAATAAGTTTTCTTTTATTTAACATAATACCAATAATTCCATTCAAATCAACGTTATAGTTTATATTATTGAAATAATAATTCAAATGATTAAATCAAAAACAATCAAAAACCATTTTGGTTGTGATTTTTATAGAATTATAAAACATAATTTCTACACATATAAAAATTAGAACATATAAACAGAAAAAAAACATGTAATAATAATATTAAATATTATATAATATTTTTAACATATTTTTTGGTCGAAATAATTTTTAAAAATAGTAAAAACGGGTTACCATATCTAGAATAAAACAGTTTTTCAAGACTTTAACTTGGATATAATGTTAACAATGCCCCCTAAAATTGTATAAACTGAATAGGATGGTTTCATTTTTACTTTTTCATTATCATGTTATAATATATGACAATTTGGTACTAATTTAAAAATAAAAAGTATTTTTTATTAAAATATTTTATTCAAATCCATGTGTGTCCTTTCCCTAACTTATAGAAGGCCACCACTTCTTATTCACATGTTTTGAGCCATATATATCTACAAAAACTAAAAATAATACAATAAAAATCTTATTAAATATTACCTACAAGCCCTAGTCTCATCATATTAATAACCTATAAGGTGTAAGGTGTACGCCAAATGTTTTTTTTGAAGAAGAGGTATAAATCCTAAAAATCTGTATTAATTTTATTTTATATTCTACCTCCTATAAATATTCAAAAAATATTCTCATATCATGAATATATTACATATAAAATATGATATTAAAATAACTTTTAAATCTTTTTTATCTTATTTTCATCATATAGAATAACAAAACAACACATGTGTGTACGTATGACCTACCCCTCCATATAGTAGTGTAATTTTTTCATCACCATTTTACATTGATGGTTTTCAATATAGAACTAATTAACATATATTAAATTCAAAATTAATTATGATTCTTCAAATATTATATATAATTAAAATTATTAACCTTCCACAAGTGATAAGATGAAATCTTTGGTCATGCATACATGTACATGACCAAATTCGTGAAGCGATGTGATTCATTTTTCATATCCATTTTTAAAGAATGATTATACATATATATTTAATTGATGAATATAATTTTAATATTATTATTAATATTATGGATATGATCAAATAATGTGAAATTTTCAAGAACTGAAACAACCATACCAAACGTTTTATGAAAACATTACAGTTAACACTGAAAAGAAATGATTTCAATAAATAATTAATAATAAACCAATATTCAAATATTATATGTTGATTATATGTGCCATTATAAATATTAATATGGTTCTTGTTTGGATTTATAAATCATTCAAATTTATTATATATATTTTTTAAATTATTTTCTAAGAATTTCAAACATGTGGTAACAGTTTACTTCGTAATAAAATCCTTATTCGGGACTGATTAAATTTATGTTTCTATTGGAGAAATAATAAAATATTTCTAATTTAAAACACTTATATTCAATTATATTATGGTCCTTTATAGAAATTAAAGTTTTTAATTTCATCTTCAACTCTCTAAGTACTCAATAGTCTGAAATAATGTTTTGAAAAAATATACGTTTTTTCATTTTAGTTGGGAATATATTCTTTCCACATATACATTTTAATTAGAATATTTTAGATAATAGTATTAATAATATTAAATTATTGAAAAATTCATTTTTAATGATTTTTTAATTCATCTAATGAAGATTTATGGGATTATTTTTTCATTTTTTGAACATGTCAATTTTTCAACATTGTAAATAGTATATTTTTAAACATAAAATACATTTAAATTTTGTCCCATAATTAGAACAATTCATTAATTTTTTCCATTATTTTTTTCATTATTTTTTAATGTAAAAATTATGCTTGATATTTTTGAAAATTTGTGATTTCAAATATATGATTTCAAAAGGAAAACGTTATTTTCTTGAAGAAATTTTCCAGTGATATTTTAAAAGTATTTTAATCTATTTAAAGAAATACTATATTAATCCTATGATTTATGAACCATATAATCAAATGATACCATTATTCATATTTCTTATGTATATATTATGCTCATATTTATTGGGATTGTATTGAAATTATATATCAGATTTATTAAAATATAGATTGTTAATTATTATTAAGGCATGATTATTTTGTTTTAAATTTTATTCTTATAATAAATGGAATGGAATTATAATGTTACAGGTGGGACATGATATTTCTTGGACCCTCCATGAATCAGTAGGATTCATGAGAGAAAATAGGTTGGGCATTTAGTATATTCCTCACCCATTTATGTATGATGTCTTGGCATGACGACTCAAAGGTTAGTTTACGATGTTCGACATTATTTATTCCATAACCATAAAATTATTTATCAATGTGCATGTCATTTTTTGAATTTTTATTATATTTATGGATAATTTTAAAGATAATGTATTAATTTACAAATAATTATTTGATAATTATGTAATAATACCATATTTCTCGTTCTATAATTATTCTAGATACCATAAACTATATACATTCCATTACTGAACATCTAAGATAGTAATAATTTTGTTCTGTTACCTAGGATTGTGGGATGTTTAATAATATTATTATGTGGGGTTATTCTAAAAGGAATACGAATTATCTCATATGAAATTATATGTTGTATTTTATGTTTCTAAATATAATGTATGATTCAATAATGTATCTAGATTTCCTAGACTACAGAACTTATTGATTCTTTGGGTTGTTATCTCATTTATCTAGTTCTAATATAATAATTTAAAATCCATATTTAGGAAACATGGTTCGGGCTTGTTATAGGTGGAAGTAGAGGAATTTTTGTATAAAAAATCAGAACTATATTTAAAAAAAATACTACATAACATTATCATATTAAATACTCTAGGCGTAATTCTATGTATAAGATAATATCATTCGGTTTTTGTATGGTTGAGAATTATTTGTTTCTTAAAAAAATTTCAATTTCTATATTCTAAATTGTGAATGTGGTAGTGTCATAGATGAAACTAGGTGGAACAAGACTAAAATTGGTCAATTGTGAATTATCATGGTTATCATATTTGTTTCATGAGTAAGCCTAATACTATAATCTAATAAAGTCACTATTGGTGGATTTAGTTTGGTTGATTCCAATGATATTTACTACCCATTATAATATATTAAAATTTTCTTAATTATTTTAATATATTCCCAAACATACAAATCTTATAATTCTGATATAATATATTCCTAAATATTTTATTAATTTTATGTGTTTCAGCAGTTTTATAATTATATATTATGATTTGATATTATTAATTTCATGATCTAATATATTATATGCAATTGTTTAAATATATTTTCTACTAGATTAAATGGAAACAATAAAAATGAATCTAATCTATGTAGGAACTTCCCTCATGGGAAAAAAGTGAAGCTAGTGCTGGGGATAGAGATTAAAAAATTATAACTATATTGTCGACTCTAACTCACGTTAAAACAAATGACCATTCTCATGTGTAAAATCCCTTATAACTACATCCTGTTGTTACAATTTTGGATTATTTCATGAGAAAATAGTCTCCTTCATTTAATGGATCAAAAAAATCCATTATTAGTTAATCAATGGATAATTACCTTAGAAAATATAATTTTCTCTTTCATATGAAATGAAAGGGATATGGTTATTTTTCCAGTTTACTATCTCATAGGGGTTGTGGATAAATGTTGGTCATTTATTAAAATGGATAAGTATGTAGAGGAGAAATTATCGTAGATTGAATGTATTTTAACGTAATTTTAATATTAAAAATATTCTCAACATTAAAAATGAGTGTATTGGAGTCACAATTCAGTTATCCAACAATAATGGAATAGAAAAACGTTTCTATGTGTGAAGCCTACATTATAAAGTGAGAAAGTAATTTTATGTAATTTTTACGTAATCCAAAGAGTATGTTTAGTTTTTCCATTAATGGGATATGTTTCATAAATTGATGAGTACCCATCTCTCAAAAATTATCATCATTTGAGTGTATGTTATAATGCCCTATTAATACATAGAAGTAATTATCTATGTATTTTTTCATTAGAAGAAATAAAGAGGAGATGTCATGACCCCATCCCCACAAATTATACCCCTCTGGGGAAGGTAATGCAAGAAGATCGATAATGGAACTAGAGTCCCACCTCAAGTAGTCCATGGGTTAGCCACTAGCACCAAGGGTAAAATAACCACACTAATGGGAGGCATTACCCTCAAATAGAACACATGTGAAAGAGTGAGATAATATTAACACCAATAAACTCCTTCTTAGACCACAAGGTAAATGAAACCCTTGTACACATATGTAATGTCATGCAATAACTCATACACCTAAAAGGAAAACCATCAAGTACCTAAAGAGAGTAAAAACACAATGGCCACATAGCCTCAATAGCTATAAAAAGACCATGAAAAAGTAGTAACCATCCTGATCTTTGATCTACTCTTTATGACAAGAAAATAGTTTCTATAACATATGTTGATTATAATAGTATACTCAGTAGGATCCTCCCCGGAGCCTCTCCACCAAAAGTAAATACCTCTTGGTAAATCATGG
Organism: Viscum album; assembly: GCA_963277665.1. NCBI lineage: Eukaryota > Viridiplantae > Streptophyta > Magnoliopsida > Santalales > Viscaceae > Viscum > Viscum album. The sequence goes on from OY728148.1 coordinate 422,581,246, forward strand.
TGAACACCAAGTGAAACTAACTCATCATCCAAACATGTATACTATGTTCCTAGAATTACTGTGGATACTTTCACCATGTATCACCTATAATATCATATTATGTAATTATGAATGTTAGGGATACCCCACTATAACTTCCCAACTTGTTTTTTTCTTTTCCCCAATGTCTCACATACTAATCATCTCTCTCAAAATAGACTCACCTGTAGACACATCGGTGAAGCACCACAACATGCATTTCGTGCGACACACCACCATGTCCACATAACCAAAAGTAACCATGTAGTTGTTGGGATCCACCATATCTTTCATACCATGTATCATATGTAGTGTATTTCACCTCAATCCATTAAAACCCATACACTGAGTAAGGATCCTCAATCAATCACAGCCTATACACATTACACCAATAGTAGTCCATATGAACTATATCCATAATATATGTGTTTGAAATAAAAAAAAATCCATTAAATCCCTCTAAACACATATATGTGGAAATATAACCATCGTGAAAACTAGAACATGTAACTTCCATGAAAAGAGTGTGGGTTCAATGAGGGTAGTTATCTATCCATCCTCCCACCAAGATGTTGGGGAAACCATCACTAGGGATCAGAATCATCTAGGTGTTATTTTCCCTAACTGATATGGTAGAGTATCATATAGAAACACAGAAAATTACAGCATATAATATATCTCACAACCACATTGTTGGAATAACCTATTAATAGACTCAATTTCAGCTCATGTCTCTCAAACTCTTAGATTCCACTGCTAAGACTATATATCCTATAATCACACAAAAATTTTAAAGGGATTCCTTATGTTACATTATCCCTTTTCGTCAATTGTACTTACATAAATTAATTCTTTAACCATTAATTAACTATCTTTAATTTCCACATTCAATGAAATTATCATTTCAACAATTATTCATGGCCTCTAGGCATAACCAAACTGAGTCCACAACTTCTCAGAATCAAAACCACATCATTGCATCCCAGCCATATCCAACCCCATGAGTTAAAAAATTAATCATTTATTAACAAAACTACCAAATTCCATATTTCCATATTTCAATATTACCATGAATTCTAAGAAAACATTATTAAAAACAAAACACAAGGGGTTAAACATTGTGAGTAGATGAACTACATGCCGATTATTCAACCCCAATAATTGGAGTGTAGACTCATCCATCTACAGGATGCTAAACTAGGAAAACAAAATTCATACCCCACACATATTCATGACTCTTGTATGGAAGGTAAAAAAATCCACTTACCTCAGGTAGTGGGGGAAATAAAATAGAAAAAAAAACCATTCAATAAGAATCAAAATTTTACAACAATAGGAAATCCAAACATCAACCCATTCATCTATATATGGTATCCTCCAAAACACTGAGATGCATAAACCGATGCATCTCACCAATCTAGGATTAAACTATTTCTAAAAAACCTAGGTATCCCTACCCCACATACCACAACACCCATCCAAGATCATCCATCAAAAGATTATATCATATCACAAACAATATGAAACAAACATAGCAATGGGATCTTAGCCCCAATGAAAGGCATTCATCCTTCACACAAAACGATCTCTCACATCTCCAAAACATAAGGCACATTTCCATTACCAGAATGAGGGTAACATATACCCTATAAGTCCTTAACCTTTTATCACACAATCATTTTTTCTTCTATCTGGAATTAACCAATTCAATTAAACATCTATAACTGCATCAATTTTATTATCATTAAATCAAAACAACAACAACAAGATTCATTAATATGCCTCTTTATTACATTATCCAAGAAATATACAATTAATACTGGATTTACATTCTTTAAAAATTTCCATCAATAATGACTCTCTAAGAATGATAATCATAGATATCACACTATCTAGAAGATGAATATGTAATAACAACTATATGAATTTGATACCAATTCTTTAATCTAGTTAAAATATTTATTATATCAATTTCATTGCGATCTAGTGGGATAAATCATGAAAATTCAAAGAATAAATTAAAATATCTAGGTAATTAAGGAATACCCTACCTCAAAATGTTTATTATGTTCATTGAACAAGAATGAATAACACAACGTATTTCTATCACCTATCCTATAACAACTGCATCGACCTGAGGATGTCACGACACCACCATGCCATCCATCAACCTAGAAATCTCCATTAGAAACATGGAGATCATATGCCATCACAAGAAAATGATAAATGGGGGTAAATAGATCATGTAAACTAGAATAAATGAGTTATATCCTACATTATATAGAAGATGGATTGAAACATTGTTATGTCACAAAAATGGGTGTGCATGCAGTAAGAAAAAATCCAAGGGGAACATGATCAAGGGAATTCAGTTTGATATCATGAATCTTATTGGAGGAATATGTCTGGGTATCCCATACCAGGAAAAAATGAAGGAAGAACAAGGGAATAAGTTATCTCAGTCATTGGAAAATCAAAAAGGAGGATCAATTTAGATACGGTTTAGATTTTCCATTTAAGGCACAACAGATCAAGATTATGCTTTTTGACAAGTAAAGGAACCCAGGCCATTAAAAACATTAGATAGGATTTTTGTGATTTTAATTGGATTTAATTTCATTAAATAAAGTCTTTTAATTTTTTTACATCAATGATATCATCAAAGGTACAAAATTTTAGGAAACTAGAAACACATTTCATGAATCACTATTGGGTGAGTCGCTGTTAGTTGACTAATTGTTGGATGAGTCATCATTGGATACCTCATCATTGGAAGATTCACCATTAGATGACTCCCCACTAGATGGGTCCCGATTGGATTAGTCATTGTTTGATGACTCACCGTTGGATGAGTCACCATTGTATAAACACTATTTAACATACTGTTGGATAACTCACTATTCTGAAAACATTGTTTACAACCTACCATTTGATGACTCACCATTCATGAAATCATTGTTCACAATCAAACATTGGAAGACTTACTATTCTGTAAGCACTATTAACAAACTACCCTTGGATGAATCACCATTCAAGAAATATTTTCCATAACCTACCATTAGAGGACTCACAGTTTTCGAAACACTGTTAACAGTGAACAATTACATGACTTACAATTTTTGTAACACTATTCAGAAACTACCAGTAGATGACTCATCATTTTGGAAACACTATTGAAAAACTACGGTTGGATGACTCACCATTCTGGAAACACTATTTAGAACCTATAATCAAAAGAATCACCATTCTGGAAACACTGTTTAGAACCTACTATTAGACGACTCGCCATTCTGTTAAAACTGTTCCCAACCTATTGTTGGATGACTCCCTATTCAAGAAACTCTTTTCACAACCTATAGTTGTTTGACTCACTGTTCTGGAAACATTGACAACAAAATATAAATTTTAGAAAAGTTTTGAAATAAGTCACCTTGACCTCCCACAACACCTCAAACACAAGATTTTTACAAAGTAATGTACTAGAGAGGTCCAAGTCATTATATCAGATACCTCTAAAAATATTCTCGTATTTTATAATATAATCCACTCTAGGAGAGGAATCATAAAAATGGTATAAACAACCACCCTATAAGATTCCTCTAAATTCCATTGCAATCAAAGGAACTCATCTGATTTATAAAATGAACAATGTGAAACCACACAAAAACCAAAAATATCTCTTAAACACTCTCTTGGGTGAGATAACTCTCCAAAGAGATAAATCTACAAAAAGCAACAAGATAAATTCAACTCATAAATGGAAAGTGCCTATAAGATCTAATTTAACAATATTATAAGAGAATATATAAATAATAAATATAGTGGAGAATTGATCATGTATATGCAATTCACATTAACAATTAATCTTTCCCACACTATTGTGCCTCCACAAGAACTGAACCAAGGGGATAGAATGCCCACGCAATAACTTCTCCTTACAGTCTTGCATCTCCACATGCTACATCTCTAAGACCGCATCATTGTCAACATCGACCTCACCCCAATCTATGAAATGATAGTCATCATAAAGGTAATGAATAATTTGTAACATGTGAGAAACATCATGTATCCAGCTCACCAGCGGGGGGAAGTGCTACCCTATATGCCACGACTCCAACACAAGCCTAAACCTCGAGAGGACCAATAAGCAGGGGATAAAGCTAACTCCCACCTCCAAATCATCACTACCCATGACAAGAAGTGACCTTCAGAAATAGGTTATCCTCAATGTCAAACTCATCATTTCTGCTCTGATGATCGACATATGACTTATTACAATCATATACTACCTCCATCAACTCGTGAATCACATAAACCATTTATAGCATACTCTATACCAGTTCAGGCCTGAGAATTGATGACTCTTAGACCCCAATGTTTCTCAGCATATAATGAAAAGGTTGTCCCTACATGGCTTCAAATGTTGTATTACCATTAGTGGAGTGAAAACTACTTTTTAAGAGAACTCTTCCTAGGTAAGGTGCCTCATACAAGAACATAAAAAATCATGGACAGAAGAGGAAAACATGTCTTCAAGAATCTAGATGGTCTGTTATGTCAGATCGTCTGTTTGTAGATGAAATGAAGTGTTATAGAATAGTTGGGAACCAAATGAATGTTAGATACCTATCCATACGTTAGAGATAAAATGAGGATCTTGATCAGAAATGATCAGCCATAGGACTCTGGGGAATCTAATAACTTCCTCCGGATATTACCTCAATAAAACAACTTCTAGTCTTGACTCCTTGATTATTATGAAGTGGGATGATTTCATCAAACATTCCACTACTATCTATATAGATCAATATACTCTATGAACTCTAGGTAAATCATTGACAAATTCTATCGATACATCCCCCACCTACACTTAGGAACATCTAACGGTTGGAGCGAATGATCGGGAACACGGTGCTCGACATTCACCTTCTAGAAGTCCAAAAATCAAGACACAGACTCCACAACTACACACATCAACCCTAGCCACCAAAAAATACCTCTCATATCTCAGTAAATATTTTTCACGCAAGGATAATCCACTAAAGGTGAACTATGGAACTCCTTCATAACCATCTTATGCATCTTCAAATGAATGAAAAGTCTTCCCTAGAACAACAACTAATATATTTCATCAGTATACAAACCCTCATGGGTATATTCACAAACAAATCATTCTCACTAGAACTCCATATAAAAATCTCCCAATTGGGATTCTTCCAGATGATACACTTGATATGGCTGCACTATCATCTAAAAAAGACATCCACTGCTCCCAACTTCTCCAATATCCAGGTATAATGTCAAATGTTCTTCCATTACTCTCCAAGAATCATCCGACTCATGAACCAAATCACTACATGAATTCCTACCCAGAACATTAGAAAAAACATTCCCCTTTCTGGGTGTATATAAAATTTCTATATGATAATCATATAATAACTCCATCCATAGATGTAGTCTCAAGTTCAAGTCACATTTGGAGAAAAGTACCTTAGTATTTTATGATTGTCTAAGACCACATAATGCTTCTCAATGATTTATTGTCTCCAAAAATTACGGACAAACACCACTATCAACAAATCAATATCATGAGGGTAATAGTTACATTTATAAGGATGCAACGACAAATACCCATTAAAAAGTATCGATCTATGCTGCATCAGAACACATCTAAACTCATGTTGTGAAGTGTTATAGAAAACCTCAAACTAAACCTGATTTTTTGGTAGTCAAAGAACGGGAGAACTGAATAAATTCTTTTTTTGATACTCAAAATACACTTGAAACTAAAAAAACAACACTAATACCCGATCCTTTCTAGTCAATGATATCAAAGGAGTCACAACCTGAGAGAAATTGACTCTGAAATTCTTGTAATAACCTACAAGAACAATAACCATTCTCACCTCTACCACTATATTGGGGGATACCCAAGACACGAATGGTTCAATATTTTATGGATCCATGGATATTCCCTTTTGATACACAACATTCCAAATGAAATGGACCCATCGAGACCAAAACTCACACTTTATCTACTTCCAAAAATCGATATTGTTTGATGAAGACCTCTTAAAACTGCACACATATCCTCTGCATGCTCCTACTTGAATGTGGAGTACACAATGATTTTTTCGATGAAGACCATGATAATGATATACAATAACTCATGGAAAATAGTGTTCATTAACCCCATGAACACAGAAGGAGTATTAGTCACACAAAAGGGCATCACAAAAAACTTTTATGGATATGGATATAACATAATGTAGTCTTAAAGTCATCCACATCCTTCACATGCATCTGATGATATCCTAACCACAAATCAGTCATTGAGAATTGACTTTCACCCATCAGTTGATCAAATAATTCACCAATAAATGGATGTATATAGTAATTTTTCACTGTAAATTAGGTCATGTGACGATTATCAACACACACCTGCAAACAATCATAAACTTTCATCATGAAAAATACTGGTGCACTCGACAATGGCACGCATGGCTGATTGAAACCACACAGTAAAAAAATCATTGAAATGTATATGTAGCTAAGTAAACTCATAATGTTTCATCCAATTTGAAGACATTGAGATAGGAGAAATGCTTGGTTGTAGTTGGATCCCAAACTCATTCTCCGGTCAAGGGGGTAACACTAAAACATCTTCTTGAAATACATCAGGGTACTCTTCCACGAACCTAGGTAACACTAACTACTAAACCTTTAATGAGCTCAACATCATCTTAGTCATCAAAGATGAAAAGGATGAAACATCACTCTATCCTATTCTATGGTATTTCTCACTAAAACAACACTAATGTATCATCATCAGCATCGAAGAAAACCACATGTCTCTTGATGCAATTCACTATATTCTGAACCAAGTAAAACCAATTCACGTCAAGGAGGAAATTATATGTTTTAATTTGTAAACACATAAAACAACTCCTAGAGTGGTTATACCCCAACACTAGAACACAATCTCTATATACTTTAAAACTTCATATCAACCTCTAACTATCTTTGTAAATTCCAGGGGAACTAGAATCCTCAATAACTCAAGTCCCATGGAATAGGAAAGGGATGGTCGTATGAAGGAGTTTGTCTCTCCTGAATCAAACAAGGAATAAAACCATGTTGAAAAAAATAATAGGGTACCTCAAATGACACTTGGCTCATTTGGAAATGAAAAACCTAACGCATGAATCTGACTATTACCTACTACAAGGCCTCTCTCACTCTACATACTACATCCTCCAAGAACATGCTCTAATCTTTGAGAACATGGAGCATCTCACAGTTTTCCTCGACCTAACGCATATTCTCTATACTACTCCATAGATAGTGCAACATGCTCCTAATACCTCGGTTTGAACTGCCTCAATGGAGGAACCTAGAGTAGAACACCTAAAACATACTAACTTCTTATAAATTTCAGACACTCATTCAACTGATGACCTCAGCCACAATATGAAAAACAAGTTCTTGATCCCTTAGTATATTCTTGAGAGAAGCATCACCTTATAAAATGGTACATTGAGGGTTGGGACCTACCATTGGCCGAATAGAATCTCTACATCCTGGAAATCTGGGAACCCTATATCTCATATCAAGTTCATGAGGAAAATTGGAGGACTCCTCTCACATGATGAACCAGTTATAGTTGACATTGTATCAAAAAACTCTGCCATTTCTAGCACCATGAGATATTTATTTTTCATAAATGGGATGAACTGACGTTGGATATCTATATGAAAATCTTCCTAAAAATGCCTCTTTGTATCTTCCTTATCTGATAATAGGTCTTAATCATATCGCAGAAGGTTCCTGAAATGGATCTAGAACTCCCCACACTAGATCTCCCCTATCGAAGGAATAAGAGGCCTTTAGAGATTGTCCTCCATCTCTGTTTAAGAAAAAAACTAGTCACTATACTACTTTGTAATATTCTCCCATAAAATTGCTGACTTCTCACAATCCTTGTGGAATAAGAATCATCAATACCTTGCTTCCCCACACAGCATCATCGCAACCTATTATATATGGTTATCCTTCCAAGATTGGATCAAACTAAAAGCTATCTCAAAATATTCCGACTAGTCTTATGTGATGGCATCTGAAATAGAGACCTTGTACTTCTGTTGACAATGGCCCTAAAATTATCATAGATCCTCTTCTAAGTGTTTTTATTATCAACCACTTCACTATGAAGATCTGTTGGCACAACCGCCAAGACATATTCAATGAGAACCTAATGAGGATGCTAACCTAGAGTCTTACATCAAAAAGGAAAAATCGTTAGAGCTCCTAAACATAGAATATGGAATAAATTAACATTAATTATTTGTTTTATTTTTTTAATTTTATGGTAACCTATCACATGGTCTATCCATTAAAACATAGGCATAATTAATAATGATTCATGATCCTTTTCTAAGTATCTACAATAGAACAAGTATCGCCTCATTTTGTATAGAAATTCAGATTAATGTTTCATTAATAAGATTATAGGGGGTCCAAAATACATGTGTCTCAGCCATTATCCAATGTTTACACACTAGCTAATCTTAGATGACTTGGATTATTTATCAACCAATGCTACCTCACCTATGACTAACACCAAACTCCATTCAATCCCTCATCTAGATATCTGATGCCACTATTTCATGACCTAATCCCAATCCAATGTACCCCTCCTTGACAGATAATGGGAGAATATAAATAATGACACATGATTCGTGCGTCCAGTAGGCCTTGGGTTGGCGATTAGCCTTGAAAGTATTGTAAACACGCATATATGGAGATTTTCCCTATAAAAACGCATGATAAAGGGAGAGATATGATAGAATCAAACCAACTCCTGATCATAACAAAAAAGAAAAATAAACCCAAGTGAACACATGTAATGTTCTAGAAGAACAACAAAAACATAGTGAGAAATGTGAATGTACCAAAGTAGAGTAAAACAGAATCGACCATGAAGCTTGAACAGATCCTGAAAAACCTAGAGAAAGAAGTAATTATTTTGATCTCCAACCTACTCAAGTTCCCTGAATATAGTTTATGTAATTTAGAGTGAGTATAATAGTATACTTATTAGTATCCTCCATAGAGTCTATTTTAAAAAAGTAATCAAATCATGTTAATTAACGTTGAATGACAACTGAAACTAACTCATCACCTAAATATGTATACTATGTTCCCAGCCTCACCATGGCTTCTATTAGCATGTATCACATACAAGATAATATTATTAAATAAATAATGTCAAGGGTAACCCACTACATATTCCCCACTCGTTTGTCGATTTTCCCCAATTCCACACGTCATGATCATCTCTCTCCAAAATGTCTAGCCAGCATACACCATAGAGAAGCACAAAAATATGTACCTCGTGCAATATACCACTATATCCATATAACCAAAAGTAATCGGGTAGTTTATAGGATCCACCACATCTCACATAACGTGTATCATACATCATGTATTACACCTCAATATATTACATCACATACACATAGTAAGGATTCTCAATCCATTATAGACTGTACAAGATACACCTATAGTAGTCCATATGAAACAATAACTAGAATATATGGGTGTGAAATTACAACAAGGCATTAAATCCCCCAACACTCATATATGGTGAAACTAACCTTTGTGAATACCAGCAAAAGTAACTACGATGAGGAGAGTTCTTGGTCAAAGTGTGTATTCAACCATTCATCCTCCCATTATGATGTTTGTCAAAACACGCCCCCACCCCAGGGATCATACTCCCCAAGGTGTTAGTTTCTCTAACTAATAGGTTGGAGTGGCATATAGAAACACAAAAATACATGATATAATATAGCTCATAACAACACAATGGGAATAACCTAGTCTTATACTCAACTGCAACTCACGTCTCTCAAACCCAAGAATTCTACTAAAATGTCTAGATATCCAATAACCATACAACCATTTTAAAGAGCATAATTAAGTTAAATTTTCCATTTTAATCAATTTTAATTCATTTTAGTTAATTTATATACCATCAATTAATCATATTAAATTTTCACATTCCATTAAATTAAAATTTCAAAAAATATTCATACCCATAAGGAAAAACGAATACGAGCCCACGACTTCTTAAAATCACAACCTCAAAATTGAATCCTAGTAATCTATGAACCTATGGGTTACACAATTATTTCTTTATTAATAAAATTTCCACATTCCATATTTATAGGTATTATAATAAAATATTATCAGATAAAAAACCCAAGGGTCTCAACTATGTGAGTAGATGAACAACTTATCGAGTCTCTTCCACCTATAGTAAGTGTTTATACCTATCCATCAGTAAGAAGTTAGATACAAAAATAAACTAGAATACACCACACATCTTTGCCTCTCATTGAAGGAGGGTAAACGAATCCATATTCCTCTATATGTTTGGTTAGTTAAATTGATAAACATAAAATATGTTCAAAAAGCATAAACTATTCATTGAATTTGGTAAGATCAGCTTCAACCCATTCTTATATCTCTGATGTCCTCTACGACACCTATATGAATACACTGATTCATCTCGCCACTATATGAATCAACTACTCCCAGAATAATTGGACCTCTCTACCCCACATAAAAAAAATCCATCTTGGATCATCTATTATAGGTTCATGTAACATTTCAAGTAGTAAGAAGCAAATATAGCAATAGTCTCTTAGCCCAAAAGTAATTCATTAAGCCTTCAAACACAACGATCTCTCCTACCTCCAAAACAAAAAGGAATCTTTCCATTGAAAGATAGTTGGTAACTCATAGCTTCAATGGAATTAAATTCATTTTCATAAAACTGGTTCTTATTGCTCCACAAATTAAATGATTCAGATAAACATGCATAAATACATCTATTTGATTATCGTCAAATCACAACTATAATAACAACCATATTCATTAATGTACTTATTTAATCATTTTGAAATTAAATTTACAATAAATCCAGTATTTAAATTCATTACCCATTTCTATAAAGAACAACATGATAAACAATAAAAACATTTATATTACACTATCTTGAAAATAAAGAGACAATAATATCACTAATAATTTGATACCAATTATTTATTCCAGTTCAAACTTTTATTATGAAAATTTAATTGTGATATAATGGGATAATTAATTCTAACTCTATGATTGAACATAAATATATATATAAGAATCCAATTCCCTACCTAAAAATGTTTCAACCATTCTTTTTACAAGAACAATCAACACAAGATATCATGATCACCTCTCATGAAATGACTGCATCCACTCGAGGATGCCCCAACACCACTACGCCAACCATTAATCGAGAAAGCTCCATTAGAAACACATAGATCACGTTCAATCAAATTGAAATGATAAATTGGATGAAACGGATCGGGGAGCCCATAGTAACAGATGTAGAACATGCATTATATGGAATAGAGATCGACACATCTTGGTTACGCCAAAATAGGGGGTATGTATGCAGTAGGATATACATGAAAGGGAACGTGATCAAAGTATAGTAGTTCAATTACACGTCACGTATAATACATTTAACTTTGTGCATCCCATACTGTGGAAAATAAGAAGTAATACGAAGGGAAGAAGGTATCTAAATGTTTGGAAAATCCAAAATGAGCATCAGTTTATATGCAGTTTAAATTTTCCATTAAAGGTGTATCTGGTCAAGATTACATGTTTTGACTAAATAAAAGAACTCAAATCCTAAGAAAATATAGATATGAGTTATGGGATTTGAATATGATTTATATCCCTTAACAAAGGCTTTGAATGTGTTACGTCAAAGATAATGTCAGAGAATAGAAACTATATGAAACATGAATCTTCATTAGAGGAGACACCATTGGATGACTAGCCATTAGACGAGTCACCATAGGATGACTCGGCATTAGATGATTCAAGGGTGGATGACTCACCATTGGACAAGGCTTTGTTGGATGACTCACTATTGGATGAGTCACTAATGGATGAATCATAGTTGGACATGTCACCATTCTAGAGAAACAGTTCTACCTACCATTTAACAACTCACCATTTTTTAAAAATAGTTCACAACCTACCATTGGATGACTCACGATTCTAGAAACAATGTTCCCAACCTACCATTGGATGACTCCACATTATGGAAACATTATTCATAGCCTACCATTAGATGAGTCACAATTATAGAATCAATGTTCACAAACTACCATTGGAAAACTAACCATTTTTGAAACACTAATCAAAACCAACCATTAGATTACTCACTGTTTTGAAAACTCTATTCATAACCTTCTATAGGGTGACTCGTTGTTATGAAAATAGTATTCAAAAAATAGGAAATTTTGGAAAAGTGTTGAAATAAGTCCCCATGACCTCCTAGAACTCCTCAAAAACTATTTTTTCACAATGTAATAGAGTAGATAGGTCTGATACATTATAGGAGGAGTGGATGGAAAAGAAACACACGGTGAAAGAATGGATAAGGGAAAAAATAAGTGGTAATTTCCAACATGTGATACTTGTGGTAAGTGACACCTGGTACAAGCATGAATGGAATATAATTTTATATCAATTAATGATTGAAAGGATATCATGGTCTTGAATTAAATGATAAGGGAGAATCAATTAATATATTATAATTTAAAAGTTAGATGATAGGGAACATAGCTAACCAATTCAATAATCATCATTAGAATATACCAAATAAGTGTAAAAGTGGAGAATAACAAGATTAGATAATGTATAAAAAATGTAGAAGATCCTTGAAGTGTTTTGGTGGGATCATTGATTATAAAGTCAATGTTCATGAATACTTTATTCGAATATATATCCTTGAACTATTTTAAATCTTTCATGATTTACATGGAAAGTTTATATTTTTCTATAATAATTAGAAGTGAGTTGCCAATAAATACACCTATTAGAAACATTATTGCAATATAAATTTACATTTTAATAAAAATTATGATCTATGGACATATCCAATTCAAAGAGTTGATTATTATACCTATTGTAGACATTGAAAGAATTATTGGTATGTATTTTATTTCAACGTAAAATGTAAAATATTATTATGAATAGATGGATATCATGGATTTTGATGAAGATTTGGAATTACATGTCTTTAGAATAGATAATTTTTCATCTAATTCATACATATATCCACCCCTTGTAATGCATCTTATAGTAATTATAGGTGATGAAGAGTAGACATAACCTATAGGTGGGAAAGGTTACCCCAGTATATAACATGTTCTAATTAGATGTGAATATGTTGATGTGCTTCAAAATGAACTGCGTAGATATAAACCTGAGTGTGGTGTTAATTTTTATATTAAAATTTTCCCTATTTTGAAACCTATATCAACTAATAAAAAAATAATAGACATGGTGTAGTATGTGGATTTAATAAAACTATAGGAGTATTGTGATAATATATTTTTATGCATAAGTGTTTTTTCTTGGGGGTATGTTGTTCTTTTTGTGAAAAACAGGATGGGGCTCTTAGGATTTTCATTTATTATATATAAGTCTGTCCCATTACTATGAATTAAGAGTATATTATTAAAATTATTATTAATTTTTTGATTAACATCATGGATCTCAAATTTATTGAATGATTTATCTTCATTTTGGATATCATCAATTTTGAGTAAGGATAGATGATATTCTATAGAATTATTTTTGTATGAGGCATATAAATCATGAGTTTATAGTAATTTCTTGATATTTCTTGATTCAGACTATATTTTTGTAGATGTGATGATTATTTTCTTCATGGAAAATATTGATAATTAAATTGTGGTATTTCTTGATGATATATACGTATAATCCAAAATTTATGAAGTGCATAAAAGTTATATACAAATTTTTTACAAGACTATTAATGAAAAAAGTTTATATATAAAATTTATCAACTATGAATTTTGGATTCAAGAAGTTATTTTCCCTAGATTTATTAAAGCAACCAATACATTAATAAACATTATATCAAGATTTATTTCATAAGAACACACTTAATAAAATACCACAATATAATGAGGCCTTGTATCATTTCTATATTTGGTTCATAGTGCACTAAAAAGAAAAATCGGTTCAGCATAATTTTTAATAAAGTAAATATATTTTCTTTAATATTTTTGGATCTTCTAATATTGCACCAGATAAACTATGGATATAAATAAGAAATATTTGAGCTATAAATCCCATAATGGATTCAATCAATTCCCAACATGATGATTTTAAAATATGTGAGTCAGTATGAATATCATGGTCAAATAAGTGGTATGACAATAATAACCATGAATATCGGCACATGATATATGTTGATAACATATAGATAATAGGGGAATGTGAAAACAATATAAAACATGACAACATTTGAATTCTGGAATAATATCTACGAGAAAATCATGTTGTATATAGAGCCCTATCAAGTTTTAGGTCCACTGCATCATCCTATACATTAAATGTAATGAGACTAAAACATTACCTAATGAATTGGATGAATATATCATTATAGTCCAAACAATCGTAATCAAATCATGTACATGCATAACTGTTCTGTATAGATCTTACAACATAAGAAAATATTTCATATATTTTAACCCCATGATTAAGGAGTGTGGGCTACATAAAAGGAATTATTCCATCAATTAAGGATAGGTATATATATATGTGAATACTTTTGATTGTAAATGGGGATGCATATTAACTTCACAATTGCTTATAATTGAAAATTATATGATAATTTTGATAGCATAATGATTGAAAATGAAGATTCATGGAAGGGTTTAATGAGAGATAAAAGAGTTTATTATCAATTTTATATTATATGTACAATAAGATGTATGTGTTTAAACATATACCAACATGTCAAACTAGAAATATAAAGGTATAATATATCTATGGTACTTCAATAAAGAGGATGAGAGGATTCCATACCCCGACTAAGAATTTCTAAAAGCATGGGAGAGATCATTAAGATTTTAGGGGATCCTTTTGATGGATTTAGAGAATGATAGGAATAGTAAATGTAGGATTACTGGGCTTTTACCGAAGTATAAGAGGTGGATGGGTTTCATAATATATCAAAACATAGAGGGATTATTTATTAATTTCTAAACATAGGTTTTGGACTTTATATAATAAATTAATCCAAACCACAAAGAATACCATTTTTCCCATGTTTTTTACCAAAGAGGATTTTATTTAATTATTTTACATTTACAATAACGATGATCAATAAAATAAGGCCCTTAGTGATGTGAATGCAAGTCAAGTCCATAATGAATTGACTTTGAAACCATAAATTATAAAAAAAATTAGAGGGTTTATTAAGGGATTACAAAATACATCATAAAAAATACTAATTTATTTCAAAGAGAAACATAATTTTTATCATTGACACTATTTATAGTATTTATTACATTACATTTGGGATATTATGATGTCACAATACACAACATATATTTATACCATATTTATTTCAGTCCCAAAAATTCATTTTTCCTAAAAATTTATGAAAAATACACAATTATCTATTTTTTATGTGCTTATTTAAAAAATAAAATTATTTTATCCAAATAATTTTTATTTTTTTTAATTTTAAATTTTAAATCAAAGTCTTTATTTAGTAAAAAATATACTGTTTTTTAACAATGATAGTTTTCTAACCATAATAAAAATTACATTTAGATTTATAATATTATTTTATCATTTTATTTAATTAATATTTGTAATTAATTTTTTTATGAATATAAAATTTAAAAAATACATTATTCAATTTAAAAAAAAGTGTTTGTATGGAACCTAAATATTTTCGAAATTTTCATTTTTTCATCACATAAAAATCAAATTTTATTCAAAATTATTATTTAATCATTATAATAACATAATAATTATAATAATTATAATAATTATTAAATTAGAAATAAAAAATATTAACTCAGAATATTTGGGTCTAGATAACTATTCTTTTATTACACTAAGGAACACCTAATGGGTAAGGTGAGAAATTTTATGATTTTTGTGGGGTAGATTTGGGATCATTGTTTGGGTTCTGATCTCAATGAGATTGATCATCTCTCATAAAATGTTTTGATCATGATTTAGACATTCAATCTTATCTTAAACCACATCAATGGAAAATCCATGTGGTTCTATCTTCCTCGAGATTTCTAATAAATAGGCATCATATGTTATAATCCTACTGGCTGAGAGCATCTCCTCTTTTATTATGTCAATTGGATTTATCGTAACTATATATATATTAATAATAAACTAAATATATATTGTCTATAATATTAGTGGCCCTAATTATTAACTATCTTATGAATTCTATATGAAATAACTAAAAATGGAAAAAAAATACTCCATGAATTTTCTATAACTACATTATATTATAAGTAATTTATTCATTTTAATTGGGAATTTTATTTATAAAAAATTAGAAAATTAAATTATTCACCCATTCCGAAATTTCAAAATTTAAATTTAAATTTCATACAACAAAATTGATGATAGAACATTCTCTCATTAACTCGTCCAGGTCCAATGTCACTTACCAAAACATGTGGTTCTATCAAAACACATTTATTAGTTCTGTTTTCTTATTTCATTGTAATTTCTCTCTATGATATAAGATCTTCATATACTAATTCTCAAATCAATGAACATTATCAAATGGTTCAAAATCTGGAGTCAGTACATGTTATGGGTCTGATATGTACCTCTTCAAGAGGTATTCCTGAAACACATAATGTATTTAAGAATTTATAGGTGGTAGTTCTCGTAGATAGGCAGTTTATCTAAAGTATTCGAGGTTCTAAAATTAGATAAGGTAAATTTGAATTTGATTTAATTACATTTAATACTAATTAATTTTCTCCATGATGAAATATGAAGGAACACATAATCCCAAACATCAAACATTTGGTCTCATAAATATTAGTCATTATACCTTTTAAATTGACGTTGTATGGATTTTGTATAGTTTTGAATGGTTCCAAACTTCTCATATTTTTTTAGATAATATCAAGTCCCATCAACATTCACTCCCCAAATTCATCCTAGCATATCTTTTCATGAAACCTATTCCTATAAAAATACTCATAATTTTCCATTTAAATACTTTAATGGAAACAATTTTTATATGATAACTCCACTATATAATGTTTTTTATCCCAACATCATTGGAAATTAGTCGAACATGGAATTGGAATTTTCCTTACATATTGAGTCATTTATTCATACTGAGCATCATTATGATGGCGATTTGATGTGTTGATTATAGTTCTATATACAACTCTTTCTAAATGCTTCTCCAAAAAATCATGGTAAACCATGGATATCAATCAGATTTAGTGTAGAGTGGAACTCCATGTAATCTTACAACTTCTCTTATGTTTATCATGACTAGTTATTCAAGAGATAAATCTTCCATAATGTAAATGAAATTTTATTACATTCTAAGGTGTTAAACTACAACCTCTATAGAATTATTTACATTAGTGGTATTAAGAATCCTATAACAAAATCCATGGTTATGATTTCATATTTTTATTTTGGTATGGGGAATGGTTTTATAATACACATAGACTTTAATTATTCATCCTTGACTTGTTGGAATACAAATGATCATGATAAAAATTCTACAATCTCCCTCTTCATGTCCCCACCCAAAATGGTTTTCTAAATTCTATACATATCTTAGTGATTCTTATATGAGTATAGATTGATGAAATATGTGCATTATCCATAATGTCACTCTTTTATTGAAGCATTGATTAGAAAAAATCTAGGTTTGAAACCTTATAATTCCATTTAAACAATGTTCAACACTAAAAATATTCACTAACATTACTTGTGGAACCACATCATATTTCTAAGAATCTTTGATCCTCTAAAGAATAAATGGTTGAGAAGTTATATAATAATGGTAGGATGAATATCCTCTTATGATTCCCATGTACATCCTTTATGTGTCCAAAATGATTAGACCCCATGTATTCCTCATCTTGGATTGGGTTATGGGACTCTGTATACTCATATAATCCTCAAATTTATTTAGTTTCACAAGTTTATAGTGGATATAAAAATCATAATCCTTGACCATCACTAACCACATCCATTATAGAATACTGAATAGATTTAGAAGGATATATATTTTAGGATTTTGTGATCAATACATATGTTAAACTTTTACACATTTTGGTAATGTTATGAAATCATTTTCATGAATATAAATTCATCCAATTCTATATCATGTGTTTAATTGTTATACTCATGGATCATTAATTAGTGAGTGGAATATGCTATCACTATAAAATCTTGCACGAGTAGACAATAAAAAATGTTTTGGAAGAATTATTGTAGATTATAAATCCATCCCGATTTTTTTGTCATGGATCTTGATATTTTTTGAAATTATTGTTTCAAATAAATTTAATGTTTTTTATTTTTTTCACAATACACTACATTGTGGTTAGCTTCCATTATATGTAATACTAAATTTAGCATTAGATTTTAAACGAAATATGAAATACTATTAAAATATTATTATTATTCCTACCTAACAATTTTAATGGTGAGTAGGAATAATATTAATCCAAATTATAAAATATAGTTTACACATGTATTCTTTGGTGACCTGTTAATTAGAAATAAAAATTAAAAGCATAGGAATATAAAGTAAATAATTTAGGAATAAACTATTCTTATACATAGAAGTGTATTTTAAATTAATAAATTAAGAAAATTATTTTTGAAGGATTAAAATTATCAATTTTATATATTATAAATTCAATATTATTTTGGATATTAATAATATGTTTTATCTAAAAAGGAAATAAGAATAAATCAATTATTACTTTTGAAATGGTATTTTTCTATTGAACTTTTTTGTCAACTCTTTTACAGTTATTATAAAATTATTTTTTGGAATATTTAGAATTTATATTTTAAAAAATAATCATAATTGTTTAATAATAATTTCAAAATTTTCTTAGGGTGAATTTTTCTGAAAAGATTCATTTTTTATGAATAGTAAAAGGAATGTTATTTAAAAAAATCCTTTTCATTTTAAAAATTTTCCGATGATAAATTGTATTATAATTTTTTTAAAGTATAATTATATAAATTAAATATCTATTAATGAAATTTAGTTTATTGTAGTAATTTTAAATATGAATTTTTATATTAAATATTTGTAATCTTTTCAACGTTTTCTCTTGGAAAATGTGTTTTCTCGTCGCATCTACCATATTAATTTTTAAATATAATTTTTAAAATTATTTGAATTGAATTTGTAAAACTTTATTCCATATTTTTAATTAGAATAATTTATATTATCTAATAATATAAAATATTTTGTTGAAAAAAATGAAAATCAAAAACAAAAAAAATTAATTATCATGAATAAAGATATAATGTGTATATTGGGGGTTAAACTTAAAAAAATGATTGTTAATATGAAATAGAAATTTTATAATCCAATTCTATGCTAAAATTTAGGCCCTATAATATCTAATTATTTACAATAATTTATTTTTATCCATGTTTAAAGATAAAAATGTCAGTACCCCTTTTTATTTTTTGAAAATTACATTTGTGACACGTATCTCACTTCTAAAAGATCACCCACTATTCTCTCAACTGAAACCTTTATACCATTTTGGTTTTTCCGTTACCTACCTAAATAACATCCAAATTTCTATAATATAAATCTGTAACCTATATATTTTTTATAAATCCTACATTGAATGTATTTTTGTGAAAACTTAAGGAGGTTACCTATAGATGAGTTAATATTCGTCAATAAGTGCTTTTAATTTATTTATTCTTCCCAATACATAAATTATTATTAAAAAATGATTATATGAATACCCATATACCATACACATACTTAAATGATTTAATATTATTTTAATTACATAGAACAATCTCCATTTTCATAATACCAAATCATCATTTGTGTGTAAATGTACTACCACATCACGAACCTATGTTATTATTTTCTCTATATTTTCTCTCAGAATTAGGTAGGATGATGGATATAAATAATATATATTTTATTTATTATACATAATTATAATAAGTAATAATTAAGTAATATATTCCTTTTTATTGTACAATATTTATGGTATTCGATAATGTTGTTCGTGTGTCTGGTGAACTAACGCCTTGTAAAGGATTGAGATTTGTTTAAACTGTCTCTTTATATGGAGGATAATAATGATAAATATAATAATTATATACTATATAACTAAAATAATTATGATACTAATCAAATTATTATTATTCTAACAAAATAATAAATCATTTTTTTCATTTATGCTTTCACTCACTAATAGAATATAATTTTATTTGATTACGTGTGGACTACTACCATCGTGAAGTATTGTAACTCCATTTTCATTTCTCCACCTCATGGATGATATGAATATTTAAATTTTAGAAAAATAATATGGAAATTAAGATATTATAATCATTATTAGATTATAATATATTACTTACCTCCTTTCCATAATGATCATTGTAAAATTGAAATGTTACTCTTGTATACATACAACATACCGTCTCTATAATCATAATGTAACTAACTTATCACAACCATACTTAATGGTTGGTATTTAAATTTTAATTGATTTGATGATATGATAATTATTTATTGATTTTTATTCTATATATGATGGATCTATGATCAAATAAAAAGGACCTAAAATAAAAAATCAAAACATATAAGAAAAATAAGGTAGTTATTACCAGAAACAAGACTCTAACATGTAATTGTTAATGAATGAGTAACAAAATAACATTAGTAAATAATATATCATATGATATATATAATTTTGGTTTTATATTAGATTTATCATAAAATTATATTTATTATATCATATCTTTGAACATGTATTACAGATGTTGAGACTTGCAGTAAGGGATTTATAGTCTCTCTTTTATCTCTAAGAGATATATGAAAATTTTCCAATGGTTTAATTGATTTCTTGTATATACCACCCATTTTAAATGTTATGTCATGAATTTAATAATTTTCATGATATTTTAGTTTTCATTTTATGTTATGCCTAACTAGGGCGTATGATTCCAAATATTACTAAAGTGGTTATGAAAGATGTTGAAATTTTAAAAAATTGACATTATATTTCATAATGATTATGATAGAAACACCAAGAATAAAAGGGATTATAAAATCCGGATACCTTATGATATATTATTAATTTTAAATAAATTCAATATATTCTATATCTTTCAATTTTCTCAAACCATTTATTATCTTTTGTTACACGCATAATCAAGTTTCTTCAACAGCATGCGTTATACTCATGGCCAAGTTTTACCAAATAATTATATACTGTAAATATTATTATTTAATATGAAAGTTATTACCTAGCTATTTTAACCGCGGGTATTAATATAATTAAATTAATCATGAAAATATATATTTTTCCAAATTTTATTAGATATATATTATTTTAAAATAAAAAAATAATTAGTTAAAATAAAAGGAATTTTTTTCAATTTTTTTCTAAAAGAAAATTTAATCATTATTGGAAAACAGAAACCAAAATTAATTGTTTTCATTTTTTGGAGATGTTAATTTAAAATATAAGAATAAAATCGAACCAGAATACCAAAATTATTTTCGAGTGATTTTATAGGATTTTTATTTGAAGTTTCATTTCTTAATTAATAGTAATAAATACTGGATTTTAATTAAAAATTTTATTTTCATTTACAAAATTTTAATGTTAAATTTTATTTTTTAATTATTTTAATGTTAAAAATATTTCAATTATAAATATTGTATTACAATTTTTTTAATTTAAACTTTTTCATATTTAATATACGGGTATAAAAAATGATATGTTTTGAATACTTTATCTTTAAAAGCACGCTTTCTTGTCCCATATACGGGTTTAAATTTAAACTAAAAGTTTTCACTTATGTGTATTGAGTCTATAAAAATTTATTCCTATTTGGAATTAGAATAATTTATAATGTCTAATTTTTTTATCATATTTTTCAAACCAAATGATAATAGAAAATTGCTAAAATAAATTATTCTGATCCAGAAGAAAATGAGTTTACATGGTAGTTAAACATAGAATATAAGTTTTAAAAGTGAAACAAAACATGTAAAAACTCATTTGGAAGAAATATTTAGAACCTATAACTTATAGTGTTTATAATTAAATATTATGTTTATCTATATACAAGAATTATAATTCTTTTGGGACTCACTCTTTCAAAAAATATCATGTGTTCCACTCACCACACATGTAATAGACTACCACATATCAACTCATGTTCACACATTAAAACCAATTTTGATCAGCCAATAAATTCAAAAATAACTCCCCAAAATTTATATACTCTAAATTGAATTCTTATTTTTTTCATAAATCCATCCTATGAAGGCTTTATTGCAAACATAAGGAGTATACCTAAAGAAGAGGTAATGTTCTTCAATCGTCATCTTTATTTTACTTATTTCCCCACACACATAAATTTTTTTATACCATAATGATATTATATAATAACTATATTCCATAAAATGAGATGTTTTTATAATAATGTAATGTCCAATATCCCTTCCCTCTACCATGAAATGGGATATGAAATCACTATTTGCGTCTATAGAAGACTACCACCTTGAAAAATAATGTCACTCATGTTTCCTTTTCAGCCTCTCATGGTATAATTATATGATGGATCTAAATTATATATTTATACATATGGTATTCATAATATATTTATAAATATTAAGAACTATTTCACATATATTGATTTATCTTCCATTATCTAAGAGACCTGATAATGTTTCCCATGTGTACAGTGAACTATCACCTCATGAAGCGATATGATTCACCTTTCACTAAAGCTTCACAATGAAGGTGATAAATATTATGTTAATAATTATCTCTAATAAAAATTAAATAATTATGATATTCATGAAATATATATCAATATGTAAATATAATATATATATATATATATATAATTTTATTTATTTTCTTTATTTTCTTTTCACTCACATGAATATGATTAATCGTTAGCGTACGTGTATACTACGACCTTAACGAAGTAATGTGACTTTGTTATCATCACAAAACAACATTGATGAAATATATAAGTATATGAAATGGTATATCTGATATTATTATAATTCCTTAAATATTATATGTCACTTACCTTCATTCTATATTGATCATCAAAAAATGGTTATATAGCTCATGCATACATGTGACCTACTTTATCCATGATTGTAGCATAAATCATTTTTTATAACCATAATTCGTTATTGGTTTCAAAAGTAAAACTTATTTAAAAATATGTTAGTAATTTCATGATTATATACATTTATATGATATAACTATATTATATGGGGTGTAATAGGAACTTCCACAAAAAATCATGTATGAGAAAACCAGGCAATTAAAACCTGAAATAATGAAATTAATGAATGATACTTAACAAATGAATACTAATTTTTTGTAAAAGTATAATATATGATTTAATAATTTTTAAAATATTTCATTAATAGGTTAATAGAATTATTAAACCCACCATACATGAGGATACATAAGGTTAATCTAAAATGAAGCATAAGATAAGAGTTTTCATCTCAATTTTATTCATTGAGGCATATTGTAATGTTATAAACCTAGTTTAATTTATATGGTATATTTAATATCCCATTTACATTTATTATCATGAATAATTCATTGATCATGTAATTTCACGTTTAAATTTGAATTAAATAGTCAATATATATTTGAATATATTGTCATCAAGTGGTAAATAACTTCCATTACTCATTTTCTTTTAATTTAGTTATATTACTTCTTTGTTATCATTAATAATTTATGATTATGTGTATAATGAATTTTTATTACCTATTTTTATATTTAAACGTGATTATTATGTATTTATGAATCATTCACATGATTTATTGGTGGATTAATTATCAGATCAATGTTATGATCATTTTATAGTTTATATCAAAATCTCAATTTAATCAACATTGTTTTTTATTTAATTTCCATTAAAGGAAATCATTTTTTCATTGTTTAATAAATAATTTAATTTTATTATTACATAGTTATTAAATATCATATTCACGTGATAGTACTATTTTTCCATTCTTTGTTAGACAAAATCATTGTGAAAATGTTTTAACAAAATATATCCTCATTTCTCTTTTTTATGGGAAATCTCTTTTACTACAAAATTTTCTTTTCTAAAAAATATTAAATATTATTTATTTAATATTTTAAAAATATTTATTTTATTAAATATTTACCCATTTATTATTTTTAAAATTTTCTTTCAAAATAACTATATAATATCTTTTGAACAAGGTAATTTTCAATCATTTTTACCCTGAAAAGGAATTTTTTTATGTCATGTATGGAATTAAAAAAAATCATAATCATAATTTATTTAAATATTCCATTGATAATTTCAAAGTTTCGTTTTTAATATATTTTTTATAAGATATTTTCAAAATAACATATTTTTAAAATTTATTTGATGACTAAATTGATATTATCCTGAAGAATGATTTTATGGAAATTTTTATAGTTATTTTATTCATTAATTATAGGAACCCTTTATTATTAATAAAATTGGTTAATTTTATTTCTATCCATATTCATTTCATGGTTTTTAATGATTTTTTTTTCCAAGGAAACTATTGGATTTAACTTCTATAATTCAATTTTGTAGTCAATAACATTCCCATAAAATTTTATATTTTCTCTGTTTAATGAATATTAAATTATATGTAAATATCCATATTATTTATTGTGGATTTATTATTTTCCAAAACTATATAAAATTTTTAAAACATATCTTTATATCGATATTCATTTTATTATCTATGTAAGTATTTATATATAATCATTTTTAATCAATATTGGTATTTGATAAGTAAAATTATTTATAAATTAAATCATATATTCAATATATGAGGAATAGAGTGGAATTAGTAACAAGGGTGGGACCAGTTATTGACTGCTACTCGATGCATAGATAGACTAGCGGGATGAATCGGTTGTCTAGCATTAGTTAGATGGGTTTCTACTCATCAGTTTTTGACAGTACTGAGAATATATCATGAAAATAAAGGAATGATGTTCTTATGGAATATGACATCAAGTATTTAATAATTATGTTCTTTCATAATTATTTAATTACAATCTAATAAAATTTAATTGTGGAATCATCTTTGGATCCATATCATTCTCAGTTACGAGTTAAATTTCATGTGTTTTCTATTATTTACCCTAACCTATATATATTTCATTATCATTTTATTTCAGTGGAATTTATTCTCATATATTTATCCTATCATATTGATTTCCTCATTATCCTATTATTTAAATGGAATGTGTGAATGGTTACTTACCTTTCCATGTTGATTATACTCATTGATCAATTATTGTTTTTTATGAACATAACCCTTCCCGGTCATTTTATGTCACCCTTATTTTTTTTCCTTTCCCCAATATTAAATTATGTTTACAGTGACATATATTAAAGGACATACTAGATAGAATTTATTTTTTCATAAAAAACAATTAACGTTCAATTTTATATTTCAAATATAATTAAATACTCGTTTATGTATCTAGTTTACTAATGATACCAATATATTTAGTCCTTTATGATTCAATACCTTTTATCTTATTCCAATGTAATTATAGAGGTCACCATTATCGGGAATTTGGGTTTTAGATCACTATTGTTAGTATCATATAATTGTTAGTAGAAACCATGGAATCATGATTTGAAAAACATATATTAGGTAAAATAATCCTGTGATATTTATAGAATATTTTCATAATGTTTTAGAAAGATATATATCATGTGGATTATATTTTCAATACATCTAGTTCTAGATACCAAATTTTTATGTGGTTCTTGGTAAAATATACCTATTGGTACTAATTCTGAGTATGGAAAATTTTGATTAACATGTTTATAGCCTTTTACAAAACAATAAGCCCTATTGAGAACTTATTTTGACACTCCCTGGGCATATCCATTGGATAATTCACATTTATTTCACAATCCATTATGAATGATTTTAATATATAATGATAAATCATACCATTGGTTGAACCTAAGATGTCGTAGATTGAAATTAGTTTTTCATGATTTATACATCAAATAAATTAGTATATGGGTGTCCCAAAATAATTATTATTACTTACATTATCATCTTGGTTTTAGTTAATGATTGGGTCCTACTGAAAGTTTGATAACATTGAACATGATTAACAAGGTGCTGATAATGATAAAAAAAAAGAGATTATGATTATAGTCAAAGGACTCGTATTTATAAATAATCATTTTTCATAAGACTTGATTAACAAAATATACCTTAAAAACTCCAAAACTCACAAAATAAGTGAGGGACAGGGATTTCTAAGAGCTAGAGTGGTGGAGACCATTGGGAAAAGAAGCATTGATTTCTGTAATGTTAGGTATGTGGATAGAGACATTTAGGAAAGTGTATCAAAGGATATATGAAATGATTTATATTTTGAAAAAGTGAAAATAATGAAACTAATTTCGAAGGAATAATGAAGAGTATAATGTAATGAAACAAATACCGTATTAAGGATTTATTTATTGTTCATTATCTTAAATGTGGGGAACATAGAAATTATCCAAGTCAATTCCCTCTTAAAAAAGGTACCCCTTAAAAATTGGAAGAACCTTAGTGGAAATAAGATGGATGAGGTATTTACATATTGTTTTTTCAAGAATTAAATTTTGGAATCATTTTACCAATATTATTTTTATTAAAATAACCATGAAACATTTGAGGATTCTATTCACTTTTCAGATCAATCATGTATTAATTAATATAATCTTTTTGGATACCATAATTGGTAAAAAATTATATGATTAAACATATGTTCCAATTCACAAATACCACTTTTAGGTATTATATGGTAGAAATGTCCCAATATTAAGGATAATTTGGGAGATATTTGGGTCAAAATATGTTTTAGTTAAGAAATTTATTTTATGAATAATGCCTTTATATTTTTTAGGCGTAAGTTTAAAGGTATTGATAACCATTAGGAATAATATAACCATTAATGAAATCTTAATAATCATAAAATAAAATTATTAGTGCTTATTAAAAACAATTGTATTGAAAACCTTAGTAAAAAGGTTATTTAATGATTTTTTTTTATTTCAAGTATCACTACAATCATTGTTTTGGGAAAAATATAATAATTAAATTAATATTGTTTTGAAAAAGAAAAATATTTATGTTGGGTGGAAAATCATTGTGTCCAGAAATGTTGTGGTTCTTTAATCCATGTCATAATGATGATAATAATTTAGCGCTTACCACTAGCCTATGTGATGCCCTGATTAACATGTTATTAGTTAAACAATTTAAAAAATAAACACTAATTTTGAACTAGTAGTCTACATTTTGAGTTTCAGAGACTAAATAATTTGATGAATTTTTCTAACCATATTATAGTGGTAAAATATTTTGAGAAATATTTAATGATGTTTCACTCTTTGATGGGTCATATGATCCTTTAAATGTCATTTTTAGTGCTCCAGACATAAAAAAATATATTTTTATATTTTTTTTCTTGTAGTACGATATAGAGTCACAAAAAAGTTTGAAATTATTTTTATAGAAACTTTTCAAGTAAATATATCTCATTATATTCATATTTAGTAAAATAATTCCTCAACATTAGTAAAATTACCTTAAAAAAATGTTACCCTATTAAAATAATAATTGTGGAATTATATGGTCTTTTAAATCATCATAAATTTTTAGTTTGGTGCCTCTTAACATTCAATTAATCATTCACTTTCCTAAGATCAATAAACTCAAGCACTTTATATAAATATTTTTTATTTTCTTCCATGTCCATATATTCAAATTATACCAATTTTATCTTAAATTAAAACATATATATAGGTTAGTCCATATGGCCTTTATAAATCTCATTCTCTATTTTTAGGAGAATATTTTATTTAAGTCCTGTATGTTTTGGTTTTATAAAAAATTCTATTTACAAATGTCAAAACCTTGAAATATGTGATTAAGATTAAATTTCTAGGACAAAATTTTTTTAATGATTGGATAATGTATAACAACAAAATTTTAAAATATGATATACATATTAAATAAATATTATGACATGAAAAACCAAACATATAAGAGAATATAAAACAATGAGATATTAAAATATATTTAATATTTTCAATAAATTAAATATATATTATAATTTTCAATGCACATAATATTGAGTTTACCATTCATTATAAGAAAAATTAAGTTTCTTCAATAGAATTCATTACACGTAAGATCGAGTCTTCTCAAATAAAAAAATGCTATATTTAATATTATTTAATATAATAGTTACTTCCTAGCCACTAGATTTTATGGTATGATTAATATTAACTAAATTATGAAAATATAGAGTTCGTTTATGCTTATTAGAAACATATTGTCTGTAAATAAAAAAATAATCATTTAAATTTAGAATAAATGTTTTCAAAAAATAGTATTTTTTTCTAAAAGGTGGTTTAATCATACTTGGAAAATATAATATTAAATAAATATTTAAAATATTTAGAAAAATTATTTAAAAAAACATTTGTTTTTCATTTAGAAAAAAACTTATCATACTGTTTTCAACTATTTTTTTGAGATGTTTAATTTTTTTAGGAGTAGGGAAAAATAATAGATTTTAATTAAAAATTATCTTCTTCTCTATAAAAGTAAAAAAAATTATTATATTTTTAATTTATTTTATAGTAAAAATAGTAAAATTATATATCTATTAGTCAAATTTAGGTTACTCGAATCATGATCATATTTAATTTAGATAAAAACATTTTTATCTTTTTACTATTTTATCTTTAAAAACACGCTTTCTCATCAGGGCTATTGGGATAATTATAAACTAAATTTTTTTACATCATTGTGAGGAATTTGGAAAAATAGATTCTATATTTGTAATCAGAATAATTTAAGATATATAATTATTTAAAAATAATTTTTTTCCAAAATTATTAGTTAAAATAGAAAATATTAATTTTATTGATTAAGGTAAAAACAAGTTTACATAGTGGTTAATAATATAAAATATGGACTAAAAATGACCCCAAACATATTAAAAACCACATTTTTCTAATATATTTTAATATTATTGTAAAGACCCAGAAATTTCAGGGAAATTTTTTTTCTTAATTTTCTTTGGAATTTTACAAGAATGCAGTTTCTGACGGCGCCTGATTTCGAGGCCCGGTGTGCCTGAAATTAATTTCCGAAGTTTGGCTCGGGTACGTTCAGTGAACGAGCGAGCGAGAATTTCTATCATTTGAACCGGTGCCCAGAATCGAATTATGAGGCACCGATGGAACCACAGTGCCAGTAATTTCTTAAGAACGCCATTTCCAGAGTTTCATTTCTCCGAGAGAAGATGATAAAAATTGTGGAAGTTTAATTTATAACTTATCTACAATTTTTATTTTCTTGTTAAGTAGATTAAGTGTTATGTTACAACACTTGACACTCTCTTAAGTGGTTTTAACCTATGTAAGGGAGTTAGGGGTGGGACCCACTTTGAGTTAACCACCCATGGAAGGATTTTAGGTGAGGTGGGGGCCACACGAACCCCACCCCTTCACTTTTCCCATAACCCCCTAACTCCCTCTTTATTTTGAAACTCCTCACCTCCCTCGTTATTTTGAAACTCCTCACCTCCCTCTTTATTTTGAAACTCTTCAACTCCCTCTTTATTTTTGAAACTCCTTCTCACCCTCTCTCCCTCACAACTCATCCCAACTAGCACTTAAATTAAGTTATTGAAACTCTTAATCAATTAAGTGTTTGAATTTTGAACTTACAATGCATGGCATGATTAAAATAAAATATGGGGAAACCTTCTTATATTTGGAGGTTGAATTGTGGTGGGAGGATTTTTGAGAAAGAGCCTTTGTGTGATAGAAGAAGGAAGCTCTTTCTTCGTTGAAGAACGTCCTCCTCTCCGTGAAGAACGGTTCTTCTCCGATTAAGAACATCGATCCCTCAACTTAGAACGACTCGGTGATCACGGTTCTTCAGCCTCTTTTTCCTCCACGGCAAGGGAGAAGACACTGACGTAGGGAACTCTCCAACGACAATGCGCCTTCCTTCTTCATCTCCGCAACAAGTGAGGAGACGTCATTTTCTCCTCGGACGTACCCCAACATCCATGGAATCGACGTCTGATCTCCGCGACGTCGTTCTCCGCGACACCGTTCTCCGTGACGCCCGACGTGCGACGTCAAATATCCAAGTAGGGGTTTGTTGTTTCTTTATTTAATTATTTTCCGTTCTGGGTTCTAGCATGACAAACTTGAGGATGAACGATTAAGTGTTATCGTCTAACGAGAGGGGGACCGGACCGCACAAACACGGCCGAACCCCCCTCCTTGTTTCTTGAATGTTTCTTGCGGATGAAACGAGATAGCGTGGTGTCGTCGCACCATGCGGGAATCACACGGAAATTATTGCGCGGTGTTGTCGCGCCGCGCCCTGGAAAGAATTATCATGAACGCGACGCCGTCGTGCCGCGTCGAAGGAAACCGAAGACGTCGCGGCCGGAGCGGGGCCGCGGCGGAGGGGCGCGGTGCCGTCGCACCGTGCCGGATGACGAAGCCCGCGGCCGGTTCCGGGCCGCGGCAGATCGTGATGACCGGCGGCCAGCCGGGCCGCCGGTGCCGGAAGACGGAAGAGGACCGGCCCTTGCCGGTCCTGTTGACAAGAAGCCGGCCGGCCAGGTCGGGCCGGCCGGGTTGGTGGAAACCGGGGGAATTTAATTCCCATGGGCAGTTATTTGGCCCCCCATTATGAGGGGTGCCGGTTTCAGAAAGGGGGGGCAGGCGGCCCCCCGTTTCCAGCAAGTTCGGCCTTCGGCCGAGCTGGCAGCGCGCCCAGCGTGCTGCCTTGCACCGAACCGGCGCGCCTGGCCGGTTCACCGGGCCGGGCCGCGCCGGGCAGTGCCGGGCCGGTTCGACCCCGTCCAGGGCGGGTCGACCCGGTTCGGGCCATCCGGGGGGTCTCGGGCCGGGCCGGCCCGGGCCCGAAACCCCCGTTACCGAGCGATTTGGTCAAATGCCCGTATCTTGGGCTACGGGCCTTCAAACGACTCGCCGTCAGCGGCAACGCGATCCTTGGATCGAGACGGTCGTTTCGGTATACTATACTCAAGGTGCACCTTCCTTTTCGGGAGCCTACGTGGTTAAAACTTCATAGTTAAGTGTGCTTGGCCTAGAGTAGTGATCAGGATGGGTGACCTCCTGGGAAGTTTCCCAGGGTGGGTTTGAGAAGGAAAGGCCAATAACTAACAGACCGGGCGTCCGATTTACGCGCCGTCTGTTTCGTTGAATTCCTCTAAGTGAGATGGATCTTTTGGCTTACTCCGCTCGAGGTTTGGATGCCGACGGAGTGCGGTCGGGTTGGATCGCACCGAAATCCAACCGGGCCCCTGGAACGAAAAAGTCAATAACTCTCAGATCGAGCGTCCGATTGACGCGCCGTCTGTTGCGTTGAGTTCCTGTTGACGATACGGAACTTTTGGCATCCTCCGCCCGAGTTTTGGATGCAGATGGATAGTGGCCGGGTTGGATCGCACCGAAATCCAACCGGGCCCCTAGAACGGAAAAGCTGATACCTTCCTGACAGAACGTCCGTTTGACGAACCGTCAGCGGCGTTGGTGATATCGTTGAGAAACGGTCCCTATGAGTATACCCTTTGAGAGTTCGGGGTACAGATGAGATACGTCCGGGTTTGGTTCGCTCACGAAACCAACTGGGCCCCTGTGACAAAAAGGCTAATAACTCACAGACCGGACGTCCGATTGACACACCGTCTGTTGTGTTGAGACCCCTGTGACGAGGCGGTCCTTTGAGATACTTCTTCGTGGGACTTTGAGATACTTGGAGTATTGGCCTGTAGCTCGTGGAGCGGACCCTCCCAGTGACGAGCGTGCGGAATACAGAGACCGTGTAACTGGCTGAGACCTGACGACTGCTTGACCGACTCGACTTGGAGTGAGTCGACAAGCCCAGTGGACGGAGCACTACTTTCTGAGGTGCAGAACCATGGCGGACAGAGCACTACCTGTGTGATAGTGCAGACCCGCAGTACTCGTCCGGAGAGTACCTCAGCAGGCTACTAGTGGGTGTGCACTACTCTGTTTGGGTGACATACCTCGGCGGGAAGCACTACTATGTCTGGGTGGCTGACCCG
This sequence comes from Viscum album, assembly GCA_963277665.1. Lineage (NCBI taxonomy): Eukaryota > Viridiplantae > Streptophyta > Magnoliopsida > Santalales > Viscaceae > Viscum > Viscum album. Next base: position 422,613,597 of record OY728148.1, read on the forward strand.
AGGTACTCGACAGGAGGAGTACTTCAGCAGTCTTAGGTTAGTGAGCAGTACCTCGGAGTCATGACAGGACCACAGTACACTCCAGAGACGGAGCTCTTCAGCAGTTACGGTTTCGATAATGAAAATCCTGGTTTGAGCTGAGACTTTTGACCTTGTGTTTACCTCATGATTGAGATGGGTCACTTGATAACTTAGGTATATGTATGGGCATATACCTGGGTAGTAGTTATCCGTTGATTTCATAATCCTTGTGTATCCTCATGATTGAGATGGGTTACTTGATAACTTAGTTATATGTATGGGAATATACCTAAGTAGAGGTTATCTATTGAGATCTTCTATGTGGTTATCCTTTTTGGTTTTAGTGAGACCTTGAGGGTCTCGGGGTGCCTAATAAGTATCGTTATACTCACCCCTGCACGGGCTATGCCCGCACCTCGTTGTGTTGGTTGCACACGACGGCCAGTACTGACAGAGGCCGAGTGTTCGAGGACTGGATGGTACCTAGAGGTGGACTATACGACGAGACGGTACCTAGAGGTGGACGTGATGACGAGGCGGTACCCGGAGGTGGACCACTGGGCGGGACATACTCGGAGCGGATGGCGGGACCCGAGGAGCAGAGGAGCTGTCTGTACCCACCCTTCAGGTGGGATTTCCAGTGGACAGCTCGGCGTAGCAGCTTTACTTTTCAGTCGCTCTTTTCCCTTTCGATTTGTACTTTACAGTTGGGCTTGTATTTCCGACCCCTTTTTACTTTCTGCACTTACTGTTGTACTCAGTTTTTACATAGTGTTTACTTCTTCCACTTGTACTCTGTGTGATTGTTTACTTTACAAAGGCAATGCCTTCCCTTTTTACCGGGATTTACGCCTTGGTGCTAGTCGCCAGCCCCAGGCCTATGGAAGGTGGGCTTGGGGTAGTCACGACACGGGCCCCGAGGACGGGTCGTGACAAATTGGTATCAGAGGAGTTCGGTTCTACCGTAGAACTTATGGCTCTGACTTTTTCTTTCTGTGAAGCAATAGTGTTAAGAGTACCGAGTGTGGATTTCAGTTCAGGGAGTCCAGTGTTTGTGCGGGCGGCCTACGTATCCATACACCAGGACCCTGACAACTGATTTCCGACTTTGTGCCCGAAAACACTGATTGCGTGTGTGTTTTCAAAGGTTTTCCCTTAAAACAGCTCAAACTAGGTCAGCTCACCAGGTATAAACGTTTGTCTGTGTCACGATGTTTCTTTCAGGATGCCTTTTCATGGACGACCATCTAGAGCCCAGAGGGATGTGCGTGCTGATAGCCTGTCGAGCGACGAGGCTTCGGTACAGGGCCCTCTTGCAGTGGAGGCACCAGCGGTACTACTATCCGTTTGGCACCGATGCCACCAGCCCCAGCAGTAGAAGATGCACGACGCTTGAGCGCGCTGCATGAGTTCCAGCGCCAGAGGCCACCCAGGTTCCGGGGAGAGACGGACCCGCAGGCGGCTGAGGTTTGGCTGGAGGCTGTGGTGAGAGTCTTCTGGCTAGTGGGTACGCTGGAAGACTTCATGGTGATCTTTTCTGCCAGCCTCCTTCAGGTAGCAGCAGGCAGGTGGTGGAGCCACTTGTTTCAGTTTTGCGACGGGATGACCTTCGCATGGGAAGGGTCACCTGGCACGTGACTGTCCGACTCCTCGTACGATTGATCAGCGGGTGTTGGAGGAGCCACCAAGACAGAAGCAGCGGCGAGTGCCTGAGCAACAGCCGAGCAGTGGACAAGGAAGTAGAGCTCTGAGAGCAGGTGGATAGGAGAAGAACTAGTGGATACGTCCCTTGTACTTCTAGTTCCATTTTGCTATTGTATTCGTGTCTTGTACTATGATCTGCAATAATAAAAAGACACTTATCTTTGTTTTCTTTACTGTCCTTTTGTTTGGTTGATACTGAGTGGTCCCGGTTAAACTGTTGACTTGACCCTCACTTTCGAGATTTCAACTGGAGGGGACCCAGTGACCTCACACTGATGCCGACAGTGTGACTCGACCCTTGGAGGCGAGAGTGACAGTTGGATCTCTTGGTAGTTACGTCGAGGCCTTACGACGTCATCCATGGCATGAATGCATCATTAATGTCAGGATTGACTGTATTAGGCAAAGAATGTGGTTCATCCAGGGGATGAGACCAGATTTCTCTTATCGGCAAAGAAGAAATCATAGCAACTCTTGTGAGACTAAAGGAGGTGCAGTTCATCCAGGAGCGGATGAAGACTGCACAGTGCAGTAAGAAACAGGGAACCGATGCCAGTCATAGAAACTCGGGCGTGTTAAAATTTTCAAGAAGAGGAAGATTTAAATAAAGATGGTTCTGCGAAGCGGCAGACGTGGAGGCAGAGCTAGGAGAGAAGCATGAGGTGTTGTACATCTTAAACATGCTACAACCACCCGCGTTAGTTATCCCCGCCAAGATCATGGAGCTGGAGGGCGGTGGAAGAATGTGGCTGCTTGCGGTCAAGGAGTGTGACCCAATGGCTCTAAAAATGATTCAAGGGACAGTCTGTGTCCACTACTAGCTGTTGTAGTAACAGACGTCGATATGAATCATTCCTCACTTTCACAAATCTTGTTCCAGACCAAGAGTTTCTGGTAAGCCGTGTACTTGACCCTCACATCTGGAGATACCTTGGGAGGGGACTCGATAATCACACTTACGCCGACGGTGTGGTCAGACCCTCGAGGCGAGAGTTTCGGTTGGAATCTCTTGGTGACAACGTCGAGGCCTTAGGACGTTAGTTTGAGTATGGAATGGGCAATAACTGTTCATACTCAAATTGACAGTTTTAGGCAAACGTCGGGATGGGTTTTTCCTTGGTCGGTGAAAAAGGAAACTCCAGGTAGCGCAGGGTAACTCTTTCACAAGAGGGTGCGACCGATCACTCTTGAGTCGGTCAACCTTACCCTCGTGGAAGCAGTCGTTTGAGTTCCAGTTCTAACAGGAATTGGAAACCTCTGGAGTTTTAGGATGGCGACCACGTTCTTATACGGGTCTCACCTCGACGAGGTTTACGGAGATGTGGCCAAGGCGGCAAGTCATCTCCAAGGTTCAGCGGACCTTCTTAGGTCCCCAGCTGGGTAGGCAGGGTGGTTTACCGCTTGACCCATTCACCGCAGTTGCACCAGGTGCACACCGACTTCCACGTATCTCAACTTAGGAGATACGTGCTCGACCCTTCGCATACCATCGACCATGAGGAGCTGGACGATGGCGATGGGGTGTCTTTCACGGAAGTTCCAGTGGGGATCAAGGATCGACAGGAGGAGATCCTATGAGGAAGATCGATTCCTCGAGTGCAATTTCTTTGGCAGTACGGAACCTCCAGGTAAGCACATGGGAGCGGAAGGCTCAGATGCGTGCTCTGTACCGCTTTTGTGACCCGAGTTTGTGTTGAAGCTTTACGGGGACGTAATGCCCTGAGGTGGGAGTAATGTAAAAGACCCGGAAATTTCAAGGAAAATTTATTTCTTAATTTTCTTTGATATTTTACAAGAACGCTGTTTCTGACGGCGCCTGATTCCGAGGCCCGGTGTGCCCGAAATTAATTTCCGAAGTTTGGCTCAGGTACGTTTAGTGAACGAGCGAGCGGGAATTTCTATCTTTTGAACTGGTGCCCGGAATCGAATTCCGAGGGCACCGATGGAACCGCAGCGCCGGTAATTTCTTAAGAACGCCATTTCCGGAGTTGCGTTTATTCTAGATAAGATGATAAAAATTGTGGAAGTTTAATTTATAACTTATCTACAATTTTTATTTTCTTGTTAAGTTGATTAAGTGTTATGTTACAACACTTTACCCTCTCTTAAGTGGTTTTAACCTATGTAAGGGAGTTAGGGGTGGGAACCACTTGGAGTTAACCACCCATGGAAGGATTTAAGGTGATGTGGGGCCCACACGAACCCCACCCCTTCACTTTTCCCATAACCCCCTAACTCCCTCTTTATTTTGAAACTCCTCACCTCCCTCTTTATTTTGAAACTCCTCACCTCCCTCTTTATTTTGAAACTCCTCAACTCCCTCTTTATTTTTGAAACTCCTTCTCACCCTCTCTCCCTCATAACTCATTCCAACTAGCACTTAAATTAAGTTATTGAAACTCTTAATCAATTAAGTGTTTGAATTTTGAACTTACAATGCATGGCATGATTAAAATAATATAAGGGGAAACCTTCTTTTATTTGGAGGTTGAATTGTGGTGGGAGGATTTTTGAGAAAGAGCCTTTGTGTGATAGAAGAAGGAAGCTCCTTCTTCGTTGAAGAACGTCCTCCTCTCCGTGAAGAACGGTTCTTCTCCGATGAAGAACATCGATCCCTCAACTTAGAACGACTCGGGGATCACGGTTCTTCATCCTCTTTTTCCTCCACGGCAAGGGAGAAGACACCGACGTAGGGAACTCTCCAACGACAACGCGCCTTCCTTCTTCATCTCTGAAACAAGTGAGGAGACGTCGTTTTCTCCTCGGACGTACCCCAACATCCATGGAATTGACGTCCGATCTCCGCAACGTCGTTCTCCGCGACGCCGTTCTCCGCGACGCCCGACGTGCGACGTCAAATATCCAAGTAGGGGTTTGTTGTTGCTTTATTTAATTATTTTCCGTTCTTGGTTCTAGCATGACAAACTTGAGGATGAACGATTAAGTGTTATCGTCTAACGAGAGGGGGACCGGACCACACAAACACTGCCGAACCCCCCTCCTTGTTTCTTTAATGTTTCTTGCCGATGAAACGAGATAGCGTGGTGTCATCGCACCACGCGGGAATCACATGGAAATTATTGCGCAGCGCCGTCGCGCGGCACCGTGGAAAGAATTATCATGAACGCGACGCCATCGCGCCGCGTCGAGGGAAACCGAAGACGTCACGGCCGGAGCGGGGCCGCGGCGGAGGGGCGCGGTGTCGTCGCACCGCGCCGGATGACGAAGGCCGCGGCCGGTTCCGGGCTGCAGCGGATCGTGATGACCGGCGGCCAGCCGGGCCGCCGGTGCCGGAAGACAGAAGAGGACCGGCCCTTGCCGGTCCTGTTGACAAGAAGCCGGCCGGCCAGGTCGGGCCGGCCGGGTTGGTGGAAACCGGGGGAATTTAATTCCCCCGGGCAGTTATTTGGCCCCCCATTATATGGGGGGCCGGTTTCACAAAGGGGGGGCAGGCGGCCCTCCGTTTCCAGCGAGCTCGGCCTTCGGCCGAGCTGGCAGCTCGCCCAGGTCGCTGCCTTGCGCCGAACCGGAGCGCCTGGCCGGTTCACCGGGCCGGGCCGGGTCGACCCGGTTCGGGCCATCCGGGGGGGTCTCGGGCCGGGACGGCCCGGGCCCGAAACCCCCGTTACCGAGCGGTTTGGTCAAATGCACGTATCTTGGGCTACGGGCCTCCAAACGACTCGCCGTCAGCGGCAACGCGATCCTTGGATCGAGACGGTCGTTTCGGTATACTATACTCAAGGTGCACCTTCCATTTCGGGAGCCTACGTGGTTAAAACTCCATAGTTAAGCGTGCTTGGCCTAGAGTAGTGATCAGGATGGGTGACCTCCTGGGAAGTTTCCCAGGGTGAGTGTGAGAAGGAAAGGCCAATAACTAACAGACCGGGCGTCCGATTTACGCACCGTCTATTTCGTTGAATTCCTCTAAGTGAGATGGATCTTTTGGCTTACTCCGCTCGAGGTTTGGATGCCGACGGAGTGCGGTCGGGTTCGATCGCACCGAAATCCAACCGGGCCCCTGGAACGAAAAAGCCAATAACTCTCAGACCGGGCGTCCGATTGACGCACCGTCTGTTGCGTTGAGTTCCTGTTGACGATACGGAACTTTTGGCATCCTCCGCCCGAGTTTTGGATGCAGATGGATAGTGGCCGGGTTGGATCGCACCAAAATCCAACCGGGCCCCTGGAACGGAAAAGCTAATACCTTTCTGACAGAACGTCCGTTTGACGAACCGTGAGTGGCGTTGGTGATCTCGTTGAGAAACAGTCCCTATGAGTATACCCTATGAGAGTTCGGGGTACAGATGAGATACGTCCGGGTTTGGTTCGCTCACGAAACCAACCGGGCCCCTGGGACGAATAGGCTAATAACTCACAAACCGGGCGTCCGATTGACACGCCGTCTGTTGTGTTGAGACCCCTATGACGAGGCGGTCCTTCGAGATACTTCTTCATGGGACTTTGAGATACTTAGAGTATCGACCTGTAGCTCGTGGAGCGGACCCTCCCAGTGACGAGCGTGCGGAGTACGGAGACCGTGTAACTGGCTGAGACCTGACGACTGCTTGACCGACTCGACTTGGAGTGAGTCGACTAGCCCAGTGGACGGAGCACTACTTTCTGAGGTGCAGACCCATGGCGGATGGAGCACTACCTGTGTGATAGTGCAGACCCGCAGTACTCGTCCGGAGAGTATCTCAGCAGGCTACTAGGGGGTGTGCACTACTGTGTTTGGGTGACATACCTCGGCGGGAAGCACTACTGTGTCTGGGTGGATGACCCGCGGTACTCTACAGGAGGAGTATTTCAGCAGTCTTAGGTTAGTGAGCAGTACCTCGGAGTCGTGACAGGACCACTGTACACTCCAGAGACAGAGCTCTTCAGCAGTTACGGTTTCGATAATGAAAATCCTGGTTTGAGCTGAGACTTTTGACCTTGTGTTTACCTCATGATTGAGATGGGTCACTTGATAACTTAGGTATATGTATGGGCATATACCTGGGTAGTAGTTATCCATTGATTTCACAATCCTTGTGTATCCTCATGATTGAGATGGGTTACTTGATACCATAGGTATATGTATGGGCATATACCTATGTAGAGGTTATCTGTTGAGATCTTCTATGTGGTTATCCTTGTTGGTTTTACTGAGACCTTGAGGGTATCGGGGTCCCTAATAAGTGTCGTTATACTCACCCCTACACGGGCTATGCCCGCACCTCGTTGTCTTGGTTGTAGACGACGGCCGGTACTGACAGAGTTCGAGTGTTCGAGGACTGGACGGTACCTGGAGGTGGACTATACGACGAGACGGTACCCAGAGGTGGACGTGACGACGAGGCGGTACCCGGAGGTGGACCACTGGGCGGGACATACTCGGAGCGGACGGCGGGACCTGAGGAGCAGAGGAGCTGTCTGTACCCACCCTTCAGGTGGGATTTCCAGTGGACAGCTCGGCGTAGCAGCTTTACTTTTCAGTCGCTCTTTTCACTTTCGATTTGTACTTTACAGTTGGGCTTGTATTTCTGGCCCCTTTTTACTTTCCCCACTTACTGTTGTACTCAGTTTTTACTTAGTGTTTACTTCTTCCGCTTGTACTCTGTGTGATTGTTTACTTTATAAAGGCAATGCCTTCCCTTTTTACCGGGATTTACGCCTTGGTGCTAGTCGCCAGCCCTTGGCCTATGGAAGGCGGGCTTGGGGTAGTCACGGCACGGGCCCCGAGGACGGGTCGTGACAAATTGGTATCAAAGGAGTTCGGTTCTACCGTAGAACTTATGACTCTGACTTTTTCTTTCTATGAAGCAATAGTGTTAAGAGTACCGAGTGTGGATTTTAGTTCAGGGCGTCCAGTGTTGGTGCGGGCGGCCGACGTATCCATACACCAGGACCCTGACAACTGATTTCCGACATTGTGCACGAAAACACTGATTGTGTTTGTGTTTTCAAAGGTTTTCCCTTAAAACAGCTCATACCAGGTCAGCTCACCAGGTATAAACGTTTGTCTGTGTCACGATGTTTCTTTCATGATGCCTTTTTATGGACGACCAGCCAGAGCCCAGAGGGATGTGCATGCTGATAGCCTATCGAGCAACGAGGCTTCGGTACAGGTCCCTCTTGCAGTGGAGGCACCAGCAGTACTACTATCCATTGGGAACCGATGCAACCAGCCCCAGCAGTAGAATATGCACGACGCTTGAGTGCGCTGCATGAGTTCCAGCTCCAGAGGCCACCCAGGTTCCGGGGAGAGACGGACCCGCAGGCGGCTGAGGTTTGGCTGGAGGCTATGGTGAGAGTCTTCAGGCTAGTGGGGACGCCCACAGACTTCATGGTGATCTTTGCTTCCAGCCTCCTTCAGGTAGCAGCAGGCAGGTGGTGGAGCCACTTGTTTCAGTTTTGCGATGGGATGACCTTCGCATGGGAAGGGTCACCTGGCACGTGACTGCCTGACTCCTCGTATGATTGATCAGCGGGTGTTGGAGGAGCCACCGAGACAGAAGCAGCGGTGAGTGCTTGAGCAACAGCCGAGCATTGGACAAGGCAGTAGAGCTCTGAGAGCAGGTGGACAGGAGAGGAACTAGTGGATACGTCCCTTGTACTTCTAGTTCCATTTTGCTATTGTATTCATGTCTTGTACTATGAGCTGAAATAATAAAAAGACATTTATCTTTGTTTTCTTTACTGTCCTTTTGTTTGGTTGATACTGAGTGGTGCCGGTTAAACTGTTGACTTGACCCTCACTTTCGAGATTTCAACTGGAGGGGACCCAGTGACCTCACACTGATGCCGATAGTGTGACTCGACCCTTGGAGGCGAGAGTGACAGTTGGATCTCTTGGTAGTTACGTCGAGGCCTTACGACGTCATCCATGGCATGAATGCATCATTCATTTCAGGATTGACAGTATTAGGCAACGAATGTGGTTCATCCAGGGGATGAGACCAGATTTCTCTTATCGGCGAAGAAGAAATCATAGCAGCTCTTGTGAGACTAAAGGAGGTGCAGTTCATCCAGGAGCGGATGAAGACTGCACAGTGCAGTAAGAAACAGGGAATCGGTGCCATTCATAGAGACTCGGGCGTGTTAAAAGTTTCAAGAAGAGGAAGCTTTAAATAAATATGAGTCTGCGAAGCGGCAGACGTGGAGGCAGAGCTAGGAGAGCAGCATGAGGTGCTGTACATCTTAAACATGCTACAACCACCCGCCGTAGTTATCCCCGCCAAGCTCAGGGAGTTGGAGGGCGGTGGAAGAATGCGGCTGCTTGCGGTCAAAGAGTGTGACCCAATGGCTCAAGAAATGATTCAAGGGACAGTCTGTGTTCACTACTAGCTGCTGTAGTAACAGACGTCGATATGAATCATTCCTCGCTTTCACAAATCTTGTTCCAGACCTAGAGTTTCTGGTAAGCCGTGTACTTGACCCTCACGTCTGGGGATACCTTGGGAGGAGACTCGATAATCACACTTACGCCGACGGTGTGGTCAGACCCTCGAGGCGAGAGTTTCGGTTGGAATCTCTTGGTAACAGCGTCGAGGCATTACGACGTTAGTTTGAGTATGGAGTGGGAAATAACTGTTCATACTCAAATTGACGGTTTTAGGCAAACGTCGGGATGGGTTTTTCCTTGGTCGGCGAAAAAGGAAACCCCAGGCAGCGCAGGGTAACTCTTGCACAGGAGGGTGCGACCGATCACTCTTGAGTCGGTCAACCTTACCCTCATGGCAGCAGCCGTTTGAGTTCCAGTTCTAACAGGAATTGGAAACCTCTGGAGTTTTAGGATGGTGACCACGTTCTTATACGGGTCTCACCTCGACGAGGTTTACGGAGATGTGGCCAAGGCGTAAAGTTATCTCCAAGGTTCAGCGGACCTTCTTAGGTCCCCAGCTGGGTAGGCGGGGTGGTTTACCGCTTTACCCATTCACCGCAGTTGCACCAGGTGCACGACGACTTCCACGTATCTCAACTGAGGAGATACATGCTCGACCCTTCGCATACCATCGACCATGAGGAGATGGACGATGGCGATGGGGTGTCTTTCATGGAAGTTCCAGTGGGGATCGACGATCGACAGGAGCAGATCCTATGAGGACGATCGATTCCTCGGGTGCACTTTCTTTGGCAGTACGGAACCTCCAGGTAAGCACATGGGAGCGGAAGGCTCAGATGCGTGCTCTGTACCGCTTTTGTGACCCTAGTTTGTGTTGAAGCTTTACGGGGATGTAAAGCCCTGAGGTGGGAGTAATGTAAAGAGCCGGAAATTTCAAGGAAAATTTTTTTCTTAATTTTCTTTGGAATTTTACAAGAACACAGTTTTTGACGGCGCTTGATTCTGAGGCCCGGTGTGCCCGGAATTAATTTCCGAAGTTTGGCTCGGGTACGTTCAGTGAACGAGCGAGCGGGAATTTCTATCTTTTGAACCGGTGCCCGGAATCGAATTCCGAGGGCACCGATGGAACCGCATCGCCAGTAATTTCTTAAGAACGCCATTTCCGGAGTTGCGTTTATCCGAGAGAAGATGATAAAAATTGTGGAAGTTTAATTTATAACTTATCTACAATTTTTATTTTCTTGTTAAGTAGATTAAGAGTTATGTTACAACACTTGACCCTCTCTTAAGTGGTTTTAACATATGTAAGGGAGTTAGGGGTGGGACCCACTTGGAGTTAACCACCCATGGAAGGATTTAAGGTGAGGTGGGGCCCAAACGAACCCCACCCCTTCACTTTTCCCATAACCCCTAACTCCCTCTTTATTTTGAAATTCCTCACCTCCCTCTTTATTTTGAAACTCCTCACCTCCCTCTTTATTTTGAAACTCCTCAACTCGCTCTTTATTTTTGAAACTCCTTCTCACCCTCTCTCCCTCATAACTCATGCCAACTAGCACTTAAATTAAGTTATTGAAACTCTTAATCAATTAAGTGTTTGAATTTTGAACTTACAATGCATGGCCTGATTAAAATAAAATAAGGGGAAACCTTCTTTTATTTGGAGGTTGAATTGTGGTGGGAGGATTTTTGAGAAAGAGCCTTTGTGTGATAGAAGAAGGAAGCTCCTTCTTCATTGAAGAACATCCTCCTCTCCGTGAAGAACGGTTCTTCTCCGATGAAGAACATCGATCCCTCAACTTAGAACGACTCGGTGATCACGGTTCTTCATCCTCTTTTTCCTCCACGGCAAGGGAGAAGACACCGACGTAGGGAACTCTCCAACGACAACGCGCCTTCCTTCTTCATCTCCGCAACAAGTGATGAGACGTCGTTTTCTCCTCAGACGTACCCCAACATCCATGGAATCGACTTCTGATCTCCGCGACGTCGTTCTCCGTGACGCCGTTCTCCGCGACGCCCGACGTGCGACGTCAAATATCCAAGTAGGGGTTTGTTGTTGCTTTATTTAATTATTTTCCGTTCTTGGTTCTAGCATGACAAACTTGAGGATGAACGATTAAGTGTTATCGTCTAACGAGAGGGGGACCGGACCGCACAAACACGATCGAACCCCCCTCCTTGTTTCTTGAATGTTTCTTGCGGATGAAACGAGATAGCGTGGTGCTGTCGCACCACGCGGGAATCACACGGAAATTATTGCGCTGCACCGTCGCGCCGCGCCGTGGAAAGAATTATCATGAACGCGACGTCGTCGCGCCGCGTTGAAGGAAACCGAAGACGTCGCGGCCGGAGCGGGGCCGCGGCGGAGGGGCGTAGTGCCATCGCACCGCGCCGGATGACGAAGGTCGTGGCTGGTTCCAGGCCGCGGCAGATCGTGATGATTGGCGGCCAGCCGGGCCGCCAGTGCCGGAAGACGGAAGAGGACCGGCCCTTGCCGGCCCTGTTGACAAGAAGCCGGTCGGCCAGGTCGGGCCGGCCGGGTTGGTGGAAACCGGGGGAATTTAATTCCCCCGGGCAGTTATTTGGCCCCCCATTATGAGGGGGGCCGGTTTCACAAAGGGGGGGCAGGCGGCCCCCCGTTTCCAGCAAGCTCGGCCTTCGGCCGACCTGGCAGCGCGCCCAGCGCGCTGCCTTGTGCCGAACCGGCGCGCCTGGCCGGTTCACTGGGCCGCACCGCGCCGCGCCGGGCCGCGCCGGGCCAGGCCGCGCCGGTCCGGGCCGGGCTGTGTCGGGCCGGGTCGACCCCGTCCGGGGCGGGTCGACCCGGTTCGGGCCATCCGGGGGGTCTCGGGCTGGGACGACCCGGGCCCGATACCCCAGTTACCGAGCGGTTTGGTCAAATGCCCGTATCTTGGGCTACGAGCCTCCAAACGACTCGCCGTCAGCGGCAACACGATCCTTGGATCGAGACGGTCGTTTCGGTATACTATACTCAAGGTGCACATTCCTTTTCAGAAGTCTACGTGGTTAAAACTCCATAGTTAAGCGTGCATGGCCTAGAGTAGTGATCAGGATGGGTGACCTTATGGGAAGTTTCCCAGGGTGGGTGTGAGAAGGAAAGGCCAAAAACTAACAGACCGGGCGTCCGATTTACGCGCCGTCTGTTTCGTTTAATTCCTCTAAGTGAGATGGATCTTTTGGCTTACTCCGCTTGAGGTTTGGATGCCGACGGAGTGCGGTCGGGTTGGATCGCACCGAAATCCAACCGGGCACCTGGAACAAAAAAGCCAATAACTCTCAGACTGAGCGTCCGATTGACATGCCGTCTGTTGCGTTGAGTTCCTATTAACGATACGGAACTTTTGGCATCCTCCGCCCGAGTTTTGGATGTAGATGGATAGTGGCCGGGTTGGATCGCACTGAAATCCAACCGGGCCCCTGGAACGGAAAAGCTGATACCTTTTTGACAGAACGTCCGTTTGACGAACCGTCAGCGGCGTTGGTGATCTCGTTGAGAAATGGTCCCTATGAGTATACCCTATGAGAGTTCGGGGTACAGATGAGATACGTCCGGGTTTGGTTCGCTCACGAAACCAACCGGGCCTCTGGGACGAAAAGGCTAATAACTCACAGACCGGGCGTCCGATTGACACGCCGTCTGTTGTGTTGAGACCCCTATGACGAGGCGGTCCTTTGAGATACTTCTTCGTGGGACTTTGAGATACTTGGAGTATCGACCTATAGCTCGTGGAGCGGACCCTCCCAGTGACGAGCATGCGGAGTACGGAGACCGTGTAACTGGCTGAGACCTGACGACTGCTTGACCGACTCGACTTGGAGTGAGTCGACTAGCCCAGGGGACGGAGCACTACTTTCTGAGGTGCAGACCCATTGCGGACGGAGCACTACCTGTGTGATAGTGCAGACCCGCAGTACTCTTCCGGAGAGTACCTTAGCAGGCTACTAGGGGTGTGCACTACTATGTTTGGGTGACATACCTCGGTGGGAAGCACTACTGTGTCTGGGTGGCTGACCCGCGGTACTCGACAGGAGGAGTACTTCAGCAGTCTTAGGTTAGTGAGCAGTACCTCGGAGTCATGACAGGACCACTGTACACTCCAGAGACGGAGCTCTTCAGCAGTTACGGTTTCGATAATGAAAATACTGGTTTGAGCTGAGACTTTTGACCTTGTGTTTACCTCATGATTGAGATGGGTCACTTGATAACATAGGTATATGTATGTGCATATACCTGGGTAGTAGTTATACGTTGATTTCACAATCCTTGTGTTTCCTCATGATTGAGATGGGTTACTTGATAACTTAGGTATATGTATGGGCATATACCTAAGTAGAGGTTATCTGTTGAGATCTTCTATGTGGTTATCCTTGTTGGTTTTAGTGAGAGATTGAGGGTCTCGGGGTCCCTACTGAGTATCGTTATACTCACCCCTGCACGGGCTATGCCCGCACCTCGTTGTGTTGGTTGCAGATGACGGCCAGTACTGACAGAGGCCGAGTGTTCGAGGACTGGACGGTACCTGGAGGTGGACTATACGACGAGACGGTACCCAGAGGTGGACGTGACGACGAGGCGGTACCCGGAGGTGGAACACTGGGCGGGACATACTTGGAGCGGACGGCGGGACCCGAGGAGTAGAGGAGCTGTCTGTACCCACCCTTTAGGTGGAATTTCCAGTGGACAGCTCGGCGTAGCAGCTTTACTTTTCAGTCGCTGTTTTCCCTTTCGATTTGTACTTTACAGTTGGGCTTGTTTTTCCGGCCCCTTTTTACTTTCCGCACATACTGTTGTACTCAGTTTTTACTTAGTGTTTACTTCTTCCGCTTGTACTCTGTGTGATTGTTAACTTTACAAAGGCAATGCCTTCCCTTTTTACCGAGATTTACGCCTTGGTGCTAGTCGCCAGCCCCTGGCCTATGGAAGGCGAGCTTGGGGTAGTCACGGCACGAGCCCTGAGGACGGGTCGTGACAATTATACCTTATATGCTCATGAATTTATTATTATTGGGGCTTTGGAACATGATAAAAAATGTGGGTTGAATAAAATCATTCAAATAATTACAAGTATTCCACTCATATTACTTAAGAAAGGGCAGTCCCTATCCTCCCCCTAACACATTTATAAAACAATATTTTGCCCTGTAAATATCCAAATTAATTTTAAAATTCCCTATACTCATATCATAATCCTTATTTTGGGGAAAAATAAAACCTATGAAGGCTTTATGGAAAACCTACGGAGGAAACGCGTAGAAGAGGTAATGTTCTTCAATTATAGTCTTTTCTTAACATCATGCTCCACCTATTCAATTTTTTTATTACACTATAATGATACAATAACCTCAGTATCTTACTTATTAAAGGATGTTTTTATTTTAATTTCTTGGATAATATCCATACCATCAAACACAAAATTGGTTATGAAATTATCATTCATGCAAATGACGAGATACCGCCTCTAAACCTAATTTCGTTCGTTTTTTCCATTTTCATCTATCAAGGTTGTATTTGATGAAATATATAAAGTATATATATGATATTTACAAAATGTTTATTATTATTCATGACTATATGAAATTTATATTTCTACATTTCATTATGTATGAGACACGATAATGTTTCTCATGTGTACGACAAACTGCCACCTCGCGAAGGGATGTGATTTATCATTAGTAACACTTCACATGGGAGGTGATGAAGATAATTTTAATGGTTATATTTTATAAAAATGATATAATTATTATATTAATGATATATTTATCATTATTTAAATATAATATATTCTATTCCATTTATTTCTATTTCACTCACGTATATATGATAAAATAATTTGTGTATGTGTAGACTATAGCCTTAAAAAAGTGATCTGGATCTATTTTCACAACCAAAAAACATGTAATAAATATATAATTATACAATATGGTATATATTATATAATGATAATTATATAAATATAAAAAATTACTTACCTTTTTCATAAAGATCATCAAAAAAGGAAAACATTTCTCGTGTGTAGAGTTTTTTGGAAGCTTTCTAAAAAAATTGTAATGACCTAGGTTATTTTTCTTTTAAAAATACGCCTTAATAGAGGCATCGCCGTTGCTGACTTTTACCCAAAAAAATAAAATAAAATAATGTTTTAATTATGTTTTTTTATATATTTAAAATTTTAATGTTTTATTATTTTATTATTATGGTTATATATATAAATAAAACCTATTGTTTCAATATAATTTATCTTTTATTCAAGTACATGTTATTTCTAACCTAAATAATATCAACTATATGATTAATATTAATGAAATCATAAACATTGATTAAATATATAACATGTTGTTGAAAATAAAAAAAACTTCTTAAAAAATGTTGATAAAAAATAATTCATATGAATTCTTATCCACCTACATGAAACTTAAAAATGTATCAAGTACATGACATTACTAGCATATATAATATAATCCATAAGACCGATATGAATGAAATTTTAAACATTGATTAAATATATAATAAGTCATTGAAAATAAAAAAAATATTAAAAAATATTCACGAAAAATAATTTATAAGATTTCTAATCCACCTACTTGATACTTAAAAATGTTTCATGTATGTGACTTTTCTAGCCTATATAATATAAACTATATGATTTATTTGAATGAATGTTTAAGCATTGGTTAATCATATAACAAGTAGTCACAAATTATAATAATTTTTTAAGAAATTTTGATGAAAATTATTTTGAATTCTATTAAATCCACATAATTGAAACGTAAAAATGTTTTAAATATGTGCCTTTTCTAGCCTATATAATATAAACTATAAGACCGATATAAATGAAATTTTAAACATTTTTTGAACATATAATAAGTTGTTTAGTTTTTTTTATTCTGGTCTTATATTTTTTATTTTATAAGCTTTCAAAGTCATGTAGGTGGCTCTGGATTCTCTTTGTCATTCATTATTTTCACTCTCACTTTGGTGTTACTTTTCTTACATTCCTTTCATTATCATTTATTTATTTTATTTATGAAACTTTTAATTTTCCAAAACATATTAGATTACTCATATATCTTTTAGATTTTATTTAAATTTTTTATTCTATATAATTTTAATCTTTTAATGTCATTTACTTGAAATTTAATTAATATTTCTATGTTTCAAGTAGTCGACATGAAAATATGGAAAATATAAACTATGCCTAAAAAATGAAAACTAAAATACTGGATAAACATATAAGAATGGGTAATATTAATAAAATTATTTTCATTTCAGTAGACATAAAACATGTAAATGAACATGTATAGTCAATGAATAGGTATATGGTGAAGAGATTTTTCCCCACTGGTGGTATGCGAATAGAATGGTCACATCGAGTGCATACTAGAGTCTAATGACCTGGAGTGGGATGATCCTCAGGAACTAAAATATCGATTCTCACATAATCTATCTTTATGTCTGTGGGAGGAGTAGTAAACTACACCTCGTACTACCCTCCAGATCCTTCTCCCTTTAGGGTGGTAGAATTACATGTCATCATTGCAGTGGGGAACCAATCCTGCAATGGAGCTATACCCCAAGACTATAACGGAGATATACCCCAAGACTGTGTTTGATCTAAAATACAAGTCTATAATGGATCTGAACCCCAAGGTTTCAATTGATCTTGACCCCAATATTGAGAGAACTACATATATCATGTCAGGAAAGACAAATCCCATGCCACATGAGGCACACCTTGAATAAGTTGATCTTAGACTACTATAGAGCCTACTTCTGCCTGTTGAACAGGTGATGCCTCATGTATAGCATGAAACTGTCTATGTCATCGTGGTCATGGATCCTTAGTATTATTATTAGCCGAAAGATGTTCCTCTGGGGAAGAAACCTCCTCTCTCTAGGTCAGAAACTCAATTATTTTCTCCAAAAGTGCATAAAAAGATTCACATGCATCGTGCGTTGCTGTGTAAATGGATGACCAACTATAGACCTCCTCTTTCTCTTCATCACTCATGGGAACTAGCTGCTTTGTGTGAGTTCCCTATAAAGATAATCAAATTGAATTAGAAAATAGTCCAATAAAAAACAAATAGAAATTTATTGATCTACCATCCTGTGCATCCCTCTACCATGTCGGGTAAGATACAGTATAGACTTAAGTCAATACCAAGGATCATACTCAACCTGCTCTGAATTAGTAAATTGATTCATAGGTACACCCTGAATATGAAACTTTTCATGTCTGTGCTAGCAGTTGATAAAGTAGGCATATACTTGGGGCCGGTCCTCATCCTGCCTCCTGGTCAGCTTCATCTGATGAAGCTCCACTGTGTGTCTTGATGGAAATGGAATCGGCTAAACATAGAAAACTAGTGCATGACTCTATCATGCTGCTTCCACTCAATAATATGGATGGGAATGAGGGGTACTACAATCATAGCATCCTCATGCCCAATAATGCATTATGTCAGAAACTAATCCATAATACTCTAGTATAGAATCCATGAAATATGAAATGACATTTGACTTTGTCAAAAAAATGCTCTTAATTAAAAAAACAAAATTGATGTTATTATTAAATTTGTTAGACAGTGATAGATTGTATATACATAACTGATCAGGTAAAAGATAGTCTAACTTGAGCCGATATACACCTAAATGGTGTCTTGAAACTGCATAGAAATTGTTTCACTGACACTACCTAGAAAATACATCATCAATAGTGACAAATAATTTGATATTAAAGTCAATAACTTATAGAAGAATCAAAATCCATTAGAAATGAATGATCATACCAGCGTCTATATAGAGAGTCATACAGCACCTCCTTCTCGATTGGCTGACTAGCAAGCTAGGTAGATCTTTATAAACTAGTGGTTTAGGGGTCTATGTTTCTAAATTCATGATGCACCTCTATCTTTATTACTTATAATATTGAAATTTCCTTTTCTTGTAGAGACAAAATACTATATGAACTTAGATAACCACCAACATTCACCATTGATCTCTTTAATGGTTTTTTATGGGTGGTCTATTCATAATCATCTCATACATGGATCTTTGATACTCAAAATGAGCTTGGTTGACTAGATATGAACATTTATAATCATCAAATTATGTTTTTGAGGTACTTTTATAGATTTTTCCCAATTATTTGAAGAAAATTCCAAAACATTTTCTTATATCATAATTCTAATGAAATATAATTTCTTTCTAGGGGTAAAATCTGGATATCTAAGTAATTACTATGTAATTATCTTTTTAAATGGAATAATAATATCCATGAACTTTTCATCCCATCCTTGAATTTCTATGAAATTTCAAACAAGTAATTTTCTCCACATCATCCAATGAGCATATAATTATTTCTCTACACATACTTATCTAATGACTAAACGCATATTCTATGTCTCAGATACAACTCTCATGCTTCCTTTATTATTCTTAAATATTTTTCTAGATGGTTTATCAGTAGGATTTGTGGTGTTGTTACTACACTTCATACTCCACAGTCAAGTATTTTGATTAAAAAATTTATGGTTTAGGTTGTACAGGGTTATCACAAAATAAGGTTTAGATAACAGGTTATGATTCAAATATAAAAGGTTTTTTTGGAATATTGATGTGTATCAATTATAATTCTAATTATAATTTCAAATTTAGTTATTTAGGGATAATATAATGACAAAAAAATTAATAAAAAAACATTTAAAAACTCAATATTTTAAAAAAACTATATAAGATAGTTATACCAACCTTCTGATCATGGTAGCTCGGATAGGATATAGTATGTATACTAAGGATATAATCAAGATACCTATTATCACCATATTACTAAAGGGTTTATGGTAATTATAGTTACCATGAAAATTGAAAAAATGTTATATCCCTTGTTTACCCTTATAGAGAATATAATTTAACCCTTTATTATATTTTCATTCACTATGTTATGAAGTCTAATATGTCTAAAAATGGTGGAAGATATGAAGAGTTTTTTTGAGACTATGTAGATCCTTTATAAACTAATTTTTTATGTGTCAATGTTTCCAAAATCAGTAGACCATTTTGATTATGGAATAAATCATTGAATTATTTAATTAACATTATTCTACTGAGAATTTATTTCTTTGTATGAAAATTAATTGTCACTATAGTTTTTATATGATCAAGGTTTAGTTAACCATAGGATACTAGGATGTTCTAATATCTATGAAAACCCTAGGAATAATTCCAAGTATAGGATAAATTCATCTTTTTTTGATAAAAATTATGAATGACATAGGATAAACACAAGGATTCATTGATGAAGGTTTCATGATTTAGACGTCCAATGAAGGATTTTTCATGATTATGTTCTCTACCACTATGAACTTTGTTTGGAACACTATTCTTTATTGTTTTATTCAATTATTTGATCCCAAACAAATGATTTTAATGTTGAATACAGTAGACAATTCATGGATTCTCTCCCTGATAAATGAAATGTATTAGGATATGGAATGAAATTTGTTTTTTTAATGCTAACTCTGCATTTCATTCTATGAATAACATTTTTCTTCGAATGAGAAATTAAAGGACCATAATTATATTGGGTCTAGGTATTTGGATTATGTTTATGGTTGTATGGTTTTGGTTTATGATTTGTGGGTTAGGGTTTATGTTTTATGGTTTAGGGTTTAGAATTTTGATATTATAATTTATAAATAATGTTTTATGTTTATGTGTTCTTCTTTTGGATTTTGGGGTTTTGAAAACATAGAAGAAAAAAACAGATAACAACATATAATTTACAAAATGAGAATGTCATAATGAAGACAACACATCATTGTGGATGATATTATAAACTCAACCCAACAACAATAGGGTCTACTTTCTACTTATGACCTTCTTTATGAAATATGGTGCATCACAAACATGGGCCCTGTTCTTGAGTCCATTCCATCTCACTACGCATCATATTGGCCTTCAATCTCCCATGAGGACGCAACAGATTGATGTTAGGTATCACTATAGACATGCCTTAGCGCATTGGGAAATATAGATTCTCCCCAATATTTGTTCGGGGTGCATCGTAATAGTTAGAAATGGTATCTATATGGTACATCGGATCGATATATGCTTCCCATGATATGTTCATAGAGGCACATTCTGTGATGGAGTGTGTGTATGGAAACCATGAGGCTTGAAATTTTCCACATTGAAATTGCCTCATTTCTAGTAATACCACAATTTTTTCACTGATGTGATATGTGATGGGGTCTGAACGCTCTTGATTATCAAATTGTGAATCTTCTCATCGAAAAAGGCAGGCATGATAACCAGAAGCTTCTTCAATATTCTTTTAATTCTTTTAGTTAAAGTGTTTTTAGAACCTTAGCCTCAATATTATTCTGCCTGATTCTTTTTTTTTATCTTTCAAAAAACTACATCACACATCGATATAATTTATCCTAAAATAGGACGGTTATAGGTAGCTTCTGAAGCACTTTGAATACAACATTGATGCACTCGACACTATTTTTGGTCATGTGTCAGTACCTCTCCACACCGTCATCTTCCAATGGCCTTTTTTCAGAATATCCAAAATATAACCATAAACTTTTTCATTAGACTGGACGATTTGTTCAAAACGTTCTTCAAATCACCATTGATATTACTCATATTCTACGCAGAATTGATGATATTTCACATAATTTGATTTTATCTTTATGATGAAATAGTAAAAAATAAAAAATACAATGCGTACCAAGTCTCATGACTGCCTTCTTCATCAGTTTATTGTGGAATTTTTTTATACACATTACTATAAATATGTCTAATTCAGAACAAATGATATGCATTTGGGTATCTCCATGTATTAGGTTTTGCATTGATTTCCTCATTAATTTCCTGATAGAGATAATATATCAAACAAACACCCCTAATGTTGGTGAAATGGTTGCTAATACATGCTAGAAACCAACTCTATGATTCAAAGTTTTCATTATATACAATGGAAAAGGAAAGCGGAAGAGGTGAACAGTTTCCATCTTGGGTTGCTGCAATAAAAACGAGCCCATTTTATTTTCCATATATAATCGTTTCATCAATATGAATGTACTATTTTCTGAAATGAAATGAAGAGATATATAGGTGGAATTCCCAGAAAAGACGATGAAATTGAACATGAGATGGATCACGTCGGTTATCATGAGACACATTTTTGTTTGTTTCAAGATGGAAGAAAACATGGTTATCATTCAACAGTATGGCCAAAAATTATGGCAACACCCAATATGAGTCATCCCAATCACCATAGACCTTCACAATTTCCTTCTGTTTTTTCCATGCATGACTTATTATAGGAAATAATATAATTGAATGTTTGTTGTATCCTCTTTTTCACAAGTTCTATGAAAACATAATGAAATTTACTAATCATCTCAACAATAATAGATAACACAAATTC
The DNA here is from genome assembly GCA_963277665.1 of Viscum album. NCBI lineage: Eukaryota > Viridiplantae > Streptophyta > Magnoliopsida > Santalales > Viscaceae > Viscum > Viscum album. The sequence goes on from OY728148.1 coordinate 422,635,116, forward strand.
TTCATCCAGTAAGGTATGATCTTATATCAGGCTTGGATAAATGCAAGTATGAGCTGCCTCAATCCTCGAGATTCTCCAACCTCCTAATGTAATGTCTGGATTCTCTCTCAAGAAAAATATACAATCATCCCCATATTTCTCACACCTTATAAAATATTTTCTACAATGTGATTCGTGAACTATATAGTTGTAGTTACTATCAATGTGAAATCGCTCTAGCATGATTTTTTATGCATCTTTAATTGGAAAACTCCTTCCAACTTATAAGGTTTTTTCCAACTCACTGAACTTATCTTGTATAACTCTAGGGAAATCAGTTGCTGTTGTGATAACATTATTTTCAAATTGAGGCACATATTTTATTACTTCTCACCAAGATGCAATGAGTTTTGGATTATTTATTGTAGGTCGAGGATGATGTACAACTAGTGCATTTCTCGAAACCTCCTCCCAATCATCTTCTAGTACTCCCTCACCAGCACTGCTTACACTATCTGATCATTCATTACAAAACATCTTATTAGAATTCATATTGACATGTATATTCATGAGATCATCTAGGTTGACTTCTTCTATATAATTTGAAATAGGTTCAATTTAATGTGTTAGAGTGTCTTCAACCACTCTTGTAATTCTACGTCTTTATAAAACTGAACATTGTTGTTATATAGTAGAAACGTCATCAAATAACTACATTATGGTACCATTCAATCATTGAGAAAATAAATTAATTTATTTGACCCACTGTGCATCAGGAACTAGTGGATAAGCTAGATGCCATAGTGTTTACGGGAATTGCAATTGCATATAGCTCATAGAATTGATCACTTGATCAGGTTCTAGACTTAAGGAATGACAAATTCTATCTTGAAGGTCACGTATAGTTACACAATCAGATGTACTAAAAACCATTATTGGTTGTGTACTGTATAAAGCTTCCTGGCATAGTTTTAATAACCTCACCATAGCCTTACATATAGGAAAACATAACTCTCTATGTCAGAAATGTTTCTTTCATCAGAATTATGATAGTTTAAATAATATTAAAAATGATAGTGGACTATAAATTATTTATTATAATGAAATTTTAGGACTCCTTTTGGTACTCTTGAATATGATATTCATTATAGGAATTCATGTTTTAATCATATGTTCTATATTTATTATTCTCAAATAAATCGTTGTTAATAATAACTATTATTTCTTTATAATATATTCTTTACGATACTAATATTTTAACACATTTTCTTCTACATTTCATTTTATATATTCATTATATTCATTTTATCATCTGATTTTCTTAGTATAGTTTTTAACTAATCAAGCATTCATTAATCATTAGTTAATCATTATTAAGCTATTCTTTAATTATTTTTTATTTAATCATTAATCATATTATATTCAATAGTTAATTACAATTAACTATCATTTGTATTCATTTTTAATCCTATGTTATCATTAATAAATCTATAATTTATCATTACTAATAATAAGTTTTATTTAAAAACTATATATAACTAATTAAACTACATAATACATAACGTCATTAATTACTAATAAAAACATTTTTAACTAATAAATCAATATTAAATCAGTAGTTAATCATTATTAAGTTATTATTTAATTAATTATTCTTTAATAATTAATCATATTATATTCATTATTTAATTACAATTAATTAATCATATATATTGATTGTTAATCATATTCTTTCATTAATTAATCTATAATTGATCATTACTAATAATACGTGTTATTTCTAAACTACATATAACTATTAAAACTACTTAATACATAACATCATTAATTACTAATAATTACCTTTATAACTAATCAATCATTATTTAGTCACCAGTTAATCATTATTGTGTTATTCTTTAATTACTTATTCATTAATCACTAATCGTATTATAGTAATTTGTTATTTACAATTAACTAATCATATATATTCATGTTTTATCCTAATTTATCATTAATTAATCTATAATTAATCATTACTAATAGTAAAAATTATTTCTAAACTATAAATAACTAATTAAAATATTTAATACACAACATATTTAATTACTAATTATAACTTTTTAACTAATCAACCATTATTTAATCAATAGTTAATTATTATTATGTTATTATTTAATAACATATTCTTTAATTTTTAATATTAATATATTCATTAGTTAATTACAGTAATCTAATCATATGTATTCATTTTTAACCTTATGTTATCATTAATTAATCAATAATTAATCATTACTAATAACATGAATTATTTCTAAACTATATATAACTACTTAAACTACTCAATGCATAACATATTTGATTACTAATAATTACTTTCTTTGGTTAATGTTGTTGTCTTTATTTCATTCAATTAGGTCATATTTATAATTTTATCATTCATAAATATACTAATTTGATTTTTCTTTTCTTAGATATTTTAGTAGTTTATAAAGAAAATATGAATCATCATAAGAATATCCACTGTTAGTGTCAAACCAGAAGTGCATCATGGCCCATTGTCATGTACCTGGATACCCCAGGTCAAGCCTAAAACTCCTTGTTGAAGATTTCACTCATAGGTACATTTGTGCCAGATCCAAATCCACTTGTTTGTATCCAGACAGGGATTTGACTTCTTAGATAACCACATAATCTTTATGCTACCAAAATTTTACAATACATAATCCTAAGTTAATCTATAATTAATTTATACTTAATCTATACTTAATATATTTAAATTATTATTATTATTAATCCAACCTATATATAACTAATTAGAAAACATAATAATTAAAAAATTTATAAGTAACTAAACTACATCAAAATTAAATATTTAAAAATAAAATGAATTCCATTAAATAAATAAAAAACATTAAATTAAATAAAAATTACCTCTAAATGATGCATTGAAAAAACCGTCAACTTTTGGACCACCGACAACAACTCAAAGGAAATGATATTTCATTAGAGAATGAAATAGTGAATTTAGGAGAGAAGATTGAAAAATTGGGTGAGGAGAATGGGAGGGATTCCATTTTATAGGGAGATGAGTAAAAGGAGGCATCAACATAGCTTCCATTTGCCTATGCGTGAGGCCAAAGGTTGCATCAGTAGTGTTGTCTTTCACCTCACCCAGAGGTGAAAGGTGGCATCCCCACCCCGACTTTTCCATGTCCTAGATATGGGACCAAGGTAGTGCATGGGAGAGAAGGTGGTATCACAAATGTTGCCTTTGTGGCATATTTTTTAAAAACATTTAACGATGTTTGTTTTAATTTTTTTCATAAAACATATAAAAACTCATCATGTATGGGTACATCCTACGGTCTCCATGATCATAATACGACTCATTTTTCATAACTGTCATTCATGAATAGTTTAAAAGTAAAATTAATTTAAAAATAAATTAATAAAATAATCATTATTACTCTGGAAAATATATATCTATTTAATATTGAAAATAATCGAAACTTTAATAACAAAGCATGCATGGAAATACAAGGTAATTAACACACGAAACAAAGAAATAATGAGAAATTATTAATGAATGGGTAATAAAGTTTTATAAAAGGATAATATATTATATCATAGATATAAATATGGTTATAAAACATGTTTATGAAATGTTTAAAACAAATATAAATTATGTTAATGAACATTCAACCAAAAGGAAGCTTAAGGTAATCGTTTTATTTTAAATTCAATTCAATGAGTTATATTGTAATTTTTTCACCTAGTTTATTTTATATGATTTATATAGAGGCCTTTTTAAATTTAACATCATTAATACATAATAAAACATGGTATTTTAGGTTTCAATTTGAATTATTTCATCAGTGGGGGTTTAAATTAATGTTACCAAGTGGTAATGAAATTTCATTCCTTAATTTTTTCTTATTGGGTTACATAAAATTTTTCTTTTCAATGATATTCTATGATTACCTTTACAATATATTGGGCCTATTATTTTTTGGTATTTTAACTTATTTAATGTGTATTTTAATTTTATAAACATGATCAATTAATTGATTAGTTCTCATATCAATGTTATGATCAATTTAGGTCTTATTTTGAAATTTTATTCTAATTGAAATTATTTATTCTTGAAATTAAATTAAAGAAAATTAATTAATTATTAAAACCTTTAATTTTATTCACTTATATTTATTCGTGATCTTTTTCAAGTGATTTTACCATTCCCCACACTTTAGTACTTAATTTATTTAAGGAATTGTGTTTATACAATCCACCATCATTTCTATCTTTGGTTGAAAATATGTTATCTTACATAATAATTTTTTACAAAAAAAATTACAAAATATTATCATTAATCCCTTAAATGTAATTTTAGAAAAATAACTTTTATATATTTTCTATTTCTTAAAAAAATTAAATAAATATTCTTGTCTCTTTTCGAAAAAGTCATTTTTTTCTCATTTTTACCGTGTAAAAGGAATGTTCGTTATGAAAAGTACCTAATTAAATGGTTTCATGAGATTCATTTCATTGATTATTAATTTAAAAATATATGTGTTATAATTAAGAAAATTAATTTAAATATTTTTTTCAAATAAAATTATTTTCAAAATGTCTTTCAAAATTAAATGGATATTTTCTTCAGGAATGTTTCCAAATATATTTTTAGGGTAATTCTCTTCATCAATGAAAAAAAATATTAATACATAAATGGTAATATGTTAATAGCACAATTATTCTACTTTTAGAGGTTTTATTATTATTTCTAACATGTAATGTATTGGAATTAACTCCCTTGATTTAATTTTTTATTTAATAACATTCCATTGAAATGTTAACTTTCCTTTGATCATTTGAAATTAAATTTAACTTAAATACCCCTACTATGTATCATGTATATGTTAAATTTATAAATTATATACCATTATTTTAAATGATTTTTACTTTTAAGTTTTTTTAATTATCATGTTAAATATTGATAAACATGTATTCTTTACTCAGTCAATATATTTCATAATATAATTTTTTATTAATTAAATATATTATTAGATATAAGAGGAATGTTTTTTATTTGTATGCATGGATGGGGCATAGTTCATAATATCTCATTGATTCATCGGTAGTCTCATTGAATTAATCGGTTTCCACCCTTAGTAAAACAGGTTTCTATCGATTAGATTTAAACTATCCTAAGAATAGATCATGATGGAAAATATATTATATTCATGGAAAATAGAATGTATAATATTTTATCATTTATTTCATTAATAATTTAGTTATTATTATCCAAATTATTTTTCACAATGAAATTATCACAAGTTTCATTTCATTATTAGTTATGAATTAAAAAAATTATTTTTCTAATAGTAACCCAAATATTTGATTTTTACATATCCATTACATTAACTAGATGTAATGATAAGTTATTTACTTCCCGGTATTAATTTTTCCTTATCTGGTTATTTAAATGGAACGTGTACTCTCTTATTTACATTTTAATGTAAATTGTGAACATTTTTTCATTATTTCATCATATGTATTCATCCCTTAATAAGAATATTAACTTAAACATATTTTATTTCCATTCCACAAGATGCCATTATTTATAGTATAAAATATATACAACGATATACTATATAGATTAGTTTTATTCATTAAAATTAAACCATGTTGTAATTTTTGTGCTCAAACTTAATTCAAGAAAATATTGTTTCTCTCTTGACAATGGTACTAAACTATTCAGTCCTTTTGAATGTGCTTCCCTATATATCATGATAATGTAATTGTAGAAGGACCGAGCTTAAGGATACTAGGGTGGGGGTCACTATAGGATAGAAATTTTCATGTCATGTCTTACATCTTTGATACACGTGAAATATTTACCACGCATTTACATTATATGGTGTGTTTGCAAACCATGAATGTATTATATGATTATTATCCCAATAATTATTTGAACTTATATATCTATTTTATGATCTCTCTTGGGGGTTTCTATTTTAAATTTTCAAATAATTTATAGATTTTGTGTTTAAATCTCGTCATATATAGGGGTTATATTTTATTATGTTTATGATGATAAAATATCATGGTACTTCTATTGAGAAAATACTTAATTTTATTCTGATAATTTTATAAATTATATTTTCAGTAAAAGTACCATTTATTCAATTTTTTTTGTTAAACTAATTGAATATTTTTTTATGAAAAATCTTCTCGGTTACTCTCGTAGGTAAAAAAATATTTTTCATAGAAAATAAGTTTTCTAAAAATGTTTTCTAAAATTATTTTAACATTATTTAAATGATTTATAATATAATATTTAACCATGTGTTACTTTTATAAAATATATATAAATATTCAATTAATTCCCTATAACATTAAATTTTTTTATTTTAATAAAATTTTGAATGAAATTTTTTTTTAACATGTAAAACATGAATCTAATTTTCCTCTATCATGATGGTCATTTTCTGTAGTCTCCATTTTAATATTTCAAGGATATTTTTAAATAAAATTATTTTCAAATTTTATTATGTTTTAAAAAATAATTTTCAATTAATAAATGATATTATTATCAAGAAATATTTTAAATAATTTTTTTAGATTAATTTATAAGTTTTCATGTTTATTTTTAAGGGAAAGGTTTTAAAAAAAATATGTTTTAAAAACTGGTTTTCAATGAAAATTGATCTTACTCATGAAATTTTCCAACTATTTAATCTTTAAAAATCATTTTCTATCTAAGATGGAATCCTTTTATGTATATTATGATTCACATGGGATAAGAACTATCGATATCATTCTAATTCTTTATATGAATGGTTTATGAATAAATAATTTTTATGAAACATGTTTCTCTCTCGTGGTTTATACTATGAAAAACAATTTTTAACATGTGTTTTTCAACACTTTATTATTTAATTTTATGATGAAATAATTATTAAACATTTTTATTTTCAATAGGTTATGATATGATTACATTCCTATAAATATAATTTCATTTCATGTGTTATGATATGGTGAATTTTTTATTATCATGTGTCACTCATATGCATTATTTTTATTATGTGATCAGTGGGACCTATATCTCCCTTCAATGGATTAGGTAATGCTTTATAAATCATGAGGTAATAAAGGGAAACTAGTAAATAGGCCTGATATATTATAGGAAACATGTGTCTGTAGATCCACTATGGGAAACATGTGTGTCCCAATACACTATTAGAAACATGTGTTCCACATACACATTGGAAAAAATACATACTTATCTACAATGGTAAACATATGATATTTCATATTCCATGTGTGTCCTGATCCTCTCCAATGACCATCACAGTATTCAAGGTTCAATCCCAAGACCATCTTTGAGGGAAAAGCCTTTAGTTGATCCACTTTCACTCCATGTTATAACCATTTAATATCATGAGATATAAATAATTACCTAATTCATTGAAGAGATATATAGGTATCACCCTTCTCAAAATTAAAACTGACATACATGTGCACAAGATCACAACAAATCATATCTTAACCCATGAAATTAAATGGTTATCATAAACATGTCATCATATCATAACCTATAGATAATAAATAGTATAAATAATCATTTAATCAAATGATAACATATTAATTTAATCGGGATTAATAATAATATAACCCATGAAATAAAAATGGGGTTCACAAAAATATAACCCATTAAAGATAAACTGGTTTCATAAATATATAACCATTATAAATAAATGGGTTTCATAAAAATGATACAATCAAAACATAAACCATTTAGATAAATTATATAAATGGAATCATTGGATCACACTCCTAGTAAGTCATGACTAACACCAACAGAAGTCATCATAGATGAAAATTATTTTTAAGAAATATTTTAAAATAATTACATGAATATTATAATTTCATGAAAATAAGTATATTCATTATAAAAAAAATATTTATATGAAACTCATCATAGAATTTGTGTTCATAACAAAACATGTGTTTGAAAGAATGAAAATGGAGACAAAATTACCTTACCGCTACGGAAACTTTTAAACCGTAAAACTCAATGAAATAAAAATAAATATTTTGATTTGTAATTACATATAATGTTAAGCAAATTAATCATAAAATAAATTCATTTAAATTTATACACCGTAAAAAAACTAGTGGTGAATAAGGTAAAATTATCACAAAAATAAAGGTGAGACTAGAAATCCCATTACTTAATGTGTTAACTCTCTTCATACTCATTCGAACATACATTATAGTAAATGTAAGATTATTATAAAACTATTAATGAACCATATTAACTTATATAATAAAATATATGATTTATCTAGGAACTTTTATTATCTCTTTATGAACACTTTAATGTTAATGTAACATGCCAGTTAATAACCACATTGTTATTCGCATGTGATTTGATTTTTTATATTATTGGTCATATTTTTTATATCATGATTTCATAAAATCTATAATAATAAACATTACATAAATTTCATATATATTCATTATATTTATATTTATAATAATAAATAAGAATATAGAAAAAGGAAATTAAATACAACATTCATGAAGATGGAAGGTCATACGTATACATGAACATTGTTTCCATTTTCAGTTAATATTGAAAGAATGAAATTAATTGAATTATGTGTATATATATAATATCATTATAGTATAATTATTATTTCTTATATATTATATATTTTCATAAATGCATCTTTAATACATTCCATGTATTGTTTGATTAAATCGTATCTCTTTGAGAAGGCTGCAGTCTACACATCCACAAATGAAGATATTAAATTCAAAAAAAATAGAAAGTATAAAGTTATGTATTATATATCAATAATAAAACATAAATAAATCATATATCACAAATAAAAAAATGTAAATAATCAATCCCAAACATGAAATGTGTCAAGAGAAAAACAAATGATATTGGTTCGCGAGGTGATAGTCTGTCAGACACATGAATGATGATTGTGTATCTCACTATATGGAATAATTTATGATCTTTGGTAGAAACCGTAAAATAAAAACATATTACTCTATTTAGGATAGTACAGTTATTATCTTAAATTTATATAAGAATAATCCATTTAGTTGAGAAATAAATAAAAGAAAACTGTTTATGGAATTATGTTATATCTTCTTTGGGTAACACCTCTTCATTTCCACCAAATATATTCATTTGTTGGATTTTTTCCAAAATTGATGCTTCTAGGATGATGATTGGGATTTTGGGGGGATCTTTGGGTAAGTTTTGGTTTATCCAAATGGTCTTGAATGGTATGGATAATTTAGTGGGTGAGTGACCATTTATATTGGAGGAGGACTAACATTTTTTTGAATATAAAAAAAAACACGATTTCTAGTCCTACATTACATAATGTGCCTCAAATAACGGTTAATATTTTATCTAATGGAGAAAATTCTTGATATATATCCATAAAATGTATTTTGAAAAAAACGATTTGTTTTTTGTCCACATTAGTTAATATTTAACCACTAAGTCATCTCATTCTCACCTTAATTGATATAATTGATTTTAATTACATTTAATAAAATTTTTTGTCCAAAATTAATTTGACGTTAAATGAAATAAAAAACTAAAAATTTCAAAAATATGTAATTGATTATTCCAGATTCTAATAACATATGTGTCATAAATTAATTTAAAATGAATCACGAAGACAGTATGAAACGATGGTCTTTTAATGTAAAGATGTTTAATAGTTTAAAATATTCATATATCCAATTTCTATATGAAATTGATTTAAATTACCTAAATTGAATTAATATATATATATTTTATTAAAAGATTTTTTAAAATAAATTTAAAATATAGTTTAACTATATAAATAAATAAGATGAAAATGTAGTTTAAAATTAATATTCATTATTTTTTACCATTCATCAAAACATAAAATTTCTCATATAAATATATAAAATTTATGAAATGATAATTTTGATGTTCATATTTAAAGAATTTATTTTATTTTATCATAAATAATTTATATAAGTTTAAAAATTTATATTTAAAATTTTTTGGCTAATAAAATATAATAAAATTACCTTTTAGAAGAATATATACATTTATATGTACAATTTGTTTTATTTTTTATCTACTATCTAGAAATAAGATAAGATAAATGATAAATAGAAACCGATTTTAATATAAATGTTTTATTAATAAAATTCCTCAAAAGTGTTTAAATTAATTTAGTGAGTTAAAATGTGTTTGAATGTGAAAATGTAGTTTTCTAAAAAATTGTTTTCTATATTTTCAATGGGGATTTATATTCTTTTCTAGTTTATTAGTCACCAAATAATTTTTCTTATATACATGTGTAAATGATATTTTAATAATTTAATTAATCTTTTTCATAACTTACATTCCACTTACTATCTCACATCAAAAATAATATTTTAATAATATTATTAATAGTATATTGTAGTTTGATAAAATTTAGCCTTCCGTACAGCAAAAGAAATAGAAATAATATAGAATTTTGTTTAAAAAAAACCAAAAAAATTAACATACTGAAAACTAATCTCAGTGTTGTGTGTAGTGAAATATTCTCTTTTTTTACATTAATTTCTAACAAAACATATATATTTTATATAGTATAATATATATTCATTGATTCATGAAATGGAAGATAAAAAATTTATTAATTCAGAAAATAGATCTTAAAATATTGTAGTCTTACATTATACACCCCTTAAAATGAAATTATCCACATAAATTTTTATAGGATGTCAAAGGTTTAATACTTGAAATTTTATTTCATAGAAAACAACATTGTACAAAAAACTACAAAATATTCCATTAAAAATTGAAATTCGGAAACATAGACATTATCATGAGTAACTCATAACATGGTTTCCTCAAATGATAAAATATGTTGCGAGTGAAAACATAGACATAGAAGAGAAATATAACTATCATGTTATGATGGATATTGATAAATAAATATGTTAGGAGAATATTAATGATGACACATCTATATTCTGATGAGGCTTTAAAAGGGCAATGACATCATAAAAATGTTGATAATTTCACAAAATTTTATTTCAAGAGCCTTTCCACAAAATTGAATAATTTTAATGACAATGTTACTTGCATGAAATCATTCCATCACATAAGAACACTCTACCCTTGGGGTTGTAACTTGATCAATTTCAACGTCATATATTTTCCATGAAATGAAGGTGAATATTACATTCATGAATCATTCAAAGATTATGAAACCCATAAATATAATTATAGGTCATTATATCTATATTTAGTTGAGATCACATCAAAATAGGTAACAAAAGTTATCAAATATGTAAAAATATTCATATAGTGAGATAATGCATTATTCTATAAAACCTTATCTAAAATTTAAATAAATCCATTCCGTAATTGGTTATCCTTATAACCCTTTCAAAAAATGAAAATATAATTTTATAAAAATAAGTTCACCAAATAATCTTAACATTAGTCCCCATATATCATAATTAATAACTTTATTATCACAAACCAAAAATGTGAATATCATCATCATGTAATCTGTTGATATAGGGTAATAAACTAAATTACCATAAATCCTTATTGAAAAATTGGATTCTTTATTATTATAAATTTTATTTCATATATTCCATTGATACAAAAATTATGTATATTCCATCAGAGATAGCATGAACCACTATATCAACCAATACATAATCAGTTCAAAAGTAATCATTACAATGTAACACCCCATAATTTTATGAGAATTACTCTTTTTAATTTCATTGATGTCTTTTGTTGAATGCTACACCAAGATTATCGTGCACTATACGCAACACCATATTATCTTATAGTATAGGAAACACTATTCTGGTCTTGTGTTACACGGAAGAGAAACCTTCCTCGGCAGCTTGCGTTGTACGCAATACCGAGTTTCATTAAACAACGATATGTTATTAAAATATTATATAAACTAGTCGTTATGAATAGTAATACCCACTTTTTGAAATTTTATAAATTTTAACATTCAAAATGGACTTCATTTTTGGATTCATAATATCAAAATTAGCTTAGGGTGAATTTTTGGTATTTTTCTAAAAACATTCAATTTTTTATGAATAGTTAAAACACTCAGTTATTAGTTAAAACAGACTTTTTATTTAAATAATCATTTATTTTATTTGAATTTATTTTTTGTCAAAATATATACATAATACCTATATAAGTTCAATGAAATTCATTGGAGTCAATTTATAATAATTTCATATATATAAAAAAATTTATTGAACTTTTTACCGTCTTTTACCCACCTATTAGGAGCATTTGAAAATTTACATAAAACATAATTTTACCACTTTTGTGAGTTAAAATTTGAAAATCTGAGAGACATGGTAAATATCAAGGACTAAAATGTGGTTCAATAAGACAAAAAAAAGTTTTTTGTAAATAGTAATGTTTTGCTTTTATTTACCACGGTTAAAAGTAAATAGTGTAATTAATGGTAAAAATGATATTATTATTACCCTAAAACATGTCTTAATTATATTGGATAAGTATAATTTGTCCAAAAAACAACCTTAGGAATAAAATATGAACCTCTTTGGTCAACTTGGATTAGATTAGGACACTTATTATTATTTTATTTAAAGAAGAGTTAAAAGAGTTAAAATCAATGTTTAGTAACTAAAATATTTTTAATATATGGTTATACATAAGATAAATTCTTATATAATTATTAAATATAAATCTAATAAAATTTAATACATAATGGTATTTTATTTATGTTTTTTTTACATTAAATAATTTAATTTATTTATGACACAATGATGATGTAGTAATTACCTTATTAATGAAATATTAACATAATTGATATTATAAATATACAAATAAATGTAATTTGAGAATTTTTATGAATTAAAATAATTTTCTAGGTTAATATAACATATTAGGGTTGTATGGAAAAAAAATTTCTAAGTAATAATGCTGTTATAAATTTAGCAAAAACAAAATACCAAATAGTGACAAAATTGACATAAAAGAGTTTTTAAAAAACATTATTAAATTATTAATTGATATTATGTTCCTAAAAATCTAATGTTAGGCCAAAATACTTATATAATAATATATATGACATTAATTAACCAATTGGGGTTCTATTGTTAGTTTATAGTAAGTTTATTAACCATATAGTGTAATAATACATGAAGACACGGTAAAAGGTAAATTATTTAACTTAAAGGTAAATCTAAATAATAAGGTTAAAATGGTAACCTAAACTTGAATAAATCTTATTGGTTTAGGGGATTTCTACCCATCCCACCATATCCTCTAAATAAGTCACTTTGGAGCCATTATAAACCGAATATGAATTTATTATAAAATAATATTTTAAATTTCTTCTAAGGTGCCCCTCTCCTCCCTTATAAAAGGGCACCTCATCCCTATAATATTTACATAATTTTGAGTCTTCAAGATCATAAAAACCCTTCCAATTTATCTTATCAACCTCACTATTTATATCATAGAATGTCTGGTCTTCTCAAAAGGCCAACTCTAGTTCCCTAAGGGGATGTTTAAAAGAGGCACACCGAAGAAGAGGTAGTCTCTTCTACAGGTTCTTTCGAGTTTCTTTCTTCTTCTAAATCCTATTCATTATTTGTTTCATTATAAAGTAATATCATCAGTATTTCTTATATACCGATATGTTATTATAAATATGAAACAACCCCATTTCACCTTTTATCCATCCTACAAAAAACGAAATCACCACGCGTGTGTACGTACAGAATACCGTCTCCACGTCGTGGTGTAATATGTTTTTCTACCACCACCTTACTTGGATGGGTATAATGATGTAAATAATAACTATATATTATTATTATAACATGATAATAATTCTGAGATATTATATCATCCACTCCAATTCCACTCAATAATTATGGAAATGATATCATCGCTCGTGCGTACGCATGGATAACCGTCTCCACGACGCGATGAGATTCATTCTCCATGTTAACCATTAATGAATGATTATAAAGTATATATAGTGAATAATAATGAACTATATGACATAATAATACTACTGTATTTATGTGTATATATATATATATGTCATCTACTTACTTCCATTCAAGTCAATAAGGAAAGGAAAACAGCGTTCATGCGTACGTACAGCCTACCGTCTCCTTGAATGGTGTATTTAATTTCATTTATCTATTTATTATATATATATATACTGAATATATATGATAAATAAATCATGATTTACATTCTGGAAGTAATTAAATCACGATATAAGTAATAATAATATCAAGAACAACAAGTCCAAACACATACGATAAATGAAATGATTTTACCCAAAACACTTCTTTAACATGGAATTGACAAATGAACGGTTAATATAAAGTCATAAGTGAATCATATTTGTTATCATAAATATTATTATGATTCCATTACAAGATAATAATATTTTTAAACCCACTATACAGGAGTCTCAGACACATACCGAATAAATTGGACATAAGGTAAGGGGTAGTTTTGCAATCTCATTTTTATCCGAGATTGCTTATAACTAAGTATTTAATGTGGTTGTATTTTTCATCCATCTCCTTAAAACTTTTTCTCATAAAGTGTTTAATATTCTTCCATGTATGTTTAAAGTCATGTTTACCCCACTTTGACTTTTACTTTTTGTAATGGAAGGCTATCTTCTTTTGTTTACCATACGTGGTGCTTTTTGACTTTTCTGTTAAACTTATGAGGAGAAGGTTTTTTTAACTTATACGGCATGAATGGTTTTTTACAGTTTCATAATGCCTAATTTTTATGAAGCTTCCAATACAATATTTCATTACTATTTTCAACAAAAACCTTTTCTTTTAAAATTTAATGGCATTTTGTGAAAGGAAAATAATTTTGAAGAAGAAAAGATATTTTCCTCAAGAATTCATTTCAAGTGTTTTATCAAAAACATTTTCCACCTAAGTTGAAATTATTTTATATGTGTATGTTTCAAGTATAATGTCTCAATGATTTACATGGTTTCACTTTTCTTATGATTAAATGATATCCATTTGGTTTATATGGATTATGTTATGATGGGTTGATATTTATGAAACCCATTTTATTCATTGTGTTATGATGAATGATTTATGTTTATGTTGTGTAACTCATCAGAATGATTTTATTATGAGACGAGTGGGACCTATATCTACCTCCAATGCATTGGGTAAAGATTTATATCTCATTAGATAGACGTGGCTGTAATGACATGTAAATCAAGTACAGTAATATAGGGCTAGAACAACAGGTAAACCTGATTCAGTAATGGACTTTGTCCACTATGATGGTCTTGGATGAAATGCCATGGATACTATGGAAATCATATCATGTGCTTAATGGTTTTCCAAAATTACATGTTTTATTCCCATGCTATTTAATCATGATGAATATTCCTTTATGATCTATGCTTTATGTACTGCCATGATTTATTTCATTTCTCAAGATTTTGATGTTTTATGTTCATGTTTTTATGTTCAACTGTTTATGTATTGTTTTTATGTTCTCCATATTTACCCTTACTGAGCATTTGAGCTCCCCCTTTTTATATTTTCTTTTCCCTAGGATATAAAGAACGGTTTTAGGTAAGAAAACAAATGGGAGAAGATCTTTTTGGGAGATGTTGAAGATATTTCAACATGCTTAGAAGTTTATGTTCCAAGTTTCTAAAGACACTAAACTATAACGGTCCTTGGATGTTTGTTATTTCTATGTATTAAGTATTCCGCAAAAGTAATGTAATTTCCATGTATGTAATTTTTGGGTCTCTACAATTGGTATCATAGGAATGGTTTAGGTAACATTTAGAAACTAGGATGCGAAAACTTTAGTGAAATCCCTAGAGATATTTATAAGTTATGTCTAGGTATGTATCTATGGTTAAGTATAAGTATAGGTTATAGTCATATAATTATGGTAATGGTATTAGAATTAATCCTAATATGTTATATATTGAAGGTACTCCCCCATTATTATGTTTTTTTTCTAGCATGATTTTTTCCTCTTACACTATTCTGTTTGGGTTTTAGACGATGGATGGAACCCGACGGAACTGTGTTGATCAATGTAATCAACAATTCAATGATTGTACTCTTGAACAAACCAATTTTAAGGGAGATGGAGTGCAAAATCGTATTTCTATACTTACACAAGCTATGAATTATTCTGGACTTCCAAATGAGTAGAGAAAGGAACAACATTCTATTGAGTCCTTAATGAGGCAACATCCACATTCTTTTAGTGGGTCTTTTGATCCAATTGTTGCTGAACAATGGATTAGTACCATTGAAGAGATATTTTCTATAATTTTCTGTTCAGAGCATGAAAAATTCATTCTGGCAGTTTACTGGTTAGAAGGTGAACCAGACCAATGGTGGACTCTAATTAAAAATACAAGGCCCCAAGATGAAATTGAATCCATGGAAAGGGATGAGTTCAAGAACTTGTTTTTCAATAGTTACATCCCTCTTATTCTTCAAACAATGATGGAAAAGGAGCTCCTTGATCTTAAGAAAAATGATGATGAATCTATTGGTATATACGAGGCGAATTTTACATGGCTTGAAAGGTATGCATCTGGCTTTATCATCCAACCTAAAAGTAAAGTTGATCGATTCTTTAGTGTCTTAAAACCATGTCTTTGAAGGTAATTAGCTATAAGAGACCTCATTAGCTATGAATAAATTTTGCATTGTTCTATCAAGGTAGAACTGGAAGTTGGTGTTACATATCCATCTCATGGTTTTGAAAAGAAACGAATGATGGAGTTTAAGGAAAAATCTCAGAACAATGGTGGAATGAATTTGAATGTATCTTTATTCCCAAAGTGTGGAAAAAATCATGGTGGAGATTGCCTAAAAGGTACTAGAAAATGTATCAAGTGTGGAAAAGAAGGTCATCAAGTAGCTGAGTGTCGTAGTAATGGGAAAAAAGTATCTAATGAAGTGAATAGAGAAAAGACTATAGAGAACGCACCACCAACACTTCAATGCTACAAGTGTAAGGAAATGGTGCATTATGCTAACCAATGCCCTAATCTAAGGGTTAATGGTGATAGAAATCAACAACCTCTTAAGGAAAATGATAAAGGGAAGAAACATGCGATCACTATTGGAGATGTTGAATGTGAAAATGATGTGGTGGAAGGATTTAGTTTTTATGTAATGGGATTCCAAAATAATTTTTTATATAGTATTGTGGAATATTGGAATATTTATATATTAGTCTATTGTGGTTTTCAATAATTTTATGGTACCGGTGACCAGGAAAAGTGATTGATATATTTTTGGAAAGTAGATGATATGCGCATAATGAAGGGATAAAGAGAAAATTAAATTTTTTATAGTATTCATGAGCTCATGACTAATATAAGGACAAAGTAATATCATGGTTTGAGTATATATAAATTTTGCAATTTTGGTATGTGGAAAGAGTTAACTTTTCACAGAATTCATCTTTTCCCTAAGGAGCTATGGTAATTCATGTTTCAAAAGAATACATGATTAAGGTATTCACATGTTTGGAATGTGACCAACAAGATAAATCTTATGATATATGGGGGATAAATGATGGTATTCACGTGCTTGTTATGTGACCTTTCAATGAATCGTTTTCTTTATACAATGAGCTTGGACCGAAGTATTTTAGATAAGCCTAAAGATTGGAATGAATTAAGTTAGAAATAATATAGTATTGTTTAAGGGTAGAAATTTTTTAGATATTATTGCAGTAATGTTATAATAATGTAGTTTTAGAAAAATTGACAACCTGTAAGACGGGAGACAACCCGTCACGTCGGAGATGGTTGCGGGAATCGAACCCACAACCAATGTCTGACAGGCCTTTATTGCCTACCTCTAGCCTATAAGAAGTCCTTGGTTAGTAGAAACTAGTTTTATTTTATTAATCAGGATGATATATGAAGTATAAGTCTATTTTTGGAACCATATACAGTTAATCTCATTATAGAGGGACTTATGTATATAGCTTTTTCTAACCTTATGTTTGAGACCGATGGAATGACCTATCATTCTATCGCATGATCTGCTAACACTTCACGAAAGACAAATTAAACATCATTTCTTTAAGAGATTAAGTTGAAATTGTTCAAATCATGAGAAACTGTGAGATTGTACCAAAATCAAGTAAGTAGTACTTTTTCAAAAATTCTTCAACATTTGAGAAATGATCTTGAAAACCAAAAATGTTGTCCTAGTGCCCTCATATCTGATGAATGAGATGTTACCTTAGATCATCACAAATTTATGGCTTTGTGATTGTTGTCTTTTTCATAGCCATGTCCTCTACCACTCTTCATCAAAAGTTTATGGTTATATTTCTCTTCCATATCAATATTTTCACCTATGTTCTTCTATGTAGAAACCCAGTGATGATTTAATTTGGGTAACCATTACGTTTCTTACTTCACTTTTTAAAATTATTTTTTAGTATTCCTTTTTATGACATGGGTTTCTATGATTTAAAATTTAAATTAGTAAACGATTTATAACCCAACTAATTTTGAGGGAGAAATTTATTTTAAGGGGGGTAGAATGTAACACCTCGAAATTTTATGAGAATTACTCTTTTTAATTTCTTTGATGTCTTTTGTTGTACGCTACACCAAGATTATCATGCACTATACGCAACACAGTACTAGCTTGTAGTATACACACTACTATTCTTGGATTGTGTTACATGTATGAGCAACCTTCCTCGATAGCTTCCGTTGTACGCAATACCGAGTTTCAATAAATAACGATATGTTATTAAAATATTATATAAACTATTCGTTATGAATAGTAATACCCAATTCTCTAAATTTTAAAAATTTTATCTTTCATAATTGATTTCATTTTTGGATTCATAATTTCGAAATTCACTTAGGATGAATTTTTGGTATTTTTCTGAAAACATTCATTTTTTGATTAATAGTGAAAACCCTGAGTTATTAGTTAAAATCGACATTTTATTTAAATAATAATTTATTTTAATTTATTTAATTTTAGGTAAAAATAGATACATAATATGTATAAAAGTCCAATTTAATTCATTGGAATCAATTTATAATAATTTCAGTTATATAAAAAATATATTGAACTATTTACAGTCTTTTACCCACCTCCTAAGAGCATTTGCAAATTTACATAAAACGTAATTTTACCGCTTCTGTGAGTTGAATTTCTAAAATCCTAGAGACACAGTTAATATCATGGAGTAAAATTTGGTTCAATAAGATAAAAAACACTTTTGGTGAATAGTACCTTTTTACTTTTATTTACCATGGTTAAAAGTAAATGGGTTAATTAAGGGTAAAAATGATATTATTATTACACTAACACATGTCCTAATTATATTTTATAAGTATAATTCGACCAAAAAAAACATTAGGAATAATATATGAACCACTTTGGTCCACATGGATTAGATTAGGACACTTATTATTATTTTATTTAAAGAAGAGTTAAAAGAGCTAAAATCAAAGTTTATTTACTAAAACATTTTTAATATAACGATATACAAAAGATAAATTAGACTAAAAATATTAAATATAAATATAAAAATATTTACTACATAATGGTATTTTATTTATATTTTTTAGACATAAATTATTTAATTTATTTATGACACAATGATGATGCAGTAATTACCTTAATAATGAAATATTAACATAATTGAAATTGTAAATACCCAAATAAATGTAATTTGAGACATTTAGTGAATTAAACTAATTTTATATGTTAATATAACATATTAGGGTTGGTTAGATATATTTTTGTCGAAGTAATAATGCTCTTATAAATTTAAAAAAAACAAAATACCAAATAGTGTCAAAATTGACATAAAAGAGTTTTTAAAACAAATATTTAATTATTAGATGATTTTATATTTCTAAAAATCTATGGTTCGGCCAAAAGACATATATAATAATATATATGACATTAATGAACCAATTGGAATTCTATTAGCAGTTTATAGTGTGTTTATTAACCATATAGTGTAAGAATACAAGAAGACACGGTAAAAGTTAAATTAATTAACTTAGAGTTAAATATAAATGATTTGGTTAAAATGGTAACCTAAACTTGTCTAAAACATATTTTTTTGAGATAATTTAGACCCATAACCACCCAATCCTCTATATAAGTCACTTTAGAGCCATTATAAACCGAATATGAATTTATTATAAAATAATATTTCATTTTTTTTCTAAGGTGCCCCTCTCCTCCCTTATAAAAGGGCACCTCATCCCTATCCTCTTTACACAATTTTGAGCCTTCACACTCGTCCAAACCCTAACAATTTATTTTCTCAACCTCACTAATTATATCATAAAGGTTCTGGTCTTCTCAAAATACAAACTCTAGTTCCCTAAGAGGATGTTTAAAAGAGGCACGTCGAAGAAGATGTAATCTCTTCTATGGATTCATTCAAGTTTCTTTCTCCTTCTACTTCATCTAATTTAGTTTTTTCATTATAAAGTAATAACATAAGTATTACTTATATACGGATATTCTATTGTAAATATGAAACAACCATATTTCACCTTCTATCAATCCTACAAAAAACGATATCATCGCGCGTGCGTATGTACAGAATACCGTCTCCATGTTGTGGTGTAATATATTTTTCTACCACCTCCTTACATGGATGGGTATACTTGTGTAAAGAATAAATATATATGATTGTTATATGATGATAATAAATCATAGATTTTATATCATCCAATCCAATTCCATTCAATAATTATGGGAATGATATCATCACTCGTGCATACACACGGATTACCGTCCCCACGAAGCGATGAGATTCATTATACATGTTAACCATTAATGAATGATTATAAAGTATTTATAATTAATAATAATGAAATATATGACATAATAAAACTACTAGATTTATGTATATATATATGTCATCTCCATACCTCCATTCAAGTCAATAAGGAAAGGAAAACAACATTCATGTGTACGTACAACATACCATCTCCATAAACGGTGTATTTAATTTCATTTATCTATATATTATATATATATATATATTGAATATATATTATATATAAATAATTATTTACATTATGGAAGTAAGTAAATCATTATATAAGTAATGATAATATCAAGAACAGCTAGTCCAAACACATACGATAAATGAAACGATTTTACCCAAAACACTTCTTTAACATGGAATTGACAAATGAATGGTTAATATAAAGTCATAAGTGAATCATATATGATATCATAAACATTATTATGATTCTATTACAAGACAATAATATGTTAAAACCCACTATATAGGAGTCTTAGACACATAATGAAGAAATTGGACATAAGGTAAGGGATAATTTTTCAATCTCATTTTTATCTGAGATTGCTTATACGTAAGTATTTAATGGGGTTGTAATTTTCATCCATGTACATAAAAATGTTTTTCATAAGGTTTATAATATTCTTCCATGTATTTTTAAAGTAATTTTCACCCCTCTTTTACTTTTACATTGTGTTATGGAAGGAATCTTTCTTTTGATTACCATATGTGGTACTTTTTGACTTTTCCGTTAAAAGTATGAGATGAATGTTTTTTAACTTATACGGCATGAGCGGATTTTGATGGTTTCATAATGCATAATTTTCTTGAATCTTCCTATATATGATTTCATGATTATTTTTAAAAATAAACCATTTCTTTTAAAATTTCATGGCATTGTGTGAAAAGAAAATGATTTTGAGGAAGAGATGATATTTTCCTCAAGAATTAATTTCAAGTGTTTTATCATAATCTTTTTTCATCTAAGATTACATTATTTCATATGTGTATGTTTCAATTATAATGTCTCTATGATTTATATGGTTTCACTTTACTTATGATGAAACTATATCCATTTTTTTATATGGATTGTGTTATGATGGGATGATGCTTATGAAACCCATTTTATTCTTTGGGTTATGATGAATTATTTATGTTTTTATTATTGAACACGTGAGAAAGATTTCATTATGAGATGGGTGGGACCTATATCTCCTTCCAATGAGTTAGGTAAAGATTTATGTCTCATGAGATAGACATGGCTATAACAGCATGTAATTCTAGTACAGTAATACAGGGTTGAAACTGCAGGTAAACCCGATTCAATAATGGACTTTGTCCACTATGATGGTCTTGGCAGCAATGCCTTGGCTACTATGGAAATCATATCATGAGATTGATGGTTTTCCACAATTACATGTTTTATTCCCATTCTATTTTATCCTGATGAATGTTCCTTTATGATATATGCATTATGTACTACCAATATTTATGTCATTTCTCAAGATTTTGATGTTTTATGTTCATGTTTTTATGTTCAAATGTTTATGGATTGATTTTATGTCCTCCATGTTTACCCTTACTGAGCATTTGATCTCACCTCTTTTTATGTTTTCTTTTCCCTAGGATATCAATAAAGGTTTTAGGTAAGAAAACAAAAAGGGTAAGATCTTTATGGGAGATTTTAAAGATCTTTCAACATGATTAGATGTTAATGTTCCAAGTTTCCAAAGAAAATAAATTATTACGGTCCTTGGATGTCAGTTTTTGTTATTTATTAAGTATTCTTCAAAAGTAATGTAATGTCCATGTGTTTCAAGTTTGGGTCTCTACAATTGGTATCCGAGGGAAGTTTTAGTTAACCTCTTGAAACTAGGATGCGAAAAATTTAGTGAAATACCTAGAGATATTTATATGGTATGTCTATGGATGTCTCTACGGTTAAGTATAAGTATAGTTTATAGTTCTATAATTACAGTAACTATTTTAAAATTAATCATAAGATGTTATATATTGAAGGTACTCCCCCATTATTTTTTTGTTTTCCTAGAATCATTTTTTCCTCTTACACTAATCTTTTTGGGTTTTATATGATCGCTAGAACCGGAAGGAACCGTGTTGATCAATGTAATGGATAATGCAATGATTTTACTCTTGAAAAAACCAATGTTATGGTATATGGAGTGAAAAACCTTATTGCTATACTTACAGAAGTTATGAATCATTATAGACTTCAAAATGTGTTGAGAAAGGAACAATATTCTATTGAGTCCTTTATGAGGCAACGTCCACCTTCTTTCAGTGGGCCTTCTAATCCAATTGTTGCTGAACAATGGATCAGTACCATTGAAGATATATTTTCCATACTTCATTGTTCAGAGCATGAAAAATTCATTTTGGTTGTTTATCGGTTAGAAGGTGAAGCAGACTAGTGGTGGACTCTAATTAAAAATACAAGGCCCCAATATGAAATTGAATCCATCAAATTGGATGAGTTCAAGAACTTGTTTTTCGATAAGTAATTCCCTCTTATTCTTCTAACAAATATGGAAAAGGATTTCCTTGAGCTTATGAAAAAGGATGATGAATATGTTGGTATATACAAGGAAAATTTCACAAGCCTTGAAAGGTATGAATATAGCTTTATCATCCTACCTGAAAGTAATGTTGATTGATTCTTCAGTGTCTTAAAACCAAGTCTTTGAAGGGCATTAGCTATAAGATACTTCAGTAGCTATGAAGAAATTGTGCATTGTGGTATCAAGGTAGAACTGGAAGTTGGTGTTACATATCCATAATAGGGTTTTGGAAAGAAATGAATGAGGGAGTTTGTAACTCCTCGAACCCAGTTACCCAGAGTCGGTGCATTATTACATAACATTGGCATGATCACAAGGAAGATCATGTCTCGAAAGACTGATTAGTTTAGTAGCCTTGGAATAACTACATACATTAATAAAGTTTACATTACATCATAAAATGAAAACTACAACAATATAGTCTCCATATTCTACACTCTTATCCCCTCATACTATTTTTGCAGGTCATTCATAAATTACTTCTTCACATCCTAGGAAAAATAAAGCATAGAAAAGATGTGAGCTCCAATTCCCAGTAAGGATATCAATATAGCAGAAACTTTCATAAATAATAATAAACATTTAAGAAAATGTGTAACTAAAAAAATCCTTTTAAACTTGAACTTAAACATAGTATGGCAAAAATAAAATGAAATAATTCCATTTAATTATTCACATGGATAGTCTATAAATCAAATAATCACATGCAATATCAGTAACCACTTTCATAATGATGGAATGCATAATTCCAGACTATCATAACCACGGAGCCAAGGCCCCATGCCAAGACTACAAATAATATTTTTTCAAGGCCTTTTTCCAAAACACTAGTTTGTCTCATGAGACCTACTGATGAATAGAGGAGCTATAGTGGGCTCCACCTGTCACATATTAAGTCCAATGAATTCCCATATAAAAAGGTTTAAACATAACTTAAACATCCGTATTAAAAATAGCATACGAAATGTAAATAATTCATCCATAAACCATGAATGGTATAAAAATAACACATCCATAGTCAAACATATCACAAAACCTTCAATAATCTATGGAAGTTTTAATCATAATAAATCAACTTCAAATAAGCATAAAATCCATCAAAGGGTGTTGACATAGATGAAACCAAAACTCTTTTTAGAGTTATATCTCTTTTTATTTTGAAATCATTTAAGAGTCATATATTTATAAAATATAATGTTTTCTTTGAAAATATTCCTATAAGATTGTAAGGGAAGCTTTAACAATTTTATAATGGCGTAAAATATCTTCACCCAACGTATAAGTAAAAAAAACATTCTTTCCTTAATTCTGTCGAAAAGGTTAAAAAGCACCTTGTTTGGAAAACGACGAAAATATTCCTTTATAAACAACTTATAAAAGTCAACAAGGGTATAAATGAATTTAACCCATATTATAGTAAATAGTTAAAATGTTTTGAAATGCATTTTTAAGAATAATGGATGTGGATGATAAAGAGATCCCAGTAGATTATGACGTATAAACAACCTCTGATAATGAAGAGATTGCGAAATAAACCATTACCTTGTAATTTTCCTTGGTTGAGGGTAAGTTATCCTCCTGTATAATGGTGAAATAATTGTTATTAAATTATAAAATAATCATATATATTAATATGATATCATATATGATCTTTTAACATTGCTTTGTTAATAATATCTTAGTATTATCGTCGTTTCGGGTGTTAACTTATCCATTTTCTTTGACATGTTTTGTTACGTAAGCTATGTTTTTCAGGGATAGGATGTATCTTATTCATATCCAGAATGATATCAAGTCCTTAAACATTATTTTTAAATCATCAAATGATAATTATACTTGAATGTATATGATGGAGAATGAATCTCATCGCGTTCGTGGAGACGGTAGTCCGTACGTACGCACGAGCGACTATATCATTCTTTTGATATTAAAATAATATTTAATTTGATGGTATATCTTATATACATGAATCATTATCGTGTTATATTTATTATTTACATGAATTACACATCATTATTATACCCATCCAAATAATAATAATATATTGAATAACAATTACACCACGATGTGGAGATGGTAAGCTGTACGTACGCACGTATGGTGACATGTCATTCAAAGGATGGATAGAATACTGAATATGGTTATACCATATTTATAATAATATTTCAGTATATAGGAGATACTGGATTCATTATTTTAGAATGATAATAACAAAGAATGAAGAAGTTGAAGATGAAATGAATTTGATAAAGGGTGGTGAAAACGTTACCTCTTCATCAGGTTCTTCCTTTTGATTTGATCAAAATGGCTCCCTAGGTTGGCTTTCTGATCAAGCTAAGGCCTCTAGGATGTATTTAGGGAAGTTGAGAGAGTATTTAGGCAGAGTTTTTACTACCCAAAGGTCATTTAAGGTGTGAAGTAATGAGGAGGAGTGCCCTTTTATAAGATGGGTGAGGGGCACCTTTTGAAAAGCTAGAAATATTATTTTATAATAAATTAATATTCAGTTTATAATGGCTCCAAAGTGGATTATTTAAAGGTTAAGGTGGGTATAGGTCGAACACCATTTAAACAATATAATTTAGACTGGTTTGGGTCATTATATTAACCATATCATTAAGTTTTAACTCTTAGTTAATTAGTTTGACACTTACCATGTCACTTTGTATTTTTATATTATATAGTTAATAAACATACTATATACATTCAAGCAACCCCCAAGTGGTCAATTAATGATAAAAATATCATGATATAAGTCTCTTGGCCGAACCTTATATTTTTATTAATTTAATATCAATTAATAATATAATATTTGTTTTAAAAACTCTTTTATGTCAATTTTGACACTATTCAATAATTAATTTTTGTAAAAAATAATAAAAAAATTATTACTTAGAAACAAGTCAATTAACTAAATCCTAACATGTCATATAATCCTATAAAATTAGTTTAATTCGTAAAAAGTCTCAAATTATATTTATTTGGGTATTTTTAATATCAATTATTTTAACTTTTCACTATTATGGTAATTACTTCATCATCATTGTGTCATAAATAAATTAATTTATTGAATTTTTAAAAATTATAAATAAAATATCATTATGTATTAAATCTTTTTAGCTTTATAATTAATATTTACAATTGAATTTTTCTTATTTATAACCCTATATTACAGATGTTTTAGTAAATAAATTTTAATTTTAACTCTTTTAACTCTTCTTTGAATTAACTAATAATAAATGTCTTAATATTATTCAAGTGGACCTAAATGACAATATTTTATTCCTAAAGTTCTTTTTGGTCTAGATACACTTGTCCAATAGAATTAGGACATGTGTTAGGGTAATATTAATATATTTTTTACTCTTAATTACCCTATTTACTTTTAACCGTGGTAAATAAAAGCAAAAAGTTACTATTCACCAAAAATTATTTTCATCTCATTGAACCACATTTTACTACTTGATATTAACCGTGTGTCTCGGATTTCTGAAATTCCACTCACAGAAGTGGTAACATTATGTTTTATGAAAAATTGAGTTTTTTAACTACCACTTAGTGGTTTCACTATTCATCAAAAATTGAAGTTTTTCAGAATAATGCCAAAATTTCACCCTAAGCTATAATTCATATTCCGAATTCAAAAATGATTTCTATTTTAAAAAATTCCAAAAATATAAGTTTCATTAATTAATTTGATAATTAATTCTCGTTGTCACAACAAATAGAGTGTTTTTAAGAAACAATATATATCAAAAGATTGACAATTGTTTATGTCCAATTTCAAAGTGAAACTAATTCTAAAGAACTCCATTGGATAAAATGGTAAAAATATATTATAATTATACATTAAAACCAATCAATAATATAATTTATCACTATAAATTATTTTTATTAAAAAATTTGTTTTTAAGTATTTTTCACTATTCGTAAAAATTGGAAGTTCTCAGAAAAATACAAAAAATTCAACTTAGGATAATTTCGATATTACGAATCCAAAAATGAAGTCCATTTTGAAATATAAAATATTTATAATTTTAATAAGTAGGTATTACTATTCATAACGTCTAGTTTGATTGGTTGTGGTGTGTTAGAACTCGATGTTGCGTACAACACACGCTATCACATTATTCAAAGAGAAGCATACAGTTGAAGCTTGGGGTGTTACATTCTCCCCTCCTTCAAATAATTTTGTCCTCAAAATTTATTTAATAATATTACATGAAATGACTTGGGTGGTTCTTCATCATAAGTTCCTCGGGTTCCCACATTGCATCTTCCATCTTATGGTTTCTCCATAGAACGTTTACCAGACGAGTCGTCCGATTTCTCAGTACTTGTTCTCTGGTATCAAGAATCCTGACGGGCTCTTCGCAATAAGACAGATTGGGTTCCAGTTCTAATTCCTTATAGGTGAGTACATACGTTGGTTCAGGCATGTATTTCCTCAATAGAGATACGTGGAACACATCGTGAGCTTTGGAGAGACTTGGCGGCATTGCCAATCGGTAAGCTACAGCCCCAATTCGATCTAGAATTTCGAATGTTCCGATGTACCTAGGACTCAATTTACCTTTCTTACCAAAACGTATGACTCCCTTCCATAGAGATACCTTCAGGAAAACATGATCACCGACTTGAAATTCCAAATCCATCCTTCGATTATCGGCATAGCTCTCTTTCCTACTTTGAGCTACTTTGATGTGATTTTGGATTACCTTCACCTTTTCCATCGTTTCCTCTACCAGTTCTGGACCTACAAGTTTTCTTTCACCAACGTCATCCCAACAGTTTGGTGTGCGACATCTTTTTCTATATAACTCTTCATATGGTGCCATCTGAATTCTCGAATAGAAGTTATTGTTATAGGAAAATTCTACCAGAGGTAAATATTGATCCCACATACCCTGAAAGTCATGTGAGCAAGATCTCAACGTGTCTTCTAAGGTTTGAATAGTTCATTCTGATTGTCCATCTGTCTGAGGGTGGTAGGCAGTGCTCAAATGAAGTACAGTATCCATGTATTTCTGAAGACTTTTCCAGAATCTTGAAGTAAAACGGGGATCACAATCTGAAACAATCAATAGGGGTACTCTATGAAGTATCACAACTTTATCAACATATAGTCTTGCACGACTTTCTAGTGGTATATCTTCTCTTATAGAATGAAAATGTGCTGACTTGGTAAGATGATCAACAATAACCCATATTGCATCATTCCTTCTAGGAGTCTTTTGTAGCACCATGACAAATTCCATCATAATATTGTCCCATTTCCACTCCAGTATGGGAAGAGGTTGCATGACTCCTCCAGGCTATTTCCTTCCAGCTTTCACTTGTTGAAAAACCATATATCTTGACACAAAATCAGAAATCTCTCTCTTCATGTTGTCCCACAAAAAATTTTCCTTCAAATCTCTATAAATTTTGGTGCTCCCAGGGTGTATAGAGAAATTGGAACTATGAGCATCATCCAGAAATTCCCTTTTTAGATCAGGTATATCGGGAACACAAAGTCTCTTCCTGAATTTCAAAATTTCTTCTTCATACACAAAGACTCGTAATCTACCATCATTCACAGCTTTAATCTTCTTTTTAAATTCATCATCATCGGTCTGCGAACTCTTAATCCTTTCTAGTAAAGATGGTTTGGCAACCATTTGAAAAAGAATTGATGTTTCACCTTCCCTGGTTATTCCCATGTCCATCTTCACTGGATCCATGAAAATTGGATCCCTATCAATTCTCATCATGTTCAAAAATCCATGGTCTTTTCTGCTCAAAGCATCTTCCACCTTGTTTTCATTCCCCGGGTGGTAGTGTATCGTACAATCATAATCCTTGAGTAATTCAAGCCATCTCCTTTGCCTCATGTTGAGATATTTTGGTGAGAAAATATACTTCAAACTCTTGTGATCAGTATAAATCTCACATTTTTCACCATAGAGGTAGTGCCCCCATATCTTCAAAGAAAATATCACAGCTGCTAACTCAATATCATGAGTAGGATAGTCTTTCTCATGAATTTTCAACTGTCGTGATGCATAGGCAATAACCCTATCATTCTGCATAAGGACACAACCAAGTCCTTTCTTCGATTCATCACTTTAAATAACGAACCCATCATTCACCGATGGTAGAGCCAATATAGGATCATTGACTAATCTTCTCTTTAGTTCTTCGAAACATTCTTCACACTCTTTTTTCTAAACAAATTTAACCCCTTTACGTGTGAGCTTCGTTAATGGATTAGCCAATCGGGCAAAATTCTGGACGAAACGTCGATAATAACCTACCAAACCAATAAAACTACGTACCTCAGTTATACTCGTAGGTGTTGGCCATTCTTGAATTTCCTTGGTCTTATAAGGATCAACATAGATTCAATCTTTAGAGACAATATGGCCAATAAAAGAAATCTCTTGAAGCCAGAATTCATACTTTCTAAACATCCCATATAATTCATGACTTCTCAGAGTCTTCAGGATAATGCGCAAGTGATTTTCATGATCTTCGTAGCTTTTGGAGTATACCAATATATCATCAATAAATAACACCACAAATTCATCAAGATATTCCTTGAAAACTCTATTCATCAAATTCATGAATACATGGGGTGCATTTGTCAATCCGAAAGGCATTACTGTAAACTCGTAATGCCCGTACCAGGTTCGAAATGTTGTCTTCGGAATGTCTTCCTTCTTCACACACAACTGATGGTATCCAGATCGAAGGTCAATCTTTGAAAAGTATTGATCTCCATGCAGTTAGTCAAATAAATCATCAATGCAAGGTATGTGATACTTGTTCTTTATTGTTATAGCATTGATCTCCCTGTAGTCGATACATAACCTCATAGATCCATCTTTCTTTTTAACAAAGAGAACAGGGGCTCACCATGGAGAAACACTAGGGTGAATAAATGTTTTATTACTCAATTCATCTAGTTGTTTCTTTAGTTTGACTAATTCCACAGTGTCCATTCTATAATGGGTCTTTGATATAGTCTTTGATCCAGGAATTAAATCAATGGAAAACTCAACTTCTTATTCTGGAGGATGTCCAGGTAAATCTTCTGGAAATACATCTACATATTCTTTCACAACAGGTAAATCCTATATTTTAACATTACTTTCCTCACCCACAGTCATTTCATTCTCTTCCTCCTCAATAATTGAATTTAGTTGAGCTACTGGGGGTGGATCTAGATAAGAATTAGGTGGTGACGATTCTGCTCTAAAGATAAGGTGTTCCTTATCATCATCATCAAAAATCGTAACCTCCTTATTCTTACAATAAATCTTCGCAGCATAGTCAGAAAGCCAATCCATACTGAGGATTATATCAAACTCAATCATAGGTATGACGATGAGATCAGCAGATAAAGAACATTTATGTGCTCTAATAGGGACCGATTCACAAAACATTGTTGCAATGATACTTCCCTTAAGAGTTTTAACTGATAACTCGCTTGTTAAATCAAATTGGAAATATCTAATTTTCTTAGAAAACTAGGAAGATATGAAACAATTCGATGATCCAGAATCAAAAAATGCATTTGCTAAACTTGAGGAAACCATTAAATTACCTGCCACCACGTCGTTTGGAGCTTCTACCGCAGCAGTAGTGATAGCATAAGCTTGGCCTTGATCCCTTGGCCTTTTCTGAGGTAAGTTCCCCTGATGCTTAGGACATTCATTTGCATAATGTCCCATATCCCTGCAATTGTAGCACTGAACATTGGTAGCTTCATTATTCCCTTTGTAATCACGAGCTTAGTGGCCTTTTTCACCACACTTGTAACAGACACCCATTCCCTTTAAGGAAGTACCGGGGTGTTTCTTCCCACATTTACCATAGGATGGATATTCAACCTTTCCCTTCTTCCCCTTATTTCCATTCCCAGATTTATCAGCATATCTCTTCTTCTCTTGCTTTGCTTTAAAGTCATAATACTTAGAGAATTCCTTTTCAGTCTTGATAGCACATGAGACAATGTTTTCGTACGATGAAAAGGATTGTGAGACTAATGCTCGATGGAGAAATGGTTTCAACCCATTAATGAAACGATAAATATTACTTCTTGGTTTACATATATAATCTCTAGAATACCTTTCTATCCTTGTAAAGATAGCATCATACTTTGCGACATTCTCATCCTCCTTTTGTCTCAGACTCAGAAATTGTCTTTCCATATCTGCTAGATGGTCATGAGGAAAGTACTTTTCTAAAAACAGATCTTTGAACTCCCTTCATTCCATATTTTATACATAATTATCTTCCTTCGTGTTTTGAATCAATGACCACCATTGATCAGCAACTTCAGTGAGGCAGTAAACTTCCATGATAACTTTTTCCCTATCAATATTACCAAAGCCTGAAATATTTTCTCTAGGGAATTTATCTGTTTCTTAGCTACTAAGGGATTTGTACTCCCATTGAATGTTGGTGGTTGTTGCCTCATGAATCGATCTAACATTGATCCTCCACGCTGCAGATCAGGGTGCTCCATATGGGTAAGGTTATTATTCATAACCTGAGTATGTTGTCCCATTATGGTGATTAACTGATCGGCACTAGTTGCATCCCCATCTCCACTATAATTATCTTGAGCAGGGGGAAATCCCTACATGGAGTTCATGCATTGATACAGTTTCCATTTCTTCCACTAGGCACCATTTCTAAACAATGGCATAAACTTGATCAGTTTATGAATCAAAATACATAATCCTATACTTTTAAAACACATAACATAAATTTACCTATTCATGGATATAATCCATAATCATAAAAAATGTTTTCCTTGAGGAAGTATATACTCATAAACCCTTTATAATGATTTATAAAGAAAATGAGAGTTATCCTAAGCATATCCCCCGGGAGTGTCGTAACCAAGAGTGCAGCAAGGCCCATTGTCGTGCACCAGTTCCCGTTCGACTCTAGTTCAAAGAGGTTTTTTTTGGGTTTTACCACTAGGTACATCTGTGCCAGAGCCGCCTCTACCTGCTCATATCCAGAAAGGGATGTATTGCTCGGAAAACTCACAAAATCTCTACAATACCAAAATTCTAAGAAGTTCTTCTATACTAATCCTCAACATTCATCTTAGGTCTACGTTCTCTAATCAGAGTTTATCTAAATCTAGCTTCCAAGGTTTTTACTAAACTTCCTCTGATACCAACTGTAACGCCCCAACCACAGTTACCCAGAGTCGGTTCATTATTACATAACATTGGCATGATCACAAGAAAGATCAAGTCTCGAAAGACCGATTAGTTTATTAGCCTTGGAATAACTAGATACATTAATAATATTTACATTACATCATAAAATGAAAACTACAACAATATAGTCTCCATAGTCCACACTCTTATCCCCTCATACTATTCCTTCAGTTCATTCATAAATTACTTCTTCACATCCTGGGAAAAATAAAACATAGAAAAGGGGTGAGCTCAAATGCCCGGTAAGGATAACAATATAGCAGAAACATTCATAAATAAGAATAAACATTTAAGGCACTATATAACTAAACCAAAATCTTTTTGAACTAGAACTTCAACATAGTATGGAAAAAATAAAATGTAATAATTCCATTTACTTATTCGCATGGATATTCTACTAATCGAATAATCACAAGCAATATCAGTAACCACTTTCATAATGATGGAATGCATAATGCCAGACTATCATAACCACATAGCCAAGGCCTCGTGCCAAGACTATAAATAAGATTTTGTCAAGGCCTTGTGCCAAGACACTAGTTTGTCTCATGAGACCTACCGATGTATCGAGTAGCTATAGCGGGCTCCACCCGTCACATATTAAGTCCAATGCATTCCCATATGAAAAGGTTTAAACATAACATAAACATCCGTGTTAAAACTAGCATATGAAATGCAAATACTTCATCCATAAACCATTAATGGTATAAAAATAACACATCCACAGTCAAACATATCACAAAACCTTCAATAATATATGGAATTATTGTATCATAATAAATCAACTTTAAATAAGTGTAAAATCCATCAAAGTATGTTGACATAGATGAAATAAAAACTCTTTTTAGTGTAATATCTCTTTTTATTTTGAAATCATTTAAGATTAATATATTTATAAAATATAATATTTTCTTTGAAAATATTATTATAATCTTGTAAGGGAAGCTTCAATGATTTTATAATGTCGGAAAATATCTGCACCTGCCGTATAAGTTAAAAAACATTCTTTCCTTAATTCTGTCGAAAAGGTTAAAAAGCACCTTGTTTGGAAAACGGCGGAAAGATTCCTTTATAAACCACTTATAAAAGTCAAAAAATATATAAATTACTTTAACACATATACTAGTAAATAGTGAAAATGTTTTGAAATAAATTTTTTAGAGACATTGATGTGGATGATAAAAAGATCCCAGTAGATTATTACGTATAAACAACCTCGGATAATGAAGAGATTGCGAAATAAACCCTTACCTTGTACTTTTCCTTGGTTGAGGGTAAGTTAACCTCATTTATAATGGTGAAATAATTTTTATTAAATTATACAAGAATCATATATATTAATATGATATCCTATATTATCGTTTAACATTGCTTTGTTAATAATATCTTAGTATTATCGTCGTTTCGGGTGTTAACTTACCCGTTTTCTTTGATATGTTTTTTACGTAAGCTATGTTTTTCATGGATAGGATGTATATTATTCATATCCAGAATTATATCAATTCCTTAAACATTATTTTTAAATCATCAAATGATAATTATACTTGAATGGATACGATGGAGAATGAATCTCATCGCGTTCGTGGAGACGGTAGTCCATACGTACGCACGAGCGACAATATCATTCTTTTGATATTAAAATAATATTTAATTGGATGGTATATCTTATATACAGAATAATTATGATTTTATATTTATTATTTACATGAATTACACGTCATTATTATACCCATCCAAAAAATAATAATATATTGAATAAAAATTACACCACGGCGTGGAGACGTAAAGCTGTACGTACGCACGTATGGTGACACGTAATTCAAAGGATGGATATAATAATAAATATGGTTGTACCTTATTTATAATAATATTACTTTATATATGAGATACTTGATTAATTATTTTATAATGATAATAAAAAATAAAGAAGAAGTTGAAGAAGAAATGAATTTGAAAACGGGTGGTGAAAACATTACCTATTCTTCAACTTCTTCCTTTTGATTTGATCAAAAGGGCTCCTTAGGTTGGATTTCAGATCAAACTAAGTCCTATATGTTTTATTGAGAGAAGTTGAGAGATTATTTGGGTAGAGTTTGGCCGAACCAAAAGGCTTTTAATGTGTGATGTAATGAGAAGGAGGAGTGCCCTTTTATAAGAGGGGTGAGGGCACCTTTGGAAAAGCTAGAAATATTATTTTATAATAAATTCATATTCTGTTTCTAATGGATAAAAAGTAGATTATTTAAAAGTTAAGGTGGGTATAGTTCTAAAACCATTCAACCAATATAATTTAGACAAGTTTGGGTCATTATATTAACCTTATTTTTAATTTTTAACTCTTAGTTAATTAGTTTGACACTTACCATGTCACTTTGTATTTTTATATTATATAGTTAATAAACATACTATATACATCCAAGAGACCCCCAAGTTGTTCTTTAATGATAAAAATATCATTATATAAGTCTCTTGGACGAACCTTATATTTTTAAGAATTTAATATCAATTAATAATATAATATTGGTTTATAAAAACTCTTTTATGTCAATTTTGACACTATTCAATAATTGATTTTTTTAAAACTCATAACAAAATAATTACTTAGAAAAATGTTAATTAAATCAATCCTAACATGTCATATTATCCTAGAAAAAGACGTTAATTCATAAAAAGTCTCATATAATATTTATTTGGGTATTTTTAAAATCAATTATTTTAATTTTTCACTATTATGGTAATTACTGCATCATCATTGTGTCATAAATAAATTAAAATATTTAATGTCTAAAAATTATAAATAAACTATCATTATTTAGGAAATATTTTTATATTTCTAATTAATATTTACAATCTAATTTATCTTATTTATAACACTATATTAAAAAAATTTAGTAAATAAACTTTGATTTTAACTCTTTTAACTCTTCTTTGAATTAACTAATAATAAATGTCCTAATCTAATCCAAGTGGACATAAATGATAATATTTTATTACTAAGGTTGATTTAGGTCTATATAAACTTGTCCAAAAGAATTAGGACATGTGTTAGGGTAATATTAATATCATTTTTACCCTTAATTACCCTATTTACTTTGAACCGTGGTAAATAAAAGTAAAAAGTTACTATTCACCAAAAATTATTTTCATTTCATTGAACCACATTTTACTACATGATATTAACCGTCACTCTTGTATTTTTGAAATTCCACTCACACAAGTGGTGAAATTAAGTTTTATGAAAAATTCAGTTTTTAACTACCACTTAGTGGTTTCACTATTCATCAAAAATTGAAGTTTTTCAAAACAATGCCAAAATTTTACCCTAATTTATAATTGATATTCGGAATTCAAAAATGATGTCTATTTCAAAAAATTCAAAACATATAAGTTGCATTAATTAATTTTATAATTAATTCCCGTTGTCACAATAAGTAGCGTGTTTTTAAGAAACAATGTATATCAAAAGATTGACAATTGTTTATGTCCAATTTTAAAGTGAAATTAATTCTAATGAACACTATTGGATAAAATGGTAAAAATATATTCTAATTATAATTTAAAACCACTAAATAATATAATTTATCATTATAAATTATTTTGATTAAAAAATATTTTTTTAAGTATTTTTCACTATTCATAAAAATTAGAAGTTCTCAGAAAAATACCAAAAATTCAATATAGGATAATTTCGATATTCCGAATCCAAAAATGAAGTCCATTTTGAAATATAAAATATATATAATTTCAAAAAGTAGGTATTAAAATTCATAACGGTTAGTTTGATTGTTTATGGTGTGTTAGAACTCGATGTTGCGTACAACACACGCAATCACATTATTCAAAGAGAAGCGTACCGTAGAAGCATGGGGTGTTACAGAGTTTAAGTAAAAATCTCAGAACAATGGTGAAAAGAAGTTGAATGTATAATTATGCCCAAAGTGTGGAAAAAAGCATGGTGTAGATTGTCTAAAAGGTACTAGAAAATGTTTCAAGTGTGGAAAAGAAGGTCATCGAGCAGTTAAGTGCCGTAGTAATCGGAAAAGTTTCTAATAACGTGAATAGAGAAAAAACTATAGAGAACAAACCACCAACACTTCAATGCTAGAAGTGCAAGTAAATGGGGAATTATGCTAATCAGTACCCTAATCTGAGGGTTAATGATGATCGACATCAACAACCTCTTAAGGGAATGGACAAAGGGAAGTCACATGCGATCACTATTGGCGATGTTGAATATGAAAACGATGTGGTGGAATGATTAAGTTTTTATGTAATGGGATTCCAAAATAATATTTTATATAGTATCGTGGAATATTTAAATATTTATGTATTGGTCTATTGTGGTTTTCAATAATTTTATGGTACCGGTAACCATGAAAAGTGATTGTAATATTCTTGGAAAGCAGATGATATGCACATAATGAAAGGATAAGGAGAAAATGAAATTTTTGATAGTATTCATGAGCTTATGACTGATATAAGGACCAAGTGATATCATGGTTTGAGTATATAGAAATTTTGGTATTTTGGTATTTGGAAAGTGTTTAATTTTGAAAGCATTCATGTTTTCACTAAGGTTCTATGGTAATTCATGTTTCAAAAGAATACATAATTAAGGTATTAAAATGTTTTTAATGTGACCAACAAGATATATCTTATGATATATGGGGGATAAATTATGGAATTCACATGCTTGTTATGTGACCTTTCATGTAATCATTTTCTTTATACTTTGATCTTGGACCGATGTATTTTGGATAAGACTTAAGATTGGAATGAATTAAGTTAGAAATAATATATTATTGTTTAAGGCTAGAACTATTTTCGATATTTTTGCAGGAATGTTATAGAAATGTAGTTTTAGAAAAAGGGAAAACCTACAGGACGGGCCACAACCCATCGCGTCGGAGAAGGTTGCAGGAATCGAACCCACAACCAAAGTGCGAGAGGACTTTATCACCTACCTATGGCCTACAATAATTCCTTGGTTAGTAGAAACTAGTTTTATTTTATGAACCAGGATGATAGATGAAGTATAAGTCCATTTTTGGAACCATATACGATTAATCTCACCATAGATGGACTTATGTATATAACTTTTGCTAACCTTATGTTTGAGACATATGGAATGACCTATCATTCTATCTCATGATCTACTAACACTTCATGAATGAAAAATTCAACTTCATTTCATTAAGAGAAGAAGTGTAAATTGTTCAAGGCACGAGAAACAGTGATATTGTACAAAAATCAAGTAAGTATTCCTTTTTCAAAAATTCTTCAACATTTGGGAAATGATCTTGAAAACCAAAAATGTTTTCCTAGTGCCCTCATATCTGATGAATCAAATGGTACCTTAGATCATCACAAATTTATGGCTTTGTGATTGTTGGATTTTTTATAGTCATGTCCTCTACCACTCTTCATCCGAAGTTTATGGTTATATTTCTCTTCCATATCCATATTTTTAGCTATGTTCTCCTATGTAGAAAACCTATGATGAGTTAATTTGGGTAACCATTATGTTTCATACTTCTCTTTTTAAAATTAAGTTTTAGATTTCCTTTTTACGATGTGGTTTTCTATGAATGAAACATTCAAGTAGTAAAATATTTATAACCCCGACGAATTTCGAGGGTGAAATTAATTTTAAGGGGGGTAGAATGTAACACCCCGAGGTTTTATGAGAATTACACTTTTTAAATTTGTTTGATGTCTTTTGTTGTACGATACACCAAGATTATCTTGCACTATAAAAAAAACTATTCTTGGCTTGCGTTACACACAAGAGAACCCTTCTTCGATAGCTTGCATTGTAAGCAATACCGAGATTCATTAAACAACGATACGTTATTAAAACATTATATAAAGTAGCCGTTATGAATAGTAATAACCGGTTTTTGGAATTTTATAAATTTTATCCATAAAAATGGACTTCATTTTTGGATTCTAAATATCTAAATTAGATTCGGGAGAATTAGTGGTATTTTTCTGAAAACATTCAATTTTTGATGAATAGTGAAAACAATGAGTTATTGGTTAAAACCGACTTTTTATTTAAATAATCATTTATTTTATTTAAATTTATTTTAGGTCAAAATAGATACATAATACCTATCTAAGTTCAATTTAATTCATTGGAATCAATATATAATAATTTCAGATATATAAAAAAATTATTGTACTACTGTCTTTTACCCACCTCATAGAAGCATTTAAAAATTTACATAAAACTTAATTTTATTGCTTCTTTGAGTTGAATTTCGAAAATTTGAGAGACATGGTTAATATCAAGGAGTAAAATGTGGTTCAATTAGATAAAAATAATTTTTGGTGAATAGTAACTTTTTACTTTTATTTACCACAGTTAAAAGTAAATAGGTTAATTAAGGGTAAATATGATATTATTATTACCCTAAAACATGTCCTAATTATAATGTATAAGTATAATTCGATCAAAATCAACCCTAGGAATAAAATATGAACCTATTTGGTCAACTTGGATTAGATTAGGACACTTATTATTATTTTATTTAAAGAAGGGTTAAAGGAGTTAAAATCAAAGTTTAATAACTAAAACATTTTTAATATCGGGTTATACATAAGATAAATTAGAATATAAATATTCAATAGAAATATAAAATGATTTAATACATAATGTTATTTTATTTATAATTTTTAGACATTAAACTATTTAATTTATTTATGACACAATGATGAAGCAGTAATAACATTATTAATGAAATATTAACATTATTGATTTTATAAATACCCAAATAAATTTAATTTGAGACTTTTTATAAATTAAACTAATTTTATATGTCAATATAACAGATTAGGGTTTTTTAGATAATTTTTTTTGGAAGTAATAAGGCTGTTATAAATTTAGAAAAAACAAAATACCAAATAGTGTCAAAATTGACATAAAAGGGTTTTTGAAATAAATATTAAATTATTAATTGATATTTTATTCATAAAAATAAAAGGATTGTCCAAACGACTTATATAATAATATATATAACATTAATAAACCAATTGGGGTTCTATTGGTAGTTTATAGTAAGTTTATTAACCATATTGTGTAAGAATAAAAGAAGACACTATAAAAGTTAAATTATTTAACTTAGAGTTAAATCTAAATGATAATGTTAAAATGGTAACATAAATTTTTCTAAAACCTATTGGTTGAGAGTATTTAGACTTATGCCGACCCTAGACTCTAAATAAGTAACTTTGGATACATTATAAACCGAATATAAATTTATTAAAAATATAATATTTTAAGTTTTTCCTAAGGTGCCCCTCTCCTCCCTTATAAAAGGGACCCTCATCCCTCTCCTCTTTACACAATTATAAGCCTTAAAGATCGGCCAAACCCTAAAAATTTCACTTCTCGACCTCTCTAGCTATCTCATAGTGGTACTGGTCTTCTCAAAAGACCAACTCAAGTTCCCTAAGAGGATGTTTAAAAGAGGAACGTCGAAGAAGAGGTAATCTCTTCTACCAATTCATTAAAGTTTCATTCTTCTTATACTTCCTCTTATTTAGTTGTTTCATTATAAATTAATAACATAAGTATTACTTATATACTGATATTTATTATAAATTTGAAACAAACCTATTTCACTTTCTATCTATCCTAAAAAAAGAAATCATCGCGCCTGTGTACGTACGGAATACCGTCTCCACACTATGGTGAAATATGTTTTTCTACCACCACCTTACTTGGATGGGTATAATTGTGTAAATAATAACTATATATTATTATTATAACATGATAATAATTTTGATATATTATATCATCCACTCCAATTCTATTCAATAATTATGGGAATGATATCATCGCTCGTGTGTACGCGCGGATTACCGTCTCCATGACGCGATGAGATTCATTCTCCATGTTAACCATTAATGAATGATTATAAGGTATATATAATTAATAATAATGAAATATATGAAATAATAAAACTACTTGATTTAAATATATATATGTTTCATCTACTTACATCCATTCAAGTCAATAAGGAAAGGAAAATAGTGTTCATGCGTACGTACGACCTACCGTCTCCATGAACGGTGTATTTCATTTCATTTTTCTATCTATTATATATATATACTGATTATATATGATATATAAATCATGATTTAAATTCTTGAAGTAATTAAATAATGATATATTCAATAATAATATCAATAACAACAAGTCCAAACACGTACGATAAATGAAATGATTTTACCCAAAACAATTCATTAACATCGAATTGACAAATGAATGGTTAATATAAAGTCATAAGTGAATAATATATGATATAATAAATATTATTATGATTCTATTAAAATATAATAATATGTTTAAACCCACTATACAGAGGTCTCGGACACATACAGATGAAATTGGACATAGGGTAAGGGATAATTTTTCAATCTCATTTTTATCCGAGATTGCTTATAAGTAAGTATTTACTGGGGTTATATTATTCATCCATGTCCATAAAAATGTTTTTCATAAAGATTTTAATATTCTTCCATGTATGTTTGAAGTCATGTTTACCCCTATTTTACTTTTACTTTGTGTTATGAAAGGAATCTTTCTTTTGTTCAGCATATATGGTACTTTTTTACTTTTCTGTTAAAAGTACGAGGAGAATGTTTTTTTAACTTATAAGGCATGAACGGATTTTTACGGTTTCATAACAACTAATTTTCATCAAGCTTCCTATACAAGATTTCATTACTATTTTCAACAAAATTATTTTCTTTTAAAATTGAATGGAATTTTGTGAAGAGAAAATTATTTTGAAGACGGAATGATATTTTCCTCAAGAATTCATTTCAAGTGTTTTATCAAAACCATTTTCCATATAAGATGAAATTATTTCATATGTGTATGTTTCAAGTATAATGTCTATATTATTTACTTGGTTTCACTTTTCTTATCATGAAATGATATCCATTTGTTTTATATGGATTATGTTATGATGGGATGATGTTTTTGAAACCCATTTAATTCTTTGGGTTATGATGATTGATTTATGTTTATGTTGTGGCACACGTAAGAATGATTTCATTATGAGATGGGTGGGAACTATATATCCCTCCAATTCATTGTGTAAAGATTTATATCTCATGAGATAGACATGGCTATAACGGCAAGTAAATCCGGTATAGTAATACAGTGCTGGAACGACAAGTAAACCCGATCCAGTAATGGACTTTGTCCACTACGATTGTCTTGGCAGCAATGCCTTGGATACTATGGAAATCATATCATGTGCTTAATTTTTTTCCACAATTACGTGGTTTATTCCCATGATATTTTATCATGATGAATGTTACTTTATGATCTATTCTTTATGTACTGCCAAGATTTATGTCATTGCTCAAGATTTTGATGTTTTATGTCCTTGTTTTTATGTTCAAATGTTTATGGATTGTTTTTATGTTCTCCATGTTTACCCTTTCTGAGCATTTGGGCTCACCCCTTTTTATGTTTTCTTTTCCCAAAGATATTATGAAAGGTTTTAGTTAAGAAAACAAAAAGGGGAAGATCTTTATGGGATATGTTGAAGATCTTTCAACATGATTAGAAGTTTATGTTCCATGTTTCCAAAGATACTAAACTATTACGGTCCATGGATGTCTGTTTTTGTTATTTGTTAAGTATTCCAAAAAATTAATGTACTGTCTATGTACGTCACGTTTGGGTCTCCACATACAATCTGATTTTCATTATTCTGATCCTATATATATTTATCTAAACATAATTATCTAATAATTTGGAACATATTAAGGGTTATATTTCTTATAATAATGTGTTTCAAATTAATATTACCTTACATTTAAATTAATTTTCTAGTCTATCAGAACCATTCAACATATTATAATAAATCCTTAGAAAAAAAAATAAATTGAACCATCCTTAAATACTTCACAACATAAATATTTTATCATAACACATAAAACATAATTTCAACCACTTAATCCTTAATATATAAACAAGTATTCCTCATCTCATTTCTTAATAACACTTTCCTTTCACATTTTACATGTATTATCATCATCATAAATAAATATAGTTGTTACGTGTTCCACCTTGCTGATTCTCTTCATGAGTATTTCATTTTGGACATCAATTTGTATAATCGACATTCATTCTACAGTTAAATCATTCAACCATCAATGATTTATTAGGTAGTCCATTATTCTCATTCACTATGATATTTGAACATTTCACTTTTTCTATACAGTTACTCACTTCGTGTCCTTATTTTCTAGAATTAAAACAACTTTATGTTCCTTGAAAACATTCACTTGGGTGCTTCTTCCCACATTCTTGACATGATGGAAAATAGATTTTTTCTATATGTGGTATCCATTACCCATATTCTAAGTGGATTATTTTTTATGTAATTTGGTTAGTCTGAGAGTTGATTAAGGTAGACATTGTTAATCATGTTCTGTAAAAATTGATTATTCATAATAAAAATGTCCTTAACTCCAGTGATCATTCCATTTGACATCTCATCAAAAAATTATTCATAAAATTCAAAGTTAACCTAGTTCATTATGATTCTCATCATTGACTAAAACCATAATTCATTGTGTGAGAAAAACATATCATAGAGGAAACCCACATAACCATGAAAACTCACTTATAGGATGGCTAAATTGTTATACCTTCTTTAATTTGCGACTCCTTTGGATTCTACTGATGAAAATCCATATACATATCCTTATAAATATTCTTATATATCTCACTGATGTTTTCTCATCCTAGTTTCCAAAGGCATACTAAAAAATTCCTTTGATACCAACTATAGAAAGTGAGGATTAACACACATGGATATTAAAACATTTCAGATGAATATTCATCACATTAATAGAGCACATTCATGTGAACCATAAGAGTTTAGTGCCTTTAGAAACATGATACA
Organism: Viscum album; assembly: GCA_963277665.1. Lineage (NCBI taxonomy): Eukaryota > Viridiplantae > Streptophyta > Magnoliopsida > Santalales > Viscaceae > Viscum > Viscum album. The sequence continues at coordinate 422,678,689 of OY728148.1, forward strand.
CATTATTATAATTTGGTGAAATATCATCAATATCTCTCTTAAAGATATTCCATTTTATTTTCCCTACTTATAACCTTTCTTAATAACCTATGGAAATGAAAAATAGGAAAGGGTGATCTTAGATGTTCAGTAATGGAGAACTAGAGATATATATAATCATAACATGTTAATAAGTGAATGAGAACATGATAAAAACATTTTTAGATCATACCCTAAATAAAAATGATCATATACATGAGTCCTGGAATAAATATTTGATGTTCACAATGCATGAACCATAAGGGGATCAAGAGAATAATCCATGATTGTATATCACAGGAATAAGAAATGGAATTGTTGAAGACATGTATGTATATAAAAATTATTTCTTTATAGTCAATGATTAATTAAAAGGTCATATTAGTTGAATGGGTTTACTCCCCATACAATCTTAGTAGTCTTGGTTCACTCCCATGACCATCTTAGTATTCAATGTTCACTCCCAAGATCATATTAGTGAACAAAGTCCTTTACTTAATTGAGTTCACTCCCCATTCCAGTCCTGTTTATCTCATGAGCTATAAATCATTACCAAATAAATTGGTGGTATACATAGGCCCCAACGTTCTCATAATAATGTACCACATACGTGTTAAAAATTATAATAAACAATCATGTCATAACCCATGAGATGAAATAAGTATCATAAACATGTCATTATATAATATCCTATAGAGAATATAAATATTTCATAATCATTTCATAAAAGTGTATCCCTTTTAAAGAAGCATGTTTCATAAGTTTATAACCTATAAAAGCTAAATGGGTTTCATAAAAATATAACCCATTAAATATAAAAGTGTTTCATGAATATTTAACATGTCAAAGAGAGATGAGTTTTATACACACAATTCCATAAATAATTAATCTAGTTAGAGAAGGAATATGAAAGGGATTCATAAATATTTAAAATTCTAGAGAAAATGTGTGATCGCATTGACCAAGGTGATTCCCTGGAGGGATGGTCAGAGAATGGTCATAGTTGTATAATGTTCCATGAAAAACTTTTTGTTCCAGTGGTGATGTTTCAGGGAGTTCATTGTGAGTTTCATAGAACACCACTATATGTACACCTAGGTGTTTCAAATATGTATTGTGGATTAATGGAACTGTTCTAGTGTCCCAAGATAAAGTGGGTACTAGCATTGTTTATGGAAAATTGCATAGTGTCCCAGCATTTGAAGTCCAAGCATCATGCTCCCAGTGGTTTTTTGCAGCATGTAGATGTCCCTGGGTGGAAGTGGGATAAATTATTAATGGATTTTATCATATGATATCCTATTGATCATGGAGGATGAGATGAAATACTTGTAGTAGTGGATTATCTGACAAAATTTGCTCAATTATTCATGATCAAAGAGTTGATTGGAGTGGATTCCTTAGCGTAGAGGTATGTGGATGAGGGTGTGAGGTATCTTGAGGTTTTTAGATCCATCATCTCAAATTGGGATGCACATTTTTCCTCCCGAGTAATGAGGGGATTGAAGATTTATTTTTTCACTCTATTATTCAACATCAAATCAGTCCACTCTCGAATATATGGAAGATATAGAAGACTATCAAGACATTTGAGGAAATGTTGTGGGAATTTCTTTTTGTTTGGGTATGTTTGTGGTTAGGAAACTTTTACTTAGTGTAGTCTACTTACCATAATATATATCACTCTTCCATTGGCATTGAAATGTTTGAAGAATTATGTGGAAAGTTATTTTGTTAAACATTGCATTGTATAAAAGTTAAGGAGGAAGATTTTCTTGTTCCATACATGATTCATAGTATAACAAAGAAGGTGAAACTTTTCCATGAGAGGATGAATCAAGCAACAGGCCAGAAGAAGTCATATGTTAATGGAAGGAGAATACCCCTGGTGTTCGAGGTTAGGGACCATGTGTTCTTGATGGTTTCCCTTTGACATGGGTAGAAGATGTTTGATAGTAGGGCCAAAAATTATCCTATGTTTATTAGACGTTTCGAGGTGATCGAGTGAGTTTGGGAGGTAGAATACCAATTGGTGTTACCACTAATGATTGAGAGTATCTGCAACATCATTCATGTATCCTAGGTTTGTTGGTATATTAAAGATGACTCCCATGCCATTGTCTATGGAGAGTTAGATATCAAGGATAACACAATATTCATGGAGTGACCATTAGAGATCTGGGATCATTGGTATAAGGTATTGTGTGGGTAGACCATTCCTTTGTTTTGTGTGTGGTCGAGGCACAGTGGTTTGAAAGAGAGTACATTGGAGTGAGAGATGAAAATGTGTGCCCAGTACCCAGACTTATTTTTAGTTTCCTTTTATATTTTGAATTTTGATTTAGTTCTTGATGTAACACCCCGAGCTTCAACTATACGCTTCTCATTCAATAATGCAATAGCTTCCATTGTACGCAACTTCGAGTTCTAACACACCAAAACTAATCAAAGTAGCCTTTATTAATAGTAATACCCACTTTATAAAATTATAGAAATTTTATATTTCAAAATGGACTTTATTTTTGTATTCGTAATATCGAAATTATCCAAAGTTGAATATTATGTAATTTTCTGAGAACTTCCAATTTTTATGAATAGTGAAAAAATACTTAAAAACAACTATTTTAATCAAAGTATTTTATAGTGATAAATTATACTATTGAGTGGTTTTAAAGTATAATTAGAATATATTTTTACAATTTTATCCAATGGTGGTCATTAGAATTAATTTCACTTCAAAATTGGATATAAACAATTGTCAATCTTTTGATATATATTGTTGCTTAAAAACACGCTATTTGTTGTGACATCGAGAATTAATTATAAAATTATTTAATGCAACTTATATGTTTGAAATTTTGTAAAATAGACATCATTTTTGAAATTTGAATATCAATTATATCTTAGGGTGAAATTTTGGCATTGTTCTGAAAAACATCAATTTCTGATGAATAGTGAAACCACTAAGTGGCAGTTAAATAACTGATTTTTCGTTTAAATGAAATATTACCACTTCTTTGATTTTATTTTCAAAAATCCAACATACATGGTTGTCATTATGAAGTAAAATGTGGTTCAATGGGATCAAAATAATTTTTTGGTGAATAGTAATTTTTAAGTTTAATTAATCGCGATTAAAGGTAATTAGTGAAATTTAATGTAAAAATTATATTATAAAAATATGAAAATACCTTTACATGTGTCCTACCCCTATTGGATGTGTCACGGCCGACCAATACAATCCATGGGTCAACTTGGTGACCCCATGGAGCCACTTTGGTAGGAAAATGACATAAATTACTTTTATTTAAAGTTAAAATAAAAATGTCACAAACATAATTTGTTTTACTAAAACAATTATTAAATTGGGTTATACAAGTCATATTTTTGACTATAAATATTCATTATAAATCTAAAAAGATTTCTAAATCATTATATTTTTTTTATAATTTTTAGACATTAAATAAATTAAATTATTTATGACACCATGATGATGCAGTGATTACCTCATTAATTAACGATTTAAATAAAATGAAAAGATAATGTAAAATACAAGGCTTACACTTGTCAAAAACCTATTGGATGAATATATTTCAAACCCTTATCACCTTAGCCTCGAATTATATAAGTTTGGGACCTTTAAAATCCGAAACTCATTATATAATAAAGTAACATTTCATTACTTTCCAAGAGTGCCCCTCCTCTCCACTTATAAAAGGTCCCCACCACTACCACCTTACTCACACATTCAAAGCCTTTTGGCTCAGCCAACCTCTTCCAAAATACTCTCCCAACTTCCCTCCCTTACTCCTATAAGCCTCAATTTGGGCAGAATTCTTCCCAAGGAATCCTTTGGCTCAAATCAAAATAGTTACCCGATTTTAAGGTAATGTCTTCTCTTATGTTATTTGGTTTTATTTTTCTTATCTAACCCCCTAAACTCTTTTTATTCATTTAAATTGTAACAACAACAGTATCCTCAATATACTAGGATTTTTTTATAATAATTATTAGAGCTACACTTACACACACCTACATCTAATGGTTAAAGAACATATTGTTTCTGTGGATGGTGAATTTCTGCCTCACGAAACGATGATTGTTCAAACTCATATAACACCTCTAATGGTGGCCATTTTGATGACACTATTTTCATATATGATATATATATTATATTTATGTTTTCCTTATGCTTATTTATTTATCATTTGTGGCATACTTTATGATTTCCATTATGGGTAAATGAGATATTTTCATTTTAGGAAGTGCGGACTACCGCCCCCTCAAAGTGATTTGAATCGTTAATGCCATATGTGGGATGTATAAAGGATGGAGTAAATGGTATTATAAATTATATTATACTATAATTATATTATACCTTTATATAATTATAACTTCATTTCATTAAATATGAAATAGAAATGAAAGTAGCGTTCATGCGTACGTATGGCTTACCATCTCCATGAACGGTGCATTTCATTTATTACCTCTAAATGTTATGTAATATTATAAATGAATGTATATACTGGATATATATGATGTATATGATATATACATCATGAATATTATTATGGATATAATGGATATATTAACGCATGGCAGATCTCCTTTTTCCCGGACGATTTCAATCTCATCACTATGATTCTACTCGGATGAGCCAAGGATCCCACTTGCCCCTTCCTCCTGCAAAGACAAGAAATGACGATGAGCCTCGAGATATCGCTCGCAGTCGTCTTTCTGGTCGATCCCAAGGGATCTCGTTCCTTGATGCGCTGAAGTCTTCTGATCATACTGCAAATTCAACGAAGCCTCCGCTGGTCAAGAAGCTGGATGATGGAGGATTCCTGGTCGAAGCGGACCCAGACACGATTCAGCAACGTACGCATTTGTGCAGGTTCTCCATTATGGCTCGTATCTCCTATCTCAAAGGTAATCGACCTTGGCCACTCTCTGAATTACACGCTCGTATCTCAAAATGTTGGAATACTGTTAACTGGAAACTAATTCCATTCGGCAAGGGATACTTTCATATTCTGTTAAACTCTCAAGAAGATCTTGATCGTATCTGGAAATTAGGAAATCTTAACCTCAAACCTGGTTTGCTTCGCCTATCTAATTGGGACTCCAATTTCAACCCACACACTCACCGAAACACATTAGCACAGGTTTGGGTCAAACCTCATGGCCTCAATTGGTTTTTCTGGCACCCAAAAATATTGAATGACATTGCTTCATGCATAGGCACACCCCTCAAAATCGATCAACAAACTTTGAATGCTGATTTAGGAATCTTTTCTAGAATCATGGTAGAAATTAATCTGGAATCAAAGCTTCCCAACACTATTAACGTCACTGCCAAGGATTACATAGTGGAAATTAATATTGAGTATGAGAGGATACCTCCTTTTTGTGAGCATTGTAAGATCATTGGTCACAATATCTATAATTGTAGATTGATTAGGAAACAACCAATTCAACTACCTGACAACGACTGGAAAGAAATAAGGAGGAATAGGAAGGATAAAGCTCCCTTGGTTAGTGCTCCTGAAACATATAAAACTGCAACATGGGTGAAAAAACCCATAACTTCATCTCATTTAGGGGAGACCTCGAGTACCAAATGGGATGACCTTGTTGAAGAGGAAGAAAACAAAAATGCTCACACAAACAAATTGGAATTTTCTGTTTTAGACAGCCTTAAGCATGATACTAAAATTGTGAACTCTGGTTCCTATACTGCTGATCAGAATAAGGAACCTGCCACTCCTCACACTTCTTCCAATATCACTTTAACCACGGATGTGCAGAATTCTACTCAGGACAACTTGAATATTATTTCGCAGGAGCCTCTCTCTTTGGTAAAAAACTCCACTAACATGAAGGATTCTATATCTGACCTGCCAGAGGTGCAGTGTCCTTTGGAGGAGATCAGTGAAGAGCATACCTCGGTTGTTCCGCAGTAGGTCCAGGAGCATGCTTCCCTGGTTACAGAGGCCTCTTCTGCTCTCATCACTGGGCAAAGCTGTGCTTCTCACCTCAGAAAGCTAAGGTCTGTTTCTCTTGCTGCTCCCCATTCTGATCCGGAAGCTTCATCAAGTACTTGCAGCATTTCTGTCCAGCATGATAGTTTACATTTGAATTGTGTTAAGGCTGATAACAACAATGATCTCATTTCTGTTTTTCCGACACACAATAATAACAACTCCCATGTTATTGACACCCAAAATATTTCTTTAGATGATTATGCTACCATCATTGTCCCTACCAAAGGCAAGAAACTGCCTAACTCAAGCCCCAACATGTCAAAAAATGTCAGAAGATCAAATAGACATAAAGGCTCGGATATTATGAAAAAAGGGAGTTCTAACTCCAAACGTAGATTTAAATGAAGATTCTTTATTGGAACTGTCAAGGTATTGCAAACTTTGACACCTTTAATTTTTTACAAAGAATGGTAATTGTTCAGAAGCCTTTAATTTTTTCCATTGCTGAACCTAAAACAATCTTTTCTACTTATCTTGTTCACTTTTGTCGCTTTGGATACACCTTCATCGGTGCTTGTCAAAACAACAAAAATGTTGATTCTCTTTGGACCTTTGCTCATCCCTCCCTGTCTAATGTTAATGTTTTCCATGTTTCTGATCAAAGTTTCACTTGTAATTTTAGGATTGATAATTCCCATCTCTTTTGTTCCTTTATCTATGCTAAGAACAAATATCAAGATAGGAGATCTCTCTGGCGAGACCTCTCCTCTCTGAACTCAAAAAATCATTCCCCCTGGATCGTTGCTGGTGATTTTAATGCTATTATTTCACCTGGTGAAAAAATGGGTCCTCTTCATTCAAGTCTGTCTATGAGGGAGTTTAAGGATGCTATTGAAACCTCTAATCTTACTGAGATTACTTTAAAAGGAGCCAAATACACTTGGTATAAGAATCACTACAATAGAGTGGTTGCGAGCAAACTTGATAGAGCCTTTACTAATGACCATGCTTTAGATTCTTGGGACTCCATTTCTAGTACCACCCTTCCTAAGATTCATTCTGATCATCATCCTATTTTAGTCATCATATCTCTCAATACTCGGAAGCCCTATTTCCCCTTTAGATTCAACAATGCTTGGTTCTCTGATCCTGACTGTTGTAATCTCATAAAACATTGTTAGTCCTCTTTGAACCAACCCGATGATGACTTCCCTTGTCCCCTTAAATTAAAATTTCTCAAACGCAAGCTCAAAAGTTGGTGCAGCACTAAGGCGGTTCAAGTTGATAATGACATTCTCTCTCTTGAGAATGAGTTGCATCAAATTCAAAACAATATCACCCACTCCTACTTCGCTTCTGATCACCATCACGAAGCTCACGTTACTATGAACATGAATATGCTCCTTTCTTTCAAGGACAACATCTGAAAACATAATTTTAAACTCAAATGGATTACTGATGGTGATCGTAATACCAAGTTCTATAATTCTTTACAAAGAATTTGAAAAGCTAGTAGACCCCTTGCCTCCCTAAAAAATGGAGAAAACCTTTTGGATAATGAAGAAGATATTGCTAATCATGTTGTGTCTTACTTTGAATCGTTATTCAATGGGCCTTGTATGAATAAAGTCCTCATTAATTACATCATCCCTACAATTGTTACGGATGTTGATAACAGTTTTCTCCTGAGTGTTCCCCTTGATCATGAAATTAGAGACACTGTTTTTGGTTTGAATCCTGACAGTGCCCCTGGGCCCGATGGATTCAATAATGGTTTCTATCAAAATTATTGGGACATCATTCATGCTGATGTTTGTAAGCTTGTCAAATACTTATTTGCTAACGGCTTCTTACCTCATGGTTTAAATGCCCAATTCCTTGCTTTGATTCCCAAAGTAGATAATGCCTCTGAAATCCACCTCTTTCGCCCTATTGCTCTGATCAACTCCCTTTATAAAATTATCACCAAGATAATTGCTAATAGACTTAACACTATCACTGATAAAATTATCTCCTGTAATCAATTTGGCTTTATCAAGGGGAGATCTATCCAGGACTGTATCTGTCTTGCTTCGGAATGCACTAACATGTTAAATAATAAGAATAGAGGCGGAAACATTGCCATTCAACTTTACATTTGCAAAGCTTTTGACACTATGGATTGGAACTTCATTTTCAAAGTTCTTCATGGTTTTGGATTTAATGATATTTTCATTTCTAGAATTAAAACCCTCTTCCATTCAGCTCATGTTTCCATCCTGGTTAATGGATCTCCTAGAGGATTTTTCAAATGCTCTAAAGGGGTAATACAAGGTGACCCCCTTTCTGCAATTCTTTTTTCCATTGCAGAAGACTATTTTAGCCGTATGCTCACCCAGCTGGTTGAGCAAAACAAGCTCAAACCAATTCATGCTTATAGAAACATGAATTCCCCCACCCACCTCCTTTACGCTGATGACATCATTCTCTTTTTAAAGGGTGACATAAAAAACATTAGAACTCTTAAAGCTGATCTCAAGCATTACGAGGAGGTCTCGGGTCAAGTCATTGGATGGAATAAATCTTTCATTTACTTTGGGAAAAATATCCCTCCTTCTAGGAAAAATAATATCATCAATGAGCTTAACATCAAAGAAGGTTCGTTCCCCTTCAAATACCTTGGAGTTCCCATTTTCTGGGGTAGACCTAAAGCTTGCTAATTTTCTAACATTGTTGACCAGGTTCTTAATCAGCTTTCCTCCTCGAAAGGAAAATCTCTCTCCATGGCGGGGAGAATCTGCCTTGTCAAGTCTGTTATTGTTTCCAAACTTGTTTATTCGATTATGGTCTATAAATGGCCCATTAGTCTCATAAAAAAAATAAATGTTCACATAAAAAACATTGTCTGGACTGGAAGCACCTTGGACAGGAAACTTGTGACTATCCCTTGGGCTAAATGCTGCAAACCTCTAAACATTGGTGGTCTTGGCATTAAAAACATTAAATACTTCAATGAAGCTCTTCAATCCAGATTAACTTGGAACCTGATACACAATGACACCCACCCCATTTCTTTCATCAAAAATAGGTTCATTGATAGATTGAAAAGATCTAATAGGAGTTTCATGACCTCATCCATTTGGACCTCTGTTAGAGACACGTTTGACACTATTATGCACAACGCTAGATGGATGGTCTCGAGAAACTCTTCCATGAGATTCTGGTTGGACAACTGGACTGGCACTCCTCTTATCTCTTTGATCCCCCTTGATGATATCACTGATGACATCAACTCATCCATTTGTAATGTGCTTAATTCTCACATTGATAATCTTCCTGAAAACATTGTTCAAATTATTGATTCTTACCACTTTTCTGCCTCGTGTGACTTCTTGATTTGGGAACCTTCTCATAATGGGATTTTTAACTCCAAAAAGTTTTATAATAATTCCTTACACAATGCTGATAATGATTTGAACTGGATAAAATTTTTTGACAAGCCCTGAATTAAACCTTCCAGACTCACTCTCATTTGGCGTTTTGCCTACAATACGGTCCCCACTGATGCTTGTCATCAAAGTTTTGGTATTCAACTTTGTTCAAAATGTCGTTTTTGCAATCAGCATAGAGAAGATACTAACCACCTATTTCTATCTTGTGCTACTACCACTGCTCTTTGGAAATATATTTTTGACACTTTTGATTGCAGATGGCCGGTTTATAACTCTATTGATGAACAGATTAAACATTGCGTTGCTATGGACTCCTCTCACCAAATTAGAAATTTGTTCCTAGCTGGGGTTGCTGAGCTGATTCATGTGATCTGGTATGATAGAAACTCTATTCTTCATAATAATTGCTCACACAACACTAATGCAGGTAAAATGAGAATTCTCATCGCTATTCGGGAAGCCTCTTTGATCCAGAATGGTACCTGCAACAATTCGGTGGCGGACTTTATGATCCTTCACCGTCTTCAAGTTGAGACCATTTTCTTGAAACCGTTGCGCAACCTTGAGATTTTCTGGAGACCTCCATTTCCAGGTTGGATTAAAATCAATGTGGATGGCGCCTCTAAGGGAAATCCAGGTCCTGCGAGATGTGGAGCTGTCTTCAGAAATCATCATGGTCACATCATGGGATGCTTTTTTGGAGGCTGTGGTACGGCATCCTCACTAGAAGATGAGATGCTAAGTGTTATTCATGCCACTGATTTTGCTCTTCGTCATGGGTGGAACAATTTATGGATTTAGAGTGACTCTACTACTATTTTTCAATCCATTTGGAAGGGAGATTTTCATCTTGCTTGGCCGATTACTACACGCTGGATGAACTGCCTCCAATCTCTCCATGACGTCAATTACATTGCAACTCATACTTATCGTGAAGCGAATATGGTTGCGGATGCTCTCGCTAACAAAGGCATTAATCAGGAAATAACTTGGATGGAGGAGCTCCCAGAAAACCTGATTCTGTTTCAAGTCAAAGATTGTAATTTGATCCCGTCTTTTAGACTCTTGTAATCTTTCTTTCTTGCTAATAAATTTGCTTTGGTCTTTTGACCAAAGCACCACCTTCTATAAAAATCGTCAAAACGACCGTTATTAACATAAATAATTACATAATGTTCATAACATGGTAATGAGTGATATAAAATTAATAATAAAATTGAAAAAGGTTATTAAGAAATTATAAATTAACTCTAGTTTATTATTCAGGAGATCAAAGAACGGTCGAGTGAATTCGGACACGAGGTAAGGGAATTTCTTAACCCAATTTCCATTATTTGGGTTAATCTCCTACTTTCAAATTATTTCATGATATTATTATGTCCTATCTTGTATTTGTACTTTCTTTATGTGTACTTATAGTGAATACACATAATAGATCAATTTTATTTTAAAAATGATCTTTTTAAGGACTTCATCTCAATCTCCTTTCATTGAGGAATATTTGGTTTTATACACAACTTTCTTTTATACGGTGTGTAAACCCCTTTGACTTTTACGTTTATTCAAAAGGAATTTTTTTATATGAAGCGTTTTACTAAACGACAAAAAGGGAATTTTTTTCTTTCCATACATATGTGGTGACAATGAATTCTCCGCCGCCATGACCATTATTTGAGTTTCGGCTTCCTCTACAAGCCATCACTTATTATAAAGAAAAATAAATACAATGTTTTAACTTTCATTTATTTTGGTATTGAAAATGGTTTTGAAAGCGTTTTTATTATATCAATGTGTTGTATTGATATCTTGTGATTGAAATTTGGAAATGTTATGTTTCCTTTATGCATGTTTTATGTTATACGATTATGTTATGGTTTATGATATGTTTAAACCTATTCATATGAGGAATGCATTGGACATAATAAGTGACGGGTGGAGCCCGCTACAGCTCCTCGATGCATCGGTAGGTCTCATGAGACAAACTAGTGTCTTGGCACGAGGCCATGCCAAAATCTTATTTGTGGTCTTGGCACGAGGCCTTGACTACGTGGTTATGATAGTCTGGCATTATGCATTCCATCATTATGAAAGTGGTTATTGATATTGCATTTGATTATTCTAGCAGTAGAATAACCATGTGAATAAGTAAATTGAATTATCTAATTTTACATTTTCCATATTATGTTGAAGTTCATGTTTAAAAGGCTTTTCTTTTAGTTATACATTGCCTTAAATGTTAATGTTTATTTATGAAAGCTTCCACAATATTGTTATCCTTACTGAGCATCTGAGCTCACCCCTTTCAATGTTTTAATATTTTCCAGGATGTGAAGAAGTATTTTATGAATGACCTACAGGGATAGTCAGAAGAGGATATGAGTGTGGACTATGGAGACTTTGTTATTGTAGTTTTTCACTTTATGATGTAATGTAACATTTATGAATGTATCTAGTGTTTCCAAGGCTACTAAACTAATCGGTCTTTCGAGACTTGATCTTTTGTGATCATTCCAATGTTACGAAGTAATGCACCGACTCTGGGTAACTGGGGTCGGGGCGTTACAGTTGGTATCAGAGGTAGTTTAGTACTAACCTTGGAAGCTAGATTTAGATAAACTCTGATTAGAGCACATAGCCCAAAGATAGACTTTGAGGATTAGTATAGAAAAACTTCCTAGAATTTCGGTATTATATAGATTTTTTGAGTTTTCCGAGCAATAAATCCCTGTCTGGATATGAGCAGGTAGAGGTGGATTTGGCACATATGTACCTAGGGGTAAAACCTAAAAACACCACTTTGAGCTATACTCGAACGGGAACTGGTGCATGACTACAGGCCTTGATGCACTCTTGGTTACGACACTCCTGGGGGATATGCTTAGGAAAATTCTCATTTTCGTTACAAACCACTATGAAGGGTTATGAGTATATACTTCCTCAAAGAAAACCTTTTTATGATTATGGATTATATCCATAAATAGTTCAATTAGTGTTAAGTGTTTTACAAGTATAGAATTATGTATTTTGATTCATAAAATAATATAGTTTATGCCATTGTTTAGAAATTGTGACTAGTGGAAGGAATGGAAACCGTATCAATGCACGCACTCCTTGAAGGGATTTCCCTCCTGCTCAAGATAATTATTGTGGAGCTAGAGATACAACTGGTGCTGATCAACTTATTACCATCCTGGGACAACTCACTCAGGTTATGAATAATAACCTTACTCGTATGGAGTATCCTGATCCGCAACGTGGAGGATAAATGTTAGACCTCTTCATGAGGCAAAAACCGCCAACATTTAATGGGGGTACAAATCCATTAGTAGCTGAACAATGGATAAACTCTTTATAGAAAATATTCCACGCCTTGGGGAGTAGCGAAAGGGAGAAGGTTATCATGGCATTTTACCGCCTCACTGGAGATGCCGATCAATGGTGGTCATTGATTCAAAATACAAAGGAAGATGAAGAAGTATCAAGTATTGAATGGAGAGAGTTCAAATATCTTTTCTTAGAAAAATTCTTTCCACATGACCATCGAGCAGATATGGAAAGGCAATTTCTGAGTCTGAGACAAAAGGATGATGAGAATGTCGCAAAGTATGAGGCTAACTTTACAAGGTTAGCGAGGCATGCAGAAGATTATATACGTAACCCAAGAAGTAATATTGATCATTTCTTTGATGGGTTAAAACCATTTCTCTGTCGAGCTTTAGTATCACAATCCTTCTCAACATATGAGGACATAGTCTCGTGTGCTATCAAGATAGAAAATGAATTCTCTAAGTCTTATGACAACAAAGTAAAGAAAGAGAATAAGAGAACAGTGGAACAAGATACAGATAAAGTGAAAAAGGGAAAGAAGGATTTTCCATTATGTGATAATTGTGGGAAGAATCACCCTGGTACTTGCCTAAAAGGAATGGGAGTTTGTTACAAATGTGGAGAAAAAGGTCACCAGACTTGTGATTGTAAGGGAAAGAAAGAGGCTATCAATTATGAATGCTACAATTGTAGGGAAATGGGTCATTATGCAAATGAATGTCCTAAGCGTCAGGGAAACTTACCTCAGAAAAGGCCAAGGGATCAAGGACAATATTATGTTGTTACTACAGTTGAAGCAGAATAATTAATGTATTGGTGCTTTTGGACTCATGGATTATATTCTGGTTATTAGAATAATGTGATATATATATATATAAGGATTGTATTGCAGTAGTTGTTGATTTCATTAATGTTTTAATATGATGAAGGTAATCATATTTTTGAATGTGACAATAAGAGAATCTTTACCTTGTTTGAGGAATCTGATAATACAATTGATTTTGGAATTTAGAGACCTTTTAGAGAAAGTCTGGACGGAGGTATTTTGGATAACTATAAAGGTTGGAATGGATTAAGTTGATCTTTGGATAGTATTGTTTAAGGTTAAAACATTTCTGAATATTATTTTTGAAATATTATAACACTATAGTTTTAGGAAAAGGATAACCTGCAGGGTGGGGCATAACCCGTCGCATCGGACAAAGCTGCAAGAATCGAACCCACAACCATAGTGCGACAGGCCTTTATTACCTACCACTATCCTACAGGAAGTCCATGGTTATTACAAAATAGTTTTACTAATCAAAATGGTATGTGTTAATACTTTGAACCTTATATAATTAGTATAAATAGAATATTTTTGAGTTCTATTACCTTTTAGAGTGAAAGATGGGTTTGTGGTAAAATTTATTAAAGAATGAAAGTCTACATGACAAGTATGTATATTCCCTTGCGTTCTTATTAAATATCCCAAATAAATTCCTCATCTTTATAAAAGGTAACTTAAAACAAAAACATTGTCGCTTAACTTGTCCAACTGGGGATTCAATGACTGTTTAACCAATCACAAGTTTTTTATTTTCTTATGGTTAACTTTCTCCTAATCTAGTTTTCTACAATTCTCAATCAGACCTTGATGGTTTGTTTTTCATACATATCCATATTTTCATAGAATCCAAGTATGGGCTATCTCGGGTGACCTTTGTACTTCTCTTTCTTTCTTTTAAGGTTATATTTTTATTAACCTTATTTCCGATGTGGGTTTTCCACAAAGGTATTTTCTATTTTCAACATTTTATTTTCAAAGAAAAATTTCAAATTGCGAGGATGCAATTTATTGAAGGAGGGGAGAATTTAACACCCCGAGCTTCCACGATATGCTTCTCATTCAATAATGCAATAGCTTGCATTGTACACAACTTCGAGTTCTAACACACCACAACTTATCAAAGTAGCCGCTATGAATAGTAATACCCACTTTTTAAAATTATAGAAATTTTATATTTCAAAATGGACTTCATTTTTGTATTCATAATATCAAAATTATCCAAAGTTGAATTTTTTGTAATTTTCTGAGAAATTCCAATTTTTTTGAATAGTGAAAAAATACTTAAAAACAATTTTTTTAATCAAAGTATTTTATGGTAATAAATTTTACTATTGAGTGGTTTTAAAGTATAATTAGAATATATTTTTACTATTTTATCCAATGGTGGTCATTAGAATTAATTTCACTTTGAAATTGGACATAAACAATTGTTAATCTTTTGATATATATTGTTTCTTAAAAACACGCTATTTGTTGTGACATCGGGAATTAATTATAAAATTAATTAATGCAACTTATATGTTTGGAATTTTTTAAAATAGACATCATTTTTGATATTGGAAAATCAATTATAGCTTAGGGTGAAATTTTGGCATTGTTCTGAAAAACATCAATTTTTGAGGAATAGTGAAACCACTAAGTGGTAGTTAAATAACTGATTTTTCCTTTAAATGAAATATTACCACTTCTGTAATTTGATTTTCAAAAATCTGACATACATGGTTGTCATTAGGAAGTAAAATTTGGTTAAATGGGATTAAAATAATTTTTTGGTGAATAGTAACTTTTAAGTTTAATTAATCGCGATTAAAGGTAATTAGTGAAATTTAAGGTAAAAATGATATTATAAAAATATGAAAATACCTTTAGACTTATCCTACCCCTATTTAATGTGTCATGGCTGACCAGGAAAATCCATGGGTTAACTTGGGGACCCCATGGAGGCACTTTGGTAGGAAAATGACATAAATTACTTTTATTTAAAGTTAAAATAAAAATGTCACAAACATAAGTTGTTTTACTAAAATAATTATTAAATGGGGTTATACAAGTCATATTTTTGACTATAAATATTAATTATAAAGCTAAAACGATTTCCTACATCATGATATTTTTTTATAATTTGTAGACATTAAATAAATTAAATTATTTATGACACCATGATGATGCAGCGATTACCTCATTAATTAACGATTTAAATAAAATGAAAAGATAATGTAAAATACAAAGCTTACACTTGTCAAAAACATATTTTATTACTATATTTCAAACCCTTATCACCATATCCATGTATGTTATAAGTGTGGGACCTTTAAAATCTGAAACTCATTGTATAATAAAGTAACATTTCATTACTTTCCAAGAGTGACCCTCCTCTCCACTTATAAAAGGCCCCCACCACTACCACCTTACTCACACTTTCAAAGCCTTTTGGCTCGGCCAAACTCTGCCCAAATACTCTCCCAACTTCCCTCCATTACTCCTAGAAGCCACACTTTGAGAATAATGCTTCCCAAGGAATACTTTGGCTCAAATCAAAAGAGTTACCCGATTTTAAGGTAATGTATTCTCTTATGTTATTTTGTTTTATTTTGCTTATCCAACCCCCTAAACTCTTTTTATTCATTTTATCTGTAACAAAACCAGTATCCTCAATATACGAGGATGTTGTTATAAGAATTATTTGAGCTAAACTTACCCACACATACATCTAGTGGTAAAAGAACATACTGTTTCTGTGGATGGCGAATTTCTGCCTCACGAAACGATGATTGTTCAATACTCATATAACACCTCTAATGGTGTCCATTTTGATGAAAACAATTTCATATATGATATATATATATTATGTTTATGTTTTCCTTATGCTTATGTATTTTTCATTTGTGGCGTACTTTATGATTTCCATTATGGGTAAATGCGATATTTTCATTTTAGGAAGTGCGGACTACCGCCCCCTCAAAGTGATTTGAATCGTTAATGCCATATGTGGGATGTATAAAGGATTTAGTAAATTGTATTACACATTATATTATACTGGAATTATATTATACCTTTATATAATTATAACTTCATTCCATTAAATACGAAATAGAAATGAAAGTAGCGTTCATGCGTACGTACGGCTTACCGTCTCCATGAACGGTGCATTTCATTTATTACCTCTAAATGTTATGTAATATTATAAATGAATGTATATATTGGATATATATGATGTATATGATATATACATCATGAATATAATTATGGATATAATGGATATATTAACACATGAACAAAGTGTAATTATAATAAGTTTATTTTTGACTCAAGTACCTAAAATCGTCAAAACGACCATTATTAACATAAATAATTACATAATGTTCATAACATGGTAATAAGTGATATAAAATAAATAATAAAATTGAAAAAGGTTATTAAGAAATTATAAATTAACTCTAGTTTATTATTCAGGAGATCAAAGAATGGTCGAGTGAATTCGGACACGAGGTAAGGGAATTTCTTAACCCAATTTCCATTCTTTGGGTTAATCTCCAATATTAAAATTATGTCATGATATTATCATGTCCTATCTTGTATTTTTACTTTCTTTATGTGTACTTATAGTGAATACACCTAAAAGATCTATTTTATTTTAAAAATGATCTTTTTAAGGACTTTGTCTCAATCTCCTTTCATTGAGGCATATTTGGTTTTATTCACAACTTTCTTTTATACGGTGTATAAACCCCTTTGACTTTTGCGTTTATTCAAAAGGAATTTTTTTATACAAAGCGTTTTACTAAATGACAAAAAGGGAATGTTTTTCTTTCCGTACATATGCGGCGACAACGACTTCTCCGCCGCCGTGGCCATTATTTGAGTTTCGGCTTCCTCTACAAGCCATCACTTTTTTAATGAAAAATAAATACAAAGTTTTAACTTTCTTTTATTTTGGTATTTAAAATGGTTTTGAAAACATTTTTATTATATCAATGTGTTGTATTGATATCTTGTGATTGAAATGTGGAAATGTTATGTTTCCTTTATGCATGTTTTATGTGATACGATTATGTTATGGTTTATGATATGTTTAAACCTATTCATATGGGGAATGCATTGGACTTAATAAGTGACGGGTGGAGCCCACTACAGCTCCTCGATGCATCGGTAGGTCTCATGAGACAATCTAGTGTCTTGGAACGAGGCCTTGACAAAATCTTATTTGTGGTCTTGGAACGAGGCCTTGACTACGTTGTTATGATAGTCTGGCATTATGCATTCCATCATTATGAAAGTGGTTATTGATATTGCATTTGATTATTCGACCAGTTGAATATCCATGTGAATAAGTAAATGGAATTATCTCATTTTACTTTTTCCATATTATGTTGAAGTTCATGTTTAAAAGGTTTTTGTTTTAGTTATACGTTGCCTTAAATGTTAATGTTTATTTATGAAAGCCTCCGCAATATTGTTATGCTTACTGAGCATCTGAGCTCACCCCTTTCAATGTTTTAATATTTTCCAGGATGTGAAGAAGTATTTTATGAATGACCTGCACGGATAGTCAGAAGAGGATTTGAGTGTGGACTATGGAGACTTTGTTATTGTATTTTTTTCACTTTATGATGTAATGTAACATTTATGAATGTATCTAGTGTTTCCAAGGATACTAAACTAATCGGTCTTTCGAGAATTGATATTTTGTGATCATGCCAATGTTATGAAGTAATGCACCGACTCTGGGTAACTGGGGTCGGGGCGTTACACTTGAAGCTTGTTTTTATTAATTTGGGTTTCTTCTTTGTTATATTGTGTGTGATGATGTCTTAACATGTGAAAATGGGGAGACCAGATTCCTAATCAAGATGCATTAATTAATATTCAATCAAACCTATGCATGCAAGTCAGTGCCACCCATATCGGAAAGTATCATAACATAGAGGAGGAAATTCTCTAATTCATCTGTCTAGGTAGTTTTTGTTTGTGTGTAGTATCTTGTGGATGTTTGGGTTAGCAGGTGTGGGAGGAGGTGTTATTGGGTGTTGTAGTCTCACTACATCTTTCGAACAACACAAGGTGTTTTATCCTAGAGAGGTATCTTACGACGTGGATGTTCAGACCCCTCTTTCTTCTAGGTTTGGTATTCAACTCTCAAGGAAGAGAATAGTTTGATAGGTATCTCATACAATTTCAGGGACCTCTGTGGTCCATTACATTTTCAAAATCTTGTTTATGGGGTGTTATAGGAGGCAATGGTAGCTCATTTTGAGTGATTTCCAAAATTACAATTTTTCCAATTGTAGGTTAAGGCGTTAGTAGGTGGAGGTGTTAGTAGGTTAATGCATTAGTAGGTGGAGGTGTTAGTGGGTCAAGGCATCAGTAGGTTTATGGGTTGGTGGGTTGATGTGTCAGTAGGTTGAGGTATCGGTAGGGCAAGGCATCTGTAGGTTGGGCATTGGTAGGACGAGTGTAGCTGAGTGGCATTAGTGACTCGTTGTCGGTGGGTCATGTCAGTGACTCGTGTCATTGAATTGAATCAGTTACTCATGTCAGCGAGTCAAGAATTGGTGAATCGCAATCACTGACTCCTGTTGATGACTCACCAATTTTTGGGTCATTTCCAGTTTTTCCTAGTTTTTTCATTTTCACCCCTACTACATTTAATTTGGTGTAAATCAAGTTCAAAGCCTTGTTTGAGAATTTATAAAGGGGTTTGAAATGATATTATTTATATATTTAATATCATAATCCACCAAAGACATTTAAATAGTAAAACTGCATGGTTTTTACCATGATCTGACTTTAATGTCCCATGAAATCGTTTCCCTTCCATTGATATAGGATCCAGATTTTCTAATGCTAAGATCCTCTCTTCATTTTAGCCCTTCAGTTTTCTCATTGTGCACCTAGAACCATTCTACCAGGAGGATTCATGGGCCACTGCAATATCAGAATATTCATTTTTCACCTGGTGTCTTTCTTGCTACTCTTGCATCCCCTTGTTTTCGCACAAGGACGAATTGTTTGTCACCTATTGTTACAGGTAGGGATTCCATTGTCTCTCATTGTTTTGTGTACTACGCATGGTTTGTGTACTCATGTCCCCTTGTGAATACAGTCAGACCCAAACTTAATGAAGAAAATATGAAGTAATAAATGAGTTTCAGGGAAGATTATGCTGAATTTTCTTTATATGTTATCCTTGATCCCTATTTTTAATCGCATGGGTTGTCTTCTCCTGAAAATCATGGTTGGTGGTGGTCTCCTTTTTCACATTGTTGTCATGAATACATGTTTTTAATCTTCTATGAATGGTTGTGAATAAGAAATACTGATTTATCACATGTACGATGCTAAATAAATTGATTCCCCAGGAATGAACTTATTCTATGATCACACCTAAATAATAAAAGTCAAATTAAAAATAAGGTTTGTAAAATTTGAATACACCTTGTTATTGGTGTGTCTGTGTGTTAGTTGTGGTTCTATTCAGCCTTGTGTCTCTGCAATTCATGTGGTAATGTGTTTGGGAGTGTGGTTTTGTGTGTTGTGTAGTGAAGCTAGTGTAATGGAATCTTAGGTTTAGAGATGGTTTTATTTTGGAATGGATAAAATGATTATACAGCACGACTACATCTAGGAATGGGGGTAGTGGGGCTATAGGTTTGGGATGTGTTCTGTTTATGTTACTGGGTGTGTTGGTTGTGTTACTGTTATGTAGTGTTGAATATGAGTGTAGTTTTGATGAGGTATGTTTGGGGTGTTTACTTGTTGAGATGAAGGAAAAAACATCATTACATTGAATAATTTTTGTGGCAGTGGTTAAAAAGGTGTCCAAGAGAGGGGAGAGTACAGGGGGACTGCAAGCTAGTTGAGTTTTGTTTCACTAGATGTGGTTCTTTACAAGCAATGGTGCTACCAAATATTGTTTAGTTGGGATGGAATATATAAATAAATAAATTGATAATTCATAATGAAAATTAGTAAAATTTATTGGGTGGGGGTATATATTGAGTTCTTTCTTATAGTGATGTGGAGTTCATCTATCATCTTATGGAAGATACCATCATTCGTGGCGGTACATGCATTTAGGGTTAGCAGAAAGGGATGTTTTAGTATTGTCTGGTTGTTGTTTTGAAAACCCATAGGTTGTTATGAGTGTTTGGTTCATATGTATTTTCATGTAGTTCCTTGGGATTTCTATATGCATACCACCCATGTTGAGCACTACATGTCTAACACCGATATTGTTATGGGATAGGGTTTCATTTCCCAACATCCTAGGAGGAGGATTGATGGCTAGTTATTAGCACTTCTCAGCACCCTTTTCTAAGAATTATTATCCCTAGAAACTTCAGGAATGATGTGGTGTGGTTATGAGACCTAGGTGACTGCGGGAGAGGTGTGCTTCCCATGGGTCTTCAGGATAAGGTTGTGGTTTTGGGTCCTAGCTGTTTATGGGAGATATGTGATGTGATTATGACCTAGGTGTTTGTGGGAGGGATTTGGAATGTGTCCTAGGTGTGTTCATGCAGTTCATGATAGTTGGTCTTGTGGAAGTGTGTGGTAGCGTCCATAAGTTCGCTATTAGGGATGAGAAGTTAACCAGTGGTAAGTGGCGTGGGGTACCCAAATATCGATGTTCTTGCTACATTACATTACTTTTATTTTTTGGTGAGAGTGCTTTGGTGAGGTTGGGGGTGGATAGTATACCTTATTAGGTGCTTTTTAGTTTCTTCTATTTTCCCACAGGGGCATTATCATGCTTCTTCAACTTGTGTATGCGTGACTTTGGATTTTTCTACTTAGTATATTTATATTCTCACCCTATAAATATAAAATTATTTGATGGTTTCCATTAATATTACGTGGACCGTGCAAGACCTTAATAGCTCAAACATTGGGATAGTTGTCATGTTGCTGCATATCATTTTTCATTTGGTATTTACTTTGGAGTTTTTCATTGTATTTATTGTATCTTTACATTAAACATGAATGCGGGATGGATTCTGACTTCTTTTATATATATTTCTTGGATTTTTTTGAGGTTGATACATATTTTGTCTGATCTTGGTTATAATAAAAAGGGTAATTCCTCTCATTTTGTGAGATTTGAATACCCTTGGCATTTCTTTCCACCTCAGGGCCTATTAGAGGCAGGACTGAGGGATCATTGTCTCATCTTCATCTTGAAGGAGGAAGGGCACGACACTTTTCCATACCTTCCCACATCTGGAATAAAGAGGTTCGTGATAGGAATATTAAAGGTAATATATATTTAGAAAACATGGGTGTGGATGATAAATATACCACAATAAATACTTACATACAATAATCTGGGAAAATAATGAGATTGTAAAATTATACCTTTTCCTTTATGTATGATTTATGTTCTATGTATATAAACATCCTGTTTAATGATTTAAATAATTTCATTGAATTATTTTTTAATCATGGACATTTTTATGATATCATATATGATCATATTATCATCTGTTTGTTAATAACATTTCATTATTACTTATTATTCGGGTATCAACTGAGTGTTTTGTTGAATAAGATCTGGTTATACTTCATAGGTCCGAGTTATATCATTAAAAATTAATATTAACATTATATATATCTTATTGATTCATTATTTACATTTACATAATCTTTCATTAATGAATATCACATAGAATGAATCGTATTTCATTGTGGAGACGGTAGGTTGTACGTACGTGCGAGCGATGATATCATTCGCATAATTATTGAATGGAATTAAATAGAATGGTGTATAATATTTTAGAGTAAATATAGTATTATAATAATCATATATAGTTATTATTTCCTTCATTATACCCATCCATGTAAGGTGGTTGTGAAAAACAAATTACACTATAGCATCGGGATAGTAAGTCATACGTACACACACGTTTTGATATTGTTTTTCATAGGATGGATAGAAAGTAGAATATTATATTTCCATAATCATAATAACATATAAATATATAATTTGTACTGCATCTATTACTTTATAATGAAATAAATCAAGATTATGAAATAGAATAAGATGGAAGTTTTAAAGAATCGGTAGAAGAGATTACCTCTTCTTCAAAGGGATTCCTCTAAATCTTTTCTTAGAGCACTAGAGTTGGTATTTGAAGAAGACCAAAACCACTATAATGTAAATATATAATTTGATAATGGGTATGGTTAGGGTATTTATGACCTTTAAGGCTCAAATTTATGTGAATATTTTAGGTAGGAGGTACCCTGTTATAATTGTAGTGAGGGGTATTTTTGGGATCACCAAAAATATGAACTTATAATAAAACCAAACCCCATCCAAACAACACCAAAATGTAAAAATTTATAATATGATATGAGATAGGGTTTTAATCTCATTAACCAATATATTTTACACATGTTTTTATATCAGTTTAATCATTATCATTTTAATTAACACAAATGTATGCTACATAATTTTTAAATAGGGTAACATCTATTTCAATGTTCAAAGGGAGAAATATTAAAATATTTTATGTCAATTTGACTATAAATAAATACCTTAGAAAATTTTAGACAATAACATAACTATTATATATATTATCTAATAAAATTATGATTTTTAAATAATTTAATAAATCATTATATTGATAGACAATCATTAGTGTCAATTGTGACACTATTCAATTAATCTTTTTTTAAAAAAATATTAATAGAACTAGTTAACTTTGGAAAAAATATTTTATTATATTAATAATAGGTAAAGTAAATCAATAAAATTCATTTAACATATTAATTGTCCAAAATTATATTTATTTTAATATTATTAACAACATTTATTTTTTATCTATATTAATTAAATAATTACTACATCAATTTTGGGTAATTATTTAATATACTTATTTTTTGAATAACAATTAATAATAAAATACTATGATCAATATAAATTTAGAAGATTTTATAAGAACATAGTAAGTATAATTTATATTTTGGAATGTTTAACATTTAAAATTTTATACTTATTAAATTATAAAAGTGACAACATTAACATTAGTTTAAATAAAATAATATTAGAGTCCGAATCTGTTTTATAAGGATCCAAATGGTAAATAACTCAACACTTGGATGTTTATGGTCTTGGAATACTTGACTAATATTACTTGGTATAGTGTTTCATTAATTTTATAGTTATTAGAATTTTTATAAAAATTATTGTACTGATTTTTCATCAATTAATTAATTTTTACATCATCAAAGTAAAAGTATTTATGGAAATTATTTATTTTCTAAATATTAAAAATAAATTACCATGATAAAGAAACACATTATAAATTTTAAATGAGTATTTATAATCAAATTTATCTTCTGTACAACTTAATATAATCATTTATTTAATTATTAAAATATGAATGAGAGAAATTTATTTTTTTTAAATAAAATAAATTTCATTTTTTAACCACATTCAAGTGGCTTCTAAAAGACATAATTTCAACCCATGAATGACTTATATTAAAACACACTCATCCAATTATATAAATAAATGTTTTAGGGTAATTTTATAATAGTATTCATATCCTTAAATACATAATTTACCCTTCTACTATATTAATAAAAATTACCAAAGTTACTATTCATGATGCCCCAAAATATCTATTTACATATTTGGGATCTACTGATTCCAAATATGGAATCGAATTTTGAAAATTTTAAAGAATTAATATTCAATAATTAATTTAAAATAAATCCTGTTTTCAGAAAGAGTGAATGGGTTTTAAAAGTTAAAACATTCCAAAAGATTGTAATGTTTTTACATTTGAATTCAACATAAAATTAATTCCAATGAAATACATTATATTGAATGATAAAAATATATTTTATTTATACTTTTAAACCCTAAAATATTATAATTTATCCAAATAAATTATTTTTATGAAAAATGATTTTTTTTAAATTAATATTTTCTATAGTTTTATTATTCATCAAAATTTGAAAGTTATCATAAAAATATTAAAAAGTCATCCAATGTAAATTATTACATCCCTCATCCAAATAACATTTTTTTGTTTTCATATAAAAATTATTAATGTGTCAAAATATTAACTTAAATAGGTTTCTCCATTAAAAGGCGGAAAATTACCCATATAAAAAATATGTGTTTTTATACAAGAAAAAGGGTTTATTCCTACCACATGAAAAAAAATATATTGGGTGAATATAAAAAACTATGTCATTATGTGTATAAAATATATATTTCATTAATTTTATTTTCTAATAATAATTTAGTCAATTTATTAATAGAAAAAAACAAATATATAATTGATTTATATTTTTCAGAAATAATTGGTAGTGAATGACTTCAGCATACATTTTCATAAGTTAGTTATATTTATTACTGCTAACCTAATGACTAGGATAAATGGTCATTTTTTACTATGGGAATATTTTAGATCGTTTAGAATCATGATTGTGTGCAAAAAAATCAATTGAAGAATTAAAATTATTTAGTGAACGATTTCATAAAAATATATGGGTTTTAAAAATGTAGTGTGTGAGGAACCTTTTTTTGAATATCATTGAGATGGGGTGAGTGCAACACTTTTGGATGAGGCATTCATTAAAAATATGGCATGATAATTCATTAATTATAATATTACTCATTCCATGAGAATTGTAGATAACTAAGGTCATGTTTTGTTAGAGAATTCCAATAGTGCAGGTGACATGGCACCGAAATGGATATTAGATGGTAGAACCAATGGTGGGGTACCATAGGCTAGATTATTTAGGATATAGTACTATGATCATGACTTAGTTTAGGAGGTATTAGTTAATCTCTCTCTTAATGATCAATAATTATGTGTGAGTTTTTGTTCAAGTTTCAACATTTCATGTGTTCTATGTAAAACAGATTCATGGAGGTTCATTGGGTGTTTGGAAGTAAAATTAATCCATTTGTATGAAACACCACAATCGAAGTATGTCGAGTGTTTATTTATGTAACACTCGAGACTTTTATCTTATATAAATCATAAAAGGAATCTTTTTCTACACACAACACTTGCTTGGCTTTCTTTACACGAAATCGCAACCTTCCTCGATAGCTTGCGTCGTACACAATGCCGAGTTTCACTAAACAATGATATGATAATAAAATATTATTAAAACTAGCCGTTATGAATAGTAATAACCACTTTTTGAAATTTTATAAATTTTATTTTTCAAAATGGAATTCATTTTTGGATTCGGAATATCGAAATTATCCTAGGGTAAAAGTTTGGTATTTTTCTGAAAACTGTCAATTTTTGATGAATAGTGAAACCACTAATTGGTAGTTAAAAAACTAAATTTTTCATAAAACAAAATTTTACTACTTCTGTGAGTGGAATTTCAAAAATCCAAGAGACACGGTTGATATCAGTAATTAAAATGTGTTTCAATGAGATGAAAATGATTTTTGGTGAATAGTAACTTTTTACTTTTATTTACCACGGTTAAAAGTAAATAGGATAATTAAGGGTAAAAATTATATTATTATTACCCTAACACATGTCCTAATTCTATTGGATAAGTGTAATTAGACCAAAAACAAACTTAGGAATAAAATATGACCATTTAGGCCCACATGGATTAGATTAGGAAATTTATTATTAATTTATTTAAAGAAGGGTTAGAATAGTTAAAATCAAAGTTTAATAAGTAAATAATTTTTAATATAAGGTTATATATAAGATAAATTCGACTATAAATATTAATTAGAAAGATAAAAAGATTTCCTACATAATGGTATTTTATTTTTAATTTTTAGACATTAAATAATTTAATTTATTTATGACACAAAGATGATACAGTAATTATCTTATTAATGAAATATTGACATAATTGATGTTATAAATACCCAAATAAGCGTAATTTGAGACTTTTTATGAATTACACTAATTTTATAAGTTAATATGACATGTTATTATTGATTTAATTAATTGTTTTTGAACTAATTATTCTGTTACAAGTTTTACAAAAATAAATTACTAAATAGTGGCAAAATTGACATAAAATAGTTTTTAAAACAAATATTATATTATTAATTGTTATTTTATTCCTAACAATCTAAGTATTGGAAAAATGACATAGATAAGGTTATATATATTAATAATAAACAACTTGAGATTCGTTTGGATTGTTATAGTAAGTTTATTAACCTTTTAGTGTAAGAACACTAGAAGACACGGTAAAAGTAAAATTATATAACTTAATGTTAAATCTAATTGATAAGGTCACAATAGGAACCTAAACTTGTCTAAATTATATTTTATGAGAGTATGTATACCCATCCCCACCTTAGCTTAGAAATAAATCAATTTTGATCTATTTAAAACCGAATTTGTCTTTATAATAAAATAATATTTTTAGTTATTCCAAAGGTGCCCCTCTCCTCCCTTATAAAAGGAAACCTCCTCCCTCTCTTCCTCACACCACTTTGAGCCTTCAATATCGGCCAACCCCTGCCAATTTATAATTTAAACTTCCCTAGAGACATCCTAGAGGTCCTGGTTTTCTTCAAATACCAATTTTAGTGCCATAAAAGGTGGTCTCAAAGAAGCACTTCAAAGAATAGGTAATGTTTGTTACCGATTCTTTCATCTTTATTTCTTCTTCCACTTCATATCCTTTAGTTGTTTAATTATAATGTTATAATATCAGTATCACTAATATACTGATATGTTATTATAAGTATTAAACAACCCTATTTCAACATCTATCCATCCTATGGAAAATGAAATCACCGCGTGTGCGTACGTACGGAATATCGTCTCCACGCCGTGGTGTAATCTATTTTCCACCACCACCTTACTTGGATGGGTATAATGGTGTAAATAATGACTATATATGATTATTGTAAAGTGATATTGATTCTGAATTAGTATACATACACTCCAATACAATTCCATGATCATGGGAACTATATCATTGCTCATGCGTACGTACGGAATACCGTCTCCACTATGTGATGCGACTCGTTCTACATGATATTCATGTAATAATGATTATATAAATGAATTTAATGAATGAATATGATATATATTACAATAATAACATTCTGTAAATGAGATATCTATAACCTAAAGAGAAGAATAAGAATTTATTCAACAAAACAAGCATAAGAACAAAAAGTAATAAACACCCGAATAACAAGTTGTAATGAAATATTACTAATAAGAAGATAAGAATATGAACATATCAATGAGTATGATTATGGAATAAGTCAATAACATTATTTAAATCATTATACAGGAGGTTCAGATACGTACAGAGCATATCGGACTTAAGGTAAGGGAAATATCACAATATCATTTTTATCCGAGATTGTTTATACTTTGGCATTTACTGGGGTGTATTTTATCATCCACATCCATGTTTCCTCAATATGTAATATTATTTCCATTCACCTAAAATTGTTTAAATTCTATTTTACCCTTAGGTGAGTTTTTAGAAAAATATATGAAAGGAATCTTTTGTCATTTTTCGTACGAGGTACTTTTTTTACTTTTCCGACAAACGTACGAGAAGAATGTTTTTTTTAACTTATACGGCATGAATGGATTTTTAAAACATTATTTCCAAGAAGCTTCCTTTAAAAGTTTTCAAGATTATTTTTAATCAACTTATTTTAGTTTAAAATTGTATGGCATGTTAAGAAAGGAAAAATGTTTATGAAGTAGAAAGGATATTTTCCTCAAGAATGGAGTTCAAGTGTTTTATCAAAATTATTTTCCATCTAAGATAATATAGGGTTCTGATTCTATCCCTATCAGGAAATTTATTTGATTATGTTGTGATGTAATTATTTTTATGAATTCATTTATCTTATTTGAATTGTTTTATGATGTCACGATGTTTAATAATTCCATTTTTATTACATGGGTGATGCAATGATGTATGATTTAAGATTTTTGTGGCACACAGAAGAATGGTTTCATTATGATATGGGTGGGACCTATATCTCCCTGCAATGCATTGGGTAAAGATTTTATATCTCATGAGATAGACATGGCAGGAACGGTAGGTTAAACCGGTTCAGTGAAACAGGACTGAAACGAGGAGTGAACTCGGTTCAGAAATGGACTTTGTCCACTAAGATAGTCTTGTAAATGAGTCTTTACTAATAAGAAATGAATCTCTATGATTATGTGTGTATGAAACAAAGTTTCATGTTTTATTTTATTATTATTGGGATTACATTTCACTACTATGATTTATCCCATGTTATGAAATTGTGATTTCTTTTGCAGGTTAAGATTTCCAAAACTTATGCTCTTATGTATATTATGTGATTGATGTTTCTTTTGTTTTCCCTTACTGAGCATTTGAGCTCACCCTTTTTTATGTTTTATTTCCCCAGGTCAGGAAGAAGGTTATTAAGTAAAATATGCCAAAAATGGACTCTAGATATGATGAAATAAATGGGAGGCAAAGTATATGCTTTATGTACCCGTTGTTTATTATTTCTAGTTTCTAAAGACACTATAACTATATGGTCCTTTCATGGTTTTGTTATATGTTGTAATAATTGTGCTTCAACTTTTATGTAATAACAATGTATGTAAAGTATGGGTCATTATAGTTGGTATCAGAGGAAAGGTATAGTCAACCTTTGGAGACTAGGATGTGAAAGCCTTAGTAAGAACCCTAAGGCTAATTCTAATCATATAACACAATCTTAGTGTTTTATAAATGACCATGAATAACCTAGGATAAGACCTTATGTGTGAAATTTTATTCTTGATTATGTGGTTTTCCTATTATAATTAGTGTTTCTCACACTATTCTTCTTGGTTTTAGTCAATGGCTGTAACCCGAAGGAACCGTGTTAATGCGGAATGAAACGGGCAATGCAATGATTGTCCCCCGGAGCAACCAAATGTTATGGGAGATGGAATGAAAAATCTTGTAGCCATGATCACACAACTTTCTCAAGCTATAGATCATGCAGGACTTCCAAACGAACAAAGGAAGGAGCAACATTCTGTTGAATCCTTCATGAGGCAGCATCCACCTTCTTTCAGTGGGTCTACTGATTCATTAGTTGCTGAACAATGGATCAGTACTACTGAAAATATATTTTCAGTTCATCAATGTTCGGAACATGAAAAAGTCATCCTAGCAGTGTATCGTTTGGAAGGAGATACTGATCAATGGTGGAATCTTATTAAGAATATGAGGAAAAGGGATGAAATTGAGTCCATGGAATAGGACGAGTACAAGAACTTATTTTTCAATAAGTACTTCCCTTGTATTCTCTAAAAAAAGTTGGAGAAAGAGTTTCTTGAACTGAAGCAAAAGGATGATGAATCTGTTGGTACTTATGAAGAAACTTTTACAAGACTTTCAAGGTACGCTTCTGGTATTATTATCCAACCTGAGAGTAAGATCGATCGATTCTTTAGTGGCTTAAAACCAAGTCTTCGAAGGGAGTTAGCCATAAGGGACTTCAATAGATACGAGTAAATCGTTCGATGTGCTCTCAAAGTCGAGATAGAGATTGGAGTAACCCATCAGTCATATGGGTTTGATAAGAAGAGGAAAACGGAATTCAAAGGAAAATCTAAAGAGCACACTGAAATGAATATGAGCTTTCCCTTATGCTCACTGTGTGGAAAGAAACATGGAGGGAGTTGTCTTAAAGGGACAAGTAAATTTTTCAAATGTGGAAAGGAAGTTCATCGGGCATTTGAATGCCACAACAATGGGAAGAAGATGTCCAATGATGAAAACAAAGGAAGGGATACACAGAATGACCCTACTACACTTCAATGTTTCAAGTGCAAGTAGATGGGGAATTATGCCAATCAATGCCAAAATCCAAGGGTTGATGATGATGGTCGACGTCAAAAAACTCGTAAGGATAAAGACAAAGGAAAGTCACATGAAATTTCTATCAGCGATGTGGAGTATGATAACGATGTGGTGAAGGTATAATTACCATCCACTCTAAAGTAGAAACTGTTTTATTTGATTCTGGATCCACCCAATCCTTTATTTCTGAAAAATTTTCTAAGGATATCACCGTATTACCTCAACAGTTAGATGTTGTGTTAGCTATGACAACCCCTAATGGCACAACAGTCGCATCAAAAGTTTATAATTCTTCTCCGATTGAAGATTGTGGGAAAGTGCTTCCTGAAAATCTTGTGATCCTTCCTATAGTGGAATTTTATGTGATTCTTGGCATTGATTGGATTTCTCTACATGGAGCTCATATCAATTTCCAAAGAAGGGAAGTCAAATTTCATATTCCAGATCAATCTATGATCGTCTATTGATGCAAGGATGAACATAACCTTCCAGTGGAAATTTATTCTATTTTATGGGTATTTATTCCACTAAATGAAGGTTATTTATCTCAAATGGTTGGTGAGAAACTCACGATTAAGAATATTCCCATTGTACGGGAGTTTGATGATGTCTTTCAGGAGGAATTACCGGGTCTTCCACCGAATCATGAAGTTGAGTTTTCAATAGAACTCGTACCGGATGCTTTGCCTATTTCAAATACACCTTATAGAATGACCCCAATTGAGTTGCAGGAATTGAAGAAGCAACTCCAAGAGAATCTTGATAAGGGGTTCATACGCCCTAGTGCGTCACCTTGGGGAGCACATGTTCTGTTTGTTAAGAAGAAAGATGGATCAGTGAGACTCTGCATTGATTATCGAGAACTTAACAAGATCACTATCAAGAAAAAATATCCTCTCCTGAGCATTGATGACCAATTTGACCAACTATGCGGAGCTCAATACTTTTCCAAGATTGATCTTTGTTCAGGGTATCATCATTTAAGGGTCAAAAGGGAGGATATACCAAAGACGGCTTTCTGTACAAGGTATGGACACTATGAATTTATAGTGATTCCATTTGGTCTTAATATTACCCCTGCTATCTTCATGGATCTAATGAATAGAGTCTTTAGAGACTATCTTGATCAGTTTGTGGTAGTCTTTATAGATGATATTCTTGTCTATTCAAAGAGCAAGGAAGAACATGAAGATCACTTGAAAATTATATTGAAGACCCTGAGAAAGGAGAAGCTTTATGCCAAATTTACCAAGTGTAAATTTTTGCTTTAAAAAGATTCATTTTTGGGTCACATAATCTCAAAAGAGGGGATATCTTTGGATCCAGCGAAAACAAAGGTTATCGAAAGATGGTCGAGACCAACACCAGTAACTGAGATCCGATGTTTTCTTGGTTTGGCTGGATATTATCGACGTTTTGTGAAAGATTTTTCACGATTATCTAATCCAATCACCAAGTTGTGTCGGAAAGGAGTTAAGTTTGTTTGGACGGAGGAATGTGAAGATAATTTCAAGGAGTTGAAAAGAAGGTTATCCAGTGCACCTATTCTCACACTGCCTTGTAGTGGAGAAAGGTTTGTGATCTACATTGATGCATCCAAGAAGGGATTGGGGTGTGTTCTTATGCAAAATGATATGGTGATAGCTTATGCCTCACGAAAGTTGAAAATACATGAGCAAAAGTACCCAACTCATGATTTGGAGTTAGCTGCGGTAATCTTTGCATTAAAGATTTGGAGGCATTACCTTTATGGTGAAAGGTGTGATATTTATACTGATCATAAAAATTTAAGTATATTTTCACACAAAAGGAGATGAATATGCGCCAAAGAAGATGGTTGGAGCTGATTAAGGATTACGACTACTCAATTCATTACCACCCTGGGAAAGCAAACAAGGTGGCAG
Source organism: Viscum album (assembly GCA_963277665.1). Classification (NCBI taxonomy): domain Eukaryota; kingdom Viridiplantae; phylum Streptophyta; class Magnoliopsida; order Santalales; family Viscaceae; genus Viscum; species Viscum album. Next base: position 422,711,006 of record OY728148.1, read on the forward strand.
ATGCAATAAGTCGACAAGACCATGCTAGTTTATCCATGATGAGGATCACAAAAGATCCAATATTTATGGATTTACAAAGGATGGATCTGGGAATTATAATGAAAGGGGAAAATCATATCTTTCTCAAATGAATGTTCAACCATCTATACATGTCAAGATTAAAGAGGCATAGAAAGAAGATGTCGAGTTACAAAAGAAGGTGAGAAATGTTCCTGAATTCAACCTTGATTTTGATGGTATAATAAAGTTCAAGAATCGGGTTTGTGTTCCTCCCATCCCCGAATTAAAGAAGGAGCTACTGGATGAGGCTCATAGTTCTTCATTCTCTATTCATCCTGGAAGAACGAAGATGTATACAGACCTGAAAGAGTACTTCTGGTGGGATGACATGAAAAGAGATGCTGCTGAATATGTCTCTAGATGCTTGGTTTTTCAACAAGTTAAAGTTGAGAGACAGAAGTCTAAGGGGATGTTACAACCATTACCCATACCCGAATGAAAATGGGAAAACATCAATATGGACTTTTTCACAGGACTTACTAAAACATCCAATGGCAATAATTCTCTCTGGGTCATAGTTGATCGTCTTACAAAGTCTGAACACTTCATTGCTATTAGAGAGGATTTCTCTCGGGATCAGCTTGCCATGATATATGTAAAGGAAGTGGTAAGATTGCATGGAGTACCACTTTCTATTATATCTGATGGGGATCTGAGATTTAACTCGATGTTCTGGCGAAGTCTTCAGCATACTCTAGATACAGAGTTGAGTTTCAGCACTTCTTATCATCCTCAGACAGACGGTCAGTCTGAGAGAACAATTCAAACTCTAGAAGATATGTTGAGAGCTTGCTCTATGGATTTCAAAGGTGGTTGGGATCAACACCTACCTTTGGTGGAATTTTCATATAATAATAGCTTTCACTCTAGTATTTATATGGCTCCTTATGAAGCTCTCTATGGAAAGAAATGCAGGACTCGAACTTGCTGGGATGAAGTTGGGGAAAGAAAGCTATTAGGACCCGATCTTGTTGATGAAATGGCAGAAAAGGTCAGATCTATTCAACAACACATAAAAGAAGTTTAGAGTCGACAGAAAAGTTATGCCGACAACTGAAGAAAATACCTAGAGTTTTAAGTGGGTGATAAAGTGTTCTTACGAATATCTCCCTAGAAGAGGGTCACGAGATTTGGAAAGAAGGGGAAGTTGAGCCCTAGATATATCAGTCCTTTCGAAATATTGGATCGTGTTGGGAAGGAAGCTTACCGATTGGAGCTTCCACCGAATCACTCTCGAGTTCACGATGTGTTCCATGTATCTCACCTGAGAAGGTACATACCTGATCCTTCACATGTACTCAGCTCAGAAGTTGTACCACTGGAGCAGGATCTTTCTTATGAAGAACAGCCGATAGAGATTCTGGATCGTAGCGAAAAAGTCCTACGAAACAAGACCACTCGATTGGTGAAGGTTTTATGGAGGAACCACCAATTAGAAGAAGCTACATGGGAGCTTGAGGATATGATGAGGGAGAGGTATCCTCATCTGTTTGTTACAAAGTGACGAATTTCGAGGTCGAAATTCATTTTAAGGGGGGTAGAATGTAACACCCGAGACTTTTATGTTATATAAATCATCAAAGGAACCTTCTTCTACACACAACACTTGCTTGTCTTTCTTTACACGAAATCGCAACCTTCCTTGATAGCTTGCGTCGTACGCAATACCGAGTTTCACTAAACAATGATATGCTAATAAAATATTATTAAAACTAGCCGTTATGAATAGTAATAACCACTTTTTAAATTTTATAAATTTTATTTTTCAAAATGGACTTCATTTTTGGATTCGGAATATCGAAATTATCCTAGGGTGAAATTTTGGTATTTTTCTGAAAACTTTCAATTTTTGATGAATAGTGAAAACACTAAGTGGTAGTTAAAAAACTAAATTTTTCATCAAACTTAATTTTACAGCTTCTGTGAGTGAAATTTCAAAAAGCTGAGAGACATGGTTGATGTCAGTAAGTAAAATTTGGTTCAATGAGATGGAAATAATTTTTGGTGAATAGTAACTTTTTACTTTTATTTACCACGGTTAAAAGTAAATAGGGTAATTAAGGGTAAAAATGATATTATTATTACCCTAACACATGTCCTAATTCTATTTGATAAGTTTAATTCGACCAAAAACAAACTTAAGAATAAAATATGACCATTTAGGCCCACTTGGATTAGAATAGGACATTTATTATTAATTTATTTAAAGAAGGGTTAAAATAGTTAAAATCAAAGTTTAATAAGTAAATAATTTTTAATATAAGGTTATATATAAGATAAATTCGACTATAAATATTCATTAGAACGATAAAACGATTTCCTACATAATTGTATTTTATTTGTAATTTTTAGACATTAAATAATTTAATTTATTTATGACACAATGATGATGGAGTAATTATCTTATTAATGAAATATTGACATAATTGATGTTATAAATACTCAAATAAATGTAATTTGAGACTTTTTATGAATTCCACTAATTTTATAGGTTAATATGACATGTTATTATTTATTTAATTAACTTTTTTAGAACTAATAATTCTGTTATGATTTTCACAAAAATCAATTACTAAATAGTGTCAAAATTGACATAAAATAGTTTTTTTTAAAAATATACTATTATTAATTGTTATTTTATTCCTAAAAATATAAAGTTAGGCCAAATGACTTAGATAAGGATATATATATTAATAATTAACAACTTGGGGTTCGTTTGGATTGTTATAGTAAGTTTATTAACCTTATAGTGTAAGAACACAAGAAGACACGGTAAAAGTAAAATTATTTAACTTAATGTTAAATCTAAATTATAAGGTCACAATAGGAACCTAAACTTGTCTAAATTCTATTTGATGAGAGGATATCTACCCATCCCCACCTTAGATTAGAAATAAATCAATTTGGAGCTATTTAAAACCGAATTTGGCTTTATAATAAAATAATATTTTTAGTTATTCTAAAGGTGCCCCTCTCCTCCCTTATAAAAGGGCACCTCCTCCCTCTCTTCCTCACACCACTTTGAGCCTTAATTCTTGGCCAAACCCTACCAAATTATCCTCTACACTTCCCTAGAGACATCCTAGAGGTCATGGTCTTCTTCAAAGACCAATTTTTGTTCCCTAAAAGGAGGTCTCAATGAAGCACTTCAAAGAAGAGGTAATGTCCGTTACCGATTCTTTCATCTTTATTTCTTCTTACACTTCTTCTTCTTTAGTTGTTTCATTATGAAGTAAGAACATCAGTATCACTAATATATTGATATGTTATTATAAGTATTAAACAACCCTATTTCACCAACTATCCATCCTATGGAAAATGAAATCACCGCGCGTGCGTACGTACGGAATACCGTCTCCACGCCATGGTGTAATCTATTTTCCACAACCAACTTACTTGGATGGGTATAATGGTGTAAATAATGACTATATATGATTATTTTAAAGTGATATTGATTCTGAAATATTATACATACACTCCAATACAATTCGATGATCATGGGAACGATATCGTCGCTCGTGCGTACGTACGGAATACCATCTCCACGATGTGATGTGACTCGTTCTACATGATCTTCATTTAATAATGATTATATAAATGAATTGAATGAATTAATGTGATATATATTACACTAATAACATTATGTAAATGATGTATCTATAACCTAAAGATTAGAATAAGAATTTATTCGACAAAACACGCATAAGAACAAAAAGTAATAAACACCCGAATAACAAGTTATAATGAAATATTACTAATAAGAAGCTAAGAATATGACCATATAAATGAGTATGATTATGGAATAAGTAAATAAAATTATTTAAATCATTATACAAGAGGTTCGGATACGTACAAAGCATGTCAGACCTAATGTAAGGGAAATATCACAATCTCATTTTTATCCGAGATTGTTTATACTTTGGCATTTACTGGGGTGTATTTTATCATCCAAATCCATGTTTCCTCAATATGTAATATTATTTCCATTCACCTACAATTGTTTAAATACTATTTTACCCTTCTGTGAGTTTTTAGTGAAAGATATGAAAGGAATCTTTTGTCGTTTTTCGTACGAGGTACTTTTTTGACTTTTCCGACAAAAGTACGAGAAGAATGTTTTTTTAACTTATACAGAACGAATGGATTTTTAAAACATTATTTCCAAGAAGATTACTTTACAAGTATTAAATTTTATTTTTAATCAACTTTGATTAGTTTAAAATTTTATGACATGTTAAGAAAGGAAAAATGTTTTTGAAGTAGAAAGGATATTTTCCTCAAGAATGGAGTTCAAGTGTTTTATCAAAATTATTTTCCATCTAAGATAATATAGGGTTCTGATTCTATCCATATCATTACATTGATTTGATTATGTTGTGATGGAATTATTTTTATGAATTAATTTATCTTATATGAATTATTTTATGATGTCACGATGTTTAAGAATTCCATTTTTATTACACGGGTTATGCAATGATGTATGATTTATGATTTTTGTGACACACATAAGAATGGTTTCATTATGAGATGGGTGGGACCTATATCTCCCTAAAATGCATTGGGTAAAGATTTTATATCTCATGATATAGACATGGCTGGAACGGCAGGTTAAACCAGTTCAGTGAAACAGGACTGAAATGAGGAGTGAACTCGGTTCAGAAATGGACTTTGTCCACTAAGATAGTCTTGGTAATGAGTCTTGACTAATAAGAAATGATTCTCTATGATTATATGTGTATGCCACAAAGTTTCATGTTTTAGGTTATGATTATTGGGATTACATTTCACTACTATGACTTATACCATGTTATGAAATTATGATTTCTTTTGCAAGTTAAGATTTCCAAAAGTTATGCTCTTATGTATATTATGTGATTGATATTTCTTTTGTTTACCCTTACTGAGAATTTTAGCTAACCCTTTTTTATGTTTTATTTCCCCGGGGTCAGGAAGAAGGTTATTAAGTAGAATATGCCAAAAAGGGACTCCAGATATGATGAATTAAATGGGAGGAAAAGTTGATGCTTTGTGAACCAGTTTTTTACACTTTCCATTTTCTAAAGACACTATACCTATACGGTCCTTTCATGGTTTTGTTATATGTTGTAATAATTGTGATTCAATTTTGAAGTAATAACAATGTATGTAAAGTATGGGTCATTATAATTTACTTATTTACCCAAATATTACTGGGGATGATAATTTCTAAGGTGGGTAGATTGAAGTATACCATGATTTTGGATCAGATGAAATTCTAAGAGAATTTGAATTTTACCATTTTGTGGACGGAATGTTCTTTAAATAGTGCATATAATGGTTAAAAAAACCTTTTATATTCTGAAATATGTTTTTTAGACCTAGGATAAGACCAAATAGGTTCCTTGTGTCTTCTATAATTTTTTGGGAGTGCAAGAAAAAATATCAAATCTGAAGGTGGTTGATAGGGGTACATAGTTTTTTTGATGTCATGCATCCAAAAAAAAGACCATGAAGCTAATCCATTTAATCTGGAGGAATCACACAATTTTTATAAAACACTTGATTGGATCTTCAAGATATTTATTTTTTTTTGAAATAGGGTAAATTCATAGTTTGCACAAGGTTTTCCAAACCATACACATGAATCCTATGGGGAACCTACATGGGTAATGTCTTAAGCACAGTTGTTGAATCATTTGGAGAACCGTGTCATCAAACCATGAACCTCATTTAAAGGGGTGATATCCCAAAAATTATTCACCAGCCTTTTATTTCATCCACCCTCTTTTCATTTTTCTCATCTGCAGGTAGCATCCCCATCATGGGTTCCTTCTTCTCATCTTCTTTGTGTTGATGTATCTCTTTCATTCAGGGTCAGAAACAGGCATCATCAGTCTCATTGGTTTTGTATGGGTATTTTATCCATTCCTATTTCTATTTTATCCATTTAACTCTCTTTAAATGGATTTATTTTTTTCTGGTCCAATTCCCCGTATTTTTAGGTAATTTTTCAATTTCATTATTTCATCTCAAAACAATCTGAATAATTCTATCATATTGGATATTTTGGTCATCCATGGTATAATCAAGGTGGTTTATAGATTTTCAATCAAATTATCATTGTTTATAAATTTCTTCATAGTTCTGCATGCTAGGATTTCCAAGAAATACCTCCTAAATCAGATTTTTAAATTATTGAACTCAATTCCATTAGTTTAGTAGCCTATTATATGAAATTGGAACCATTGGAGGATAGTCACCCAAATATATATCCACCCCTTATGGGTGTGTACCGTGAATTACCTGTAATTAATTAATTGATTTGATAGAATCCCTCATGGAAATTTTATTTCATAAGAAAGGCTAACATTTTATTTGATTAGAATGTGGTAGTATGTGACACCCCACTTTATTACCCCTAGTGACTACAACACCTCTTGAGAAGAATTAGAACATTTTTTTAAAAAATGAAATTGGTAAATTGTGTGTGCTATGCTAGTTAGTCTAGCATATTTAATACCTCTTGCATGTATTGTTTTATACTCCATGGGTAGTCCAACTGGCATTAATATATTGGTTAAATGGTTGATATTTTTTAATAATTGAAGGGACCACTTAATGAATTAAAAGATATCTTATAGATATGGCCTTTTTATTCGAAAAATTGAAATGTTAAAGGGGCATGTCCTTCTTCGAGTATTTTTGTATTGCGATGAGTCATGATAAAGTACATGGCGCACATTATTTCTTTATAGTTGAATTATGATAATAACATGACATATATTTTTTTTATATAATTTAAATGACTAAGAGAATTGTTATATACACCTTTTTCAACAATTGGGGTTTCTTTTATTGGAATGCTATGTAAGGGCTCATAAGTTTCTTCAGATGTGATATGTTAGGAGTGATAAACATTATCATGTGATGGAATCACCATGCGGATTATCTACCATCATGAGTGATACTGGTTCACAATAAGAGGACACATAGATGGTCTCTATGGTGAGATGGTCACACCATTCCATTAGTAACACTTGGACCCCTGTGTAAGATACTTGGGAAAGAATCAGATGTTGTTGACTTCACACTATACCGAGTTTGAGACATGGGATTACATTCAAGTATCTTCTTGGATGGACTCTTATGGTATTGGGTATTTATAGTTCCCCAGGATTAATACATGGTATTACCTTTTTAATTTCTTTAGACTGGCTCATGGTTCCAAGAAATAAATTTTAATGATGTCTTTTATATTAAAATAAACTGTGGAATCATAGCTATTATCTAGGTACGCGTCCACCAAGACAAATCACATTCTTGATGCATGGTCCATAAATTTATATAGTTTTTATAATTAATTATCATCTTCTTACCCATATCACATCTATACAGGTTGAACATAGTCTAAATACATTCATTCTTAGGATGAATCTAGTGTGGATGGCTAGGTGTCCTTGAGGAACCTAAACCTGACATTTAAATTTATCTATTTGTTCGCCTATTTCATTTATACTTTCACACATTGTAATTTATATTCATAAATTTATTATTCATTAGACACCATGGTAGTTTCATACTGAGTATATCTCAAACATTAATCAGGATGCTATTTCACTAGGGTAGTCGAGCAGACCTCAGGTTCACAAGTCCATGGATTATTACTGGTGTTTTTCATTGTACTTAAGAGTTTGAATCACATGACTGGTATGGAACCTAGGATGCTTATAGAGATATCCTAGGGTCTTTTTTATCATGTTCATTAACCATTTATTATATTTTAGTGTCTGGTGTATCTTTCTGCTTATTTAGTGTATCATCTTATAGAAATGTATAGTTGGTTTTGTTTTGTGTTTTCCATTTCGTATTATTTTCTTGAATTATTATTATCCTTCTTCTTTACTATATATGTTTTTATGTGTCCAATGTTTTTTGATTTTTTATTTATCTATTATACAATAATTATACACTGATCAGGTTGTTATTGTCTCCCCAGAGTACCACTATTAGTCCCTCGATGCTTTTCGGTAGCCTCTAGCATATGGGAGTCTCTCTTGAAGCTATGTGGATACCAGTTAGACTATAGGTTTCATAGTCATTTGGGACAAGACATTATGTTCTATCTCCCGATATAAATGATTAAACTTACACTTTTCGGATTATAAATTTATTCTTAAAAAACATTAACACTCAAAAAAAAATTTATAAATAAACTTTCAACTCCACAAAGTTATGTTTGCAATAAATATTTGAAGAGGATCTATCATATTTTCTAACATCTTCTAGATTTATTATTATAACCTCATTCTGATGGACCTATTATCAATCTTCACTTCTTAAATAACCTCTCAAAACATAGATCTATTACCTCATTTTGATTATCTCAATTTGGTAATCTGAAAATAGATTAATTCAATTTAATTATCAAAATACTCTATTTGGATGATCTTCTTTAACTCAAAACAACTTCGTTTGGAAAACTCACTTAAAACATAAATTTTAAAAATATTTATATTTTCACATGGGTGAATTTTTTTAAATTTATATGGACTTTTTAACTCTATTTATTAGTTATTGAGAAATAATAAATGTAGAAAATTGGATAATTTTCCTACTCACCCAAATTCCGATATTTTTATTTTCACTAATATTTAAGCATCATATTTAACAACATCAATCCCTATGATATCTTCTGAATTATTCTTGGACTTCATTAATTTTTAATATCTTCATAATTAATAGTCATACATGAAAAATAAATTTTCAAATGATCATTATTGAAATTGGTAGTTCATAACATCTCAGTCCCGAACATCGTTCATCATTATGATTCTCAAGACCCAAATGAAATAAGTTGTGATTTCTTTCTCTCATGATCTAATACAAGTTAAAAGGGATTAAAATATAGTTTAATCTTATAACTACTTCAAAAAAAATCATCCACTATCAAGTATCAATTTATCCACATCATGTGAAACTTTATTTTTCCTCCACATCTCAGTCCAATAGAACTACTCTTTTAGATAGAACTTCTTTATCTGAGAGTGTTTCCCAATCTAATAAAACATATCATTCCGACAGAACTCCTTATTCCAATAGATCTTCTCATTCCAATATAACATCTCAATCTGATATGGATTCATAGTCAAAGAGAACTTCCCAATCGGATGGTGCTTCTGAAATACATCAATTTGTTGAAACAATTGAAAATTTTAACTTATCTTTTTTCATAATCCACCCCATATCCTTGCATGTTCATGATTTTATTGGAAAATTAAATAGATAAAAATAATATTTTGAGAAATATTTCAAAATTTATTATATCTATAGATTTCCAAACATTATAACATAATAAATTTTCATAATCTTCAACAGAAAACATTTATTTAAAAAAAATTCTATATCTCAATAATGAAATTTTTCATCATCATAGAAAAAAACATTTCATCAATAAATAACAATTCATTATCTCAGAAAAAATATCATATCATCAATTTCTAACTTAGAAAATATTTTTTTCTGATAAAATGAATCAAATGGATCATCTAATCAAGTAAATTTATAAAATATTATTCTTCATCCATGATTTAAAAAACATCTTAGTGAAAAAGTTATAAACTTTTATCAACACTTCATTAATCTAAATTACGAAAACATAATTTTTTTAAACAGTTATTTAAAAAAAACAAAACCTTTCTTAAAAAGCATCAAAAAGATTCCCGAATCTCACCCATTGGTTTTCTGTAAAACTATTATTTCTCATAATAAAAACATTGTTTAACTCATCAATTTTCAACAATGTTTTTTACAACATTTTTTAACAAATAAATTTTATCTAATTTTATCAAAACATTACATTTATCACAATAGAATTTCCATAAAAACACTAATAGATAACGTTTAGTTTTTTTAATAATTTCTATCCCTCAATGATGAGAAGGTTTTCCTTCATTTTATGATAATTATTTCATCAGTTATTTTCTAAAAACATTCTACCTCATTTTTTTCTCAAATACCTTCTTATCATTAAAATTTTATGGTAACCATTAGATCAAATTCATTATAAAATAACATAAAACATCTTAAAAATTTGTTAAATTATATCCCAATTTCTCAACAAAACCCAATGTACAGTGGGGTACTTCATAAAGATGTTTAGGGAGTCAATGATGAAGGTTGAACATGAATTTTGATCATCAATTCCAAAAATATATCTTTCCACGTTTCTTTTGTGATAATATCATATAATTTTTATTTCATTGAACCATATTCCCATACAAAAACTCCAACAAAAAAAATATTTTTCATGATTTGGAACTTCATATCATTATATTTTGATCTTGAGTGTTAGAAAAGATTATTTGAAAGATCAATATAACACTAATTATCACAAAGTATATTCAATAGTTTTTAAAGTCAAAATTCATAATATTTCAACTGAACCTTCATCTACAACATTTTAGTACTTGTTGGTATAGAAGTTACATATTTTTATTTTCATGCACTTAATTTTACTAAATTATATTTCTTACTATGAAAAATCACCCAAAATCTCCCAAGATAAATGTTCCTTAAAAGGTTTTTTTGGTTATTGCAATCTCTATCCCAATCAGTATCATTATTGCCATTCATGATCATTTCAAAAACTTATTTTGATCAAAAAAACATTTGATTTTATTCCTGTAATATATCAAAAAATTATATATGATTCCAACATTTGATATTCTTTTTAATAACTTTTAAAAATTATAAACAAAGACAAATAATAAGAATTATTAGGTCTTTAGTAATTGAGATAATGAAAACTTCTTATCTGATTCGGAAAATATTTTGGATTTAAACATATTACAGCTTCACCATTACTCATATTTGTCCCAACAGAAATATGAGTAGAAAATTATTTATATTATTATATAGAGAAATTTTACATCAATTCCCTAGAATATTTTTCTTGATATGGGGAAATATATTTTTTCATTTTTTTAAACTTGTAAACCTGGGAAGAATTATAATTCTCCGAATATTGATATCTTTAAATTCATCTTCATTTCTATAATAAAATCGTCAAAAATTATTTCTTCATCAACATTAAAAATTATTTCCTCCATTTATAAAACTAAAATTTGGTTGTTGGAGTAAACATCATTCAAATATAAGTTCATATCAATATTTCCATTATAAAAATTTAAAATTAACAAAATAATTGTGAAATTTTTAATAACAATCATATATGGATTGTTTTAGAACATACAGTGATTTCTAATATTTATAGACCATGATTATGTAATTATCAAATATAATCCCACAAGGTTGTTAAATGTAAATTTATTCTTTAATATTACAGTTTAGAAGAAGTTGACTTTAAATACCTCGGATAAACATTGTAATTTCTATGTGCAACCACTTCTAGAAAAATTAGAATAGTTTTTAATCTTGAAATTAGGTTTAAGGTTTCTTCCATATCAACACATTCAACTAGTTTATATCCCTATCAAACAAGTATTTCATTATTTATTAAAACCTCTACATGTTAATAGAACTTTTTTTTGAACACCAATTTCATTCAAAAAAATTGTATTTAATCTGTATGAAATAAGTTAATAGTTTTTGTTTTTCACAATCTAATCCAAATTGTCATTCATTGTATCAACAAATTATTTTTATTTAACATATTATAAAATAGATTTAGTTTTATCTTGTTAAATGATTGGTGTGTGATTAGTTATTCTCAATATTTTTCTTTTCTAGACCCAGACATTATGATTCCCAATAATATTTATGGTTTCGACATGTATCTATAGTGATTAAATTTTCAAATATTCTATTACAAAATCACTTTAAACATCATAAGATTCTTCTAAATCATGAAAATTCTATTTTCAATCACTTATCCATTCATTGGAAAATATTATTTTTTCTTTATAAATTTTTTCTACATTATTTCATAATAAAATAAAGTTTTTGATAACTTTCACATCGTATAACCCTACCAACATTTTTTAAATCTTGTTTTAATATTTATAACTTCTTATTTTAGGTGAATATCCCATTAAATTCACTTCTTTAGAATCCTCATCAACTTTTCAAGGATTTGTTTTTTTAGTAAACATGGATTTACAAAAACATTGATGTAATTCAATGAATGGTTTTGTTATTACATATTTTGTATGAAGTCATGTTTCATTACATACCTAGAAACAATATATTTTTAACATGTATAGTAGTACTGATTGGTTCTCACCTGTATATAATTGCTTGTTTTTACCCTAGTAATTTTCTTCTTCCCGTTTCCACTAAACTTCTCTTCTTTCTTTCTACTACTCAATATTTTTGTTCGGTTTATGGATCATTTTACTAATGTTCGATTCGATGATTCAAAATATAAGAATAAAATGGATTTCATGTAATTTATCTATCATTATCTATTTAAAACATCCTTTTATAAACCCTATATTATATCTCAATGAATGTTCTAATAAAATCATAGCATTTCAATAGTACCTGACTTGTTATTCAAACATATGATGTTGGTCATCTGTTTTAAATCTCCAATGAAACATATAAAATAAAAATAGTTTTTCTCTAACTGATGTCACATTGGAAAACATAAATCTGAATGAATAATTTCAAGAGGGCTTGAAAATAGAATCTCTACACTCTTATAACATTTATTAGACTTATTTTCTTTCTAACAAGTTCTACAAACATCTTCTTCTCTTATTTTTAATTTTGGGAGATTTTGAACTTAATAAAATTTAAAACATTTGTTCATAATTTTCTATCTAAGATTACCATGTATGAGGTTCCAAAATATTTTTCCATATTTAGAACTTAAGTTACAAGAGTTGTAATGGTTTTCAATTTGATAGATATTTCTAAAAGTTATTTATCATATCCTAAAAGAAGTTTCAGCTTACAAAATTATGGTGATATAAAAATATTTTCTGAAAATAACCACTTTTATGTCATTATAATTTTTATTTTCACTAAGAAAGTTATGTTTAAGCCATAAAAAAGAGAAATTCATTAGATTTATACTTATATTATTAAATCTTATCCATTCCAATTCCCTTACTTTTTTAAGAAGTATTATTTCTAAATGTAAGATCTCCTCCATAATAATTTTTATTATCTTTTAATATTTTTTAATTATATTTAATATGTTATAAAACACCATAATCATGTACCCATGGTCTGTTCCTTTTACTTGATTTATTTTTTATTGCAACCATAGTATCTATTTCTTCAATCTTCTTATTTATATATTCCTTTTCTTTTCTATCATTAGAATATTTCCCAGGATTTGTTCTCATATATTCATCATCATGATGGCCAACCTGGTCAAATATTCCATAAACATATTCGAGACATTAAAATATTTTTACTCTCTAAAATTTTATAGAATCTTGATATTTTAATTTTTTGACATTTTATTTGTTTGGAAATACACTCATTCTACTCCAACCATTTCTTTCACTATGTTCAAATATATTTCTATTTAGGGACATGTTATGAAAATATTTTTATTATCTATGCCAAAAAATTCTACAACACCAAAAAAATATTCCAAATCTTGGTTTTTAATTAACATTGGATCTTTATTTATAGAAATATTGTTGAGTTTGATAACTTCGTTATTCTATGACATATTAAGTGTATGAAAAAACCTTCCTCTAGGGGTAATTTTTAACTTTTATGAATGTGATATATTTTTCAAACCCTTATAATTAAAATAATTCCTAATACATTTTGTATAACCTAAAAGGGTAGAAAAATAATCCGAAATTTTATATTTAGTTGATGAATATTTAACCTAATTATTGATTTAATCTTTCTTATTCCTCTTACAATTTAATCTTTTAAATATAAAGCTTTACCAAAGTTTTCATTCAACATTATAAAACTAATTCCTACCCAACAAAGTTTTGATTGCAACTCGTTAACTTCATCTTCCTTGGATTTTATATTCTTACTTATATCATGAAACATATTTTATTGTTCATGAATTATTATTTTTTAACCCAAGATGACATGGATGTATTACTCTTCCTTATTGAAAGCATATTTTTAATCATCAACACCTCTTATATTATATTTCTTTATAATTATTATTTATTTTTGGAGAGTTATTTTTTTCAAGACATGAAACAAGTTCTGTTATGATCTAATAATCGATGTAAGACTCTTCACCTCATCTTCTTCTTCACTATCTGAGGGATATTTTATTTTCCAAAATGTTTCATTGAATTTTTTTCCTTTTCTGAACATTCTTCTTCAAAATAATTTTTTATAGTTGAGTATTATTTAACTTTCTTACTTCGAATACTTATTTTGTTTCAAAGAATATTCTATTTATATTTTTTGGCTGGATTTTCTTATTTAGAACAAGGATTCAACTTCTCATGTATGATTTTTTATTTAGAATAATCTAGAAATTATTCAACATGTATCTTGGGTGAATTCATATCAAAGATCCTGATTCCATAACACTCAAAACATTTGATAGGAAGTTTTCCCCCATACATTACTATTATTCTCTTGTAGATCAGGGAGATATGATACATGATTTTTATCATTTAATTCATCATAGTATTTATCTTCAGAATCATAAGGATCTATATATTCTATATTTTAAATTTTCAAATTTCTCTTAAATTTAAAATATATTTAATCTTTTAACTTATTTTTAACATTGTTTCCTTTCTACTTTCAAAATAAATAATAAATTTATCAATTTTATAAATATATAAATCATTATATTCTTCTAAAGCATACATTTTTTAATCAAACCTTTTAGGGGAATATTTCATGACTTTCCTCACAATTGCATGTTCTTCCAAGACATCTATGAAACCACTTGTATTGAAATCAACTATATTTAGTCTAGGGAGGTACTCATTAATAGTTTCTTCCTCTATCATTCTTATATTATAAAATTTTATATATTAGATTTGTATATTTTCTTCCTTCACATTAGTATTCCCTGTAAAAATACATTCAAGAACATCTCACATACTGTTTTAACTTTTTATAACCATATCCATCAAATAAACATTTTTTTGAAAATGAATAAGAATAAAATTTATAGAATTTACATTTACATCAATAGTTATCTTATAATAAAAATACATAGGATCATATTTCTCAATAGGTATAAAACCAATTATAGATGAATAAAAAACTTCAATAATAACTGATAGGAGGGGTGGAATCAGCCTTCTTTTCGAACTATAATAATTTTTTCCATACAATATTGGAATTCATGTACTATTGATATAATTGAGATTTTCCATGATAAGGATTCAATAGGATAACCATGAACTGACACCAATTGAAGTTCTAAAGGATTGAAGAACAACTAATAGAGGGGTTGAATCAATTTTTTCCTTTTTAAAAATTTTATCTTTAAAAAACATAACCCATGCATCTTGTTATAGTTTCTTCCTTCTAAAATTATTGTAAAATAAAATGCATTATGAAAAAAAAATGTAAAAATGGAACACATGGTTAACAAGTTTGACCTTTGTGTGATAACCAACATCCTTTCCACTCCTGTGGGTCTATAAAATTTCACCATTATGTGAAATTGAGTAAAAATTAGTTCAAAACCAATTAGAAACATAATATATCTAAATAGAAATTAATACCCTAACTTTTATTAGTTTACGATTTTTTTCCAATAAGCTGAGACAAGAGAAAAGGTAACAATGAAATTATCCTCTCTACAAATGTTTTTCTATACTTTATCTAATTTTCAAGCATCTAATGGATTCAATATAAATTCCATAGTCTAAGGGATATATGCTCAATATATACTTCTCAAACAACTTCTCAACAATCATACTAATTACCATAGTTTAATTTTCTCACTCTGGTAATCTGACTATAGACCAATCCAATCTTCTAATCAGAATACTCTGTCTGGAAAATTTTCCTATTATCAAAAGAAATTTTGTTCCCAAACTCACTTCTAGCTTAAATTATTCAGATATTTTTATTTTCACAGTGTTGAATAGTTTTAAGGTACTATTTACTTTCTACCTTTATTTATAGGTTCTCCAAAAATAGTAAGGGTAGGAAACTGAAATTTTTTTCCATTCACCAAAATTAAAAAATTTAAAATTTCACACACATTTGATCTTCATCATTAACTTATTCAAAAATTCTCATATCTTTTTGTGTCTTCTCAAAAATTTATGAATTCGAGATAAATTCTTATTTCTAAACCTTATTTGAAAAATAAAATTGAAAATGCATTATGTGGATACTGATAGTATAAAGCATCTCAGTCGGGGACACTATTACTCATTTAGGTTTACTTGATCCAATACAAAACAAAAAAAAACTAGTATTATTTATTAAATTTATGATCCAGGAAAACTGATAAATGTTTAAAATATATTCTCACCTTTATCTTGTTTTGTAAAAAATAACATTATGCTGAAAATATGACACAGCTTATGTAAAATTACCTTCTTCTACTTCTCATCCTGGTATAACTTATCTATAAAATAAAACATCTTATCCTTATAGAACAACCCAGTATGATATAAATTACCATTAAAAGTTAAATTATAACTTTGATTAAAATTATCAATATGATAGAACTTCTCAATCTTATGTAACATCTTAGTCTGACAAACCTTCGGATGGTGCTTCTGGAAAAATTCAATATTTCAAACCCCTATATAGTTTTCACTTCAATTTTATTCTAAAATCTCAAACTCATATCTTTACTTCTTTATGATTTTTTAGGAATATAAAAGAACAAAAAACCATCTTATGACTATGATTTTTAATGTTCTTTTCATTCCAAATTCCCAAAATTTTTGACATAACCACTTTTCTTCATCTTCATTTAAAAACTTTTTATAGAAAAAAATTATTTATCCATGTAACAAAAAAATTATTTATCATAGAAAACAACTTTTCTTCATAAAAAAGTTTTATTCACCTCAAAAACCTAATTTTTCCTCATCTTAAAAACATATGAATCATCAAATTATTTGTTTTATGTTTTGAATCTGATGGATTTTCCAATCAAGAATCTTTGTAAAACAACATTTTTCTTCGGTAAATTAAATAACATATTAGAAAATGAATTAAAACATTCAGAAACACATCTTTCAGCTAAATTACAAATTCATTATTTCGAAAAAAATAGTTTTCATAAAAACAAAAGATCATTAAAAAACATCACAATGGTTCTTAAAATCCTATCAGGAATTAAGGAACATGTTAGGGCCTTCGAGTCTTATTTTTATAATGACTTTTTTCATCTGGTTCTTTAATAAATGAAATGAGTTTCCATTTTTCAATCTTTAAAATGGGGTATTCATTTTTCTCTTTAATATAGGGGGCATGAAAATTATCTTATTTAAAATAAATAATAGATCAAACTACACAAATTGTTTGAAAATAGTAGGGGATATAATTCGGTCAATTCACATAATCTTTTTTAAACCATTATAAAGGATTTAAATATTTTTTATGGTATATAACTCATTATATTAGATAATCTATTAGTAAAATTTATACCATCAACCTAGGTTAAACTAAAAGAGTTTTAGGTTTGTCCGATTATATCATAGTTTAACAAAAAATAACTAATGTAGGAGGTTTTTTGGGGAATCACATATAATATGTATTTTAACACAGAATTTAGTCCAATGGGGCTGACCGGGTTCATTCATAATGATTTATGGGGTTGTATTTTTACTATTCTAATCTTTTATTAATATTTTTTCCTTTTTATTATTTTTGAAATATTTTATAATGGTATGTATGATGTCTTTATGGATTTTATTTATATTAATCTAAAATAAAAAGAATCCATAAACATACTGAGATGAGAAGTAATCTATGTGATATGAGAATATATTATAATGGTATAAATCAAAAGTTTCATACATTATAAATAATATAATATAATTATCATATGTAATATCATAATTATACTCAATACCACACTATTTTTTAATATATGTGAAAAATAAGATGATCAAATACAATTAAGAATATCATTTACTCATTTGGTTAGAGTTCATTAGTGAGGTAATAAAAAAGAAACAATCATATATAGAATAGTATTCAACTTATCCACTCACATAAACATTATAATATTGTATCAATATAAATAATTTAATTACTAGAATAAATAATCTCAAGAAATCCCACATTAATTCTATCAAATAAAATTTTGGTTATGTCTGCATGATCATATTTTTTTGACATTACTAGAACATAATAGGGGAAAATACAAAATAAAGAAATTGGTGGAGGAGAGAATCAACACACCACAATACAAAATTAGAATAGAACATGAATGGAATTTAAATGTGAATAAATTAAGATAAACCATATAAATATTCCTAATGAACCAAATATTTTCTATTTGGATAGGTGAAATATATTTATAGTTATTTAATTATTTATCATTGGGTTCATTCTCATGCAATGAGATTCTTCTTCAATGTATGATCAAGACATGTTTAGATTAAAAGGTATGGACCATCTCAGTTAGGTTAATATCAAAAGTTAAAACCTTCATATTTGTATCATAATTAGAAATGAAACAAGGTAATCCATCTATAATCCATATTTTTTTCATTGTATAATAATACAATGTTTACGTTATTTTCTTTGACAAGGTTTCAATTGAAATCAAAAATCTTGTTCATCTTGACACGGTCATGTGAGAATGACATATTCTTGTACTACTATGTTGTGACATGAGACTTTGACCATCACTGTAAGTCCTTTTTCAGGACTAGGTCCAAAACCTTACATCATTTATTTGATCATTCTTATGAATTTTTATAATTTTTGGATTAGTGGGATTCAAATTGGGATGTAAAAGAATATATCGGTTTGTAGAGCTTCGATGGAAGGGATCTATAACATGAGATCATAATATTGTATCTCAAGGAAGGTTCATGTGTTAGATTTCCTTTTCTTCCAATGTTTGGTTAGATATTTAAACATTTATATGTTTATAGGTTTCATCATTTAGTATCTCAGGGAGTTTTTCTAATTTCACAGCATGGTAAGAAGGTGAATTCCACGTGGTAGTTTAGGGTTCTTTGTGAAGTAGGTAGGTGTGATCTTATAGTAGGTATAGATATTCCCATGTTGTACATTGATGTGTTTCTATTTTTGTGAAGTTGATTAATTGATTATGAGTGCTAAATATAGTCACTCCATTCCTTTATGAATGTATCAATCCTACTTGCTTGATAATCTGTTGGATCTTCATATGTTTAGTGGATCAAACATACATCATTCATACAGCTAGCTGAAGACTTCATGAAATTTTCAAAATATTTTAATGAAATAAATACATTAAAATTCATAAATAAAATTATATAGTAAAAACTTATAATTAAAATTCCAAAATAAAATTATATTATATTTCAATAAATTATTAATCAATTTCACACTAAATTATAGAAATATTTTAAATTGATACATTTTAACATTAAAAAACTCAATTCTAAATTCCACTTCAATGAATAAACTCCAAATTGAATTAAAAAATCTAATAATTTATTACAATATAATTAAAAATTACATTTATTAATTAATTCTATATTTCCAAAAATTATAAAAAAAATATGTGATTTACTTAGGTTTTAAAATGATATAGAGTAATTTAGCTTCAGATTTCAAATAAACATTTTGGATAAATTCTCATTTTGTTACTCCAAAATAGATTGTTAATTTCTATCTATGTAAATATTTTTAATTCTATTATTTGAAGTGATAGTGATTCATATTCATAATTACGGAAACCAAATAAGAATAAAAATAAAAAATTATCAATTGTATGATCAATCATGATACATTTATGAATTTAATTCAATGTAACACTTAAATTCATACGAAATTTCTATTTTCAAGTTGTAAATTGAATGCATACTTATGAAACAATGATTTTGAAAATTTTAACATTCCTAAATAACACTACCAAATGTTTCCATTTAATGTTTTATTTTCACATTTCCATGAGACTTCCTAAATAAAATTTAAACGTATCATTTCCACTTATACATCCATGTTTTTAATTTCCCAAATATATCCATACCCTTTATAAATTTTAAATTATTAATTATTTTTCATTTATGTTTCTTAAAGGTGCTTATTTAATGATTTCATCCAAACTAGGAACTAAACCATCCTAAAAAAATAGGTCTCCCCCATGACTAATGGTAATAGTCAATGAATATAATAAATTTTTCAAATGATGGATCTTATATTTCTCTATGTATTTTTTATGGATAACACATATACACACATGTTCTTATTTTGAAATTTGTATGACTTATTGATCAGATCATATCTAGTTGTTTTAATCTATTTAATATTTGTTATACAATTTTCTATTTAGTAATTATCGTTTTTTTTCACTCAACCACTAAGGTGTTGTTACTTATGGTGGATTTCATAATTCTAGTTCCCTAATTATATTACTTTTTCACTCATTTATATTTCATTTACAACTCATATCTCTATTCTAAACTAAATTATTCCATAAAATTAGTGGTATTTAAACTTCATGATCATTTAATTCTTAATTTTTTCAGATCCAATGGACACCTTCCACTCCAGTATATTATATTTTCGAGGGAAGAGAGTATTGTTCTCATTTTTTCCAATACCAGTAACACACAAGATGTTATAAAATATGTCTTTATTCATGTTCAAAAATATATTTTTTTCAATGTTTATTTTCATAAACAAAATCAATAAGTGAAAAAAAAGAAAATTTAAATAAATAAATTTATCCATGAATTACGAACTCCCCCACACTTAGTTTTCATAATATCCTCAAAGAAATTCAAAAATGATCATTCAATTATCAAATATATTTTAATAATATTTTAAGGTAGGGAGTTCAGCTTTTTATTCCATACATGTGTACAACCTTGGTGGGAAGTCATTCACACTTTTATTACTTTCCAATGGTTTTCATGAAACCCCACTATCCACTATCTTACTCTTTCCATCATAGAAAAACAAGATGAAATAAATAGTTTATTTAAACATAAAATGTATAATTAAAACTAAAAGAGATATTTTAATGGATATAAGAAACATGGGAAAAACTCCCCCAAGGGTTTCTACATTTTATCCTAACCATAGCTAGATAACGTTGGGATTATCCCTAGTCTGTTAGTGGGATTGTATTTTTTGGTAAGAACTACCACATCCACTTTCTTCGAGAACTGATTGGCTTTATTTCTACTTTTATGTTCCCTTTGGTAGAAAACTTCATTTAAAACCCCTAATTAGTGTTTTGTGCCTCATAACATTGGGTGGAAGGGAGATATAGGGGAGATCCTAGACCATAATACTTGTGTGTTATTCAAATATAGTTTCATAATTAATAATTATTAGACAAATTAAATTGACAGGGGTTAGTAAAAAATTAAAAATTAAAAAAAATTAACCAATATGAGTTAAAATAAATCTTACCCACCTAATTAAAAGAATTTTTTTCTTTTATTTCAAAATAAAGATCCACTTGGAATTCCTCCAAGGTAGATATAAACATATTATAAAAATGTTAATAATTAATTTACTATTTTCATTTACCTCCCTTAATATATTCTTCTCATTTTCCATGATGGGACTCTTAATTAAGAAGATAAAATAATATTTCTTATATTATTTTCATTTCTTTTTCTAATTCATCAACCAGTTTTGTGACATCTTCATCAAATTATTGTATCATATCATCAAAATTCCTCTCATACAACTCTTATTCATCGATAAATACACTTTGGAATCTCATTTATTGTGTTAAAACTACTCCTACGAATGAATCATTTTATTGTTGATGTTGAAAGTATTCATAAATGTAAAGGTTGGAGTCTATTCCAACCCCATATTTAATCGTAGTCGGTATCTAGTGTGGTTTCTCTATTCCCTATTCAAAATTGAGTCCCTCTTGTCCTTCTTTATCATCCTCTTAAATGTAAATCATTTTAACTGAATCATCTATGATAACATATGGGAGGTAGTATTGTAAGGCTGTGTGAATAAATAAGGAATAAATTGTGTCTTGTTTATATTATTCTTCATTTTTATCTTTAAAATTAGTCCATTAACTAAGTATACTACCCTTTGAAATTCATCTAGTTTGGATAAAGAAAATATTGTTCATTTAATATTTTTCTAAATTTTGAACCCATTTATTTCTTCGTGTTCGTCATCTCGAGCCTTTAATATTAGTGCTGATTTCAAAATAACAATATAGGTAGAATAATAATATAAATGAGATTCAAAAAAAATTATAGAAGATGAGAAATATGAAATATTATCTCCCCTATTAATATTAATTTTATTGTTTTCTTCAGTGTCTAAGGTGATAGGAAAAAAAATAAAGACTAATTAGTGGTATTTTATAATATTCTTCAATATCTAAAATTTCCCCACAAACCTTGAATATTATCATAATCAGAAAAATCAATTCATATTTTTATTTAATCACGTAATGTTTTTTGACATTCAATATTTAATACACTTATAGGATATGATTATATAGTTTCATTAGTTTATCTAGGGTATGTTAATTTTAAATATGTCCACCCTAATTAAGAGGGTTTATATAAAAAACTATATATTTATTATTCAATATTATTTTCCCACACTAATGAGATCAATAATACTTTATGATGAGGCCTCTGTTGTTATTTTCTCTAATATTAAATTTTAATTTTAAAACATAACTTATTTAAAAATCTATTTAATTAAATGAGTTACTAAACTATGTCTATAAAAATAGTGTCAGTAAAGTTAGATTATACCATGATATATATATATATATAAAATTTATACCAACCTATAATTCAGTCTAGGGGAACTCACCAAGATCATTCTCAAGGAGTCATGGGGTGATTTAATCTCAATTTTGATCACTTATTATTATTTTCTCAATATTTTGAATGTAAAATATAATTGGATATAATTTTTTATATTTTTTTATTATATTAAACTAATATAAAATTATAAAGTGAAAAAACTAATTAATGTCAAATATAGGTGGTCTGATGATAAATTCCAATGGAATCAATAATTATTTATTTAGGTTCAAAAAAATATAATACAATAATAGTATAAAATTTCATGTATCTAATCACCCCCACATTGTTTTCAAATGAAATATTCATAAAACAAGGTAAAATACATTCGAGTAGATCATTTAAATATTTGGTTTGTTTTAATCAGTGAGGATATTAAAAATAAAATTTAATAGGTTGAATTTTAATCAAATTATCCATTCACATGGTCATTATCCCAAAAACTAGGGAAAATAATTCAATAATTAGAATGAAAAACTCAAGAAAAACCACATTATTTCATTCATACGACCCATTATTGAGTTATATCTCTGTTATCATGGAGTTTTGAGTTTACTGTAACATCAAAGGGGAGAATAAAAAATGAATCATTTTGGAGGGGAGAGAATAGACAAAAAATTGCATAAAATAATAATGGGACATGAATTGAATTAAAATTAGATAAATTTTTAGTAAACCTATAATACTTCTATAAAGAGATGAATATATTATTTTGGGATAAACGAAATATATTTATCCCCATTTTCATTTTCCTCCTTGAGTTCCGATTCAAGATGTGAGCTTCTTATTCATCAAATGACTCGCTATTTTCTAGCATAGAAGTATTGATTATATTAGATTGGATTATATAAAATTATATGACTTACTTAATAGAAATTGAATTGAAAAAGAATTAAGGAAATATAAAATTATTGATATATGTACATGTTATGAAAGAATCACAAACTGATGGTATTCAGTATGATTTAGTTATAGTGGAAATCATAATTCTTGTTTAGCTTGATATGCTCATTATAGATGGAGAGATTCAGGTGCTTACAAGATAGGTCTTGAGGAAGTGGGCATTGATGTTAGGCCTAATCCAAGAATTAGTCCCTAACATCTATTTATTTCTTTGATATATTTTATGTTCTACATATATATTGATACCCATGAGAATAACAATCAAACATTAAAGAATATTCATGTTGATAATACTTTAGTGAAAGGGTGATTCAACTTAAAGGAATCATGTTGTAGCTCAAGTAATGGTCATGCAGTGGTGATCACATGCTCTTTATGGTAAGTTAGATGTTTACACTTGAGGTATACAAAGGATTCTTCCATTTTTTTTATGCACACTAAATTTATCAATGGTGATTTTAACATGTGATTGCTACATTCCTTTATGGAATATTCTATCACAGTTGCTCAACAGTTCAAGGGATCTTCATACAGTCAATAAATCAAACATGTCTATTTTTTGTGTCTAGTTGAGGACATCAAAAAAAATTCAACTCATCACACTTTTACTCAATATTATTCGTTATAAATAAACGTATAACATATTTAATTTTATATAAAACTCAAAATGATCGTTAAATTCTCATTCAAAAATTGATTATCAAATTTCTAATAAAAATGGTGAAATGTTTTGACCAATTAAAATTAAAAAACATTAAACCATTAAGTCAATTAAATTTAAATTTAAATTTTAATGTTTGAATTTATAATTAGATTAAAAAATTGTATGAATCATTAAAATTTAATATAAATAAATTTATAATTTAAAGGCAGTATTTCATAAATTTATAAAAAAATATGATTTAGTCGGGTTTTAATATGTATAGTTTGGATTTAAATAGTGATAAAATCCATTTTTTTAGTATCACATGTTCAAAAAAATTTATCTTATGAGAAGACATATTATTATTGAGTTTTCATATTCAAATTCTCATTTTCTATGATTTTATCAGATATAATCCTTACCATTTTGGTTTTATTATTTGGTTGGTAAAAAAGCTTCATTAAAATAATGTTCTGAAATGCTTGTGTCTAGAAGATCATATGATTTATAGTCAGTTAAGTAGGAATATTTATAAAAGAAAAGATTGATAATCTTATTATATACATATTATAATTAAAATTATGAGTTTTATATACTTACCTAAGATAATAAGGTTCTTATCTCATTAAAAATTATATATTTAGTGTTCACTATTGTATAGGTTCCTTAAATGTTTTTAGTAGTAAACACCAACAAAAAATACATTGTTTATATTTATTTAAATGGGATAATATAAAACCCTAATATTTTAGTGTTGAATTTATTTTAAATAAATACTAATTCAATATATTTTTAACACAAAACACTGAACTAAAATAAATTGTTATTCTTTTTGTTAATAGAACATTATAAATATTAAATGTGATTGTTATAATTTTTCATTGAATTAGGGGGTAAAAATATATGTAACCACATTTAGAATTCTGTGTAAAAAAGTAGAATAAATGGAAAAAATTAATAGAATTATTCAATAAGAATCATATTTTACTATGCTTGGAATAATGGTTTTGTCACTAGGGTTTTCCCTATACTAAAACTAATCCTAATACAAACTAATTCAACTTGAGAAAAATTGGTTTTTTTAGATATTCAAACTCATAGAAATCGCTATAAGATCAATTATATTTGAATCAAAACTGTTCATACCACCATTTTAAAACTTATCCGTATGTATAATATGGATATCATAAGGTTTTATAGTATTATAATTTTTAATGATATAAACACGGAATAATAAATTTAAAAAATTAATTATATATCATATGTATTTTTATAAATTTCACATTTATACATTTAAATAAAAATGTTTATTTGAAAAAATAAGAACAGATAAAATTAAATGAATTAATATTAAAATAATTAAAAAAATAAACAAGATAATTAATTAATCTATCATGAATACTAATTTAACAATCCATGGAAGAACATAAATGTTTTATTTTAAATATTTTTTTTATTTTATAATACGTGTTCTAAAAAGGTAAACTTAGCATATGTAAATTATTATATTTAACGAAAAAAAATTATTATATAAATAAAAAAACAAATAAATACTAATTAATAAAAATTATTATCTATAAATAATATAAAATAATTTAATTCTACCAACATATTTTTCCAAAGAATGGTATTTTTTCTATGTGTTATGTATTTCTATCTTGATAAATTGAATTAATCACAGCTAGAATGTGATTAAAAATTTATTGATAATATATATATATATATATATATATATATATTATTTAATTAATAAATGATCTATATATTCTTAATTTCCAATTAATAAGAATAATTGGATTTTTCAGTTAAAAATAATTTTCTTTCAAAAAAATATTTTTATGAGTTATACATTTATTTTTTTAAAATTAGTTTTTCCTGATTTTAAATTTTGAATCAAATAAATTAACTTTACTCTTTGGAATCATCATAACCAAAGATTTTATTAAGGGTAATTAACTTTTTATTTGTAAAAAAGTTAACTCTCAGAGTAAAAGTAAACTATAGTGAAAAGTAAAATTAAAGGGGTGATGTATAATATTTCTCAAATATTATAACATATTTGTATGGATGAGGATATTATTTATGATTACTCATCCCATATCCATTACTTTTAACTTTTATATCCACTTTAATATTAATTTTCCTTTCCATTCATATAAATTAATGAGAATTGATAAAAATTACAACCCTCTCAGTTATATATGGAGTTTTCACCCCCCCCCCCAATTCTCCTCTCACCATAATCCTTTCTTATTTACCAAATTACATATATAAATATCAAAAAATATTTTTCTCATGTCTTATATGATATTTTATCACCAAAATTACAGTCTAATAAAGGCTAATTAGTTTTCTGGAGGAGTAAGTTAAAAACATTAAATCACATGTTTTTTCATTTTTATTCCTATATATCTTCATCCACCTCCTCAAAATATATTCCACCCATACTAAATTAATTAAATAAGTTTCTTTTTACGTAAAAATAATTATTTTAATGGAATCTATAATATTTACCTTCTTCTTAATTGTTATAAAATGAAATCATAACTCATTTTGAGTGTGTACTAAAACCTTCGTGAATGTGGTATTTCATTTTTCATCACTGAATTGCATTGATGGTTCTAATATTGTATTTAATAATTAATAAAAAAATTTAGGACATGATTAATATTTTTAAAGTATAAATTTTTAATTTAATTTATAATATTAGAAATAAAATATAATTATAAATTTAGCCACCTAAAACAAGTATACTAAGTGGATGAAATAATTTCTTCATTATATGTAATAAAATTTTATCACTTATATTCTTCTTCTAAATATTCCCAATTATGTTTTATAATGATAATTTTACCTAAATAATTTCTTAATACATCTTAATAATTATATTATAATCACATTTATACATAAACTGTCATATATTATATGATTATCGTGTTTTAGTTGATTTAACCACGTACATGAATGGTGATTTAAAATTATAACATGGATGAATATAGAAAAATAATTACTATAATAATATATATTAATGAATAAATAATGTCTTTTATATAAAGTTGTGATTAATATTAAACTCGTTATTAAGATTCTGACTTTTGATCATTAAAATTTATCAAAACAAGCTCATCACAGATTTCATCTTCATGAGTTGTAACTAAAACACTAATGGAATGAAATATTAAATTTATAAATCCTTACTGAAAATATATTCAAATAACATAAATAATAAGATAATTCTATGATTTTTCTCAAATATCAAGGATCAATAACTTAATTTTCATAATGGAAATAAAATTTTTCAAACTAACATATGTGTGAATAATGATTATAAATGAATTGTATAAAAGGTAATTTAAATGATTAATGTTATATAAAAAATTATTATTATATTAATCTTTATTATACAGGAGGTTAAAGTACATTCTTGTTAGTTGATAGTAAACATATGTTTTTTCATATCAAACTTCCCTCTATGATACATGTTTTGTATTATGGACCAATTTTAATTTATATTATGTATATTCAACCATTTTGGAATATCTTATCATTATTATCCTATTATTTTTAATAATTAATGTTGTGTTTCATGTTTTCATTTTTAAATGGATTTTATTCAATGGTTAACAAACCTGTAAGGTTACTTCATAAAAAAGTCTATTTGCTTTGAGTTAAAATGTTTCTTTTAAAATTTGTACTTATATGTTTGGTTTTCACCACCCAATATTGGTATTATATTTTAATTATACCATACTTTATATTGATTTCAAATTCATTCTCATCAACTCCATTTTGTGGAATTGTTACATAAATTCATCTTCATTGACATGATTAATTATTTATAGCAATACAATGTTTTTAAGAATGACCCTCGTCCTCTTTAAATATTGTTTCTCCTTTATGTTTATATTCATTATTTACACAAATTGTTTTTATTCAAATCTTAAAAACAAAATATTTATTATCCCATGTGATATTATTATTTATCTTTACTTATATTCAAAATAATGTCTAATTATCCTTGTAATTATTTGAGTTTGAACAATGTTATTGTAAAATACAAAAAAATGTTATCCTTTTTTGATTGTATATTTTACCATTCACTCCATTATTTCCAGATAAACCTTTTATGTATTTCTCAAGCCTTAATTACAATGATTTTTTTAATTTTTTATAAAAAAATTCCACCTAGACCTCTTGAAAATGATTCTTCAATGTGGCCATGTATTCATCTCATTAAAACAATACATTAAAATTTCTTCAAAAAAAATTTCAGGGATTTTCATACACCTATTTCATTACTTATAAAATATATAACCATTAGAGTTATATTTCATTAATAACTCAGTAAATTATATTTTAAAATACATTTTTGGTTGATTACATTTTGGTAAGAAATGAAATGATTATTGATCACCTAATACATGAAACTACTAAAAAATATTAATTAAATCGTCTTCTTATAAAATATTTTTCCATCTATGTTAGTATCTTATTTTCATTATTATTCTTCACTCGGTATATTCTGTAATAATACTATTCGTATTCATTTTTTTTATATTTTATGATAATATTTTGTGAAAATATTTATCAAACTGAGTTCTTTTTTAGGAGAAAACTATGATTTGATTGAATTATGAATGTTTTATTTTGTGGTACACATGCACATGTATGTATTATAATGTGGTGGGTGGTACCAGAATTATAAATACCTATAATTCATTGGGAAATCAATTATATATCAAGGGAAAACATATATGGGACTATGGAGTGATCCCAATCCAATTAGGGAATCTTCCCACTATGTTATGTTGTCTTGGTAATGAGCATTTACTTACTAATATGATTCTATGTTTTATCTTGTTTCCACAATATTATGTAAAAATACTCTTATTATATATAGTTCATTATTATAAAATTCTTATACTATGATTTTTGATCGCTAAACTATGTTTTACTGTGTAGGATTCTATAATGTTGTTTCATTTGAACTTTAATACGTTCTAATACCCACATGTTTCTCTTATTATAACTAATGATTGTAGATTATTATAATTTATGTTAATCCTTTTGTATATTTTGTGCTAACCATTCTTCTGTTTCTATTTCACCACGTTATAAAGAAGAAATTTATATATGATATGTTTATAAAATTATTATGTGTAGAAAATTTTGTTAGATATTTTGAAACAATAATGTAAAATATAGAAAACCTCATTTGTTAGAAAAAATGAGCATTTTATATGAAGGGTATTGGTTTTTTAGTCATTGGTTTTCTGATTTCTCTAAACTATAAACCTAAATTTTCTTTTATAGGTATTTTAATTAATAATGACTATTACTTTTGTAGTTATAGATGGTTTTGTTTTCATTTATTCTTGATTATCCAATAGAATTTTTTTGTATTCATTGATCATATTTTAAAATTAACGTGTTTCAAATTCTATAAACAACATTTTTGTTGAATTTTATAAATTGAAATTTGTTTCAAATTATTAGTAAATTCTTGTTTTATGTTGTTCAATTTGGGTCAATTTATTTAGTAGCTACTGGAATTTTTTATTATAATTATTTTAATTTTTTATTATATCATTATACATTTTTTTTATTTTTATTTTCTTTTTTTGTTCTTTTCTATTAATGGAACCCCCTTAGGGTTTGTAGTGTGATATTATGATTACGGTATGTAAGATATAATTGTTGAAGTTGTATAATATTTTTAAATGGAACATGTGCCTCCTAAAGTTAAAACATAACATTAAATCATCCACAATTAGTCTATGTGTGACATGGACAAAAAGTGATCATTTTCTTATTATTAGGTAATCATCATAAAATAACATTTTTTTCTCCTGGGATATTAGTTCAAATCACATCTCCCCCTCTTTATTCACAAATATGATCTCTCACTTATCTTATCTTTCAAAACTAAGGTAAGAGTCATTCTATGTTGGTTAAGGTAAATCTAATATTATTTTTTTAAAAATTAGGATTCATGGTAAAATTTAAATTAATTTTTCATTTATGCATTAATGTACACCGTGAAACATGAAAAATAAATATAAAATGATTTTTAGTTCCTTATTTTTTATTTTAATTCACTTTTATGTTCAACATAATAATTTTCCGATATTGCGGTTGTATGATTTGATATTTTAAAATTTACATTTTCATTATTTTAATAAAAACTGTGTCATTCTTGTCTATTTGATTTTGGGTGTATATTATAGTTTCTGGGTCCCTTTCATCATAGAATAGGTTTTGAGAACACTTTAATTTTAATTTTAATATCCAAAAAAATGAAAAATGTTCACATGGAAAAATTATTTTCCAAATTTGTGGGCTTTGGAACATGGGGATAATAACTCCATAGTTTTATTGGCTTTATTTTTTCTTTAAATATACATTTTATAGCATGTAATAGAAAATCTGTGTGGTGTTAAAAACTTGGGGATTGTGAATCAAAAGTATTTGTGCCCATGGTAATTCCATTAATATATATTTTGGTTTATAAAATAGTAACAATCCAAAACAAAAAAAAACAAGAAAATATATATTTGGATACTAATCATAAGGATTAATGTGGATCCAACCAATAACTTCAATTTATTTTTCCATTGAATAAGAGAATAAGCCCCGTATTTGGAAAAACATTTCTCTATGTAGTATTTTTCTCAATTTTAGATATTTAAATTCAAATGAATGTGGCCCCAAATCATATGCTATGATGAAAGGGTCCCAATAACACAAATATACACCAAAAATATATTATATTTTTATTATGGAATTATGATTAAGATAATGAAAATGAACATGATGAAAATTAAATTTGATGACCAAACACTCAAAAAAACATTTCACGTGAAAATAAATGTGCATTAAAATCATTATCAAGGAATTATAAATCAATAGACATTTAGTTTTCAGGTATGAAAGTTTCATTATCATGTTTTAGGTTTAAAAAATAATAAAATACACAGTTATTTTATAAAAAATAAAATATTTTCACTCCCCCAAACATAGAATGATACTTTCTCTCAGTGTTGGATGGGAATATAATAGATAGATCAGATTTGGGAAAAAATAGGGGATGATGTTATTTGAAATTATATCTTAGCAAAAAAAACACCTAGTTTTATGTTGATGACCCATAAATAGGGAATTGACCCCTTTCGCTCCATGTCACAAGTAGAATCATTGAAGATGATTGCAGGTTAGGTTTTAACTTTTGAAGGAACGTGTTCCATTTAAAAATAATAAAATACTTAAAATATTAAATATCAAACATAGTAATCATTATACCTCATTTTAAACCCCTATGGTTTCACTTAAAATCATAAAAAAACAAAAAATAAAATATAATACCATCAATGCAGTAGTTTGGTCGCCTACGATAAATCACATAGTTTAAATTCATTTTCTTGACTTGAACACCTGAAATTATGCAGTACAAAATTTTAACATTTTATGGATTTCATTTTTCACTAATTCTACTAGATTGAGATTCATTATCCCTTCGATTTGGCCAGATGGTTTTAAAATTGATTCATAAAAAATCATATAGGATTCATTGAATGATATAATCCCATGAATATAAAAATCAGACAATCCAATATCATTCAAATTTTAATAAGATACCAAGGATAATGTTCCCTTTTCTTATCTTCAAGAGAGTATTAAATAAGACAAAATGATAATCCCCTATGATATAATACTTTAGAGAGGATGTATAGACCTTGAATTTGATCTTCAGATAGATACAACTTTGAGACACAAATTAGAATTTAGAATTGAACACGATTTTAATTTTAAAATTTATCAATAGAATTTGTTCATTTTCAATAAAATTTCCAAACACCAAATTATCTAGAAAAGTTTCAATAATGGGTATAGAATCAAATTTTGTGATTTACAGTAAGGTTCTATTCAATGGTGATCTAAAAAATCACTATTTTTATGTATAACTTATATTAAATCCATCGATACAAGTTTCCCTCTTGTAAATATAGAAAATATATTTCATCATAATTTATACACCCTTAGAAAATAACCTCTGTTTCTTTAGGTTGAATTTTAATATTCACAAAAAAATTAAATTCATTTTCTTTCTCTAATTTCTCATATACTAATTTTGTCCCTTTTGTGTGTAATTGTTATTCTGATTCATTTTATGGTTTGAGAATCATTGGTTTAATTTTTTCATTAGATTTATCACTCTTGTAAATTGTCACAACATGGTTTTTTCAGGAGAGATTTGGGTGTATAAATATTCTTTTATTAGTGTTTAATAAGGGAAAACATGGGTGGGAATGGGTTTTATAAATGTTTCAATGAGTTATATTTATATTCTCAATTATGAAACTTCTAAATTAATTTTATCCATTTATTTAGAAAATTTTTAATGAATATTTTTTGGTATTAGGCTCGATAATATTTTGTACATCAAGGGAATTTATATGATTGATCTGTTAAATGACCCTTGAGATGGCTATAAATTTTTTATTTAATCATTCATCATTAATTTAATTATACATTTTACTTGGTGTGATTTAATCATTTAACGGTAGATCAAACAAATTCATTATTTTAGGTAATTTACAATAAAGACTTCATATTTTATTCCATCTTTAAATTATTATCAGTTAATATTGATGATACTACATTCGAGTAGACTTAAATTATGATTTAGTGTGATAAAAATTGAAATAAGGGTCATGAAATAGAATTTTTGGTGAGAATAGAGAAGTTGGGTGAGAATTTAATCTGAATGTCAAAGGTAACTTACTTTGGTCCCCTAGAAATAGTGCCAAAATTCATGATAGATGAATAAAAAACTTCCTAATAGAATTTATTTAATTTAATAATGAAAAAAATAATTATATTAATGGAAAAAGATATGGATATTAATAGATCCAAGGTTTTTTTGTAATATATTGGATATAATTATTTTGCTATGAAATCACAGCTACTAGTTCTAGAAATGTCAAATCAATGAGATAAGTCCACAACATCCTTAACTAATATAATCCACACAAAATTCCATGTATAGTGAAAAATTCATATATATGATCACTTTCATGAACACTCAAATGTAACGGATCATACAACAAGTCACAATGTGTTCTCCAAAATTTGCCTATGAAAAGGAAGAAAATATGTCGAAGAAATAACTGTCGAACCATATAACTAATTTAAGAATTTATTAACAAAAAATAATATCCAATCCATACCCAAGAGGCTCCATAGAATCAAAATAATAAATATATATCCTTATATTGATGCAAGTATCTCAAATGAATGTGGAAGTTGACTTTAAAGGTAGAATTGAATAAATGATAAACCAAGAAAAATTGAATACAGCATCGTTGTGTGAGGTATTATAATTTTTTTGTGAAAAAATTCACACCTTGATTAAACAGTATCAATGTGAAAAGATAAATGTTAGAAAAATTTAATAATAATAATAATAATAATAAATTTATTAAGAAACTATTTTGATTTAAAAACATACATGATAAAAAATGAACATGTGATTACAAAATGAGAGAGAAACATTACAAATCAAAAAATAAATCATCAACCCCCAATTATTTCCCCACCACAACATAAATAGGAATTTTTTGACCTATTTTTTATCCATATTCAATAAATTACAACCCATTTAATTAGAATAGTAAATTGTTTGTGAGAAATAAAAGAAAATTATATATTTCATTATTGAATAGAAAATTTGGACTAGATTCATGACAATTTTTTCATGAAGATATGACATTTAAAATTGTGAAATATAGTATTTTATTATAATATAAATATGATTTTTAGTGTCTTATAATAGTTTTAAAAGGATCATTTCAATTTGATTGGCCATTCAGGTTTTATGATCTAAATGGGTGTTTGATTTTATGGGCCTGGAAATCGAGCCCATAATTTAATACTCAATATAGGATCTTTAGATATTTTTTTAAAAAAATTGATCTTTCCAACGTTGAATAAAATGATCCAAATAATATTATATATCTATAGTCAAATTTTTAACATCATTGGACTTGAATTTGGGGATCCACTTTTGTTTGATCGGACTATGGCCTTTTCTGATTTGTCTATAAATTAAGGATTTCATGGGAAAAAATTTCATCAAACCATGTAAATTATCCACTGATCCAAAAATAAAAAGTGAACCCATAAAATTTATTAATACTATTAAAAATATCAAAATCAACAAATTAAAATTATGTATTCCCCAATATTATGCTTAATTGGGCCCAAATTGAACAAATTTAAACATGAATTGTACAATGTTGATATATGAAGTCAAATAAATAAAATACATTGAATTAGTTGTTTATGGTATTTGAAACACATTATCATTAAAATATAATAAATGAATACAACCATGTTTTAGTGTAAAATCACTTATGTTGGTCTTAAAGCATGTTTCCATGGAATAGGTTTTTAGCTCTAGATATGTGAGTAATGGTCTGGGGTGTCTCAAATTCTACCTGGAATATTAATTGAAATATAAATTACATAATTAATATAATTACACATGAGCTAATCATTTTTAAGTCAATTTTTTGTAATATAACTAAATGGAATGAACAAAAACTTTATCTCTATCCATAATCAATATGGTGATCTTCCTCCAAGTATATTAAATGAGGTTGGTATTAGAGTTCAGAATATTATTACTATTTTATGGTTTTTGACTAACGTCATTACCAATAACATTCCCTTCTGGTAACAACTTGTTTCCAAAAATCATTATGTTATATTTTTGGCTGATGAGGTAGAAACCTCCATCCTCTAATTTAACCACTAATCCAACAGTAATTGAATAATGGATCATGTTCCTTAGGATTATATTTGTGGTTTTAGTTTTTATATATGAGACAAGGTTATCTTGGAAGTATATCATATAAGTATAGATACTAATTAATGGTCTTCATTCATTAAAAACACTAAAAAGGATAAGTTTATAGTGAGTAGGGAATGGTAGTATTTGATGGTGATATTATTTAAAACATATGTTACTTTTGAGAAATTAAGTGATATGTAAAGGAAATTACAAAATTAAATTCTAAAGGAACTGAATATTTTTATTATATATAAAGAAAACATTATTTGGTCAGTAATACATGATGTTGGCTCCAAATACAATCAAAAAATAAATATCGATTTCTTCATTGATGAGTTAATACAATCCTTATGAGGAAATTACTTTATCAAAAATTATTAATATATGTGGAGAAAATATCATTTCTCATCATGATAGAGAAGGACTTGTCCATTCCTTATATTTTCAAATGATGATAAGAGAAAAAGAGTATGGTTGTGCACTATGTGGAGTAAAATATGAAAAAAATGAAAATATGGGAAGGGTTGAATTTACACCATGATAATAGTGGGGAAAGAAACAACTAGGGAATTTAATAAATGGAGTTTTGTTTTTCTAGTATTTTTGAGATAAATTACATTCTACTCATGAATGTAAGGGAAATTATTTATCTCCCCAATAGGGATCTCCAAATACAAAACCTAAGAGAGGATCATCACTTGACTTCAAGTGTTCATCACCACATTTCAGAGGATTCCAACTACCAAAAGAGGCCTAAAAAGTCATGGGGAGACTATTCCCTAACAATTTACCCGGTGGTCATATTAAAACCGACAACAAATTAGTCATGACCTAACTTTATAATAGACTTCCTAAAAACATTGTACAAGTAAACCTGAATCGAAGATGACCACGACTGTCCAGAATAGGTGGTAGTAATTTTTTTATATGCTTAATCACAATATGATAGAGAAAAAGAAGTTCACAAATAAATAAAATATGCATCATATAAGTAAATACCACAAAGGATATTGTGCATAATGAAAATTAATAAAAATAAGGTGGCCTTTTACCCAACTCATATAATTATTATTCATAATTATCATCCTCTAAACCCTTATAAAGGCACTATTTTTAAATATGATGTGATACTTATTCTTGAAACAAAATATAATTTTCCGAACATGTACATTAAAACCAATGTTGCATTTTTGAGTAGTGGTGATTCTAATAACCCATTGGGAATTGTTAATGCCTCAAAATTATTGACTAATGTTGTAATCATTTGGGTGTCCATGAAATACATATAAATAGTTTATTCATTCTCATTCAACAAACCCACCTAGAAACATAACACATAATATATATGAAACTATACATATCATGTATTCATGTTCTAACTAGACCACCAAGATAACTAACCATTCCAACTTTTGCTCAATTATTATATGAATAGAGTAACTTAATAACATAAAACAAGGCCTATACCGAAGAATACATGGTATGATGTCTAACCAAGTCAATAAAGCATACCTAAAGATACATGGAAGGGTACCTTACCACATTATATCACAGTTAAAATAGTCAATAATTTCTTCTCACTAAAGGGAGGTCTCTTCTAAAACATTATCACTCAATGTGGGGAACCCATAAAAATACTTCAAAGTTCACATTCATACATTCTCCCTCATAGAACGTCACACAATCTTGACCACACATTCTCACTTCAGGTTGGTCACAAATTAATTCTCTAAACACACCTTCACTCTTAAGACATGTCACACATCTATACCAATATCATTTCACTCAATGAAGGGTATCAAAAGAATATATAGACCACTAACATATTACATATGGTAGAGTCCTACAAATTCTTTCTCACCCTTGCTAAGACCAGGCCATAGGATTAACATCACCCACACTAAGATTAATCTTCAATCAAAATAATAATGTTAGAAAATGCATGAAACAACGAAAATAACATGTATCACCTCTCACAATATCACAATATCTTTTCTGGGTTAGTTATAAATTGAGTCCTTAAGAAAACCTATATCATCATCCAAGTAGACACACATTTTAAACCCTTCAATCTATCTCATTCAAAAATACCTAAAATGTCAATCCTCATGGAATTATCATCTCATCCGTAATTGTATCCAAAAGGTTATTTCAGACCAATGAATATCTTATGAGGTTTAATCCTACCTATCATGACATACATGGTAATTTGATAAAAAAATATTCATCGATCAACACACATAACATTCATCTTCATTATATGAAAACAATTCACAAGGAAATCGTTTTTAGGGATCTCATAAATCATTCGTGCTTTTGGAAAATTGGGCTTCACACACACAATGGTCAAATAGATCAAAACCATTTTCATCAAATACCTTACAGATCTCCATTAAACTATAAGTATAATATTATTTTCAAACCATTTTAAAAATGTATCGCGTGCTTCATTACTCATTATTAACCCTCATAAAAAATTCCCTAAAATGTTATTTAGAATAATACACATTAATTTTGATATATCATTTCAAAATCTATCCTTGAAATGTAACCATTTAATTTTATATAAAATTTCAATCATTTTTTTTAAAATCATATTCTAAAACAAAAACCTATTGATTTTTCAAATCCAACTCACATAACAAATAAAACCATAATGAGAACCACCGACAATCATTCAACCATGGTTGCAACATTAAACAATTTATAATGTTATTAAATCCATTCTGATTATTAGGATGATGTGATCCCATCCTAATATTTACGTTGAAACTAAGAAATGTTGAAAACACGCTGACCGTGATAGTAATGAAGGACAGTAAACATAAAACTACATAATGTCCAAGTGAGTCAATAAAATGATGTCCTATTAACTAAACTGGTGATCCATAAATAAATCAAAATCTCATATCTACCTCCCCTATGTACATAATAACATATCAAATTCATAAACAACATCTAATTAATATATCAAACGTTTAAAACCAAAATAAAACAAATTAGATAATCAACACCAAACTCATTAGGTTTCCACACAATATTGAATCTATAAGTAATGGGTCATGTTCCACTCTCATACACACACATACCAATGTCACAAAAAATCTCTAAATAAAATCATTGAATCAATGACACATTTAACTACATGTATCTAAAATACCTAAATGTATTAGGGGGATCACATGCCCACTTAAAGAAAAAAATAGAATCTTGGATACCACCTCTCGGGACCTTCTCTAGAATATTCATAGGAATGAAATTAAAATAGTTATGATTTAACAATAATTTATTGAAATAGAATCTAATAAAACCTTAACTGTGGATCTGAAAATCATATGAATATAATTAGGATGAATAAGGATGATTATAGGAGTACTCATACCATGAATTGATGATATGATATCGTAAAAAAATTCCTAGATCAAAGTGGAGGAGAGGGGTGAATGAAAAAGGGATATGAGCCTCGAATCCCCCACTCATGGGTATAACATAAAGAAATCATAGATGTGTTTTAATTTACAAACCCCCTAAAAACCATCTCGTCCTTTTTTTTAAAAAGTATACAAATAGTGGAATGACCATGATGTTCTTAGAAATAATATCCCTATCCCCTGAAAATGTTGAACGGTGACCATGAAAGTAAAAGATAATCCTACTAAGAATATAAATTTTCCCTTGAGATGTATTCATTAGATTACATCACTACCTATGACATGGTGTTGACTACCCAGCCAGAGGCGCCATCCCCAACACACATAACACAATCACAACACAAAACATAGGGTCCAGAAACATCACATAGCTCAAAGGTGAGGCCTTGTATAGCCTTCACCTTCATGATGTGTCACCTTAACATCTCATTCATGACACACCCCACCACAGTATGTTGTCATGGCATGATTAAAGGGTCATGAAGTAACCTACAATTATATCTAACATTTCCACTGCATGGACAACACTTTCTCGATAATAATAAAGGACTTATATACCACAACCCACAAAAAAATACTTCAAGAGGTTTCAACCATAAAATACCAATCTAAGAACAAATTAAAGAATCTTCTCCTACTTAAGACTACAAATTAAAATTTCACATGAATTTCACCACCCATAAATAAGTGGGTTATTATAATCTCTCCACTATAATTATTCTTATCCGTGAGAAAAAATGAAGGCCCTATTACCATAAATCCCTAAATATGATAATTTTAATTCACCATGAACATAATGCATCCTATATTTGAATTCCCAACTACATTTTTTTTTCAAAACTCCAACAACTACAAACATTGTACTTTGAAATCAGAGATATCCAGTCATTGATTTACCCACTTTTCTATATATGATCTGCACCTACCCTCTAGTTTCAAATCAATTTTGGATATCCACTAAATCTCTCAATATGTGTTCTATATCAATGATTCAAATTCCATGAAAAAAACACTAGTTATTCTTCCTTTAGAGTGAATACCATAAAATGATTGGTCTCACCATATGACCCATTTATATATCTCTCAATAATTGTTAATTAACACCTAAAGGTATTGAGTAATCTTCAAAATTCCCACAATTATGTTTAAATTTGCACCATGGTGTAATTCAATGGTTGGAACCTCGACCATCTAACTCCATCAATATACTCCATCCACAAGCATCAATATAACGACCCATAATTTACATAAATTGTTATTACTTAAAAATTGAAGCACACTTATTACAACATATAACAAAACCATGAAAGGACCGTATAGGTATAGTGTCATTAGAAACTGGAAATCATAAACAACTAGTTCATAAAGCATCTACTTTGCCTCCCATTTATTTCATCATATCTAGA
Organism: Viscum album; assembly: GCA_963277665.1. Lineage (NCBI taxonomy): Eukaryota > Viridiplantae > Streptophyta > Magnoliopsida > Santalales > Viscaceae > Viscum > Viscum album. The sequence goes on from OY728148.1 coordinate 422,751,142, forward strand.
GTCCCTTTTTGGCATATTCTACTTAATAAACTTCTTCCTGACCTGGGGAAATAAAACATAAAAAAGGGTGAGCTCAAATTCTCAGTAAGGGTAAACAAAAGAAATATCAATCACATAATATACATAAGAGCATAACTTTTGGAAATCTTAACCTCCAAAAGAAATCATAATTTCATAACATGGGATAAATCATAGTAGTGAAATGTAATCCCAATAATCATAACATAAAAAAGGAAACTTTGTGTCATACACACATAATCATAGAGAATCATTTCTTATTATTCAATACTCATTTCCAAGACTATCTTAGTGGACAAAGTCCATTTATGAACCGAGTTCACTCCTTGTTTCAGTCTTGTTTCACTGAACCGGTTTATCCTGTCGTTCCAGCCATGTCTATCTCATGAGATATAAAATCTTTACCCAATTAATTGGAGGGAGATATAGGTCCCACCCATCTCATAATGAATCCATTCTTATGTGTTCCACAAAAATCATAAATCATACATCATTGCATAACTCATGTAATAAAAATGGAATTCTTAAACATCGTGACATCATAAAACAATTCATATAAGATAAATGAATTCATAAAAATAATTCCATCACAACATAATCAAATCAATGTAATGATATAATAGAATTAGAACCCTATATTATCTTAGATGGAAAATAATTTTGATAAAACACTTGAACTCCATTCTTGAGGAAAATATCCTTTCTACTTAAAAAAAAAATTCATTTCTTAACATGTCATACAATTTTAAACTAAAATAAGTTGATTAAAAATATACTTGAAAACATGTAAAGGAAGCTTCTTGTAAATAATGTTTTAAAAATCCATTCATGTCGTATAAGTTAAAAAAACATTCTTCTCTTACTTTTGTCGGAAAAGTCAAAAAAGTACCTCGTACGAAAAACGACAAAAGATTCCTTTCATATCTTTTACTAAAAACTCACCAAAGGGTAAAATATGATTTAACCAATTGTAGGTGAATGGAAATAATATTACATATTGAGGAAACATGGATGTGGATGATAAATACACCCCAGTAAATGCCAAAGTATAAACAATCTCGGATAAAAATGAGATTGTGATATTTCCCTTACCTTAGGTCCGATATGCTTTGTACGTATCCGAACCTCCTGTATAATGATTTAAATATTTGTTATTGACTTATTCCATAATCATACTCATTGTTATTATATCACATATGGTCATATTATTAGCTTCTTATTAGTAATATTTAATTACAACTTGTTATTCGGGTGTTTATTACTTTTTGTTCTTATGCGTGTTTTGTCAAATAAATTCTTATTCTTCTCTTTAGGATATAAATACCTCATTTCCAGAATGTTATTAGTGTAATATATATCATATTAATTCATTCAATTCATTTATATAATCATTATGCAATGAAGATCATGTAGAACGAGTCGCATCACATCGTGGAGACGGTATTCCGTACGTATGCACGAGCGATGATATCATTCCCATGATCATGGAATTGTATTGTAGTGTATGTATACTATTTCAGAATCAGTATCACTTTACAATAATCATATATAGTCATTATTTACACCATTATACCCATCCAAGTAAGGTGGTGGTGGAAAATAGATTACACCACGGCGTGGAGATAGTATTCCGTACGTACGCAGGCGCGGTGATTTCATTTTATGTAGGATGGATAGATGGAGAAATAGGGTTGTTTAATAAATATAATAACATATCAGTATATTATTGATACTGATGTTATTACTTCATAATGAAACAACTAAAGAAGATGAAGTGGAAGAAGAAATAAAGATGAATGAATCGGTAACAGACATTACCTCTTCTTTGAAGTGCTTCTTTGAGACCTCCTTTAAGGGCACTAAAATTGGTCTTTGAAGAAGACTAGGACCTCGAGGATGTCTCTAGGGAAGTGGAGAGGAGAACTTTGCAGGGGTTGGCCGAGCTTGAACGCTCAATGTGGTGTGAGGAAGAGAGGGAGGAGGTGCCCTTTTATAAGGGAGGAGAGGGGCACCTTTGGAATAACTAAAAATATTATTTTATTATAAAGCCAAATTCGGTTTTAAATAGATCCAAATTGATTTATTTAGAATCTAATGTGGGGATGGGTCGAAATCATCTCATCCAATAGAATTTAGACAAGTTTAGGTTCCTATTTTGACCTTCTCATTTAGATTTAACATTAAGTTAAATAATTTTACTTTTACCGTGTCTTCTTGTGTTCTTACACTATTAGGTTAATAAACTTACTATAAAAATCTAAACGAACCCCAAGTTGTTTATTATTAATATATATAACCTTATATAAGTCATTTTACCGAACCTTAGATTTTTAGGAATAAAATAACAATTAATAATATAATATTTTTTTTAAAAACTATTTTATTTCAATTTTGACACTATTTAGTAATTGATTTTTTTGAAAATCATAACAGAATTATTATTTCGAAAAAAGTTAATTAAATCAATAAAAACATGTCATATTAACCTATAAAAATAGTGGAATTCATAAAAAGTCTCAAAGTACATTTATTTTGGTATTTATAACATCAATTATGTCAATATTTCATTAATAAGATAATTACTGCATCATCTTTGTGTCATAAATAAATTAAATTATTTAATGTCTAAAAATTACAAATAAAATACCATTATGTAGGAAATATTTTTAGATTTCTATTGAATATTTATAGTCGAATTTATATTATATATAACCTTATATTAAAAATTATTTACTTATTAAACTTTGATTTTAACTATTTTAACCCTTCTTTAAATAAATTAATAATAAATGTCCTAATATAATCCAAGTGGTCCTAAATGGTCATATTTTATTCCTATGTTTGTTTTTGGTCGAATTACACTTATCCAATAGAATTAGGACATGTGTTAGGGTAATAATAATATCATTTTTACCCTTAATTACCCTATTTACTTTTAACCGTGATAAATAAAAGTAAAAAGTTACTATTCACCAAAAATTATTTTCATCTCATTGAACCACATTTTACTTACTGACATCAACCGTGTCTCTCGGATTTTTGAAATTCCACTCACAGAAGCGGTAAAATTATGTTTTATGAAAAATTCAGTTTTTTAACTACCACTTAGTGATTTCACTATTCATCAAAAATTGAAACTTTTCAGAAAAATACCAAAATTTCACCCTAGGATAATTTTGATATTCCGAATCCAAAAATGAAGTCCATTTTGAAAAATAAAATTTATAAAATTTGAAAAAGTGGTTATTACTATTCATAACGGCTAGTTTTAATAATATTTTATTAGCATATCATTGTTTAGTGAAACTCGGTATTGCGTACGACGCAAGCTATCGAGGAAGGTCGTGATTTTGTGTAAAGTAAGCGAAGAAAGTGTTGTGTGTAGAAAAATATTCCTTTGATGATTTATATAACATAAAAGTCTCGGGTGTTACTTCTTACCCCCCTTAAAATTATTTTCGGCCTCGAAATTCGTCACTTTGTAACAAACAGATGAGGATACCTCTCCCTCATCATATCCTCAAGTTCCTATGTAGCTTCTTCTAATTGGTGGTTCCTCCATAAAACTTTCACCAATTGAGTGGTCTCGTTTCGTAGGACATTTTCGCTACGATCTAGAATCTCTATCGGCTATTCTTCATAAGAAAGATCCTGCTCCAGCGGTACAACTTCTGAGCTGAGTACATATGAAGGATCAGGTATGTACTTTCTCAGGAGAGATACATGGAACACATCGTGAACTTGAGAGAGATTCAGTGGAAGCACCAATCGGTAAGCTACCTTCCCAACACGATCCAGTATTTCGAAAGGACCGATATATCTAGGGCTCAACTTCCCCTTCTTTCCAAATCTCATGACCCTCTTCCAGGGAGATATTCGTAAGAACACTTTATCACCCACTTCAAACTCTAGGTCATTTCTTTGGTTGTCGGCATAACTTTTCTGTCGACTCTGAGCTTCTCTTATGTGTTGTTGAATAGATCTGACCTTTTCTGCCATTTCATCAACGAGATCAGGTCCTAATAGCTTTCTCTCCCCAACTTCATCCCAGCAAGTTGGAGTCCCGCATTTCTTTCCATAAAGAGCTTCATAAGGAGCCATCTGAATACTGGAGTGAAAGCTATTATTATAAGAAAATTCCACCAAAGATAGGTGTTGATCCCAACCACCTTTGAAATCCATAGAGCAATCTCTCAACATATCTTCTAGAGTTTGATTTGTTCTCTCAGACTGACCGTCTGTCTGAGGATGATAAGTAGTGCTGAAACTCAACTCTGTGTCCAGAGTATGCTGAAGACTTCTCCAGAACATCGAGGTAAATCTCATATCCCGGTCAGATATAATAGAAAGTGGTACTCCATGCAATCTTACCACTTCCTTTACATATATCCTGGCAAGCTGATCCAGAGAGAAATCCTCTCTAATAGCAATGAAGTGTGCAGACTTTGTAAGACGATCAACTATGACCTAGATAGCATTATTTCCTTTGGATGTTTTAGGAAGTCCTATGACAAAGTCCATAGTGATGTTTTCCCATTTCCATTCGGGTATGGGTAATGGTTGTAACATCCCCTTAGACTTCTGTCTCTCAGCTTTAACTTATTGACAAACCAAGAATCAAGAGACATATTCAGCAACATCTCTTTTCATGCCATCCCACCAGAAATACTCTTTCAGGTCCCTATACATCTTCATGCTTCCAGGATGAATAGGGAATTAAGAACTATGAGCCTCATCCAGCAGCTCCTTCGTTAATTCAGGAATGGGAGGAACACAAACCCGATTCCTGAACTTTATTATCCCATCACAATCAAGGTTGAATTCAGGAACATTTCTCACCTTTTTTTGTAACTCGACATCTTATTTCTGTACCTCTTTAATCTTCACATGTATAGATGGTTGAATATTCATTTGAGAAAGATATTATTTTTCCCCTTTCATTATAATTCCCAGATCCATCCTTTGTAAATCCATAAATATTGGATCTTTTGTGATCCTCATCATGGATAAACTAGCATGGTCTTGTCGACTTAATGCATCTGCCACCTTGTTTGCTTTCCCAGGGTGGTAATGAATTGAGCAGTCGTAATCCTTAATCAGCTCCAACCATCTTCTTTGGCGCATGTTCAGCTCCTTTTGTGTGAAAATATACTTTAAACTTTTATGATCAGTATAAATATCACACCTTTCACCATAAAGGTAACGCCTCCAACTATTTAATGCAAAGATTACCGTAGCTAACTCCAAATCATGAGTTGGGTAATTTTGCTCATGTATTTTCAACTGTCGTGAGGCATAAGCTATCACCATATCATTTTACATGAGAACATACCCCAATACCTTCTTGGATGCATCACTGTAGATCACAAACCTTTCTCCACTACAAGGCAGTGTGAGCATAGGTGCACTGGATAACCTTCTTTTCAACTCCTTGAAATTCTCTTCACATTCCTTCGTCCAAACAAACTTAACTCCTTTTCGAGTCAACTTGGTGAGTGGATTAGATAATCATGAAAAATCTTTCACAAAACGTTGATAATATCCATCCAAACCACGAAAACTTCAGATCTCAGTTACTGTTTTTGTTCTTGACCATCTTTTGATAACCTCTATTTTTGCTGGATCCACAGATATCCCCTCTTTTGAGATTATGTGACCCAAAAATGAAACTTTTTGAAGCCAAAATTCACACTTGGTAAATTTGGCATAAAGCTTCTCCTTTATCAGTGTCTTCAATATAATTCTCAAGTGATCTTCATGTTCTTACTTTCTCTTTGAATAGACAAGAATATCGTCTATAAAGACTACCACAAACTGATCAAGACAGTCTCTAAAGACTCTATTCATTAGATCCATGAAGATAGCAGGGGCATTACTAAGACCAAAGGGAATCACTATAAATTCATAGTGTCCATACCTTGTACGGAAATCCGTCTTTGGTATATCCTCCCTTTTGACCCTTAATTAATGATACCCGGAATGAAGATCAATCTTGGAAAAGTATTGAGCTCCGCGTAGTTGGTCAAATAGGTCATCAATGCATGGGAGTGTATATTTGTTCTTGATAGTGATCTTGTTAAGTTCTCTATAATCAATGCAGAGTCTCGTTGATCCATATTTCTTCTTAACAAACAGAACATGTGCTCCCCAAGGTGACGCACTAGGGCGTATGAACCCCTTATCAAGATTCTCTTGGAGTTACTTCTTCAATTCCTGCAACTCAATTGGGGCCATTTTATAAGGTTTCTTTGAAATAGGCAAAGCATCCGGTACGAGTTCTATTGAAAACTCAACTTCACGATTCGGTGGAAGACCCGGTAATTCCTCTGGAAAGACATCATCAAACTCCCATAAAATGGGCATATTCATAATTGTGAGTTTCTCACCAACCATTTGAGATAAATAACCTTCATTTAGTGGAATCAATACCAATAAAGTGGATGAAATTTCCACTGGAAGGTTATGTTCATCATTGCATCGATAGACAATCATAGATTGATCTGGAATATGAAATGTGACTTCACTTATTTGGCAATTGATATGAGCTCCATGTAGAGAAAGACAATCCATGCCAAGAATCACATCAAATTCCACTATAGGAAGGATCACAAGATTTGTAGGAAGCACTTCCCCACAAACTTCAATCAGAGAAGAATTATAAACTTTTGATGCGACTATTGTGCCATTAGGGGTTGTCACAGCTAACTCAACATCTAACTGTTGAGGTAATACGGTGATATCCTTAGAAAATTCTTCATAAATAAAGGAGTGGGTGGATCCAGAATCAAATAAAACATTTTCTACTTTAGAGTGGATGGTAAGTGTACCTTTCACCACATCGTTATCGTACTCCACATCACTGATAGAAATTTCATGTGAATTTCCTTTTCTTTATCATTAAGAGTTTGTTGACGTCGACCATCATCATCAACCCTTGGATTTTGGCATTGAATGGCATAATGCCCCATCTCCTTGCACTTGAAACATTGATGTGTAGTAGGGTCATTCTATGTATCCCTTCCTTTTTTTCAATATTAGACATCTTCTTCCCATCATTGTGGCATTCAAATGACCGATGACCTTCCTTTCCACATTTGAAACAATTACTTGTCCCTTTAAGACAACTCCCTCCAGGTTTCTTTCCACACTTTAAGCATAAGGGAAAGCTCATATTCTTTTCAGTGTGCTCTTTAGATTTTCCTTTGAATTCCATTTTCCTCTTCTTATCAAACCCATATGACTGATGGGTTACTCCAATCTCCATCTCGACTTTGAGAGCACATGGAACGATTTCCTCGTAGCTATTGAGGTCCCTTATGGATAACGCCCTTCGAAGACTCGGTTTTAAGCCACTAAAGAATCGATCGATCTTACTCTCAGGTTGGATAATAATACTAGAAGCGTACCTTGAAAGTCTTGTAACATTTTCTTCATAAGTACCAACAGATTCATCCTCCTTTTGCTTCAGTTCAAGAAACTCTTTCTGCATCTTTTTTCGGAGAATACGAGGGAAGTACTTATTGAAAAATAAGTTCTTGAACTCATCCCATTCCATGGACTCAATTTCATCCCTTTGCCTGGTATTCTTAATAAGATTCCACCATTGATCAGCATCTCCTTCCAAACGATACACTGCTAGGATGACTTTATCATGTTCAGAACATTGAAGAACTGAAAATATCTTTTCAGTAGTACTAATCCATTGTTCAGCAACTAATGGATCAGTAGACCCACTAAAAGAAGGTGGACGCTGCCTCATAAAGGATTAAACAGAATTTTGCTCCTTCTTTTTCTCGTTTGGAAGTCCAATATGATTCATAGATTGAGAAAGTTGTGTGAGCATGGCTAAAAAATTTTGAATTCTAGCTCCCATAACGTTTGGTCGCTCCGGGGGACAATCATTGCATTGCTCGTCGCATTCTACATTAACACGGTTCATTAGGGTTCCATCCATTGACTAAAACCAAGAAGAATAGTGTGAGAAACACTAATTATAATAGGAAAACCACATAATCAAGAATAAAATTTCACACTTAAGGTCTTATCCTAGGTAATTCAGGGTCATTTCTAAAACACTAAGATTGTGTTCTATGATTAGAATTATCCTTAGGATTCTTACTAAGGATTTCACATCCTAGTTTCCAAAGGTTGACTATACCTTCCCTCTGATACCAACTATAATGACTCATACTTTACATACATTGTTATTACTTCAGAATTGAATCACACTTATTAAAACATATAACAAAACCATGAAAGTACCGTATAGGTATAGTGTCTTTAGAAACTGGAAAGCATAAACAACTGGTTCATAAACCATCTACTTTTCCTCCCATTTATTTCATCATATCTAGAGTCCCTTTTTGGCATATTCTACTTAATAAACTTCTTCCTGACCTGGGGAAATAAAACATACAAAAGGGTGAGCTCAAATTCTCAGCAAGGGTAAACAAAAGAAATATCAATCACATAATATATATAAGAGCATAACTTTTGGAAATTTTAACCTGCAAAAGAAATCATAATTTCATAACATGGGATAAATCATATTAGTGAAATGTAATCCCAATAATCATAACTTAAAACATGAAACTTTGTGGCATACACACATAATCATAGAGGATCATTTCTTATTAGTCAATACTCATTGCCAAGACTATCTTAGTGGACAAAGTCCATTTCTGAACTGATTTCACTCCTCGTTTCAGTCCTGTTTCACTGAACCAGTTTAACCTGCTGTTCCATCCATGTCTATCTCATGAGATATAAAATCTTTACCCAGTGCATTGGAGGGAGATATAGGTCCCACCCATCTCATAATGAAACCATTCTTATCTGTGCCACAAAAATCATAAATCATACATCATTGCATTACCCATGTAATAAAAATGGAATTCTTAAACATCGTGACATCATAAAAATATTAATATAAGATAAATGAATTCATAAAAATAATTCCATCACAATATAATCAAATCCATATATTTACAGGGGTAGAATTAGAACCCTATATTATCTTAGATGGAAAATAATTTTGATAAAACACTTGAACTCCATTCTTGAGGAAAATATCCTTTTTACTTCAAATTTTTTTTCCTTTCTTAACATCTCATAAAATTTTAAACTAAAAGAAGTTGATTAAAAATAAACATGAAAACTTGTAAAGGAATATTCTTGGAAATAATGTTTTAAAAATCCATTCATGCCGTATAAGTTAAAAAGCATTCTTCTCGTACTTTTGTCAGAAAAGTCAAAAAAGTACCTCGTACGAAAAACGACAAAAGATTCCTTTCATATATTTTACTAAAAACTCAAAGAAGGGTAAAATAGGATTAAAACAATTGTAGGTGAATGGAAATAATATTACATGTTGAGGAAACATGGATTTGGATGATAAAATACACCCCAGTAAATGCCAAAGTATAAACAATCTCGGATAAAAATGAGATTGTGATATTTCCCTTACCTTAGGTCTGATATGCTTTGTACGAATCCGAACCTCCTATATAAGGATTTAAATAATGTTATTGACATATTAAATAATCATAATCATTGTTATGATATCACATATGGTCATATTCTGAGCTTCTTATTAGTAATATTTCATTACAACTTGTTATTCGGGTGTTTATTACTTTTTGTTCTTATGCGTGTTTTGTCGAATAAATTATTCTTATTCTTTTTAGGTTATAGATAACCAATTTCCAGAATGTTATTAGTGTAATATATATCATATTCATTCATTCAATTCATTTATATAATCATTATGCAATAAAGATCATGTAGAACGAGTCGCATCACATCGTGGAGACGGTATTCCGTATGTACGCACGAGCGATGATATCGTTCCCATGATCATGGAATTCTATTGGAGTGTATGTATACTATTTCAGAATAAATATAACTTTAAAATAATCATATAGAGTCATTATTTACACCATTATACCCATCCAAGTAAGGTGGTGGTGGAAAATAAATTACACCACAGCGTGGAGATGGTATTCCGTACGTACGCACGCGCGGTGATTTCATTTTCCATAGGATGGATAGATGGTGAAATGGGGTTGTTTCATACTTATAATAACATATCAGTATATTAGTGATACTGATGTTATTAATTCATAATTAAACAACTAAAGAAGAAGAAGTGGAAGAAGAAATAAAGATGAAAGAATCGGTAACGGACATTACCTCTTCTTTGAAGTGCTTCTTTGAGACCTCCTTTTAAGGCACTAAAATCGGTCTTTGAAGAAGACCATGACCTCTAGGATGTCTCTAGGGAAGTGGAGAGGAGAATTTGGCAGGTTGTGGCCGAGCTTGAAGGCTAAAAGTGGTGTGAGGAAGAGAGGGAGGAGGTGCCCTTCTATAAGGGAGGAGAGAGGCACCTTTGGAATAACTAAAAATATTATTTTATTATAAAGCCAAATTAGGTTTTAAATAGCTCCAAATTGATTTATTTAGAAGCTAAGGGGGGGATGGGTCGAAATAATCTCATAAAATAGAATTTATATAAGTTTAGGTTCCTATTTTGACCTTCTCATTTAGATTTAACATTAAGTTAAATAATTTTACTTTTACCGTGTCTTCTTGTGTTCTTACACTATAAGGTTAATAAACATACTATAACAATACAAACGAACCCCAAGTTTTTTATTATTAATATATATAACCTTATCTAAGTCATTTTTCCGAACCTTAGATTTTTAGGAATAAAATAACAATTAATAATATAATATTTGTTTTAAAAACTATTTTATGTCAATTTTGACACTATTTAGTAATTGATTTATGTGGAAATCATAACAGAATGATTAGTTCGATCAAAGTTAATTAAATAAATAATAACATGTCATATTAACCTATAAAATTATTGTAATTCATAAAAAGTCTCAAATTACATTTATTTGGGTATTTATAACATCAATTATGTGAATATTTCATTAATAAGATAATTACTACATCATCTTTGTGTCATAAATAAATTAAATTATTTAATGTCTAAAAATTAAAAATAAAATACCATGATGTATTAAATCTTTTTATATTTCTAATGAATATTTATAGTCTAATTTATTTTATTAATAAATTTATATTCAAAATTATTTACTTATTAAACATTGATTTTATCTATTTTAACCCTTCTTTAAATAAATTAATAATAAATGTGCTAATCTAATCCAAGTGGGCCTAAATGGTCATATTTTATTCCTATGTTTGTTTTTGGTCGAATTACACTTATAAAATATAATTAGGACATGTGTTAGGGTAATAATAATATCATTTTTACCCCTAATTACCCTATTTACTTTTAACCGTGGTAAATAAAAGTAAAAAGTTACTATTCACCAAAAATTATTTTCATCTCATTGAACCACATTTAACTTACCGACATCAACCGTGTCTCTCGGATTTTTGAAATTCCACTCACAGAAGCGGTAAAATTATGTTTTATGAAAAATTCAGTTTTTTAACTACCACTTAGTGGTTTCACTATTCATCAAAAATTGAATGTTTTCAGAAAAATACCAAAATTTTACCCTAGGATAATTTCGATATTGCAAATCCAAAAGTGAAGTCCATTTTGAAAAATAAAATTTTTAAAATTTCAAAAAGTGGTTATTACTATTCATAACGGCTAGTTTTAATAATATTTTATTAGCATATCATTGTTTAGTGAAACTCGGTATTGCGTACGACGCAAGATATCGAGGAAGGTAGTGATTTCGTGTAAAGCAAGTCAAGCAAGTGTTGTGTGTAGAAAAAGATTCCTTTGATGATTTATATAACATAAAAATCTCGAGTGTTACAATCAATGTATCCCTCATCTGACTCACCCTCGAATTAAATCATATCTAAACACCTCTATAACATTTGGTTCATATATCAGTTCATGATTTAGTTCTCCCCACTATAGTGGTATCCCTTTTTTCACCTTGATGAACCAAAAAACAAGATATATATAACACATGTCTCATCAGTTACCAAATATAACGATTGGGCCATGAGAACCAAAATGATACTCTAGTCAAAAAAAACATAAAGGTAGATCTCAATTAAACACATTTATATTAGAACACTAAAGTATTAATGACCTATTATTCTCTATGATTAGGGGTATCCCTTTTATAATACTCTTGTACCATTTTCCAATTACAAATAATAGTTCTCCCCATAATAATAATCACATAATGAAACCATACCTCAATCGCTCTAAACTAAAAACCAACAAAACCTCTATTTGTCTAATTAAGTAAATAATTAACATTAATCGCACAAGGCTTCTGACCCAACTCACTCAAAACAATATGGCATCCCATCTGAAATCATATTCCACACACATTTGACATCCCTATTTAATTAAAACAAATAAAAGAAACTTGGAGTACAAAAGAACTAGTTTCTTTTCTCCATCACTAGACCAAACCACTTTCACACTATTTGTCCAAACATAGTGGTTCCATTAAGAAATGACATGTTAGCATAAAATAAAATTTATGCATCCATATCACTCCTAACTAAGAAACATAAAATTCCTGTAACCCGGTTCATAAAGATACATGTTAATTAATTAAAAATCTTCTCAATAAATTTTACACACACTGAAACACACCCATGTTTTCAAATAAATCCTTATAATCAATGTTATTTCCCCCAAAACTGAAATCATAATATCTCCAACTTAGTTTTCCTCTTTTCCCCCAAAAACTATTTTTGGGTTCAAAATTATTTTTATATTAAATTAAAAAAATCATCATTTTCTTGAAAATTAGAAAACTCCAATCATTTCTAGATCACTATTTCAAAAATAAATTTCATATAAAAACATCTTAAAAGTCTATTTATATACTTATCATTCCATCATAAAACATTTATTTTTCAAAACATTTTTCTTTCTAAAAATTCCAAAATCCCGGAAACCATTCCCCAATAGTGGCTAAAAATCAAAATCACAATGAGTCAAACAACCCTAAAATATATATTATCCTAATCACCAATTATAATATAATTAATAAAAAAGGACAAAATTATAGTTTTATTCAAATAATGGTTGGACTAAATAAGGAAACATGTCATCCAACAACATTTATAAGTTCATGTATCATGGTCGACACATGCCAATATCATGATGTGTAAACAATTCACTGGCTCTTAGTTATTCCTTATAATTCAACATAATTCTCATCCATCCCACATTGGGATTATAAGTCCAATGTCACACACATCAAAGAGTTTCTAGTATCATTATTATACATCCCCTAACATCTTATATTTTAATTGATGTCATAGTAGAAAGGCATTCACCATGTCAACCTCTTGATTCCAAATAGCCAATTTACACATTTAATTAGAACTTACCCATCCCAAAAAACGATCTTATACTATTGTAAATTTCTTGAATATTATCACCTATAAGACACTGTACCATTGGTTTCCACATTATCTCAATTATGGCTCACCATACACCAAGGGTTACTAGCTAGCAAAAATCACATATAATCTTAATGGGGTGACAATTTCCCCAAAAATAGAATGCAAGGGTACTGGTCAAAACTACCAAAATGTTTGAAAGATCTATTCATATAATAGAAATCCTAAAACCTATAGACAAGTAAACATGTATCCAAGAGGACCCCATTATTAAAAAAAATATATAAATATTCAATATATTGCATCAAAACATGGCATAGTAGTAGTAGAAGATAAACAAATAAAATAAAAATCATATTACTAAGTGAAACATTGGAATGTACACATGATTAACAATAACTTAAAATAAGTTGCCTTATTTACCAACTCATATAATCATCCCCCAAACCCTTAGTAATCACAATATTTTAACTGAACCGTCTTTTTATTTATAATTCACAACTAATACTAAGAGAAATCAATAATGTTTATTAATGAACAATTAATCATGTGTTCTATATTCAAGTAATATAGATACAAATAACCCAATAAGAATATATAATGCTTAATTAATATTTATTTTTGTCGTGGTCTAGTATATTTGCATAGAATACAAATAAATAATGTTTTCATTCACACATAACACACCTACCCAAAAAAAAAGACACAATTTCCTAACATGCCTAAATTTCATCTCTTTGTGAACTAACCAAGACACCATGACACCTAAACAAAGGTGCTTTGGATCAATGATCGTATTAACAGAGTCACTTCATAGAACAAATCCTTATCCATATTGAAGATATATGGTTTAGTGTCTACCCAAGTCCTCAACCCATACCCAAAGATGTATGGTAAATTACCTAACCATATTACATTCTAGTTCAACACACTTTCCAACCCTTCTAACTCAAGGTTGGTCTCTACCAACACCTTCTTTCTAACGGTAATCAACTAATCAAAATATTTCTAATTTATCAACCAAATAGTCTCTCAATTAAGGTTGGATACAAAATCTCTATGATAGCCTCTCAATTGAGGTTGTTTTTGAATTAAATATATGTCCAAGATTTCTCTCTCAACGCTTCTCTTAAATCAGGACTACAACTATATGACATATGGTATAGTCTCAAAAACATAACCATTCACTACTTTATCACTAAATGTAGGGTCCAAAAATACCTTTTAATTCAAGGTAAGTCCTTCCCATAGGATCCACATAACCTACAAATAGATATATATATATATATATATATATATAATCATAACCACATATTCAAGGGAATCATTAAAAATTAATTGGGCATGTATCCTATGTCACATGCTCCCCAACTCATTATATTCAGGGATCACATCAAAAAATCATGATTTAGGAAAATAGGTTATAATCAACACTAATACAAGACATACCAAAACCTACTTCAACCAAGACCTTTTATACATCCTTTAAACCCCAAGTCAAATATTATTAATAAGCCATTTTTAAAAGGAATCACATATTATTTTACTCATAATCTTTCCTTGGATAAAAACCTACTAAAAATCATTAATAAAACACAATTTTGTTTGGAATTCTCATCTAAAAATACATTCTTGAAATCAATAAATTTAATTCTAAGTCCCATTTAAATCACACGTCCTTTAAAAATAAAATTTTAAAAATGAAACTCTATTATTTTTTGAATCAAACACATGTCACCTATTAAACCCCTAAGAAGACCACTAATACTCATGTGAAAAACTAATCTCCATAAAACCATTTAAAAGGTTATACAATCCTTTTTTATTATTAGTCTAAAATGACCCCATCCAAATTTATGGGGTGAATCCACAAAAGGAAATAAATAATGTTATAGTAATAATAGTGATGGAACACAATTATAAAATTTCCAAATTAACAAGATACTCAATAAAATCTAGGGCACCAACATCAATTTTCCATTTATAAATCTATATCAATATCATACACTTTGAGTACATTATTGCTTATATCATCAATAAAATTATTAATAATGATATGTTGAAACCTAAAACCAAAAATATAGTCCTGTTATAATCAATACCAAACTCACTGGGTGACCTCATAGTACCAAATCAATGTGTGGTGGGGTGGATTCTACTCCAAAAACACACCCAGACCTAATCCATGCTCAATCCCCAAATTACATCCCTAATTTAACACTAAATTTACAAAAAAAAAACTTAAATAAATCCATAGGAAAACATACATCAAGTAAAATAGTGAATGGTTTCATTAATACCCCACTAGATTACTCTTCTATGAGATTCACATGAAATCCCTATTATGATTGATGGTTTCACCATACACAGGTAAAATCACCTCTCTAAAACCATCACCAATGAATTGAAAATAAAAGTAAAATAATGTGAAGAAACAAGGGGAGAGATGGAATCATACACAGAAACAACATGAAAATATCCTCCTAAAAACCCCAAATTAAAGAGGAGTCTGGGGATAATGACCTAGATGAGGTTCTTAGAATCATATAATTTTTATTCCTATATTAATAAATACCAAGTGGTTTCTAATTTATAAACTCCCAAAAAGACCATTCAATCCCTTATAAAGAAATCACCATGTAGTTTAGTCTCATCTTGACCATTAAGGTCACATTAGTGATTTTATTATTGTCCAAAAGATTCAAAATATAACCATGAGTGTCATGGTGGTTAACACCCCAATATTTAAAATAACATGATGTTCAATAGCATATAAGATATGTAACATCATGCATAAAATAACCATGTAATATTATTATATGACCATTTTAATCCATCTGATAAATTTGCTGGTTTAAATAGGATAAAAAAATTTAAAAAAATATGTATAATGGTCTGAATCAATATAAATGTATGGATTAATTAAAAGTAATTAATCACTCAATTTTTATTAAGATAATTTTATTCTTCCAAATTATGTTTACATAAAAATAATATTTGGTGAGAAAATATTTTAATAAAATATTTGAACATTTTGAAAATTTATATAATAAAAATGCTATAATTTTTTAAATCATCATAAAAAAATAATTTCCAGTGAAATAGTAAGAATTCATTCAAAATATTGATTGTTCACTAAAAATAGGAAAATACAAATTTTTATTGAAAATATAATATTCATATGTTGTATTTTAAAAAAATTCCAATTTTAATTATTTATAAAATTTTATTTATTAATTTTTACTCAACATAATCAAATTAGAGTCTTTCTAATTAAATTTGTAATTTATTTTTATCTAAAATAGTTTTTATAAATAAATTATTTTTTTTACAAAAGTATTTTAATGCACATAAAGTATTTTTATCATAATAAATTAAATAAATAAATATTTATTTTAATAATATATACATATATACATATATTCCATATTCTATAAAATTTATCACAATTAATTTAATATTTTCTTAATCATTGGATAAGAATAAAAAATTGTTCTTAAAAATGTATACTTATATAAAGTGATTTTTATCATGTTTTTCATGATAATAATTAAATTAATTTCTTCCAATTATTGAAATTTAATATTGAAAGATTCATTCTATAATTTTATTCATTATTTTAAAACTTGTAAAATATTCCCTTTAATTTTTATTAATATGAATAGTAATTGTGTTAGAATTAACACCTTGATGATGGTTAAATTGAGTTAATATAGGTTAAAACTAAGTGGTAAGGCCATAATTTTTCATATAAAATTTCATTGGATGAAGTTAATTTTATCCTAATAAATTTAGTCTTAAAATTTATCCAGTTATTGGATGATTTTCCTTGAAATGACCTATATAATATTTAAATCAAATAATGTAACAAAAATTTCACTCTATTTGTTTTAAATATTTCCTATTTGTCCACATGGGGACAAAGTTGTATTAATGACAAATATATTTTAACATTTTTAGACTAATGAATTATTTTCATGACTGAAATTTATTTCTAATTTTTATAAATTAAATAATTACCTTAAATACTTATGCAACGCCAATACAATTTTTATTATATTGTTAAAAGAATACATTAAATGTTTTTAATAAATTTAAAAGTAATATAGTTTTTGATATTTTGTTGGATCTTAAAATAGATTTATATGTATATTATATAGAAAAATAGAAGTGGGGGTGAATTTTCGGTTTAAAAACATTGTATTTTAACACTCAAAAAAGAACTAGGATTAAGATATCTTAATCTAATTCAATTCACAACCAAAACAATTGACCATACAGGTATTGGATCTGATGGATATAATATGTTGTAAAACAACTAGTAATGAAAAACAATATCATTCTAATTGAATACAATGATTAGAGTAATATAAATGTAAATGATTCTACCATACAGTGTATCGAATATATTAATACAATATATAATGAATGAATCATAATTTAAACAATTATAATAAAAATGAATATGGGTAGAAAGAGGAAACAATAAGATTCCATTTCTATTACCAATACATGGGGAAAGTAAAGGTATTACAATTATTTTATCCTAAAGTGTAGGGTATCTATTCACCTAGGATAAAAGTTCTTACTTATCACCACCTTAGTAATCCCTCGATACGATGATCGACATAACCATCTTTCTACCCCAAAAGCCATATATTAATAATGTAATCGACAACTCCATATTTCAAACAATTGAAATCCCTCGATAAAATGATCGGCAACACACATTTATATCCCCAGAAGCCCTCGACCATTATCACAGTGATCGGTCTGACAATGAAAAACAAAGAACTTATAAAAATAGTAGAACTTGGAAAATCTTTTAGCTTCTTGTATCTTCAAGGCTTTCGCACGAAGTGAGATAGAGGTTGCAGATTCTCTCTTTAGAACTTTATAGAAGAAAATTTTATATATCCAGGATTGAATAACCTTTTATTTGTAGGCCTCTGGTTCAAATGGATATATTTCCTCCAATGGTAATATTTCTCCAAAAAACATGGAGGGACATGGACACCTATAATTACATTGGTCAAGTAAAATAGAATACATGACATCATTTTGATTGGTAAATAACCAACTCAAAAAAATCATTATAAGTTATAAAATAGTAAGTGAAAAGGTATGATACAATTAGTATGAGAAATATTTAATAGTTATTGAAGTAATATAAGAGTACAATGCATTATATGAATAAGATCAATAATACAATCATAATAATTGTCATCGTTATAATACATATAGTGGTTACAATACAAAACATGGTTACGATGCATAACATGGATAAGATGCATATTGGTTACGATTTATATTGTGGATATAATGTGTGATATATAATCTGGTTACGATGCCTGATTACGATTCAATACTTAACCTGGTTATGACTCTTGATTATTATATAGATCATAAAATGGTTATGATACAAATGGTTACGATGCATCTAATTACGATGCATACCCTGGTTACGATACAGGTGATTACGATGCATGTGGTTAAGATTCATGACATGGTTACGATATAAGTGATTACAATTCAGGTGGTTACAATTCATAACCTAGTTATGATACAAGTTCTTACGATGCATGTGGTTATGATGCATAATCTGGTTATAATACAAGTGATTATGATGCATGTGGTTATGATGCATAACCTGGTTACAATGCAGGTGATTACGATGCATGTGGTTATGATGCATAACCTTGTAATGATACATGTGGTTACGTTGCATGTGGTCATGATTGTAAAAAAAATCCAGTTATGTTGTAAAACAACATAAATTCTTATGATAAGAGTACAACATATATGAAAAAAATGTGAGTGATTATGATTTTAAAACAACATACTTGATAAACAGAATATGTCATTACGATATGTGTGATTTTTTATTTCGAAAAAAACTGATTAATGGGAATGTTGAAACAAATTTTGAATCAATATATTTATAGTGTTCCATTAAATTTATAGATGAATATGAAATATTTATATTATGTCAAGTTATTATTTTTTAATTCCATGTTTTAATTTCCAAATTTAAATAAAATTAATTGAATAGTGAGGAAATTGACATTAATGATATTTTATAAAAAATAATATCTTATTAAATTATTTAAAAAACATAAGAAAATTTAAATAGTATAACATGGATAATATTTAGTCTGAAAATTAATCTCTTTTCCATTTAGGGGAATTTTTTACCTTATTCGAAAAATTATAACCCTTTAAGAGTGAAAATGGTGTAAGAGTGGTTAATGATAAATTAGGTTAGCTAAGGGGTTAAACCAAAAAATATAGTTTAAAACAGAACATAAATGAGTAAAAAAAATTGATGGTAATGAAACCGTATAAAATATTATATTCTAGTGTATGTCAATTTTGAAGCTTGTTCCTTAAAAATAAATTTCTTATAATTTAATCATTGAAGAAATTCCAAAAGTTCATGTCACAACCCAACCCATACCAGGGCTCGAGCCACAACTAACCTAATCCCACCTCCACAAGCCAGGGGCTGGCGACTATCGCCTAAGGCAAAAAAAACTAAGGGAGGCCTTTTCCTAATAACCTTTACACACACACGCAACCAACTCAATGAAAAAGTGCGGAGGAAATGAAATAAGGTACCACACTACTATAAAACGGGAACCAACAAAAATGCATCGACCTCTAAATAGTACAAGTACAAGAAAAGTAAATCTGAAAGGGAAAGGGAAAAAATACACACCCAATGAGAAATGTGTCACAACTTGGAAACGGGTGAAAATGTAAAATTGTAGGAAGATTCCCACTCCAGAATCCCAAGCTATGACCACCATACGTGGTCCAAGCACCCCATATCCCTAAGCTCCTCTGATATCCTGATCAACATGTTCGTCATCTGCAAGGGCACACAAAATATGGGAAAAGCCGAAGCATGGGTGAGTATAATAATACTCAGTAGGATTCCCCGAATACTCGAGGGATTAGAAAGAGAGAAACTGAATAGGGGAGTAGTAAGAGAGAACAAGGTACAACATGAGTGAACAGAAAGATAAAACTCCACACAATAGTAGATATTCTCTCTATAAGAAACCCAAAAAAGCGAGTTATGGGATCTCCAACTCATAGCACACACTATGTATAAGCCCATACATAAACCCAGGGCATCTGTATATACCTATATCAACAATAAAAACATAAGACTTTAACCTAAAATCTGTTACTAGGATTTCCAAAGAAGGATCAAAGCATAACTCAAGGAGTAGGAGTACATGCTCCAAGAGTAGGTTATCCCTATTGGCACCTGTCTGAGAGAAGTACTGCATCAGGTACAACTCAACCATTCGTAATGGTATGTCCAAAAGGACGTGATTCGTTGAAAACTTTTTTCTAGAACTTCCTCTAGTGCCCGAAACTAGAGGTCTTTCTATCACGGTCTTGTGCTCAAGGCAAGGCCAAGGGAACCTAGGTGAAGAGGCCCACTCCTCGACACTGCGTTTATTTGGGGGAATACTACTCTTGTATAACCAACGATATCTCAGTCTCTCCTGTAAGAAGTTTCCTACACCTCATTCTTTCGAGGGAGCACTAACTTCTACCTTGGTATGTAATATCACAAGCATGATCTAAATCATGAAGCACAATGAAAAAGAGATAGCTCACTCTAATGGAATAACTTCCAGGTTACTGGGATTGGGATGACTAGTCGTAAAGATAGATCATCCTATCTATAGTAACTCTATTAATGACCTTTATAGGTCACTATATGATGACCCATATTAGTCACTATATGATGACTATATTGGTCACTAGATGTTGACCAGTATTGGACGTTGGTGCTGACCCATATTGGTCACTGGTGTTGACCCGTATTGGTCACTACGGCTGACCTGTATTGGTCACTCGTGCTGACCCATATTGGTCACTGGTGCTCACCCATATTAGTCACGGTTGCTGACCTGTATTGGTTGTTGGTACATTGGTAGGGATGATTATTCATATAGCTATATCATCCAACCCTGGAGTTTCTGATGCTGACCCACACTCTAGTCCAAATATGAAAGATGCAGAAATTAAGGATAGAAGATTCCTAAAGTGGTACATGGTGCATGTGGGTCCCACATGTTGTGTGGCCCCTCTTCTTTTTATAGTTGTGTACCTATCTATACAAGGGTACAAAACTACAAATCAAGTATCCATAGTTGTGCCAGTGTACTCCTAGAGTACATGACATATCTAGCAAAAAGTCTAAAGACTATGCATTCCTCATTGTTAAAACAAATGGAGAAAACACAGTTTTACTGTAAAGCCTCCTCAAATGGTACCAGATAACCAAATGGATCATAAAATTGTGATCCTTGGAGAAA
Source organism: Viscum album (assembly GCA_963277665.1). NCBI lineage: Eukaryota > Viridiplantae > Streptophyta > Magnoliopsida > Santalales > Viscaceae > Viscum > Viscum album. Next base: position 422,772,867 of record OY728148.1, read on the forward strand.
TATTTACAAGATCAAATATCCATTCGGCCTAAACGGACATCTGATGGAAAACTTGTATATCACCGCATTGGGCTTGAATGACATAACATGGAACCCATTCCATGGTCTTGAAGCAATTTATATAGATAGCACCATTGCAATCCTCACAAAAAAACACATGAGATAGACTACCAAATTGTCCAAAACAGACACCCTTCGAAAAAGTTCCATTTCACCGCAACATGCGCGAAATGGCCTCGTGCGGTCCATGCCTTGACCTCGACATAAATATCCACAATTGTCCTTGAAACTTCCGTCTTAATTTTAGGGTTGTTCAATCATATACGGTTCATCATTTTGATACTGTATGATGTAGATATACCGGATACAAGATCCCACAATAATAATAATAAAAATATTGGGTGTTTCGGGGACCCGAGCCACGAATCAGAATTTTGTATCCAACATTGGAATTGAATCAACCTTCATAAATATTTTTTTACATCTCCACTGATGTATCTTCATTCTGATATCGTATAAAGGACTTATGTCGAGAATAAGGTTTTATGACTCAAAATAATAATAAAATTTGTTATACTACTATTAATACACACATGCCACCCAAAACAAGACTCTCCACACATAGGAGGTACCACTCAATTAAAATTTCAATTTTAATTGATATTATATTATTATTAATAAATCTAAACCAAGAAGATTGTGGGTGTATTTATCCCCCTTTTTCCTTGTGTATAGTGCACCTCAATCCCCCGCACATCGGACTCAATCCCCACTCCCTCTTTATTCTTTTCTATTTATTTCTCTTTTAATTCACTTCCTCTATTCTTTCTCTCTCCAATCTCATTCATTCACGGTTTTATTCCTTCACAAATTTTCTCCTCCAACACTAATGGTAAGGTTATTTCGCACGGCCAGAACCATTGGCACCACCTCCAGCTAGTCGTGTCATTGCACCTCCAACCATCCATGTTGTTGCACCTCAAGCCAGCCACACCACCTAGATCTCCGGAATCTACACCCCAAAGACATGCTAGAATATCACTTCCATATCTCCCCTTCCTCGGGCTACTACATATTTGTTCTATGGTCGAAAATTGTGACAATTGCAGAATTGCGATCCTCGGGTCGAGATCTCCACATCTGTATTCCACCCTCAACTAAACATTATGTTTCTTGCACACTTAATTATTATGCATTGAAGAACGTGTAAAAAATTCCCAAATAATGAAATAAAAAAGATCATGATATTTTTTAGATCGATGTCTATCATTCTTTGGACATCGTTTTTAAGAATCAAGAACACAGGGAATTGATAATTAAATATGTATCATACTACAAGAATTTCAAATTCAAGATAAATATGAAAAAAAAGATTCAGTCAATGGTTTTTTGATCCAAAAATTAATTCATTTAATTCACCTTCATCATAAAAATTCAACTGGGGTAGAAAATACTCAAAGATAAATCCTGTCTGGATTGGATACTCTCGGTGTTGAAAAAGCTCTCACATACACAACAATGAGAAAAATATGTTGTGTTTTTCGTGATTTGATCCAAATGGATCCAAGGATTTATCATCATTCATCAATGGAGATGATTGGAAGGGAGAGGAGAAGAAGTCATTGGAAAAAGATTTATGAGGCCAATATCTCATAACCATTAATTTATAACCTCCCATCATGTTAAAATAAATTAATCAAATAATTAAATAAACAATTATTTACTTATTTAATTATGTTCCCACGATAGCACAAATGCCGATCACCCGACACCAAAATAGGTTATACAATATGTAGGGTAAATCCTATGTTCTGAGCTCATCAGTGGTCTCATATTTTTCATCTGATTCCTCATCCATCAGTTATTCATGTTTGAGCTACTAAATAAATAAATTAATAATTTAATTTATCAATTTAACAAACCTCCAACAAGCGAGGGGTCCGAACATCCCACGCCAACTTATTTTATGTTTCTCCTAGGGGAAAACCATGTTTCGGACCCAACAGTGGTCTCATATTTCTGATCCAATCACGCGTTTAAGAGATATCCCATTTCCTCATGTTTACCACGCATACATATTATAAAAACACATTAAATTTTTTAAAAACTTAATTTTGGGAACACTCAGCTGAGGAATTGCATTTCGTCTCAGCGCCTAACTCTAGAAATATTTATAGAAATATTTCAAAGTCTTATTAGGAAAAAATTGGGTCTATACATTATCCCCCCCATCCAGCTTTTTTTCCTTGAAAATAAAAACCATGGAAACCACTCTGGATACCAAGCCCACACATAGCTCTCCTGCTCACAAGGAAACCTATACATTTTCAATCTACCAAGGAATGTGGACCAAAGGGATGGTTTACCCTCATAAGGATTTATTTATTTGATGATGTGTGTAGGAAAACACATGTATCTTTTCAGTTGGGACGCGTGTAAGACATCATGTACCCACTCCAACTATTTTGGTTAAGGAAAGGCGGTATGCAATCACACCATCTCCTTGCTTAGTCTCAAGTGACCTGATAGAACTCGGGGGATATTTTTCCTCTCTGGCCAATCCTCTATATACCATGTCACAATTGGAATCATCGTTTTTCACTAAAACAGGGTCTCGTGATTCCCTCCTTCAAAAATAACAATATGGTGAAACACATAAGGATATCAAGTCACACGGGATTTTACATTCAATGGATCAAAACTGATACTCTCTTACACCCCCAAGAATTGGAGGATTCAACACCAGAAAATGAAGGAAATTTCTACCCTCCTATTCCACCAGGGTCAGCCGAAGAGAATTTAACTACTCTGAAACATCCCGCACTTGGTGAGTCTGGGAATTCCTGCACTTTCCGAAAAGGGAATCTGCTACACAACCACACCTTGAGTGCACAAGATAGAGGGATTCTTCCACCACACTTATGCTACACTGTCTGGGGACCAAATGACCATGTGCGTATCACTAATCATGATAAGATATCCTATGTTGAGATCTGATCATCTAGCGTCTACTAGCTGCATTATACATACTGTATCTATTACGCTCATTGTCACAAGCAGTTGTATAGCATGATAAGAATCTCTCTACCACCAATTCCTACTCCAGTACCTTAGAATAGGTGGGGATGCACAAGGGAACTATGATAGCATAGACCACTCTACTAATTCCCTGCTCAAACTTCAATTCTCAAAAACTACTATTATAGATCATGTCCAGAGAGCAGTGCACAAGGTCTGTGAACCTAGTCCGATACTACGTCACTGTCATCCCCCTACCATAACTGGATGAGCACCTGAAGTCAAATAGAGAACATGTAGAAGGGGTAGAAATCCTCATGAAATAACTCCAGGAAGTCATCCCATGATAGGGCCAACGAATCATGTATCTCAGTAACTAAGATCCACCCACATCCAGATGCTCTAGGGAAATGGTTGGCTGCAAAAAACACCATCTGATCTGCCAGTGTCCGTACAAGCCTCAAGTGGTGGAACACCAAATCTAGAAAAAACTTCATTATCTGAGGGTCTGGCTCACTTTGGAACCTCTACGGTCTCCAGAGTTGGAACTTGTGAAGTTCTATTTGCCTACACACATCCCAGCCTACTCTAATGGGGTTCCATGGTGTGCAATAGGTTTGGGGGATTCTACCTACCCACCTATAGAAAGGGTATCTTATGATAGGTCTCAAACTGAGGTATCATTTCTCAAATAATCGTCATCACAAACTAGAGCTAGTATCATGGCTGTCTGTCATCATGGAGACATCTTAACTGATATCAAAGAGTACCACAGTCAGATGAGCATATCTATTTATCATCAATGATGGGGAGCTGACTTGAGAAGGATAGTCAAATAATCAATCCTATATGATTCATGTACCATTGTTCCCTAAAACAAGTGTTTCAGGGTGTCGAGTCGACAAGCGGGTAATCATGGTCATGGTGAATGGATATGTCATCCGCTCGTACGATCACTGGACTCCCAGGCCTGAGAGCCACTCTCAAGAAACTTTGAAACTATTTCCCTAATACCAACTATGACCCTTTTTAGGGAAACATCTGATCAATTTCCAGAGGGATGAACTATTCTGATACCACTTTTTAACAACCCTACCCGTACCAGGGCTCGAGCTGCAACTACCCCAATCCTACCTCTATAGGTTAGGAAATAGAGACTAGGGCTGAAGGAAAAATAAACTTGGGGAGGCCATTTCTTAAGAAACTGTACACACACATAGCTATCTCAATGAAAAAGTTCATAGGAATATAAATCATGCTACCACACAACTATAAAAGGGGAACCAAAATAAATGCATCGACCTCTTAGTAGTACAAGTAAATTAAAAGTAAAGATGAATGAGATATGGGTTAAAATACACACTTAACTAGAAATGTGCCACAACTCGGAATCATGTGAAAAATTAAAATAGTTGGAAAAGACCCACTCTTGAATCCCAAGATACGACCGCAACACGTGGTCCAAGCACTTTGTATCCTTAAGATCATTTGATATCATGATCAACATATTCGTCATCTACACGGGCACACCAAATGCAGGAAAATACCAAGAAGGGGTGAGTATATGAATACTCATTAGGATTCCCTGAGGGCTCATGGATAAGCAAGAGAGGTATTGAAGATGGGAGCAGTAAGATATTGCAAGGTACAAAAATAGTTAATAGAATGTGCACAGCTCTACCCAATAGTTGTTATGCTAGCTCAATGAAACCCAAATGAGAGACTAAGGGGATATCCAACTTACAGATCACACCAGTTATATACCCATACATATACCTAGGGTGTCCATATATACCTACCTCAGTCACCAATGAAAATAAGGCTACAACCTCGAAGTTGTAACCAAGATTTCCAAAGAAGGCTCAAAGCGTAACTCAAGGATCAGGAGTACACGCCCCTTGAGTTGGCCATCCCTGATGGCACTTGTATGAGAGATGTACTGCATCAGGTACAAATCAACCATACCTAATGGTATGTCTGAAATGATGTGCTCTATCAAGATCATTCTTCTAGAACTGCCTCTATTGCCTGGCACAAGAGGCCTCACAGTCACAGTCTTCCACTCGAGGTAACACCAACAGATCCCAAGTGAAGAGGCCCACTCCTCAACACTGCATTCAGTTGGAGGAACACTACTCTTGTATAACCCATGATATCTTAGTCACTTTAGTATGATGTTTCCCAAACCTTAGTCTATCGAGGGAGTACTAACTTCTACCTTGTTATGTAGTTTCACAAGCATTATATAAATCATGAAGCACAAAGCAAAAGAGAAATCTCACTCTAACAATATAAATTCTAGGTTACTAGGATGTGGATGACTAGTTGTAAAGTCAAATCATCATATCCATAGTAACTATACTGCTAACCTATATAGGTCACTGTATGTTGACGCGTATTGGTCACTGTGTGCGGACCCGTATTGGTTAATAGATGCTAACCCATATTGGTTGATGTTGCTAACTTGTATTGGTCGATGGGGATAACCCATATTAGTCGTTGGTGCTAACCAGTATTTGTTTCTTGTGCTGAATAGTATTGGTCACTTGTGCTGACCCGTATTGGTTGCTGGTGTTGACCTGTATTGGTTGGTGGTGCTGACCCATATTGGTCGTTGGTGCTGACCCGTATTGGTCACTGGTGCGGACCCGTATTGGTCATTGGTTCTCACCCGTATTAGAGGATGGTATTGACCCGTATTGGTCACTGATTCTACCCCGTATTGGTCATGGGTGCTACCCTATATTGGTCATGGGTGTTGACCCGTATTGGTCATGGGTGATGACCCGTACTGGTCGCTGGTGTTGACCCATATTGGTAGTTGTTGCTGACCTGTATTGGTCGCTGGTGCTAACCTATATTTGTCGCTGGTGGTGAACCGTATTGGTTGCTTGTTCCTACCCGTATAGTTCTCTAGTGCTGGCCCATATTGGTCCCTGGTGGTGAACCAAATTGGTCACTGGTGCAGACCCATATTGGTCACTGGTACAGAGGTAGGGATTATTAGTCATACAACTAGATCATCCCACTCTGGAGTTTTGGATTTTGACCTTCACCCTAGTCCAAATACAAAAGAAGGAGACATGAGAGATAAAAGATTCATAAAGTGGTACACCGTGTCTGTAGGTCCCACAAGTTGTGTAGCTCCACCACTTCACTTGGTAGTGTACCTATCCATACTCGGGTACACTAAACTACAAATCAAGTATCCATAGTGGTGCTAGTGTACCCTCATAGTACATGGAATTTCTGGAAAAAAGGATAATAACCACACATTTCCTGATATTAAACTGAAGAGAGAAACATAGTTTTACTATTATGCCTCCTCAAATGGTATCAGATAACCGAACAGATCATACCTTTGTGATCCATGGAGAGAAAAGCACAAAATCAACTATTCATTCGACCTAAATGGAAATTTGTTGGAAAACATGTATATCACTGCATTGCACTTGAATTCCATCAAATGGAACCCATTCCTTGGTCCTGAAAAAAAATTATATATATCACGCCATTGTGATCCTCACAGAAAAACACATGAGAAGAACTACACATTTTTTCAAAATGGATACCCACTGAAAATGTTGCATTTCACCGCAACATGCACGAACCAGCCTTGTGTGGATTGTGCCTCGACCTCGACATAAATATCCAAACTTTTCCTTGAAACATCCATCTTAATTTTAGGGTCTCAGCTTCACAGACAGTTCATTATTTTGACCCCTAATTAGGGAGAAATTCCAGATACAAGATCCCACAAGAATAATAATATTATTATTATCATTCAACATTTCGTGGACCCGAGCCATAGATCATAATTTAGTATCCAACATTGGACATGAATCGACCATCTTAAAGATAGAGTTACATCCCCGCTGACAGATCTTCATTCTGACATCATATGAAGGACTTATGTCAAGAATAAGATTTTATGACTCAAAATAATAATAACATTTTTTTGTACTATTATTAATACACCCAAGCCACCCAAAAGAAGACTCTTCATTCACAAGAGGTACCACTAAATTAAAATTTCTATTTTAATTGATTCTATATTATTATTAATATATGTGAACCAAAAATATTGTTGGTGGATTTCTCCCCCTTTTTCCCTTGTGTTCAGCACACCTCAATCCCCCGCGTGCCGGACTCATTCACCACTCCCTATTTATTCATTTCCATTTATTTTTTCTTTCAATTTACATCAATTATTTATTCCATCTCCAAAATCATTCATTCATAGTTTTATTCCTTCACATGTTTTCTCCTCCTAACCAAACAGTAGGGTTCCTCCGCATGACCACAACCATCGGCACCACCTCCGGATAGTCATGCTATTGTGCCTCCAACCTTCCACATTGCTGCACCTCATGCTTTCCACACCGCCTAGATCTCTAAGATCCGCCCCTGAAGACACAATAAAATCTCACTACCACATCGCCCCTTCCGTGGACTACTACATCTTTTTTCTAAGGTTAAAAATTATGACGATTGTAGATTTGAGATCCTTGGGTCGCGATCTCTGCATCCATATGGCACTCTCAATGAAACATTAAGTCTTTGGCACACTTAATTATATGGCATTGAAGAACATGTGGAAAATTCCCAAATAATTAAATAAAAAAGATCATGGTATTTGTTCATATCGATGGTTGTGTTTGTTTGGCCATCGTTTTTAAGAATCAAGAACACAAGGAATTGACAATTAAATATTTATCATACTACAAGAAATTCAAATTCAAGATAAATATGAAAAAAATTGATTCAGTTAATTGTTTTTTATCCACCAATTTATTCAATTAATTCACCTTCATCATTAATATTCAACTGGGGTAAAGAATCCAAAAAGATAAATCATTCCTGGATGGGATCTGCTCGGTGTTGAAGAAGATCGCACTTGCACAATAATGAGAAAAATATGTTGCGTTTTTCATGTTAGATCCACCTGGATCAAAGGCTTCATCATCATTCATCAATGGAGAGGATAGGAGGGGAGAGGAGGAGGAGTCATTGGCAAAGGAATTATGAGGCCAAGATCTCATAACCATGAATTTATAACCTCCCTTCATGTTAAAATAAATTAATCAAATAATTAAATAAACAATTATTTACATATTTAATTATGTTCCCACGATAGTGAAAATGCCGATCACCCGACACCAAAAAAATGTTATACCATTCATAGGGTAAATCATATATTCTGAGCTCATTGTGGTCTGATATTTTTATATGTGTCCTCATACATGAGTTATTTGGGTTTGAGCTACTAAATGAATAAATTAACAATTTAATTTTCCCATTTAACACATCACCAAAAAGTGAGGGGTCCAAACATCCTGCACCGACTTATTTTATGTTTCTCCTAGGGGAAACACCACGTTTCAAACCCAACTGTGGTATCAGATTTCTGGTCCAATCAATAGTTTAATAGATATCTCATTTCCCCATGTCAACTGCACATGCGTAATATAAAAAAAATTTACATTTTTAAAAAAATTAATTTCAGGCACACGAGGCATAGGAATTGAATTTCGTCTCAGCGCCCAACTCTATAAATATTCATCGAAATATTTCAAAGTCATATTAGGAAAAAACTAGGTCTATACATTATTCCCTCCATCAAGCATTTTTTCCTCAAAAAGAAAAACCAGGGATACCACTCAGGATACCAAGACTACACATAGCTCTCCCACTCACAATGAAACCTATACATTTTCTTGCTACCAAAGAATGTGCACCAAAGGGGAGGTCCACCCTCATAAGGATTTCTTCAGTTGATGATGTGTGTAGGAAAAAACATGTATCTTCTCAGTTGTGATACGTGTAAGACATCATGTACCCACTCCAACTATTTGGGATAAGGTAAGGTCCTATACAACCTTTCCATCTCCTTGCATAGTCTCAAATCACCTGATAGAACTCGGGGGATATTTTTCCTCCCCAGCCGATCATCTACATCCCATGTCACAACTAGAATCACTGTTTGTCACTAGAACAGGGTCTCATGATTCCCTCCTTCAAAAATAACAATACTGTAAATCAACTAAGGATATCTATTCACATGGTATTCTACAGTTGATGAATCACATCTGATACTCTCTTACACACCCGAGAAGTGGAGGAGTCAACATTGGAAACTGAAGGAATGTTGTACCCTCCTGTTTCACTAGGATTAGCCAAAGGGAATTTAACTGCTCTGAAACATCCCACAATAGGTGAGTCTAGGAATTCATGAACTTCCCGAAACGGGCATATTCTACACAACCACACCTTGAGTGCAGAAGTTAGAGGGATTATTCCACCACACTTATGCAACACTATCTGGGGACCATATGACCATGTGCCTATGACTGATCATGAGAAGATATCCTAAGTTGAGATCTTGTCATATGGCATCTGCTAGCTGCAGTAGATGTCCCAACTCTATTGATCTCATTGTCACAAGCAGTTGTATAGCATTATAGGAAGCTCTCTACCACCAGTGCTTACTCCAGCACTTCGGAATAGGTGGGGATGCACAAGGGCACTATGCTAGCATAGACCTCTCTACTAAGTCCCCAATCAAACATTTAACCTCGAAAACTACTATTATAGATCATGTCCAGAGAGTAGTGCACAAGGTATGTGAACCTAGTTAGATACTTTGTCATTGTCATCCCTCCTTACCATAATGGGAGGAGAACCTGAAGTCGAACAAAGCACATGTAGAAGGGGTATAAATCCTCGTGAAATAACTGCAGGAAGTCATCCCATGATAATGCCAACTCATCATGTATCTGAGTAACTAAGATCCACCCACCTATAGATTATCCAAGGAAAAGGCAGCTACAAAAAACACCATTCGATAAACCAGTGTCCTTACAATCCTGAAGAGGCGGAACACCATCTCAAGCTAAAACTTCATTGGCTGAGGGTCTGGCTCACTTTAGAACCTCTACGGTCTCTGGTATTGGAACTCCTGAAGCTCTATTATCCCACACACATCCCCAACCTGCTCTGATGTGGTTTTATGGTGCTCCATAGGTTGGGGTGCTTCTACCTACCCACGTAGATAAAGGTTCTCTTGTGATGGGTCTCGAATAGAGGTCTTGTTGCTCAAAGAATCGTCATCACAAACAAAGAGATAGTATCTTGGATGGCTATCATTGTGGAGACATCCTGAATATTTTCAAGGAGTACCATGATCGGATGATAATATCTATATATCATCAACTATGGGGAGTTTACTTGAGATGGAAAATCAAAGAATCAATCCTATATGATTCATGTACCATTGTTACCTACAACAAGTGTCTCAGGGTGCCGAGTCAACAAGTGGGTAATCATGGTCCTGGTGAATAGATATTTCTACCTCCCGTACCATCACTCGACTCGCTGGCCTGAGAGCCACTCCTGAGATACATTGAGATTGTTTCCCTAATCTCAACTATGACCCTTTTTAGGTAAACATCCTAACAATGTTCCAAGGGTTGAACTACTCTAATACCAGTTTTTCATGACCCTACCCATACTAGGGCTCGAGCCATCACTACCCCAAGCCTGCCTCCATAGGTTAGGGGCTGAAGACTAGAGTCGAAGGCATAATAAACCTAGGGAGGCCTTTTCTTAAGAAATTGTACACACACACAACTAACTCAATGAAAATGTTCATAGGAGAACAAAGAAAGCTACCACACTACTTTAAAATGGGAACCAATATAAATGAATCGACCTCTTAATAGTACAAGTACATAAAAAGTAAAGATAAAATGGATAGGGGTAAAAATAAACACTTAACTAGAAAAGTTCCATAACCCAACAACATGTGAAAAAGTAAAATAGCTGGAAGATTCCCACTGCAGATTCCCAAGCTACGACCACAACACATGGTCCAAGCACCCTTTATCCTTAATCTCCTATGATATCATGATCAACATATTCATTATCTTCATAGGTGCACAAAATGAAGGAAAAGACCAAGAAGGGGTGAGTATATGAATACTTAGTAGGATGCCCCGAAGGCTCAAGAGAGAATCAAGAGAGGTACTGAAGAGGGGAGTAGAAAGAGAGAACAATGTACAAAAAGAGTGAATAGAAAGTGTACAACTCTACCCAATAATAGTTATGCTCACTCAAAGAAACCCAAATGAGAGATTTAGGGGATATCCAACTCACAGATCACACCAGGTATATGCCCATACATATACCTAGGGAATACATATATACCTATCTCAGTCACCAATAATCATAATGCTGCGACCATGAACTTGTTACCCAGATTTCCAAAGAAGGCTCAAAGTGTAACTCAAGGATCAAGAGTACACACTCCTTGAGTTGGCCATCCCTGATGGCACTAATCTAAGAGATGTACTCCATCAGGTACAAATCAACCATACCTAATGGAATTTTTTAAAGGATGTTCTCCATCGGGAACATTCTGCTAGAACAACCTCTACTGCCCGGCACTAGAGGTCTTGCCGTCATAGTCTTGCACTCGAGGAAACACCAACAGGACCCAAGTGAGGAGGCCCACTCCTAAGCACTACGTTTAGTTGGGGAACACTACTCTAGTCTAACCTATGATATCTTAGTCACTTTAGTAAGATGTTTCCTTCACCTCAGTCTATTAAGGGAGCACTAACTTCTACCTTGGAATATAATATCACAATCATGATATAAATCATGAAGCACAATGAAAAAGAGAAAAATCACTCTAACAATATAAATTCTAGGTTACGGAGACAGGGATTAAAAGTTGTAAATAAAAATCATCCTATCCGTAGTAACTCTACTGCTAACCAGTATAGGTCACTATATGCTGACGTGTATTGGTCACTGTGTGCGGACCAGTATTGGTCATTGGATGCTGACCCATATTGGTCGATGTTGCTGAACAGTATTGGTAAATGGGGCTGACTCGTATTGGTCCGTGGAGCTAACCAATATTGGTTGCTAGTGCTGACCAGTATTGGTCACTGGTGCTAACTGGTATTGGTTGTTGGTGCTGACCTGTATTGGTTGGTGGTGCTGACCCATATTGGTCGCTTGTGCTGACCAGTATTGTTCGCTGGTGTGGACCTGTATTGGTCATTGGTGCTCAACCGTATTGGAGGATAGTGCTGACCCGTATTGGTCGCCGGTGCTACCTCATATTGGTCATGAGTGTTTCCCCGTATTGGTCATGGGTGATGACCCATATTGGTCACAGGTGCTGACCAGTATTGGTTGTCGGTGCTGACCCGTATTGGTCGCCGGTGTTGACCTGTATTGGTCGCTGGTACTAACCCATATTTGTCGCTGGTGCTGTCCTGTATTGGTTGCTTGTTCTTACCGGTATTGGTCACTTGTGCTGACCCGTATTAGTCCTTGGTGCTAACCTGTATTGATCACTGGTGCGGACCCGTATTGTTCGCTGGTACAGAGGTAGGAAAGATTAGTCATACAACTAGATCATCCCACTCTAGAGTTTCATATGTTGACCCACACCCTAGTCCAAATCCAAAATAAAGATACACGAGAGATAGAAGATTCATAAAGTGGTACACTGTACGTGTGGGTCCCACATGTTGTGTGGCTCTGCCATTTCGCTTGGTCATGTACATATCCATTCTCAGGTACTAAATTGCAAATCAGGTTACCATAGGGGTGCTAGTGTACTCATATAGTACATGAAATTCTTGGAGAAAAGGATAACAAGCATGCATTGCTTGTTTTTAAACTGAAGAGAGAAACATACTTTTACTAGCATGCCTCCTCAAATGGTACCGGATAACCAAACGGATCATACCTTTATAATCCATGGAGAAAAACGCACAGGATCAACTATTCATTCGACCTAAACGGAAATCTGATATAAAAATTATATATCACTGCATTACAAATGAATTTCATCAAATGAAACCCATGCCTTAGTCCAAAAAAATTATAAATATCATGCCATTGTGATCCTCACTGAAAACACATGAGATGTACTACCCATTTGTCCAAAATGGATTCCCGGTGAAATTTTTTTATTTCACCGCAACCTGCACGAACTGGTCTTGTGGGGATTTTCCCTTGACCTCAATATAAACATCCACAATTTTCTGTGAAATATCCATCTTAATTTCAGGGTCGTAGCTACACAGATAGTTCATCATTTAGACACCGTATGAGGGAGATATACCAAATACAAGATCCCTCAATAATAATAATAATAATAATATCATTCAGTGTTTCATGGAACTTATCCACAGATCATAATTTGGTATCCAACATTGGACTTGAATCGACCATCTTAAAGATACACTTATATTGCAGCTGATGGATCTTCATTCTGACATCATATGAAGGACTTATGTCAAGAATAAGGTTTCATGACTCCAAATAATAATGACATTATTTTGTACTATTATTAATACACCCAAGCCACCCAAAACAAGACTCCCCATTCACAGGAGGTACCAATCAATTAAAATTTCAATTAAAATTTATTTTATAATATTATTTACATATCTAAACCAAAAAGAATATGGGCGGATTTCTCCCCCTTTTTCTCTGGTGTACAGCGCACCACAATCCCCCGCACACTGGACTCAATCACCTATCCCTATTTATTCTTTTCCTTATATTTTTCTTTTAATTTACTTCCATTATTCTTTCACTCTCCAATCACATTCATTCATGTATTTATTTCTTCATGATTTTTCACCTGCAACCCAAACAGTAGGGTTCCTTTGCACGGCCAGAACTGCCAACACCACCTCCGGCTAGCTGCGCCACCACGCCTCTAGCAAGACATGTCATTGTGCCTCAAGACATCCGCACTGTCTCGATCACTGGTACCTGCACCCTGAAGGCACGTCAGAATCTCACCGCCATTTCTCCACTTCCACAGTTCACTGCATCTTCATTCTAAGCCCAAAAATTAGGACAATTGTAGATTTGGGATCCTCAGGTCGATATCTCTGCATCTGTATTTCACCCTCAATGAAACATTGAGTTTTTTGTGCACTTAATTATTTGGCACTGAAGAACACTCAAATACCATGAATGGAATTTAATATAAAAGATCATGGTCTTTGTAAGGATCGATGGTCGTGTTTGTTTTTTCCATCATTTTTTAGAATCAAGAACACGGGGAATTGAAAATGAAATATTTATCATTATACAATATTTTCAAATTAAATATAAATAAGAAGAACATGGATTATATAGATTGTTTTCCAATCCATGAATTATTTCAGTTAATTTTCATTCGTCATGAAAATTTAACCATGGTATGGAATCCACGAAGATTAATCCTACCTATATTGTATCTAGTTGGTGTGGACGAAGATCGCACTTACATAGCAATAATAAAACTAAGTTGTGTTTGTTGTGATTTGATCCTCCGCGATCCAAGTCTTCATCATCATTTGTCAATGGAGAGGATAGTATAGGAGAGGAAGAGGAGTCAATGGCAAATGAGTTATGAGGCCAAGATCTTATAACCATGAATTTATAACCACTCATCGGGTTAAAATAATTTAATCAAATAATTAAATAAACAATTATTTGCTTATTTAATTATTTTCCCACAATAGCACAAATGCTGATCACCCAATGCTGACAAAAGATATATCTTTATTAGGGTAGAGCCTATATTCTAAGCTCATCATTGGTATCATATTCTTAATCTGAGCCCTCATCCACGAGTTATTTGGGTTTGATCTATTAAGTGACTAAATTAATAATTTAATTTATCAATTTAACACGCCTTCAATGAGCGAGGGGTACGGACATCCCACGCCGAATTTTTTTATGTCTCACCTAGGGGAAACACTATATTTCAAACCCAAATATTGTCTCATATTTTTGATCCAATCAACCGTTTAAGAGATAACACATTTCCCTTTGTTAATCCCTCATGCATAATATAAAAACACTTTACATTTTAAATAAAAATTTAATTCTGGGTACACCGGGCCTTGTTTTTGCATCATATATTAGTGACCAACTCTCTAAATATTCATAGAAATATTTCAAAGTCTTATTATGGAAAAACCAGGTTTCTATAGTTCCCCTCAACTCAATTATAAAAGGGCACCCCTCCTTTCTCTTATTCCCACCATTTTTAGACTTCAATCTCAACCATTACCTAAATAAATCCCTTATAAACATTATTAACCACTTTATAGAGGTGTTATTTCAATATTCCACCCCTGTGATCCATAAGAGGATAACTAATGGAGCCCTTTCAAAGAATATTTAATCTTCTTAACCAATAACGTTTTTGCGTTGTCTTTACGTATTTTAAATATATGTTATTTTGATAAAATAGTAACTTCAATATTTTAAAAATAAATAAATGTTTTTATTATTATTAAATCACTATTAATGACAATATTTCCCCTCAAATTGAAAAATAAAGTTTCATTCATGCATATGTATTACTTATTATTCCCACAAAACGATACAATTCATTTTCTATCACCATATTGTTTTGATTGTTATTATTTTTTTTGTGTTTATATATTATAATTATGATATAACTATACTTTTATAAATATAATATCTCATCTATCTTTTTATCTTGTAATATGATGGAAAATTATAATGTTGCTCAACCATACATGTGGAAAACAACCCCCAAGAAGCAATGTGATTCATTTTTCATTTTGATTTAATTATATGTTAATAAGAATATATTTTATGAATGTATAATATATATATTATATAATATTTATTCTGTAAATGTGAATTATTATTTACCAATAATTATTTGATACATCAAAAAATGAAGATTATGTTCACGCGTATGTATAGCCTACCGTCTCCATGAATAGTATAATTCATTTTTCGGTAAATACATTTATGGTCACTATAAAAATGAATCTAATTATATAATATTATATATATATATATATATCATTATTAAAAATATATGTATTATGTAAACATCAAAAAATTACATGTAAGAAAACTACCAAACCAAAACATACATGAAAAACGAATAAGATATCACAAGAAATAGCGATTTAAAAAAATGGTTAATAAAAATGTGGTAAAAAGTTATAAGTAAATAATATATGGTATTATATGTGATATTATATTTATAGAATAGATTTATTATAAAACTGTATCTATTATTCTAGTGATTTGAATATTTGTGAAGGAATTCGTACTAGATGTCAAGGATTTTCGACTCCCTTTTATTTCTGGGAGATACAATACATATTCACCAACTATTTTATTGGTATCATGTATATAATACCTATTTATACATTTAATTATTATTAATATGAAATAATGTTTATTTAAGTATCCATAAAATTTTTTTCATTCATGGGTCATATGATTCCAATGTTACAAAAGTGGTAAGGGTTTTATGTCATAATCTCATTGTTTATCAAGATTGTTTATGATTATGTTCATAATGATTCAATATTAAGACATAGAACTCAATAAACTAATTAATTCTTTTATAATATGTTTATTTATTTAAAATACATGATATCCATTCATTTTTCTCAACTGAGTTACTCATGGGATCAATAATACATTTTCTGTGAAATTCAACTTTATTTCTCTCCTCGATCAAAAAAACATTTTCCATCCATATCACAGTTTTGTAAATTTATTTTAAATATGTTTTTAATATTTACATGTTTTTTTAAATTAATATTTACCCATTTTTTAATTTTGAAATAATTTTTTAAATGTAATGTTCTCATCACGTTCCATACGATGTACATTTTGACTTTTTTTATAAAAAGGCAAAGGAATGGTTCATTTTAACTTATATGGGATGAATGGAATTTACCACTATCATGAACACTCCAAGTTTATAAAATTGTGATAAAAGTTTTAAAGGTTATTTTTAAAGAAAATTTTTTCTTTAATATTTGGAAATTATTAGATTTCAAATATCAATTCCAAAGGGAAATGTGTATTTTCCATTAAAAATGTCCCAACTAATATTTCAAATTTATTTTTTATCTAATATAGATTAATTTGATGTTAAATAAGTATTAATATAGATATGATCATGTAATACCAAATTTATTATTTATATAGATGGTTTTTTATTATAATATCATGAATCTGATAAAAGTGTTTTCTTTTCCACGAGTTATGTTATGATGATGTGATGAATTTTTTTTGAAACTCATTTCTTTTATGTGGTTTGTGTATGATCAAATGATTATGAAACACATTTAATTTCATGGATTATCACAAGTTTAATATTTTATGATCTCTTCACACACATATATATAATTTTAACTATCTAATTAGTGAGCCCAAAATTATATTCTTCCAATGGATTTTGTAAATAATTATATCTCATTATAAAAAATGACTTAAAATGGGATTTCACCCATTTTGGTAAGCAAATATATCCAATACGATAGCCTTGGGAGTAAACTTGGACTACTAATCTGGTTTGGGTAGCTTACTAAATCCAATATTATTGTATTTAGAGTTAAAATTCACTACTATGTTGGGTTGGTGAGTGAACCCAATCCACTATGATAGTCTTGGCAGTGGTCCTTGACTGGTAAAGAAATAATTTTACATACTTATTTGTATGCATAAACTCTTGTCTTATGATAATGATATACTCACATAGATCATGTTCCTTGATTCATTTATGATTCATGTCTCATAAGAATTCAATCATTATTCCATGACAAAAATATTTTGATCTTTAATATGATATGTATGGTTTTTCAAAAGTTATGTTCATGTTCTTGTACCCTTATGCTCATGTTGTATTGATGTCTCCCTTATTTACCCTTACTAGGAATCTAAGCTCAAAAATTTTATGTTTCCTTTACTAAGTTAATGAATAAAATTATTAACTGTGATATTTATAATAAGTGGTCTAGTTGTGAAGAACTATGTTTGTGATGATTTAGATCTTTTATAAACTAGTTAGTTAAGTATCCATGTTTCTAAATATACATGAAAAATATGATTATCACCTAAATCATAATTATATGTCATTAATATTTTTCTAAAAACATTTAAAATAAATTTTATAAAAGTACATGTCACTATATTTTTTATTAGGGTAAGGATTATATAACCTTTGGGAACTAGGGTGAGAAAACATCAGTGGGAACTTTGGGGATTATTATATGTATAAGATAACATCCAAAATTCATGGTAATGATAATTTATGAACAACGTTAAACCTATGGTGTCATAGATTAAAACTTATGGGCCATTATTTAAGTACCTTGTAATTTTTTTTTCATGATTCCTCAATCTGACAATTGTATCTCAAGCTATAATTTTGGTTTTAGTCAATGGATGTAACCAGAAGGATTCATGTTAATGGTGAAGGATAGTATAATTATTTTCCTAATGAGGAACCAAATTTAATTTTATATACAATTCAAAACCATATGATTATGACTAATCAATAATACTATTATATGACAAACAACATATACTTGGGTGAGCTTATTAACACACATAATAATAGAAAATAGAGTTACTTGAATATTTTAGAAGAAATAAGATTATTCTTCTTACATTTAGAGAAATTGGTAAAAATCAATCAAGGGAATGTCTTAAAGGAATGAGAATATATTTTATATGGGTAAATGATGGGAATCGAGAATTTTATTATTGAGTAAGAATAAATATATCTGTGAAGTAACATGAATTACATCCAAATGTACAATTTATTGATCAATGTTTCATGTGTGGGGTATATGTGAATTATCTGAGATAATTACCTAATTAAAGGGTTAACTCCTAGACCAATGAAAGACCTATTAAGTGAGAGGATTGTGGTTTTTATGTATTAATATTCATTAACTATGTTCTTGGAGTATTATATTAATTATTTTATGGATATAAGGATCCTGAAATATGTAATGATTATTCCAATGTAGAATTTTAAGACATGAGTTTATTTTGTATAAAGATATGATTAACATTTGTATGGTAGTATTAGTGACAATAGAATAAAATATTTTATGAAAATTTTATTTAGGTCATCTTTGAAATTTTTTATAGCATTTTTTAATTTATGTAATATATTCAATAGTTTGTGAACTCATTTGGGGAATAATATTATTTATACATCCTTAAATCATGTATTTTTTCATGTGGGGATAAAGTAAAATTTATGGATACCATCATGGTTTTTTATGTTTATGTTTCATCATATTTTTAATGGAATCATCCCCCCTGATGATTTAAATGATAGTATTTTTATTGATTTGAAACTTTTACTTTTTTTTGGAAGTATAATCTATTGAGGAATAAATAACCCTTTAGGAATGTTCTATTATTTGATGATAATTTAATTGTGTTATTCTTCATAGTGGGATATTGAAAATATTTATGGATGAAACATGATTCATTAAAAATATGATATTTTCAGAGATATTTGTATTCTTGTAAATAATTACATTTCATATTTGTATATAAATTTCATTGATGAAATTTCAATGATGTTTACTATAATAAAATATAATGTTGTGATTTATCATGGTGGTTAATGATATTTGAGAAATGTTTTTGGGGTTTATATATATATATATCTAATTGATTTGATAGGAAATTTTACATGAAATATTTATTAGGAAGGATGCAATTAAATTTTTGAAGATATAATCTAAGAATTATGATATAGCCATTGAGATTAAATCATTTTTTAATATTGTGGTTATTGAGGTTATTATGGATTTGGAGATTAATGTTTTATTTCATAAAATTATGGTTCATTCATATTTATAATTATTTTTTATCTAATAATTTTTTTGGTAGTTTCTTAAATATATAAAGAATATAATGATATAATTTTTTAATCCATTAGAAGTAAATTTTAGGGATTCATGCATGAAAATTTCATCTTGAATACTCATTGTTTGGTGAAAAAAATTAAATTGTGGTTTATATTAAATAAATAAAGAATTTATATATTCCAATTAATTATTTCATCTTATATTATTAGTTTATATGATAATGTAATGCCTCAACTAAATGAAAATAATCAAAATATTAATATGTTGTCATGTCTAATGAATAGTTGGCCTTTTAACCCCTCATTGATTCATGGTTATGTGGTCTTTCACATTATTTTGACCATATTCTCAATCACTCTCTACTAGTCCTTAAGAATAAGTTTTCACCTCTATTTACATTTTTTCACTTGTCACTAATGTTCTCCTATTTGGGAAACTATTTATGTGTTATTCCAAACTACCTTCGTATTTCTCTTTCCCTTTTTTGGGAGGAAGTTATATTAACCCTTTTTATTTTGTAGGTTTTCAACAAATGAATACCTATATTTAAAATCCTTGATTTCGAAGAATAGTTTCAAATTATTACAATGTAATTTATTAAATGGGGGAGAATGTGACACCATAAGATTTTAAAAAGAAATATAGATTTGATAGAGTAAAAGATACACAACACCAAGCCTAAACATACCATGAAATTTATTGTATGACAGTTTATGTCTATCTGTTAAATTGGAAGATTTTCATAGGAGTTACTATTTCATGAAATATATATATAATGTTTCTACTCAATATAAATGTATTGATAAAATATTAGTAATTAATCACTACTTTTTTTAATGTAATTTTATTCCCTAAATATTTGTTTTCTTAGAAAATATCTTATATTGAAAAAATGTTATAATTATTTTCGAGGAATTTTACATATATTATTTTTGAAAAATTATAACCTTTTATATTTATCATATTAATTATATTACCTTTTATAAATTTTTTTGAAAAGTTTTATTTTTCACATAATATTGAAAAATTACAAATTTTTATTTAAAATTTATTTTAATTTTATAATATTTTAAAAATAAATATAGATTTAAAAAATAAGTTACTTTTTACTATACATAATCCAATTATAGTAATTTTAATTAAATTTATTCATGAGTTTGGTGTGAAAAAAATTTTATACTTAAAAATGAATTTTTTAAAACTATTTTTATATCGGTGATTAGGATTTTCTTAATAAATTAATTAAATAACAATTAATTTTAATGAAATTTATACATTATATATTCTAAAAAATAAACAATTATTTAATATATTTTTTAATCTTGGGATTAAAATAAACCATGTTTTATGATTAAAATGTATTTTTATGAAAAACAATTATCATATTTTCCACACTTATTTTTAAATTAATTTCTGAAAAAAATAGAAATTTAATCTTTACAAATTGATTCAATATTTAGAATCAAGAGGTTAAAATTAGTAAAATAATACGATTTTATTTTTTATCAATATGAACAATAATTGTGGTAATATTTATCACTTCAATAATGGACAAATATAGTTAATATAGTTCAAAAATAAGTGATAACGTCACAAACCAACCTGTGTCAACAATTATCTGGTCAAAAGAGCCTACCCGGAACAAAGCCTGGAGGGCGTTCCTAATCC
This sequence comes from Viscum album, assembly GCA_963277665.1. Lineage (NCBI taxonomy): Eukaryota > Viridiplantae > Streptophyta > Magnoliopsida > Santalales > Viscaceae > Viscum > Viscum album. The sequence continues at coordinate 422,794,256 of OY728148.1, forward strand.
CCATGGGCTGGAAACTAGTGTTAGGAATCAAAATAAAGCACATGGGAATGATTTTTCCCATAAACATAAGACAAAAAAAAGATATAAATTAAACAAAAAAATAAAAACGAGTGACAATAAAAAGCATAATGTTCCACAACATAAAATACCTCCAATGGAACTCATGGGTCACACCAAACCAAAAAACATGCTCACTACAAGAGCAATCAAAAACTAAAAAGATAAAGTATGTGTGAGCACCAAGATGCTTAGTATGAATTCCAAATAAATATGACTCCCTATAAAATTACCTTTAAAAATAAACCCAATCATGATAGTTTTAAAATAATACATAATAAAATATTGTTTTTCATTATTTCCACTTTCAAGTTACAAGTTTACATTCTTATAATAACCTTTATATTCTAGTACATTTTCAAAAATTATTCTAAGAATGCATTAAGTTTTTAAAATGAATGGAAATCAATTTAAATTAAAATAGTGATTTCCAAAAAGAGAGGGAGAAATCTTGAAACAACATAATTAAAAATCACATGACAAGTATAATGGTATTTTCCAATGTTTTTAGTGATATTTGGGGATGTTGGGTCCTTGTACCTCTGGAAAAAACGATATATAAACCACATCCATCAACATTCTCAAGCCTGACCTACTAGGTGGGGATACCCCAATAGCTTAGTGGTCTATAATAATCACAAATGGTTATTTAGTTTTGTAGAATCAATCCTATGAGACAAAATCGGGAGGAACAACTTCTGAATCATCTAGTGTACTAGTCCTAGTCTTCTTACCTAGGTACTCGTGGTTACCCATGTGCTCTATTTGAAATGGTGATGAGGTTTTATCTGGAAAACATAAATAATAATTACCCTTTTAGAATCCAAAAACCATTCAACCTCTCACCACCATTCCCCATCCATGAATAACATCCCCCCTCTTTCACGTCACACAATCCATAAGCCTCAACACTAGGCACATATCAAAAATCACATGTTATAACTTGCATCATATTTCACAAACTAGGGGGAATACCTCAAGAGGGGTTATCCAATTCTACAAACCATTATAAAAGAGCCAAACAATCCCCATTAATTTAAAAGAACTTTATCTGTTAGAAAACATTGTTTCTCAACATCATTGGGTTACAAAATCATCCTAAAATCCAATTGCACAACCATGTCACCAATCTTTTAAAAGAAACCTAAAAAAATGACTACAAAAATCAAACACTTTCATAAAGTTAAATTACCAAATAACCTCAAATTAATACCAAAACTGATGCATTTTTACAAAATAACCAAAGCATGAAATTTCCTCGTTTTAAAATCACGTACTAACTCATTTCTTTCAAGTTTAATTTTAAAATTTTTTACAAAATACTAAATACCTTCAAAAATTATTATCACACTCTCAAAACCATTTAGGATGCCCCTTTTTGATGAAATATAATTTATGTTCAATTGAGCACTGAAAATGTATTATATTTTTTGAACCATGGCTCGGAGCATATTTGAATAAGAAATAAAAATAATGGAATTTTTTACAAATTATGAGAAATAAATGCAGAACCATTTCTAAAAGGCATAACCAGATCACATGGATTTTATATATACAACATAAATATAATTCATATTTTTAGAACAACCATGAAATTATGTAATTGAATTTAAAGGGTTAGTCATAAGGGACCTACCTCCAGGTGGAAAAAAACAAAACATTCATCCCTTTATGATTTCTAACTAAAATTTGATGCCCCCCACTAAACATATGAATCTTCACAAACAAGTAAGGAAATATATCCCATATCCACACATCTACATGGCTATGAACATGGGAAATGGGGTCCTTATTTATATTCTTATATGCATATACTAGTCACCACTCACCAACATATGGATTTCTATATGTATACATGGGAACACCAAGCCCCATATATGTATATTCACTACTGTGTATGATTATACATGTAATGGAGGAACCCAAACTTATATATATATATATACTAAACTATGAACATTCAGGGGAGTCTCCTTTCACATAGAAACATGAAACTATAAATCATAGTTCAATGCACTACATGAAAAATACTACAAACATTAAAATAAATAAATACCCAAATTAAGATGTTGTGAAACAAAACAAAGGGCATACAATCCAAACCTCAGATGGTGGTGGTGAATTGAAACATTCCAAACTGCTTTTCCTTCAACAGTAGTTGAAGGAATCCATAATAATAGGTCTTAGGGAACCATTTATACAACCCTAAACCACATGAAACTAAAAAATCAAAGTAAAATGATAACCAAGAGTTTCAATTGAATAATTATTAAATCATTCTATCATCTAAAAAATTAAAGGAACCCAAAATCACAATAAGAAGAGACCAATAATAGAATCATCAATCACATGAACAACATAAACCTTATATAAAAAATGGTTCAACATGGTAAAATCAATATCACATTAAAAGTACCAACTGAGCCTTCACGCATATCAAGTAAATTTGGAAATTACTTTTCAAATAAAATTTAACATTAGATGCAAGGTAAAGTATAAAAACAATCAAACATAACCGAATAAGTCAAGGAAAATCCATTTTCCCCTTACAAAACCAAAACACCTCTTTTAAACACAATATAAACCCACTCTAAAACCCATTTGGCCTCAAGACCAATTATCTTGTGAATTTCACAATGAAAACATTCATTGGTATATTTATCAAACCAAAATAATTGGGAAAACCATATTTCAAAATCATGTTCCATTGCGCAAAGAAGTGCATCATTCCATATAAGGGAAACCCGACCCATTTTTATCAAACCACATTTAAAGAGGCCAACTGAGAATTTCTACAAAAGTGTAAACCATGTAAACATTTAAAACCACCATATAAAATAAAATGGAAAATCACTTTTTAAGTCATTTGAGGCTAACGCCTAAATTAATACCAAATTCCCTTTTTGAAATAAAATTTTCACTAAATTAATACCAACCAGTTCAAAACCCCTCACCAAACCATAAAACCATTAAAAAGGCCAAAACAAATTTCATGAAAATATTTCAATATAAATGTTTTCCAATTTAAATTATAAAAATCGAATCACATGAAACAAACTATCCATAAGTATTCAAGTAATAATAAAATAGGTTCAAATCATCACAACGTTATCACATATATTTATACTTGTATAAAAAGAGAATTAAATAAATTATAACTATAAAGGAAACAAATTTCTTTATGACACCTATCTCAAGAGAATAGGATCATGCAGAAACACATCAGAACTTGAGGATCTTGATGAATACCACCCACATGTGAAAAAACATACATTCCTATAAATATATATTTACCCTTAATCCAATGTTCATTTTCCCCGCACCGTGAAAGAAAAATGTGCAAGGAATATATATATATATATATATATATATGTTTATATATATATATATGTATATATATACCCATATACCTATGAATGTGGGTGCGATCATACAAGGATCCACCAATTCTCTAATTAATTAAGCAAGAGGGATAAATAATCACTAAAGAAACCAAAATAAATTTGTGAAACAAAGAAGTGAAATAAAATCCTTACCCGGGTCATCATTGATGACCCGAGACAAGTTAATCTACCTTGTCTCCAGTAGTGGATGTTAGAATGTAAACGAGGTCGACCTGAAAGACCTTCTACATACCCTATCGTTGAAAAAATCAGACAAAAATCCATTAACCGAAAACTTATGGTTTGGCCAACAAAAATAGGTTGGTGAGTAGAGAGGGAATCGTCCAAATAAAACGGCAGGAGTAGAGAGAAAGACATACCTTGACGGTTTGACCACAAATCTGGAATGAATATGGTGTAAATCTTCAAAGGAGGGTCGAGAGGGAGGGCTGGCATGTAGCCATGGGATAGGGGAGGCACCCCTCTCATGTTACACATACGGGGAAGGAATCATGAGGGATAATAAATAAATAAAGAAGTAAAAAATTAAAACAATATATAAAAAATATAACTTTAAAAAAATTATAGACATGCTCACGGGAATCACATGATTACTACAAACCATACAGGCTAACCATGAAACAACTAAAAGGCCTCCAAAACATAAATTTTTAGTCTACTAACTACTAGATCTGTATCATGATCTATAAAAAAAATAAAATAAAAAACATCATGATATATGGGGTATTGAAATCTCCCCACCATGCCACTTTCTCTCCCCAAAAAATCCTGTTTGAAGGAATGGGAAAGTAAAACAAAGAGTCCAAGAGAAACTGAACAAAATAAACACTCGTCATAGCATAACCTCAACGGAAATAAGTGAAAATTTCAAAATGGTACCCCCAATTGACCATAAATCATCCACATTTCTATGTGCTATTAGAACAAGAACCTCAAAACATGGAAAAAATTCATCATACGAAGTCCGAAATTGTCTCCCCACCATTTAGAGTTCATATAAAGAGGTGGGACTAAGAAGAAAAACTAGAAAAAAAATCCACAAACATCTAAATATCCACGAAAAACACACTTTCATACAAAACCACTCCCACAACATAGGAGAGAAGAACCGCCCCATGAACCCTAAAAATATAACCAGAGATCTCACCTTGAATCAAAACCACACAGTTAACCTAGGGTTCACTATGTGGATCACCCCCATATAGTGCATACAAAATAGCCATAGTCAAACACCAGATAGTATACCAAACATAGTTGGTAGATCAAACACCCTAGTTACCCGGTTCTACACCCCAGCCTCTCTTGTCCAATGTAATGAGAACTTAAACGACTCAATGATAAAATAGTGTATCATCCAAAATATCTAGAAAATAAAAACTCAAGTTACATAAATGGGGTTACATCCATGAGGAGAAAGGAATCCCAAAGCTACTCACCTCTTCAAACTCTACTATACCTGAAAATCCATAACTCACCCTCTCTCACAAATACAATTCTGTGTCCAGTACTCCACTCAAAATGAAGATAAGATTTATATATGAAGAAACTATTTTGAACATACATGTGGATATAACATTGGAACTGGACATAGACCCCATAAACCAATACTTCATAGAACTATATAAATGATTCATTTTAACCAAATAATGAAAACAAATCTTCAACCCATAAAAAGGAACACAACCACCCACAGAAGTGGCATAAAAAATCATTACCAAAAGAACATTTCCCATGAAAAATCACTTTCACCAATGAATTTTGTTAAAATATCACTCTCCTACAACGTATTTTTCAAAAACAAAACATTACACTTTGACACCAAACAACCTTTGTAGAACACACATATTTCTCAAAAAATTACCACATGAAATCTTTTCCAATTTTTCATTTCATTTTGAAAACCCAGAACCCAAGGAATCCCCTTTAAGACTCGCTTTATTTTCATAAAGACAATTTCACAATATGGAAACCATTTTCAAATATTATTTCATAAAACCAAGTAAATTCACCCTTCCCCATTTTCCAAAAAACCAAATTTGAAAATAAATGTTTCCATTAAAATAAATTTTTATTTCTTGATAGAATATTTCAAAACCATGCACGGACAAGCACTACAAAATAACCCACATAAGAATTATGAAAACCACATCACAAAACAATTATCAATCCATCTCCAATGTGCTGAAATCACCTTTGGAGAAATTTAGAATCATGAGGAGTCCAAAATGAACTTACTGAAAAGGTAATAGTGTTATGTATGAATTGGACCAATAGTTGGGGGACCGTAAGCCAACCGTGAAACACAATACATATAAGTGGCAGACATGACAGTACGGTCATCGCATGGTTTCCCGGGACATGTACGTAAACACATAGTTCATGTTCTAAATAACAACTTGATACAAATAGTGATCCCCAATATTATTTATATGATCAAAGGGTATCATAAAATCAAATATATAAAAATAGTCAAAACATCCCTGGACAACTCAATTACATGATTCAAAACCCATCTTTCCTCGACAGCTTGATACTTAGGACAAGCAATATCTAGCTAGACATTCCCTTCCCTTACTTATTAATCTTCACTAAAATTTTCTTCTCTTATAACCAAAAATATCTAAATAACATGGGTTATACAAAACCCTGGTCCCATTAGAAACATGTCTCTAAAAAAATTCACAAACCATCCTGGGTCAACCACGATCTGGTCGACCGATCTGGCATGTGCCAAGGCCTGAAGAGTGTTCCTAATCCCCACGGGCTGACATCTAGTTTCAGGCATCAAAATAAAGAAGATAGAACAATTTTTTCCATAAATAATAGACACAAAAAATATAAACTAAAAAAACAAATAAACACTAGTAGTGTGAAAATAGTAAAGATCTACAACTGAACATACCTCCAAGGGACCTCATGGGTCACCACCAAACAATGAAACATGCTCACTGCATGTGGGATCAAAAAAATATAACCTAAAACAAAAATTATAAAGTATGTGTGAGCACCGATACTCTCATTAATATTTCCAAATAAAAAAATCCCCATGAACTATCCTTTAAAAACCCCAATCATGCTAGTTTAAAAATAAGATATAATAAAATAATGTTTTCCCTTCCTTTTAAATTCAAGTCACATGTTTACATTTTTAGAAGAACATTTCTAATCCACTAAATTTTTAAAATATATTCCAAGCACACATTCAGTATTCTATATGAATAGAAATAAATTAAAATTAAAATATAGTTTTCCAAAAATATATAGAGAAGGCTTCAAACACCTGAAATGAAAATCACATAACAATCAGCATGAGAAATTCCTAGTTATCTAATGTTATTCAGGGACCTAGGATCCTTGTACCTTAGTAAAAAGTGGTATATTAACCACAAATATAAGAATAATTGTTCATGAGACACTATGAGGGGACACTCAATGCCATAGTAGTTTCCAATCATCACAAATTTTTAGTTAGTGTTGTAGTGTCAATCCTAGTAGAAGAAACTGGGATGTACCACTTCCAAATCATATGAACTACTAGTCTTAGACTTCCCACCTAGGTACCTCAGGATACCCATGTGATTTATTTCAAATGGAGATGAGGTTTTATCAACAAAACATAAATGAACATAACACATTATTTATCCAATACACATTAAAGCAATCGCTATAGTTCTCCCTCCTAAAGCACATTCCCCCTCTTTCACAGCACACAATGTATACGCCTCAAAACTAGGAACATATAACAAATCACATGTTAGCACTTACATAACATTTCTCAAATGAGGGGTAATTCTTAAAGAGGGGTTTTACAGTTTTTCAAACCATTCTCGATGTTCCAAATAAGACAAATTTATTTACAAAGAACATTATCAATTATAAAACACTATTTATCAACATATTTATGTTCCAAAATATTCTTAAATCCAATCACACAACCAAGGCACCAAACTTTTAAAAGAAATCTAGAAAACATTATTAAAACAAATCAAACCCTTTAAGAAAAGAAAACATCAAATTAACATAAAATTCATACCAAAACTCATGCATTTTTTCAAACTAACCAAAACATGATATTTCTCCTTTTTAAAATCACACACTAACCCATCGTCATTCAAGTCCACATGGAAAACTATTTTACACACAATAAATATGTTTTTAATTATTATCACACTATCAAAACAATTTTGGAAGCCCCATTTCAAGAAATATAATTTACAACTAATTGAGCCCTGAAAATGCATTATGTTTTCCAAAACAAGATCACGAGCAGATATCAATAAAAAAAATCACACCTTGGAAATTTACATAAATAAAGTCAAATCAATGCAGAACAATTTCTAAAAAAATCAAAACCATATCGCTTGTCTTTTACATATAATACATAAATATATATAATATTTTAAAAAACCATGTAATTATGGAATTCAAATTAAAGAGTTAGGCATAGGGAACCTACCTTAGGGTGGAACCACACCAGACAGTCATCCCATGACACTTTTTAACTAATATTTGTTGCTCCCCCACTAATCATATATACCATCACATACAAGTAAGGACACTTATAAATTTTTCACACATCCTCATTGAAATTAACATGTTAAAAGAAATATGTACATATATGCTTATATTCAAATACTAGTCCACCATTAATAACATATGCATTTTCATATATACACATGGGCACAACGAGCCTCATACATGTATATTAACTACCATTGATGAATATACACACAACGTGGAGAAACCACACACTTAAATATACTTACCTATGCATATAAAGGTGAGTCTCCATAGACCTGGTGACTCAAAACCAAACTTTAGAGTTTGACGCACTACACCATAAACACTGAAACCTAGAAAAAAATAAAGACCCAAATTAAGATGGTGCAAAACCAAAAAAATAAAATAAAATCCATACCTCAGGTGGGATTAGTGAATATAATCGTCCGGAACCACCTCACCCTCATATGTGGTTGATAGAAACATCAATAATTGGTCTCGGGGAACCATTTACACAACCCTAAATGACAAAAATACAGAAAACCCATATCAACCCATAACCTATGGATACAATTAATTAATTAATTAATTATTATATCTTTTAATAAATTAAAGGCACATAAAAGAACAATAAGAAAAGACTAATAATATAGGAATTAATCACATGAACAAAATAAAACACATATACAAAAAGATGGTTTAATAGGGTAAAATCAATATCACATCACAACTGCCAACCGGGGAATTACTCATATCAAGTAAATTTGGAAATTCCTTTCTAAAAAATTTGACATTAAAATACAAGGGAAAGAATACACACACTTGAACATAACCAAATAATTCATGGAGATTCTATTTTCTTCTTAAAAAACCAGAAAAACCCTTTAAAACAAGAAATAATCTCAATCTAAAACCCACATGTCCTAAATCCAAATGCTCAGGTTCATTTCACAATGAACACATTCATTTGAATCATTACCAAACAAAAAGAATTCATAAAACTCTTTTTCAAAACCAAGTTCCAGTTTTAAAATCATTCCAGCATTACATATAAGGAAAAACCCATCCATTATCATTAATCCTATTTTAAAGAGACCAACCATGCATTTCTAAATAATGATATGCCACCAACACATTTCAAAACACTATCTGAAATATAATAGAAAACCCATTTTTATATCACTTGAGTCCAAAACCCAAATTAATACCAAATTCCCTTTAGGAAATAACTTTTTAACTTAGTGAAGACCAGCCAGGAAAAACACCACACCTAACCATGAAACCATTAAAAAGTCTTAAATGCATTTCACAATAAGCTTTTCACAACTAAATATTCCAATTTAAATTATACAAAGAGAATCACCAAAAACCAAAAATCCATACCAAATCCACGGAATAATAAAATAGGTTCAAATTATCACACTGATATCATATATATTTATACTTGTATAAAAATAAAATTAAAATGGAATTAGAGTATTAGAAATATAATGAAAGAAAATTCCATAGTGACACCTACCTCAAAAGAAGAGGATCATCTCAGAACACTTTGTCATGTGAAGATCAAGATGAAGTCCTCCCACATGTGCACACACATAAATTCTTATACGTATATATATATCCTTAATTCAATGAACATTTTCACTATGCCTTGAGGGAAAATTTTCAAGGAATATATATCTATACACACACACAGACACATTCCTACGTATGTGAGTGAAATCCTACAGGGTGAAACCAATTCTCTGATTAATTAACCTAGAGGGACCAATAATCACTAAAAACCCCCAAAGAAATGTGTGAAAAAAATAGTGGAATAAAATCTTTACCTCGAGCGGTGTTAGTGAGATGAGACAACCTAATCTTCTTTTCCTTCGGTGGAGAATTCATAATATGAATGGGGTTGAACCGTGAGACCTTCTGCATACCCTATCAATGAAAAAAACCAAAAAAATAAGTTATCACTAACCCTTGGGTTCGGCTGAAACAAATAGGGTGATGAGGAGAGAGCGAATCGGCCAAAGCAAATGAGAGGAGGGGATATAAAGGCTTACCTAGAAGGTTTGACTGAAAATCTAGAACAAAACCGTTGGAAATCATTGAAGGATGGCTGAGGGGGAGGGGAGGTGTGTGGCCATTGGAGAGGGTGGAATACCTATCACGTGACGCAGATAGGGAAAGAAAAAAGTGTGATAATAAATAGATAATGGAGGAAAAAATAAAAAAATAAACATTATTTTATAAAAAATTGTAGAAATGTGTATGGGTATCTCACGGTTACTACTAACATGGTGGTCTAACCGTGAAACTGCTAAAAAGCCTCCAAAACAAAATTTCTTTGGTCCACTAACAAACATATCTCAATCCCACTAAAAAATAAATTAATATAAAAACATCGTGACACATAGGGTATTGTAGATAAGGCTATAATTTTATATCTTAACTCTTACTTAATGAATTTAATTCTACCCTTAACACATTATTCTTAAAAACCAATTCAATGGACACTTTTACCTTAAAATAACCTATATATTATTTAAATAAAATAATGATGAAAATTTTAACCCTCTTAGTTTTAAACATTCTTATGCATCCACATTTGAAAGAAATCAGGATATAGATGAATATAAAGTTCTATTTTGAGACCATTTAAATAATTTAATGGATGAAAATTTATTTATAAATTTTTATAAATTAAATAATTACCTTACATTATTTTTAAATGTAGATATAGTATTTAGTCAACTATTTAATGTGTAAAATAAATGATTTTATAAATGTTGAAAGTCATATAATTTGAGTTATTTATAGTTTTACATGAATTTTACATATTATCATGAAATTTTTCATTTCAGAGTATTTTATTTTAAATCCAAGTTTTTATTTATGTCTTTAATGTTAAATTAAATGAATACTATTAACATTGACATTAAAAATATTTTAAAAATAAAATATTTTATTAAATTAATTTAAAAACATAAAAACCCAGGAATAAGAAAAGAAGGATTATATATGATCCAAAATGAAATATCTTGGACATATATGATCCAATTTTTACCTTATATATAAAATTATAACACATTAATATATTAAAATATATTATCGTGGTTAAAGAAAAATATGTTAACTAAGGGGTTAACCCAAAAGACGTGGTTTCAAACACCACTTAAACTTATCCAAATTTTATTATTTGATTGTATAAAACCATTTAATATCTGTATCTTCGATTCTTTGTCCACTTGTAATCATTCATCTAAATAGTGACATTATTATAATTTAATCTTATAAAAAATTTTAAATTTTCCCGTCACCTCAATTATAAAAGGTCATCCTTAATTTCTCTTATTAACACCACTTTGGGCCTTCTATATTGACAGTTACCGGCAAAAAATACATTCTCAGCTTCCTTGTCCATATTCTATAGGTTTTATTCTTCCTAAAATACTAAACTTATGATCCTTAACTGGATATCTAATGGAGTTATTTTAATGAATAGGTACTCACCATAAACAATAACTTTTTTTTACTTATCCATTAACCCATATAAATCTGGGATATTTATAATAAAATGATAAATTTTTTATTATAAATATAATTAATTGTTATTTTTATTATTAATTCAAAATTATATAATATATTTTCTAATAAATTCAATGTTTAAATATTGCTTTTGCATATTTACAACTTACTATCTCCATGCCGCGATACAAATTAATTCTCCATTTCCATATTTCATGGGTTGTTATTGTGATTAATTTAATTTTTATATAATATAATTATTAAATATTTATACTTTTTGAATCCTAATATCACATCTAACTTATTAAATTCCAATTCAATGGAAAATAAAAACATTACCAGTGCATACGTGTGGACTACCACGTCCACGAAGTGATATGATTATTTTTTCACTTCCATATTAATTGGATAATAGTAATGATATATTTAATGAATATAAATATTATATATAATATAATAATTATTTTTAAAGGATATTTATTATTTAATATTCATTTTATCCATCCTTAAAAAAGTGAAGATTGTGTTCCTACGTACGCACAGCCTACCGTCTCCTATAACGGTGTAATTCAATTTTCTATATATGCCTTTATGGATGCCTATATATATAATATATACAATATCAATATAATGATAAAAAATACATATGATGGAACCATGTCCATATTACATGGACCAAGACTACCGAACCAAAACATACATGAAAAATGTAGTACATATCACCTAGAATAGTGATTTTAATAAAGAATAATTAATGAAAGGGGATAAAAATATATAAGTAAATAATATATCCTATGAATTGTATTATTTTTTTAATATATTTATAATAGACCTATATTAATTAAAATGGAGGTTCCAACATGTACGAAGGAAGTTGGACCTGAGTAAAGGTATTTTCATCTCACTTTTCTCCCTGAGACGCAAACCATATTCAGTATTTGTTTATTTTATGTGGTGTATATACAGCACATAAAAGTATTTCATAAATATTATTTTGAAATTTATGATTAATTAAATATAAATTAATGTTTTTTATTTAATGGGTCCTATGATTCAAATATATCCTGAGTGTTAAGTGTTTTACATCATAATCATATTTTTTATCAAGATTGTTTATGATTATGTTCTTAATTATGATATATTATTCTCTAACTCCCAATATACCAAGGAATATTCTTATACTATGGTTATTTCATAAAAATACAATTTCTCCATACATTTTACTCACCTCAAGTACTAAAGATACTGAAAATATGTTTCTATGGAAAATCAACTTTATTTCATTATTCGGTCTAAAAAATTTTTTGTATCCATGTTTTTTAATAATATTTTGAAATTATTTTTTAATATTATTTTATTAGTTTTTAAATTAATTTTTACCCATTTTTAATTTTTTAAAAATGAATTAAATGGAATAATATTTTTATTATCCAAATAAGGATCTTTTTTGGCTTTTTCTAAAAAAATTATAATGCCATGTTTTCTTTTAAATTATATGGAATGAATGGTATTTCCCACAACCATGAACACTCATGGTTTTGAAGAATCATTTACAATTTACATGGATATTTTCAAAGAAAAATTTTAACTTAATAATTAGTAAATAATTATATTTTATATAATTGATTTCAAATATAAAATGACAGCTTCATCAGGAAATTCCCTAGTTAATATTTTGAACACATTTTTCATCTAAGATGGCATTATTTGATGTTAATTATGTTTTAATGATGATATGATATAATTATACAAACCGTATTATTTCCCTAGATGTTTTCTTATTATAAAAATAAAAATTTGGTAAAACTGTTCATTTTATATTGGTTATGTTGAGATAAAGTGATGAAATTTTTATGAAATAAATTTCTATTTCATGGGTTATACAATGGGGAAATGTTTTTGATACCCACTTATTTTCATGGGATAATATAGGATGAATGTTTTATGATATTTTACTACAAATATATTTCATTTTCATTATATGATAGGTGGGATGTGAATTATATATCCCTCAAATTCATTGGGTGAATATTTATATCACATGAGATAAATTCTACTAAAATGGGGAGTGGTTCATGTTCTGTAATAGACTCTTTCCACTATGAAAATATTGTGAGTGAACCTCGAATACTAATATGGTTTTATAAGTTATCTACAACCACTATTACAAACATGGGAGTGACCCTTTCCTATAGTGATAGTTTGGGGAGTGAAACCAATCCACTATGATATTCATGGTAGTGAGTCATAACTACTGATGAAATGATTTTCTAGGCTTATGTGTATGCCATAAACTCAAATATTATGTCAATTTTATGGTCTCATGGCTCATGTTATTTTATTAAATTTTGATTCATGTTTTAAGAACATAAAATATTTATTTCGTGGCTCAAAAATTTTATCTATGAAATGAATGTTATGGTTTTACAAATGTTATGGTCATATTCTCATACCATTATCCCATGCTATACTGATTTATCATTTCATTAGCCTTTCCGAAAATCTTATATCACCCTTTCTTATATTTCCATTACCCAATTTATGATGAAATCTATTGATTATGATATGTCTAAGAGGTTTCCATGTTATGAATAACTATGTTGGAGATATATAAATATTTTATGAACCAGTTTTTTAGGGGATTAATATTCCAAAGATAAAAGACCTATATGATTTTTTCCTATATTATTATAATATTTAATGAATATTCATCTAAAAATATGTAATATCATGGTATGAAAATTATGGTTCACTATATAGTGTGTCCTCATTGGTAGAGGGTTGTCTATTATGCTGCCTCTAGCATGGTGTATCCCTCTATGGGTTACGATTGTGAATTCCAATGAAGCAGGGTCATCCCCCACCCACCTACCATAATTATGTCATGGTCCATAATTTCATGGTTCGATTCCACCCTCTAGGGAAATAAATAATTCATCCTCCCCCTTTATGGTGTGACACCCTCATGTATCATATATGATACACCCTCTATAGTAATCCATCAATGAATAATTGAAGGGTTGAAACACAACATTTTTATATGTATAAAATGATAGTTATATGGATGTAATTCCACCGAGATGTGGAAATAATTTTTGGGACTCAATCCAAATTATAAAAAATATCTCATAATGATGTTACAACCCTTAGATAATCGATCTGATACATAATTCACAAAACATACAATTCTCTAGACCTAAAAATCAAATTTTATATAAATTTCTCAACCCCTAATGATGTGGGTAATTACAATTGGAAAATCATCCCATGTCCAATTCATAAATGTTAAGAGACAGAAAAATATTTCAACCAGTTTCCCAATAATAAAGGGAATCTACCACAAAATATTGAAAGGGATAAAAAGAAATCTTATGGAATTACTAAAACATAATTTTATGTCTTAAATGATATGATAGTTGGAAATTTTATCATCAAATCATTGTTAGATAATAAAATATTTTATTATAGATAAATATCTCATTTTTTATCATTCATGTTTTTAAGAACATAAAAGAAATCCATGATATATTAAATAATTATATTCAGTCAAAGACCTAGTGGAAAACAAATTATAACAAGGATAAATTGGATAGTTTCTATAATGATCTATAGATATTTTTTAGTTGAAAACGTTATTGAAATATCTATTATTGACTATGAAATAAACAACAAGATTTATTAGGTCTAAAATTATAATTATAGAATTTATGACTTGGATAAGAATATTAAAATTTCTGAGGAAGGAAAATAATCACTTGTTTTAGAGGAGATTAATAATTTTTGTAGAATTGTTTTGGAATTCCTCCTATAACTCATCATAATAAAATCTAGGGGATAAAATAGAGAAAACATAGTATGTGAATGGTAAGGATATATTTTTAGTAGAGGGTGTACCTATTCTGTAATAATACATTGATGTATTTCTAAATGAGTTTCCTAGAAATCCACCAAAAAATTAAATTATGTTTTCTAATTAAATCATCTCCGATTCAATACTCATATCTAATGCTCTCCATATAATATCCCTAAAAGAATTTTTATAGTTAAAGAAATAACTACAAGAGTTGTGCGGAAATATATTCATATCCTACAATGTTTTACCTCAGTGGGCCCATGCCTTATTTGTAAAAAATAAGGTTGTATTTTGAGGATTTTAATTGATTATAGAGAAATATATTCCATTTTTATAAATAAACACTATCTTTTGCTATGTGACAATGACTGGTAAAATAAATTTTATGGTGACCAATACATTATAAATATATATATTTATTCTAGTTATCATAAATTAAGAATGAAAAATACGATATAAAAAATACTACATTTCATATATATTATATACATAATGTGTTCATAATAATTCACTTTGTATTAACAAGTGCACCCTCTATGTTAATGAATTTTATAAATAGATTTATAATTAATTGTATTGATAATGTTTTGTTCCATTTATGTGTGATATCTTGGTATTCTCTAAAATCTATGAATATCATGAGTATAATATGATATTTTTTCATGATACTCTTAGAAAAAATATGTTATATGATAAATTTAGTAATTATGATTTTTTTCATGGGAAAATTTATCTTCATGGACATATTAATGCTAAAAATGGGTTATATGTTGACCCCTAAAATACAAATTCAATTAAATTATAGCACATACCAATGAATATAGGTATGTGACATGTGTGTGTTGGAGGATTTGGAAAAATTATTATTTAAAAAGTTAAAATATTGTAAATTGGTTTAACTTGGTTGTCTAGATATGAGATCGCAAAAAAATCATGTAGTCACCTTGAATTAGAAGGAAAATGGGTTTTTTGAAATTTAAAGATTTTTAAGTAAAATAAATAAATTTAATAAGAAAAATAAATTAAGAAAGATATTGAAAACTAGGGTATTATATGGGTAATCCGGTCATGGTCAGTTTTCCAATTTCAATGTTATTATAGTTCCATGTAATAATATTATACTCTACTTAGAGAATTAATGTGAGATTCTAAAATTTCTTTATCACACTCCCATGGAGAAATTTGGATAGTTATTATAAACCAACCCAAAATATTATATTGGTCTACCATCTATCCTATGTTTAAGAAAGTTATATAAAAGTCCCTCAATTAACCTAGAAAATACTCGATCAGTTCTTGTTTATCCAGAACAATCAATAATATCGACTACCCCTCACAAATGTACAAGAGATCACACATTACTTTATCAGAATGAATGGGTATTTTAAGTCATATATAAACAATAACATAGTGGTGTTAGAAAATGATAATCGGCCTAGTCAACAACAACAAATAAATCAAAAACATTTATCATACTTGTAAATAAAAACAAATATTAGAATATTGAAACCAACTTCATATAAGAGAGGAAATATTTTATTCAATTAAGTTATGTAAATCAATAATTAAAAAATGTAAAACCTCCCCTTCTATAACAAATCGTAATTTTACACCTCTATGTAAAGGGTATCCCAGAAAAGGGGGAAGAAAAATGAATTAGAACACTGAGAAAAGATATAATGATGAGTGTAATATTTATTATCCATAATTTTTATGTTAGATGATAGCATTATTTTCTCCCACTAGAATTATAACACTCAACAAGGTTATATATCCAGTTTTTCTCATAATTGATTATGATATATCCCCTAAAAAATTCAAAGCCATTAGAAATCCATCCAAATATTTATACATAATTTAATGAAGATCTCTTTTTCTAGATAAAGAGATACTTAATATTTTTCATATTTGGCTCATGTAAAGGCTTAATTAATGATTTAATATATCCATGAAATTTAATTAAGAAGTGAAAATTTCTATGATATTTCTTCCAAATCTTGAATATCTTCTTTTGGATGTCTTTATTATATGATATTACTCGTTTAATGTAGAGTGGTACAGTTTGACAACTAAAAATATTTTTCTAATTGATTTATTTTTTTGGTTTTTTTGGAGTTCAAGTAAGATCTTTTTTATATTAAAGAAGTTTAATCCAAAAAAAGGAACCTTACATAAAGGTAAATATGCATTTTTTATTAATATTGGAAAAATTAAGCTCTAAATCTAATAATTTACATAAATCCAAAATTATGTAATTATGTAATTTTCAAATTTACTCACAAAGCATCCCTAAAATACTGGAAAGATGAAACTCAGATAAAATTGATAAACAGGTTGGGATTAAATCATTTAAGTATGTATTAAAATTAATGAAAATATTATCTCTCTTAATTCCCCCACACTTTGAAATTAGTCCCCCAGACAATTAGGCATCAAAATAAAATCAATGAAAATTTTAAATGAACAGTAATGATATCCACAACTTTAACACAAATAAACAAAAGATATCATGAATCCAAAAAATAATTATTTCATGTTCACCAATCATCTCATTGAATCCGTTTGAACTTAATTTCTCCTCCCATGAACACAAAACACCTGCCCCATATTAATTTTTTATCATCTCACAAATGTAAATTTTCAATGAGGATTTTATCATCAAAAGTCTTGAAAGAGCCACCATGGACATGATAAATTCATAAATATACACCATATTTGAGTCAATAAATTTTTTTTATCCTGATTAGTTTTGGTGTTTTTTAAGAGGTTCTCATTTATTAGGTTTTAGAAGTCAAAGATAATGAGTCAGAATAAGGAGGGTTTGGATCTTTTTTAATAAAAGTTGCGTGATTATAATTTTAATATAATTATGGTGTTCTACTAAATCCCCATAGTATAAAATAATCTATAATCATCATTATAACATTAATTAAAGTGTAAAACCTTCATCATATCCGTAGAGAAATGATATACCCTCATCTCCCTTCAACTGAATTGAATTTTTGAGGAATTTGCAACTTATACAAAGAATTTCCATTGAAGGAGGTGACATTGATTTTAATTTCAAGTAGTGGGTGTGACATCTCAACCCATATGTTGAATTAAATTTTAACTTTTTATCTTCACAAACATTATTTTTAATTTATTTCTCTTGCATATTTAACTCAGAAATCTTTTCTCAAAAGCATCAGAAAGTATTTTTTTCTAAAATTAACATTATTTATAGAACACACGTGTCTTCGACATTTTTTTCATGACTTGAACATAACCAGAGATCATGTCACGATTACCTCAATCCCACCCTCATAGTCTAGGGTATGAAGACAAGAATTGAATGTAATATATAACATGGTTTTTCCTTTACATAATGTAAATGTACACACACAACCAACCATATCAAAGATGAAGTGATGAGGAATACTAAGAAAAAGATATGAAATCTCTAGAATGTAATCCAAGAATGAAAAATATTAAGGGTGTATAAGATTATGACTCTATAAACTAATATGTAAATGGGAGAAAAGACAAAAAACCATAATGATATTTCGACATGAAAAAACTAAAACCTAAAAGTGTTGAGAGTGCTTAGCACCTAATATCCAATATCTGATCACCGCACATGATCATATGCACCAAGTATATCAAAGCTCTTTTATATTCATATAAGACATATCCTTTATCTATATAAGACTTGACATGTGCAGGGAAATCTCATATATGGGTGAGTATATTAATACTTAGTAGGATTCCCTGAAAGATGAAGGGGGAGTAGTTAGAGACATAACAAGAATAGATATATAGAATGAAAAAAACCCAACCAAAATAAAAAAAGTTACCAAACATAGATATATTTTTTATCAAAACAAACAAACTCTAATGAGAGGGAAGAAGATCTCCATCTCAAAGGATAGTCTAGGTAAATAGACACCATCAGTTCCAGATAACCATCAACGATGCCCAACATCTCACACATATTTCAAATAGAAAATATTCATGTTATGAATATTCTCTCCACTATGTCACGCAATTGAGGGGCCACAATCTCTAGGTAGAGAACCCATGCCTTGGTAAAATAGGAAGGTTCCACTCTGGTGGTTCATGAACCATGCCCTACCCATCTGGAGGGTGCCACTCTTTGTCATCGCGGACCCATCACAACTCAGATGGAGGGTGTAACTTAAAAGGTCTAAGACCAATTAATTGTCTCTATAAAAGTTTTCTACTTTAGGCCATCAAGGAACCATTCCCAACCTGACTAGAGGGTTCTAGTTCAAAGATCGACGACCCAATCCAAGATTTTACAGGAGGTTGACCCTATAGGTCATCAAGGTCTCATGCACATCTCAACGAGAGGGTGACAATCAAAAGGTTGGGTACTCATTCCCTATCTATATAATTGTGTATCACTTTATGCCATCAAGGATCCACACCCCGCCCGACTAGAGGATTCCCCTTACATGGAATCCTTAGGTGATCATGCCAAATCACTAACATTTTTTTAGTATTTCCTTAATAAATGTCATGATAATAATATCATACATCATACCTCTAAATGAAAAACTGAGTTTTCATCATAATTTTATGCTAAAAAAAACTAAATATAGGCTACTCACGGGCCAATACCTATGTTCAAATGATGGAGATAAGATATTTTTAGGTTTCCTAAAAAAGAACCAATAGTTACATGGTGTGAATGGGGACCCACATGATGTCTCATCCCACTCCATCTCCTATACATGTCCATAAGGGTACATATATTGCTTCCCATTTGATCCATATATAGTGTTTAAAGGATCTACACTATGTTTTCCAGCTAATTTGAGTTCTACACATCCTCTATAGTCATTTTTGTGTAATAAAGTTATGTTTGTGTACTTTTTTATAGGGCATTCCCCTTCACATGAGGTTCCACCTATGCCATTATCCATGACTGAATATTTGGAACATGGCATGCACCAGGACATTCCTATGAACATGTACATTCATAGTACACACCAGGCCTCCAAAGAAAGGTCACATGGTGTGTGGGACACGCACATGGTGTATGATACTTATAAATTGGTGAAAACCAGGCCTCCATTTCATAGAAACAACACACCATGTGTTCATAGAACGACTCATCAAGTAGTCTACTTTTTCGTAGAATCTCATATTTTCATCTGTGTGTCTAGATCGTCATTTTCCCATTTTAATACGGTCTATACATCATTACAAATATGTGGATCTAGTCCCAATTGATTTCTTCCATGCATATGGTGTATGTAAATCATTTTTTCAACCCTTGGTAATTCAACTCACATATCTTGCACCCCTTTTCCCACCCTCTATCTCTAATCTAGTTTTGGATTTAATGAATCTATCACCCACATCCCACATGTCCTTTGTTTCCATCCTTAATTTGTTTTTTTGATCATATCATTAGAAAATGTCCATAATCTGGGGGTCTGATCGTATCATCCCTCTCTACAATGTCAAATCATAACCCCATGGTCTAATGATGACAAATGTCAATCACTTATGGGGGAAAGGAAAAAAAGGTTTAATTGATCATTTCTAATTTTTTTTCCATTTATCAATTATGTGGATAACTAGGTATAGTGGGAAATACATTAAATAATTTTATTGAAATATATGAACACACAAAGGTCATTTAATTGGCACAAATGATAAAAATAACGAATATAATCAATCAATTAAATTGAAAAGTGAGTAATCCACAATTTCATGAGTCCTACCAAAATATTATAAAGTTTTTCCACAAAGAACGAACTCACTAATAAATAAAATATTTAATTTCATTTTTTTTCCTAATCTACTCTGATATAGAGTTTCATCAATATTGGATTTGATTTTCCAATGGTAGGAGGAAAATACTTTGGAATCCTCCCAGGGTATATGTGACTAACCCTTGGAAAATTTCCTAAGAAATGATTTTATTGTTGTAATCTATTGTTTTTATTTGATGAATTAATAAAATTAATAATTCAATTAATCCACTGAATATACTTCCAATGGACATTTTTTCTAAACACCCTATGATAACCTATTTTATATCATTCCATGTTTAAAGATTTCTTTCTAGTCTCAGATGTTGTCTCATATTTTTTATTTGATCATCCATTTAAGAGGTATACCATTTTATTTTAGAATATGTGTGTGATCAATGTAAAATATATTTAATATTTTAATAAAATTAATTCTGGGAATACATATCCTCAAAATCACATGCAGTATTAGCACCTGGCTCTAAAAATATGTGTAAAATTTTTTCAATGTTGTACCAGGGGAAAAAACTAGGAATCTATATCATTACCTCCTTCAATGTTTTTCCCGAAAAAGAAAATCTAAACAAAATATCTCAGGATACTAATCCTTCATATATCTCTCCCACTCTTGGGAACTCTATTCCATGTTTTTTTACAACCACAACACGTGAACCAAGGGGATGGTTCATCCATATAGGGCCCTCTCATTTTAATATGCAATCGCCACTGAGTTCTCTGCAAAAGTGGATTCATCATTTATGTACATCACTCTTCATTCAATGATGTATGTAGGTTCATTCATGTATCTCCTCATATTCATCACGTGGAAGATTTCATGCATCCACTCAAACTCTAGGGATATGAAGAGGTGGTATGAAACCTCACCAAACCTCTGTCAGATCATGAATATCCTGATATACCTTGCGGATAGATTTCCTCCTCAACAAAAACTCTTTAAACCTAATAATAATGATAGTTTTAAGAAATATTGATCACAATTAATTACAGATAAATTCCTTTGATAGTGATCTATATAAGATTTATTTCATCTATGAGTCATCTTCATCTACTCATGGATGACTAGGACCTTCTCTATCAGCATCTACACTAACTCTGGATGCCTAGAAAACATCTTGTTGATCACTATATAGCACATGGGTAACCTACAGTGTCTCTTTTATAGGGCCTCAAAAGATTTTTTTGGAGATAGATGAGTGGTATCTATTCTTGTACAAAAATTGTACCAACGGAATGTGATCCTCCCAACCCTAGAAAAAATATAAAATGCAAGACCTCAGTATATCCTATAACACTTGGATTGCGTACTTGGTATTCCCATCTATTTAAGGGTAAAAGGTTTTACTCATCCACATTTGGCTCCTAAATTTCACCTGAAGGCCTCTCCACAACCATGAAGTGATAACTGTATCACGATTGAAGATAATAGTCAAGGTAACCCCATGAAGATGAAAAATAACTCATCTATACATCTTTTCAAAACACTCCACCACACACTAATCCCTGATAAGAAGGAAGTGTGATGACATCAGAATTTGGTCAAATATCACCCTAATGGAATCATGGACCTTCACTAATAATGAAATCCATATCATAATGTCCATGGATATTTTATCAAAATTTTACTCTAGGATATCAAGGGGCTAAAACAAACCTACCAGTTCCTAGTGCTCTGCCTTCAGATGCTGATATGTGATGCACCATGAGGCAAAATCAAACATACATTACAACCTGTTGGACCACGAAAACTACCAATAAATTTATCTCCACATATTACCCACACCGTTATGTACATCTAAAAGAAAAGTGTAGAACTCTTACATGACCTTCTCCCGCATCATGATTAGGACCATCATTCATCCCGAAAAAAGGATGATGTGATTACCTCTTTCAAAAAATACATCAGGTGAATATCACATCAATATTTGGTAAAAAAATTTCTCCCAATCAATTTATCCTATTTTTTACTATCTCTCATGCATGAGAAGTCTAGGAGTTAACACAATCTATTGAAAAAAACAATCAGCCTCCTACTCCACCAGGGTAAGCTTCAAGGAATCCATCTGCTCAGAAGCCTCTATCACCAAATGAGCTTGAGACTTCCTAATAAGGTAATCTACTACTATGTGTTACTTCCCTAGATTATATTCTATCTTTATGTCAAATTCCTATAGTATCTCCATCTTGCACCATTATCTCTAGTTCAAGTCACTTTGTGTGATGAAATACATGAGACTCTAATGGTCTAAGTAAACCACAAAGCTCTCTCCAAGAAGATAGTTACTTCACATCCTCAGAAAGAAGACTACTACTTCTATATATAGGTTATAAGTCATTTATTTCTTCTCATGGGATCTCAACATCCCCGACCCGTTTGAGATAATTATTTTCTGCGAGATCAACACACTGTCGAGCCCACCTACCAAGTCATCACAATACACTATATAATTTATACCTTCCATAGATACTCTTAACACAAGATAAATATTCTTCCACCTATTCATATCTTAAAAGGTCCTCTTTCACTTCTCAATCCAGGTAAAAGGCTTCTCATTCAGCATTAGGGTTGTCAAAGGGGTTGTAATCCTAGCACAAACCTCATGTAATACCACACCTAATAAAGTAAACTATGCCCCTTTGACACGACATTGGGTGGAACCCAATAAAGCACTACATAGATTTTTGTAGGGTCCATGGCTAAATAATTCATAGAAATGACATGCCCTATAAATTGGACCTCGTGTATCAAAATCATGAACTTTTAGAGATTTCTATAAAGATAGTTCTCAAATTGAATATATAAGACCATCATAAAGTGCTCTGAACACTCCTCCTCTGACATAGAGTATATGAGTATGTCATCAATGAAGACAACTACAAATGGGTCCAAGTATGGATAGAAAAACGTTTTCATCCAGGCTATAAACACGGTTGTAAAATTCATTGCAACAAATGGAATCACCAAGAAATAATAGATTCTATAGTGACATTAGAATGACACCTTTTGAATATCAGCCTCACAAACTCTAAAAAGGTGGTATCCAGACCTGTGATCGATCTTCATGAACCAAATCATGGCCCACAACTGGTCAAATAGATCATAAATCCTTAGTAAGGGGTACTTTTTCTTTATAATTTCCTTGTACATGTGACGATAATCAATGAAAATATGCAATATCACACCTTTTTTTCATCATCAACATTAGAATGGGTCAGGGGGCACACTGTTCCAAACAAAACGCTTCTCTAGAAGGCACTCCAACTACAACCATCTATTTAGGATCATATTATGAGTCATAAAATATGCTACATAAGATATCTGAGTGGTCCTGGGATGCAATTCAATACAAAACTCCATCACTCTTGACAAATGTAGTCTCTGGAATGTCAATGGGGGCGTCCATAAAATCCTCCATGAATAAAGGTGTCAATATTCCAAAATAGTCTTCTTCACAAAGGGTTACACCATCCAACTAATGGGATATGGGCTAAAACCTCCTTCACATAGAATGAACTCCTCCGACTATGATATTTCTCTCGCCCATAACAAATAATCATATTCCATCAGTGTGAAGTCATCTGACTCATCTATAGTGATAGTGTATCTTGTATTGGAATACAGAAAAACAATATATACAAATATGAATTCATAGTTTTTGATTTTTATTAAAAATAGGTCCCTCATACCCCTCTCTCCACCAATTGATATCTAGTGGTACTAGTAGATAACAGATACAGATGAATCATTCCTAGTATGAACATCAAGAAAAAATCTATTTGGATAGAAACACAACTAGGAGCTCTAGGTCTCACACTAAAATAATAGATACAAACTAATGAATAAAAAATTTCCTACAAATATTTAGTAAAGAGTATAATATACAAGGATATTACCGTTAATCATCTTGTGTGCTACTAGTTTCTATGCCACTATAGCCTACAGTTATCCACGGCCCCTACTACCAGCTCTTGGAGCCTGACATGGGCCACCTAGTGGTGGTGGTGGAAAGATATCACAGTGAATTCCACCACCCATATCTCCTCATCATAGATCTACACATTCTCCTCTTCCATCTCTACCTCCCTGTGGGTATCCCTGCCCTCTCCTGGGAGATCCTTGATCAAGGCATTACCTCAACTATGGAAGACCATCAACAATCTATATATTCTCCTCATGTAGTCTTATATAGACCCAATTCATTTTCCTTTAAATAAATTCATTAATATTTCTACATATATTTTTTAGGAAAATAATGAGAGGTAATTCGATTCCAAGGCTCAAGGTTCCCAAAATTAATTTTATTAAAATATTAAACATATTTTTAAATTACGCATGCATAGTTTCTTAATGAAAATGGGGGAACCCTTAAAAATAATCTCAAATCATATATTAAAGTCCATGTTTGTGTCTAGAACATTGCTTTTACCCTTGTTGTGACCTAAAATAGGTTGGTGTTGGAAATTCGGATAAAATTGACTCTGGTCGTACATTTTGTGGATTAATTAAATTATTAATTTAAGTAATTAATAAAATTAACACAATATATTAAATCTATAAAGACATTTTTATTTATATTTCCATAGGGTTATCTACATAAACCCTTAAATTATTAAAAATAATTATTCCTCCTTCAATTGGATAATCACATCTGACAATGAATAAATTCAATATCGAAGTAGATCGGGATGCAGCGAACATGACTTATTCCATTCATTTGAGAGTGTGTTCTATGATGAAGAATGGACCAATATTTTGGTAGTGCCCATAAAATTTTGGATTATGATTTTTTTATTAAATTGATTAATAATAATCATTCCTTTATTGATCTGCAACAATTTCTGGACCTTAGCATGATCATATGTACCGATTAAATTGTTTATTCAATTGGTTTCTAACAAAGGATATACTTGTTCTTGATATTTTTAAAATATCATAATTAAATGATTGATAACACCTTTCTTGGTGTCTTTCTTGCACAATTTCTTCGATTTATTCATTCTTGGACCATGAGGTCACAACTTGACGTTTTCAGGGGAACCTAGAATGATCAGATCCCTGGATTCATGAAATTTTCTCCTACGACAATCAAAACATCAAATCAGGGATGGATAAAATTTTAATTTGAGATGATAGTGATTAAATCATTGAAATGGGAACCATCTCAGAGATGGTGAGTGTTGAAAGTGGCATGTGGGATGTGCAGTGAAACCTCATGGATCAATGGAACCAATTTCTATCCATTGAATAGCTAGAAACGATGAGTCAAGGCTAGATCCAATGATTTTGGATGATGACAAGTATTAATTTGTAGGGTAAAATCTGGATCTAGGTGTGTCGAAATAGATCATTGATTCAATGAAAAATTCTACTGGACATTATGTAGTTAGATGAACACATGTCTTGTATCCCTTATGCTGAAACAACTAAGGTTTCGTGATTTTATAACTATCACACACCATGTGTGATACACACATGTCATGTGACCTTTCACTGAAGGAAAGATGTGTACATTATTATTTCATAGGTATGGGAATATATAGAAACATTCCATGTGTTGAGTACATGGCCACGACCAAAGATACATGTGGCACCCTATGTGAAGTGGTACACCATGTACCAAAGTACACAGACATAGCTTTAGTACCCATAAACTAACATAGAACATTAGTAAGACCCCATAGGGCACATTCATGCCATGTAGACCCTCTATATTCCATTTATGGTTACATGGGAAGTGAACCATGTACCTTTAGGGACACATCTATGTGATTGAGTGGGACCACATTTCTTGTGGGTACCCAAAAATGCAATTTACCCCTAGGTATTTTTGTATAATCTATAGACTCTCGTATCACCTTCATTTGGACACATATTTTGGCCTGCATGCATCCTATCATGAGTGTTTTTCAACATAGAATTTGATAGTGCACTCTGTTGTATATTTTTAGGTACAGTGAGAGATATTATAGGGTTGAAGCTTTCAAAGGAGATACACGATGACGGAAGTGGTCATGCAGAATCACCCAAGGCTTCTTTCAGAGTCGCACACTACTGTGGGGCTAGGTATAGGTCCTTGATGACCTAGAGTTTCAACCTCCTATGATAATTAGTCATGGGTCCTAAACCTTGTGAGCGGCATCATCCCTCTGGTCTAGGAATTGGTCTTCAATGACATAGAGTGGAACTCAACTATAGAGACAGAGAATGGGTCCTTGACATTTCATGTGGAACCCTCCAACTAGGTTGAAAATGGTTCCATGATTACCTAGAGTGGTAAAATACTATAGAGATATGGATGGGGTCCTTAAACATCTGTGTGGAACCCTCTAGTCGAGCTGTTGATGGGTCCTTGATGACTTAGAGTGGAACCCTCCACCTAGGGTGGGCATGGGTCTTCGACCATCAGAGTGGAACCCACATGTTGTACTAGGTCATGGTTCCTCTACCTAGAGATTATATTTCCTAAAATGTGTAGAAAAATTGAAATTTGAGGTTGGACATGATTGTTTTCTACTAGGAATATGTGTGAAATTATGGGAATTATGTAAGGGATCCTATAACTAATGGAGACTCTCTATGGCCTGTTCTATAAAACTGAGCCCCCCTTCACACATGTTTGTGTTTCTATCATTTTAGAATATATATATTTGTGTGTGTGTGTGTGTGTGTGTGTCTGTCTGTCTGTCTGTCTGTGTGTGCGTGCGTGCGTATCTCTATTTCTGGTTACCCTTCTTCTTTGGGTTGAGCTATTTTTTTAAATATATATATTTCAATTGTTTCTCTTGCATATCCCCTTTATCTTTCGGGGTGTCCTACTAGATATGTATATACTCACACCTTCCTGGTCTTTTCTAACATGTGTCATGTCTTATGCATATGATTGATAGGTCAGTAGTGACTATAGAGGATATTATGAATACAATATGTGTTGGACCATGTATTTTGGTCACAGATTGGATATCAGGAGCTAGTATCTCTTGGTAATTTAACATTTTTGTTCAATTCAATACATCATTCTGGTTGGGTGATTAATTTCCCTTTTTACCTTTTACTTTTCACTTTCTAAATCTTATACACCCTAGATTTTTTGTGTGCTTCGTTTAGATTCTAGTTATTTCAAAAAAAAAATTATTATTTTGGATCAAATATTCTTTTATATGGTTGGGTGTGTCTTTATAGTTACATTAGTTAAAGGAATCCCCATGTTAGATATATATTTTAGCACTTCTCTCTTTCTAGAGGCCTATGGAGGTGGGCTTTGGGTAGTTGTATCTCAATCCCGGATTAGGGGTGGGTCATGAAAGATTGGTATTAAAGGTAATTTGATCCTTGTTATGTTTTTTAGGGTATTCCCCTTATGATGATTTGGTTGGTATTTAGGGAAACATTTTAAAAGTGTATTTAGTATGGATCTTAGGCTATGGAACCTAGTGATGGTATCAGTGACTGATGTATCAATTTACCTAGTCCTTGATAACCTTCTTTTCAACTCACTATTCTGAGATATTGGTTGTAGGGATCAAATGGAACATGAATCTTATAGTATTGAGTCTATGACTATAATTCATCAGTTATATCCCAATTTTCTATATATATATATATATATTCTCATATGACCATGGTAGATCTAGATAAAAAATTTAAGGATGCCTCCGCAATGACATCCAGCTAGGCTACTAGTTTTGAATAATGACAATGATATGACGGGTGATGAGGCATTGTTTTTGGGTCCATCCCAGGAGATCCTCACTCAAGGTGGATAGTTAGAAGCACCCCCACCTATTGATCAGTCGGTCAACAAACCAAATAGGTTGAGGATTCATGAAGGCTTAGGAAGCTCCATGATTTATGAGGTAAGTGGAAATTGAGATTCTACAGGGGTCAGATCCCCATGAACAAGTTGATTATCTAGAGTTAGAGTTCCATGTTCTCAGAATCATCTAGAAATCAAAATATCATGTGGTTTCTCTAGAATATATCTTTTGATTAGATTATTTGTTTTCTTTTGGTGTCTTTTTTCCCAGATTCATGATGACTTGACACTCTCATGGACCGACTACCATCAGCTATTTCCGGAGGATTACAACCTGTTCTATTTGTATTCATTTTGGATTCAAGATCTTATAAAGATTTAATATATAGGGATTAATGAGGATAATTATTTCTTATAGGTTCATAAACCATATGAATTTCTCCCTATACATGACCTTGGAAAACTACTTCCATACAATGAATTTTGAGAAAGGAATCAGCAGAGATATCCATGACATTATGGTGCCCTTGTGAATTCCCACCTATATCATGGTGTTGGGGAGGGTACTATTGATAAGAAGTTTTATATCATATGGATTCTAGGTACCTGTATTAGGTAGTGTGCATCACATGGCTAAGTCATCTACAGAAGCGGGAAAACATCAGCTGATAGGATCTCAGCACCGAAGACAATCCCTAGATAAGATCAAGAACCTGGCCATTAACACCATAGAGGACCAGGTATGTTCAGAGATGGAGGTGGTATTTTTTATGGGCTAGTTCACATTTCATCATACTACATAATCATGCTTTCATAAGAGCATAGTCAAATAATATAAAAACTTTTATTGAAGAGAGAACACTGTGATCTGGGATCTCCTAGGAGAGGGTTGGTAGGCCCTTAGGTAGGTGTAAATGGAAGAGGAGTATGTGGATATTCAGGAGGAGGAGCTGTGGGTGGTAGATGACCCAATTTTATCATTCCAGAACCTCTACCAAGAAACCCATGCATGTTTGGATTTGGGAGGTGGGGGTTGGGGCTTCTGAGAGTTGCATGTTATGGAGGCGTATGACTTAGTATCACCCAAGATTATTAGATGTATTGTTTTAAATATAATATCTCTTATGTATTAGTATAAACATGTGTGAGTCATTCCTTAATATATATACTCATGCAGAGAAAGATAAATATTTTAGTTGAGGCACTGACTATCATCGTTGTCTAGGGGCTCCTACAGGGAACACTTATTATGTATCTTTATCTATTAGTAGTGTAAGATATCACTTGGTAGAGAGTGGTTAATGTGGGACATATTTCTCATCACAATAGATTGTTACAATATCATCTTGGGTATGGATTGGTTTTCCATGGTCCAAGACTAGATAGATTTTTACCACAGATGAGTTAGATGACTTTTCACTGATGGGATGAGATCCTTCTTTATGGGAAAGAGTTATCTCATTATGGGATTATTGGGTTCTATGAGAAGGAGGATAAATCCCATTTTCTTATATTTAGTGAGAGTATATCTTGGTTTGTCATGCTCTTGAGGCATCTGGATTTCATTAATCATGGAGGACTATAAGAACGTATTCCACATGGACATTATGGGACTACCTCTAAGGTAGGATATTGAGTTTTGTATCGACTTAAACTGTGGGAATACTCTGATATCTTATTCCATATATTATATGGCCCATACTAATCTCTAGGATCGATGGTTATAGTTGCTGGACCTTAGAGAAAAGGGTTTCACCAGGTCCAGTGTGTCCCCCCCTGGGCATCTTCATTGTTATTCTTAAAAAAGAAAGATAGGACCTTCTAAATTTTTATAGATTACAGTCACTGGAACAAGTCCATGATAAAAAATATGTACTAGTTGTCGAGGATTGTTGGCGAATATGACTAGTTTCGAGGTGAAATTTGGTTCTCAAATATCGATCTTCAGTCTGGATACCCCCAGTTGAGAGTTCGTGAGGCTAATATTCCAAATCTCACATTTCGATGTCATGATGATCACTATAAATTTCTAATGATTCCCTATGGGGTGACGAATTCTCCCACAACATTTATGGAATTGATGAAATATGTTTTCATGGTATACATGGACCATTTTGTATTTGTATTCATTTATGAAATAATCATCTACTTTTCATTAGAGGAGGAGCATGCAAAGAAGTTGAGAATAGTCTTAGATATGATTTGGTGCACAATATTTATGAAATGATCTCAAAGTTCCAGTTCTGGATAGATGAGTTTCAATTTTTTTGTCTTGTAATATTTGAGAATGAGTTTTCAATGTACATAGTTAATATTGATGCAATGATTTCCTGGAAGAAACCCAATAGATTTTCAAATGTGATGATTTTTATTGGCTTTATGGGGTACAATAAGATGTTTGTGGTATACTTATATAGGATTTTAGCCCATTTAAACAAACTAAAATGGAAATAAAAACCGTTTATGTGGATTCACTAATGAAAGTGGTCCTTTTAGGAGTTGAGGATGAGGATAATGAGTGATTATATGTTGTGACCACGAGAAGAGGGATTGGAGTATGTAGTGTATTAAAATAGGTTGGGACCTGGGCTCAGCTTTGTTTTGATGTAGAAACATGTATTTATCATTTATAGGATGAGGTATTTGAGACCCCATGACTGGAACTATAGGTATCTTGAACTAGACCTAGAAGTGGTAGTATTTACTATGAGGATGTAGAGGAACTATTTTTTATGATAGTGCATTGTGGTTTTCTCAAACTGTTAGAGTCTCAGGTATGAATTCATGCATAGGTAATTGAACCATAGATAGTAGTGATGGTTATAGTTCTTAAAAAACTAAGACTTTGATATAATATATAATATAAGGAATGAAAATGTAGTGGTAGATTACCTAAGAAGGAAGTCCCATGCTTGTTTGGTGTAGGAGTATTCTGAGCAGTTGGCTTCTTGGTAGATAACCCTAGTGGAGGTGAATCATGCATCTTTTCTTTAGTTTCTAGTATTGACTCTTCCTCTTCTCAAGATCATGAGTGAGTCCCAGTTGGAAAACATCGACTATGAGGCCATGTGTGACTATATATCTATCAGAGATTCAACAAATGGATTATCTAAGGGATGGAATCCTTCCATAATTTTCTAGGGTTGGATGGTGGTCCCAATCCTGATGTGGGGGAAGGTGATGTGAGAGTTACACACTTCTCCCTTAGTTTTACATCATAGTGTGGTGAATATCTACAAAAATATTCAATGGTAGTTTTGGGGGTCCTATATGAGATGATGTGCAGCTAAGTTTATCTCATAGTGCCTCACCTATCAGTAGGCTAAGTCTGATCACCATGTTCTAAGAACTTTTATATACCCCATTAAGGTCCCCGAGTGGTAATGTTTTGGTATATCCATGATCTTTTTGATAGGGATGCCATGGATAGAGAAGGTCCATGACACCATATGGGTTATAGTTGAACTATTCCTAAATTCATAAAAATTATTATATATTAGGGAATAAGGTTCAGTGGAGAATTTGAGGAAGAGGTATGTATGGGGTATTTTTCACTTTCATGTGGTTACCTTGACTATTTTCTATGATTTTCATGCATGGATCACATCATGGTGGTGGAGAGGACTTACAGGGGAATTCAGTACCCATATGAGGATGAGAACATCCTTTCACGCCCAGACTGATGGTAAAAGTAAGCGCAATATCCAGGTGTTGGAGGATATGTTGAGGACTTTCATGTTATACTTTTGTCAAAGTTGGGGCGATCATATTATATTGGAACATTTTTCATTGTTCAATACTTACCAACCTACTATCATCATGGAACATATTGTGGCCTGGTACAGGAGACCTTACAGGTCACCCTTGTGAAAGATAGAGATCGACAAGACATCTCTTGCGGGACCAGACTTGGTGCAGGTGATGATAGAGAAGGTCTCGATCATCTGTGAGTAGATGGGAAAAGATTGGATTGAGTAGAAATATTACACATATCATCATTAGAGGCCTCTGGATTTAGAGTATGGAGACCATGTTTTTTGGAGATTTTCTATGTGATAAAGATTTTGGAGGATTGTCCAGGGAGGTAGGATATCCACAAGGTTTAATAGTCTATTCGAGATCTTTCATAGGGTTGTTGAGGATTTTTACCACTTCGCCCTACCCCTGTGGTTGGAGTGGATGAAAAACATCTTCCATGTGTTGCTACAAAATAGATATGTGCATTACCATGCACACATCATTAACTGGGGTGAGCTAGACATTGAGTATTGAGACACTTTTTTAGAGCACTCAATAGAGATCTTGGATTGATAGTAGATTACCCTTCATAGATTGATCATCCCCTTTTTTTTCATGTTGTGCTAGAATGAGAACTTGAAAGATAGTTCCTTGGTGTAGGATAGATTGATGTGGGATCCGTATACCGAGCTATCTATTTTTTTGGATGAAAATATTAAATGATGGAATGATTTAGAGAAAAAAAATTCTACATAAGACTTTAAAATAATTATAAATTTATTTTTGGATTTATAAACTGAGAGTACATGTGATTCTGAGACCAGGTGTTCCTCAAATTGATTTTTTAAAAATATGAAATATATTTTATATTTTTCATTCATAGTTTCATAATGAGAATGTTACAACTCATAAAAAATATTTAGATCAGAAATCTAAGAAAAAAGTTAAGAATGTTTCACAATGTTTTCTCATGCGATGATTGGAACATCAAACCAAGGGTGTAAATAAATACCATGGGATATGTGCGAGATCAATTCATTGAAATTTAAATTTTATTGGATTTAAAAGAAAATGAATGTGGCATATGGGATGTGTGGTGAGACGTCATGGGTTAGAAAAACAGATTTTTGTCCACCAGATGGCTGAGAATGATGAATCAGGAATAGATCCCCCTATTTTAGATGAATTTGAGGATGGTTTCATAGGGGTGAAGCCATAAATGGATGTGTGGGTGAATATATTAGATTATATAAAATATTATACTACACACCATATAGTATAATAAACTCATTGTGTAGACCTTGTGTTGTGACAAATAAGGTTTCATGAATTTATAAGTATCAATCGCCATGTGGGAGCCCCACACACTGTTTTACATTGGTTAAGTGGCCCGACATGTACTCTGGAAGTATACAGACATGATAACAACTAGGAAAATTCCATGTTCCAAGTAAATAGGAATTGATAGAGTTACAGGTGACACACCATGTTAAAAGACACATCACGTACCAAAATACATAGACATGGCTTGAGTACACAAACATAGACAGAGAGCATGGGTAGGACCTCAGGTGGCTCAAGCATGCATTGTAGACCCTTTACACACCCTATATGTTTACATATGTAGTGAGATATGTGCTTATTGGGACACTAATAGTTTATGGAGAGAGAGAGAATTATATTTAGGTCCCCTCACAATTTGTGTACCCCTTGGTTTCTTTTGAGGAGACATAAAAGTATTGTATCTCTATCATTTAGGCACAGATTTTGGCCTACGAGTAGCCAATTTTGAGTCTTTTTTCATATATAACTTGATAATTCCTTAGGATATAGATTTTTACTTATGGTGTGAGATGTTACAATAGTTATGATTATTTAGGAGATACCCAACAATGGTACATATTTGGCAGTATCGCTTGAGGATTCCTTCTAAGTATCACCCTCTAGTTATACTCAGAATGGGTCCTCAATAACAAATTGTGGAACCCTCTTACAGATAAAGGACATGGTTCATCAAACTCTAGAGTGGAACTCTTCCTCAAGGCTACGCATGGGTCCTGAATAACCTTTGTGACACCCTCATACGGAGATAGTACATGGTTCCCCAACTTTCTAAGGGTCACTCTCTAGCCAGGATGGACATAGTTCCTTTATGACATAGAGAGGAACACACCTATGGATATAGGTAATGGATCCTCAACCTTTTGAGTGTCACTCACTATCCAGGATGGTCACGGGTTCTTGATTCCCTAGATAGAAAACCTCTAGCCATGTTGGGCATGGATCCTTGACCATTAGAGTGGTAGCCTCTTATTTTACCATGTAATGGGTCCTATTCTATAGATTGTGTCCAATTAACTTCTTCGAATAGTGGAGAGTTAAAGCTTGAATTTTTTTTCTAGGGAGACACACAAGTTTTTGGTCATCATTTATGGGATTTCCAAACTAATGGTGACTCTTTACCTTTAATGTTTTGTAAGATGGAGATCCCCTTCTCTCTCGTTTGGATTTAATTGGTTTGATCATATATATATCTGGTTACACTTTTAATTTTTGTTGACATATTTGAATTATGTTTATCTATACCAATTTTGGCTCTAATTGATTCCCCATCAATGTTTTTGGTGTCCTACTAGGTATGTATATACTCACACCTACATGAGAATTTCTCACGTGTTTCATGTCTTATGAACATGATTGACAGGTCAGTGGTGACTATATAAGAGCATGGAAATATTTTTTATGTTGGTGTGTGGTGGCCGAAGCTTAGAGATCAAGATTTGGGCACTCTCAGAACATTTAATTTCTATTTGTTCAGGATTTTACATCCTTCTCATTGTTCATGTATTTTTTCACAATACTTTTCAAATTTCACTATCGTAATCTTGTATAACATATAGGTCTTTATTTTTTGGTTTACATTTAGATATTTCATCTTTTTATTATTATTATTCAGAACATCTTCTTTGATATGGTTGGTTTTGTGCATATAGGTATATTAGGTAAAGACCTCCCCATGTTAAATAAGCCTTTTTGTGCTTGTCTCTAACCCCTGGCATGTTGAGGTTGGCTTGGGGTAGTTATAGCTTGGGCCTCACATAGGTTCAGGTCATGACATGTCTCATAGGGAAGTCTCATAAAATGTGACCTCTCCCTTCACAAGAATAGTATCACCCCCATTTGTTCTATTGTAGTCCTCTTTGATATCTCAAACCACGTGCTTGGGCTCGATTTTGGGAATGTATCCTATGCCAAGATTATATCAACTAACATCTGATAGTTTTTCCATATGACTCATCCATATGACGCCCCATGTCAACTCCATATGTGTGTCATATCTTGGAAATGAAACTTGATACCACTAGTGACCACTCCAACACATCATTATATATTGTAATTCACAAGGAAAACACCCTAGTAGTGATCTATCTATAGAGTACCTTCTCAAACATTCATGTGTGGAAGTATCCATCCTAAATCATGTTGAGGGAGTACCTCATAAGTTCTATGAAACTCATAGCATACTCTATCACCATCATCCCTCCCTACTATAGCTCCAAAATATCCTTAATTAAAACTATGTAAAAATAGGTGGGGTAGTGATCCTCAAGTAATAGATACTAGAATTTGGTCCATGAGAGTTTTAAATCATTGGACATCTGGGTAACCAAACTCCACCAGTACCCTAATACTCCACAGAAAAGGCTAGATTCCAGCACAACCACTTGATTATTTAGTGTCGACATGAGACTAAATCCATATACTACTGACTCTATCCAATCATCTTCTACACAGGGATATATCTTTTCATGTAACCTCAATTGCCTATAGAACTAAAACTTATAAAGAACACTAAACATGCTCGCGTCCTTAACCAATTTGGCTAGAATAATTCTCTACTCAAAAGGTGGGGGTGCTGAAACCTGTCCACCTAGAGGAAGGATCTTTTATGATGGACCACAAACTATGGCCTCACCACTCATTGGTTCATCTTCATGATCTGGAACTGGTAACTGTGTAGGTTGTTTCATAGATGAATCCCTAAAATTTAATCAAGACATACCATGCTTATATGATCATATATATGTAAGATGGGGATATGACTTCAGAAGGATAGTCAAAGGCTCAATCCTATATTATTCATGTTCCATTTGATCCTTACAAAAAATTTCATGGAATGATGATTTGAAAAGTGGAAATTCATGGTCTCAGTGAATGTATATGTTGGTCATTCGTACCCTCTTTGGGATCCCCGACCAGATATCCACACTCGAGAAACATTGAAACTGTTTCCCTAAATCCCAACCAAATCGTTGTAAGGGGACTAATCAAAACATCATCCCAAGAATCTAACCATATTTGATACACTACTACAGTTAACACCTTCTGCGACAGCCAAAAGCGGTCACTGAATGGTCTTCAGCGACCGCCTTGCGACCACTTTTGGCGGTCATTGTTGCTCCATCGATAAAGACCAACAGCGACCACCAATGGCAGCTTCTAAAGGTCCATTTAACAATTCACATTTCATCAATGTGGGGAACAAGGTGGGAACATGAGGAGGATAGCGGTGGATGTGAGGAAAAACATAAGCTTTGGCCATTGGCCATGGCAGATCTACAACAGCCGAAGAGAGGGGTTGGTGCAACGTTGAGGGTTTAGGTTGGCGGGTGGGGAGGGGTAACCGATGAGTTCATCAGTGAGGGGAAACAGGAGGCATCCAGGGGTGGCGACGGGGGTGGATGAGCGTGGTAGGGGTAGCGGTGGGGGGCGACACCGATGCTGCTGTGTTTTGAAGAAGACAGCGGTTGTGGGGCGGCGGGTTGCAGCGGTGAAAATGAGGAAGATAATGGTGGGGGCGGGAAAAATTCAGCTAAATTATTTTAGTATTAGCGTCCTCCATTGGCGGTCACTAATAGTATAAATAGTGACCGCCTACGGCGGTCACCCTTGTCCAGAGGCGTGCAAACCAAATTTTTTGTAGTAGTGATACCAATACTTCACAACCGAACCCTAATCGAGGGTCAGTACATTACTTCCATACTCACGCCTCTATTTTTTAGGTGAATGAGACAAGCATCAAAAGGAATATCCAACATGGGGAGTTCGTTACCTAATATACATGTACGCACTCACACACACAACCATGTGACTGAAAAATTGAAATCATTTATTAAAAATGTAGCGTATAAATAAAATGACCAGAGGATACACCTTACCATCTCAAATCAGGTGTTTTGAAGGATAATAATAAAATGATGTAAAAAATTGAATGTAAAACAAGCATGTGAATCCTCTATAGTGTATAATATTATAACAGTTAAAACAAAACAATAAAGGGTAAAAATAAACTCGCAACCAAAAATATGTCCCTACCTAAAAAAACTAGAAATTAAAAGTTGCAATTTGTCCCATCTCTTTATCTACTAGCATCGGCTACCATACATGGTACAATGAAACCAATGTCCATTAGATCCTCTATTGTCACCATTAAAATCTTTTTTTCTACATAATAAATGTCATGTGTGGGAAAATCCCTTGCATGGGAGAGTATATATGTACCCAGTAGGATTCCATAAATGATAAAAGGGGAAGTAAGAGACACAATTGAAATAGATATATATGATGAAAATATCTCAACCCAAATAAAAATAGTAAATAAACACTTGTATATATATGATCAATCCAATGAAAACCACAAGAGATATAAGTGGATATAAAACTCACATCCCTACCCATATAAAGAGTCACCATCAGTTCTAGAACACTATTGATGATGTCTAGTATCTTTCATAACTTCCCATAAAGAAACAACCAAGTCGGGCCTCACCTCACCACTGTTTCACATATTTGAGAAGCCACAATCTCTAAGTAGATTATTCATTCTCTTGTACGACAGGAGGGATACACTTTTGTAGTTAAGGACCCATTCTCAATCTTTATAGTAAGTTCACCTCTAGGTCATAATGAACTCATTCCTAGCTCGGTTGGAGGGTGACACTCAGAATGTTGAGGACCCATGCCATTCCTCGGTTGGTGGGAACAACTCTATTTCATCGATGACCCATGCCCAACATAGATGGAGGGTTCCAATAAGAATGTTCGGGAACCATGCCATGTCTCTATAAGAGGGTAACACTCTTGGTCAATGAGGACCCATTTCTATCACGGTTGTAGGGTGCCACTCTAGATCATAGAGGGCCCACGACCATCCCAGCTAGGGTGGTGCTACTCGGAATGTTAAGGACCCATGCCCTATCTCTGTAGGATGGTTCCATATTAGGTTATTGAGTACCCATTCCCATATAGGTCGGAGGGTGTCACATGAAATTTCTAGGACCCATTCCTTTTCTCTATAAGAGGGTACCACTATAGGTCATCAAGGAACCATTCCCATTTTTGTTGGGGTGCCACTTTAGAAGGTCTAGGATCTATGTCCTATCTCTATATGAGGGTTCCAATAGAGGTCATCGAGGACCCATTGCCAGCCCAGCTGAAGGGTTCTGCCTAGAAGGAGGCCTCAAGTGGTCCTTTCTAATAACTTCTTCCATCGAGCATCATCTCGATAAGAATTACGATAAGAAAATTTCTCATCGTTCTTTAAAATCCACAACTGAAGGAACCCTCATGTTCTACATAGAAACACACTCCAGATAGGCTACTCGTAGACCGGAATTTTGGTCCAAATGAAGGAGATTTGAGAGTTTAAATTTTTTTTATAAAATGTAATCAAGGGGCACACTTTGTGTGAGGGGACCCAAAAGGTGTGTCAACCTGATTAGTCACCTGGTTGTGTCCTTGGTTGTACACAGATTGTTTAGCATGTAATCCATACCTATAATGAAGTATAATTCCCATAATTTTCATACATATATATAATATCTAAATATAAGAATATTAATTACATAACATAAAAAACCACACCAGAACCTTATAGGTTTAGTTTCATTTGAAACATGGGAACAAATTCAACTGATTTATAAAACATCTACATTATCTCACACTTATTCATTCATTACTAGATCCCTTTTTGATACATCTTATAAAATCCCTTTCTTCATATCCTGAAGAAAAGAAACATAATAAATTGTGAGGGGGAATGATTCGTAATTATAAAAAGGGGATACATTAATCATATCATTATCATATGACCTAATAACATAAACAAAACATTTGAAAATTATATCATGCATATCAAATATCATCATATACTGATATGGGATAAATCATATAGGTTCAAAAACATTCAAAGACCATATTTTATGATACCATAACATCATACATGGAATTTTGGGATACACATAAGCCTAGATAATCATTTCCATATTATTTGGGGAATATTTACAAGACCATCATAGTGGAAAATTTACTTTACCGAACTAGGTTCACTCCCAATTCTAGCCCTATATTTTTCAACCAAGTTCACTTCTAATTTCAATCCTGTCTCTTTCATGAGATTTAAATTTTGACCCAATGAATTGGAGGGATATAAGGGTATCATATATAATATAATGAAAAATAAACATATGTTTGTCGAAATAACTTCAATAATTCATTATATCAAAACACATGAAATGAAATGGGTTCCATAAATATCATTCAATCCTAACATTACCCATAGAGTTAATTGGATTTTAGAAATATCATTCCATAATAAACATAAATCATCCTTATGAAGAATAGAGATTGTATCCTCAAAAAATATCCCCATTAATTCATAATTAACATTGGTGAATTTTATCCTAGATAGAAAATAATTTTGATATATCACATGAAAATAATTCTGGAGTAAAATATCAACTTTTCTTTTAACATGTTTTATTTTCTTGAAATTTCATGGAATTTTAAAAAAAGTCATTTTCTTTGAAAATTAACTTGTAAGATTATATAATATGATTGAATTCATTAATACATCACAAAATAAGAAAATTTGATTCATGAAATATAAGTTAAAAATATTCATTTCATACTTTTTACATTAATGACACAAAGAACCTCATTTGGAGAATGGAAAAAAAGATTCATTTCAAACTGTTTAGTAAAAATTCAAAAATGTGTAAAAAATAATTTAATAATATAATAATATTAAAATTATTTTGGAATATATTTTTAGGAAACATAGACATGGATGATAAATATTAGTGAGTTGATACATTTATATAAACAATTCTTAATAATAATGATATTGAAAAATTAACCTTCACCATAAGACCAAATTCAATCATACATTTATAAAAATAATTTCTAATGATTTAAAGAATGCAATTAATTTATAATAGGACCATATTTATATTTATAATATCATATATTATCTTATTATGTCATCTAATCACCCATTTCTTAATAATATTTCATTATTACCCTTCTTCCGCATGTTAACGACTTTATTTTCCTATGCA
Organism: Viscum album; assembly: GCA_963277665.1. Classification (NCBI taxonomy): domain Eukaryota; kingdom Viridiplantae; phylum Streptophyta; class Magnoliopsida; order Santalales; family Viscaceae; genus Viscum; species Viscum album. The sequence goes on from OY728148.1 coordinate 422,835,263, forward strand.
TGTTTTGTCATATAAGTCTCATTTGTTATTCATATGATATAGTTACGTCATATAAAGAATAATATTATGGTAATTTAGATCATATTTATTCATTAGTTATATTTATATAAACATTATTGAATTGTTAACATGGAAAATGAATCACATTACATTGTGGAGAGGGAAGTCCATACGTTTGCACGATTGATCGTATGATTCTATTAAAGGTAAAAGGGTAAGAAAGTGGATGGAAAATATTTTCTGGAATAAATATCATGTTATAATTTTTGTATATATATATCTATTATATCCATCAGTATAACCATCCAAATAAAGTGGTGGTGAATATTTATTACACCACGGTGTGGAGACGGTAGTCCATATATACAAGGTTGTGGTGCTTTTTTGTAGGATGGATAAAATGTAGAATATAATTTTTCTATAATAAGAATAAAATCCCGTCTAATGGGTGATAATGGAGTTAATAATTTTAATGTAAAAAACACATGAAGAAGAAGAAGAGTAAAAAATAATCTTAAAAGAGATGGTAAAGATGGTTACATCTTCTTTTGTGAACTTCCCTTAGATCTCCTATTACAGACACTAGGGTTTGTATTTTGAGAATACAAGAACATATAGAATGCTAATTGGGAAGTTTAGAAGTAAAATTGGAATTGGATTGTCGATATTTAAGGTCAATGTGATGTAAAAACATGAGGGAGGTGGTTCCCTTTAATAATCTAGGTGAGAGGCAATTTTGGAATTTCAATAGCTAATAATTTATAGTAGATTCAATATCAATACGAATACATCAAATAGGAAATTTAATCTAAGATAATATGAGATAAGGTTTTAATATTATCATATAACAGGTTTTATACATGTTTTTTTATTTTTTTAAACCTTATTATTTTGATTAACCCTTGGTCAACCAATTTTAATTTTAAAAAAGGTACAAATTTTTCAATATTAAAATGTAGTAGTTTTTACTTATGTGATCTCAATTATACCATAAATGAAACATTTATGAAATTTTTTAACATATTATAATTGTTTATAATTTTTAACTAAGTTTTATGATTTCTAAATAAATAAATAAAATATTATTTTTACAAATTATCATTATTATCAATTTAGACATTATTCATTTTTTTCACTATTAAATATTTCACAATGACAAGTTAACATTGTAAAAAATTGTTTTTTATATACTTAAGAAGTTAAGGTCATATATAAAATTATTTTATTACATTATTTATCTCAATTAAATTTATTTTAATATTTTTAATAAAATGTATTTGATAATTATCTTAATAAAATAATTATTACATTAGAATTATTTAATTATTTAATAAACATATTTATTCACTAAAAATTAAAATTAAAATTACATAAAGAGTATAAATAATCTCTATTTTAGAATAATATTTATATGATAATATATGATTTTGTCGACCCTATATTTAAAATTATATAGTGTCTAAAACATGAATGTGACATCATTATATTTTTATTAAATAAAATATTACAAATATCATAAACTCATCTAAATAGTCACAAAAAAGAATTAGATTTTTAACATGAAAAGATGATAATTAATTTAAACATTTAAATTTATATTCATTTATAACATGAATGTTTTCCCAAGTGGACACATAAAGTATATTTATGAAAAAAGGTGGCATTTTGTGAAATTATTTGATTTAAATATTTTATAAGTCATTTCCAGGGACAAGTATCCATTAAGGAACATGATTGTTTTCTTTATATGTTAATGGTCTAATTATATTCATCAAATAATATTTTATGATGTGTTATGGTCATTTTATAGTTGTTGTAAATTTATTTAAAACTTAAATTAGCTAATTTACCCATTATAAGGATAATTAAATTTACCAAGGTTATTATTCAATTTGGAAAAAAATAAAACAGAACTAGTCACTAAATTTGAAACATAAGAATCAAAATATTTTATCAATTTTTTCAAAATTAAATACATACAATTTTTATAAATTAATTTAAAATAAAGTAGGTAATATTCTATGAAAAACTATTTTTTAGAAAAATGCCCTTTAAAAATATAAAATTATTTTTTTATAATAAATTCATGTATAAAATCCTTCATAGAAAATATAAAAATATAATTTTAAATCAAATTTAACTAATTAAAATTTAAAACAAATGCAAACCATTATTTTACCTTGTAATGACTTTAAAACTAAATAGATTTTTCAATAAAAATGAGTATTTTCACAATTCCTGAAAAAAATAAATGTTTTTATAAAACGAATAATTGTGAAAAGAGGTAATTAATATTTTAAAATAAAATATTTAGAATATATAAAAACTAATATTCTATCATAAAAATAAAATAAAATATTTTTTGCAGAAAGTGAATTTTTTAAGAATAAAGTGATTTTACTAAAAAATGTGTGATTATTTCAATGAACATACCAATACATTCACATTAATTTGTAAATTTATATTTATTTAATAAATTAGTTTTTAATATTTATTCCCAAAAATTTAATGGACTTGTTATAATAGTTATTTTATAGTGTCTCTAGATTTGTTTAAACTCACGGTTGTGTGAGACACATGATATTAAAAAATTACAATTATTTAAAGAGAAATAATAGTCAAACTATTGGGGTGTTATATATAGAGGCTATTAAAGGAATATCTAATTCAAATGGGGTCCTACCAATGAAATATTAATGTGCCTTTGTACTCAATTCAAGTATGTGTACTATGCTAAATAGTGTGTTGTTTCGTAGGGGGTGTTGCATGTGTCTCTAGTTGTGCCCATGTACTCGGAATATGGCGTGTTTCTTGTTGTTCCAATGAATTTTTACTCCCTGAGTACACACTGTACCTCCGTCACAAGGTCACATGTGGTTTGGGGATTCCACACAACATGTGGTAATTATAAATCCATGAAACCCTAGCCACCACTGTTTCGAGGCTACACGTCGTGTGTTCATCAAACTACATGGAATATAGTATAATTTTTCATAGAATCTCAGATCTTCACTTGTGCATCTACATATATCTTCACCCCTTTGAATCCAACCATTAATTCATCCAAAATTATTTTATCCTGTCCATATTGTTCATTTTTGGTCACCTGATAACTGAAAATTGGTTCTTTCAACAAGTAGGGTTTCATCACACGTCTCGTACACCCCTTTCGTCACCCTCCATTTCTGATATAGTTCTATTTTCAATGATTATACACCATAATTATTGATATACATTTTTTCCATCAATAAATTTTACTTTTTTATTTTTTTCATGATAAAACATCCCAATTATGAGGGCCCAATCAGGCCCTTTCCTGCCCGAAAACATCAATTCATGTCTTAGTGGCGCACTGATGACTAATGCGAAGTAATTGTTGTTGAAAGGCATAAAACCAAATATTTATTGATAATTTCCATGTTTTTATTACCAAAAATCAATAATGTGGATATATTGGGTTATAAAGTAATTCAATAAACAATTTAATCTATACATTTTTTTGAGAAAATTTAATCTATACATATTAACATGTTAAGGTTATGAAATTGGTACAGATAAAAGAATGAATGATTTTACTTAATAAATTTAATCAGAAATGGTGTAATCCACAATTTTATGAGTCCTACCTAAATATTGGAAATTTAGTCATCAATTAATGTTTTCACCAATGACTGGAATAATTATTTTCGTTTGTTGCATCTCGAGTTTGTCTGATATGGTGTTTCATTGTCATCAAAAGTGATTCGCTAATGGAAGGAGGAATAATGATCTGGAATCCACCAAGGGTTTATATTGATATCTATGGACAAATTCTAATAGTAGTTATTTTAAAAAAATGCCTTTGTAATGTTTTAGTGAGTTACTCAAATTAATAATTTAATTGATCAACTAATGGTATCGAAAATGGCCATTTTATCTGAACTCCTAACAACAACCTATATTAGGTCACACCTAGGGTAAATTTCAAATTTTATACTCAACCATGTTCTATGATTTTTTATCCAAGCTTCTATTTAAGAGTTATCTAATTTTATTTAATAAAATGTGCATGTATAATAATTTTTTTTAATATTTTAATAAAATTAATTTTTGGAACACCAGGCCCCAAAATCGCATGTTTTCTTGAGGCTTACCTCTATATATATATATATATATAATTATTTAAATTAAATAAATGGGTCTCAAGATATTTATAAAGAGTTAGAACCATATTATGTAGATCACCCCAAGATCCCCCCCCCAATTAAGTTCCACCAGATTATTCAATTTCACATCTATAATATTTTGGATAGGAAAAATTGCCTTGTAAAGTAGCTAACATAACAAAATGTTCATGGATACTATGTTATATAAGGATTCAATATGTATTTAATTCCATAATAAAATGTAATATCTTAATTAGGGGTTATATTAAAACAAATAAACGTTCAATCATTTGAAACACAAATACTTAAAAACAATTATCTTTTTAAAAAAACATCTCATATTATTGTTAGATATATAATGGTTTTTCATTATAATTAAGTTATTTAAATGTAAATAATTTGTAAAAACTATACATAAGTCTCATGGGAGAGTAATTTTAAAGATAAATAAAGTGATTTGTGGCATTAGATTCAAAAATAATAGATCTTTTCTTAAAATGATCAATTTATTGATAATGAATAAAATTCATTATCAAAACTCATTTAAGTTCATTTTCTTGGAATAAATTTGTCACTCATTGATATTGTTTTCACAAATTAAAAATATAATAATTTGGGAACACAATTTTCATAGATACAAAAATATTGGAAAAGAAAAACAAGAAAACATGAAAAAATAAGACATAAATATTTTGTAATAGAAGTTTGAAAATTACTAAACTAAAAATGTTTCCTTTACCAAACCAAATTAATGTATAATTACCAATTAATTCAATTAGATTTAATATTTATGTAGATTTTGAATTTAATCATAGAAATAAATTATGTTTTAAGGAGAGGTAGAAAAGAAATTATATTCATTGAATAATTGAGTTAATATACTTAGTGTTACTCACTGAAAAAAACCAAAAAGTAAAAGAACCAAATAAAACTTAATAAATTTATTTAAATATAATATAATATAATATAATTAGGAATTTAAATAACCAATAGATATATCTTGGTTTAATCCCCCAAGTAGGATTTGGGTTTTTACTTCCACCGGATGGGAAGTACCTATTAATATTAAATGTCATATGGTGGGTGATGTTTCATACTCATAAACCATATAAACTTCTTATTTCCAGTTCTCCTCTTCTCATTATAGCTTTAGAAGAACCCATTGATAGATTATTATAATTGTTTCCCCATATAAGTGTGATAGAACTTACATGGTGGGTGTAACACATGTCAGGTCATTGATACATCTAATTGTGTATTTTAATTACTTTTTTGGTTTATCCTTGTATTCCCTAGGTGTTAGAGGCTGAAAATGGATATTTTTTTGAATATAGAACAAGGCATGCAGTTAGAGAGTTGTTCATCTAACCATGAAACTAACCCTAAGAAATGGGTACAGATGGTAATAGTGAAATTTTTCATAGTTTTGGAATAGTATACCAAACCTTATGAGGCCCAAGGGTAACTATGAGGCCTGATTTTTGTAGAAACAACAACCCAATATTGTTGGTGTATGGTTAGTCTAACCATGTGGCCAAATCATGAGACATGGAAATTTCAATTAAAAATTTGTAATTTATAATTTTTCACTTGAAAATTTTATACCAAATTGGGCCAATTTTTATCCTCCCTCCTCTCTTGGAATGGGAGATTCCTTCCTTCCATTTTGATGGTTTCTTTTGAGTTATTGGTGGTCTAGATTTAGGTAAGTCCAAATCCTTTTGGGTTTATTTTTCATTCCACCTTTTTCATGATTGTTATTCGATTTTTTGGTGTTTGTAACACATTATAGTGGGGTTGGCCGAAACTAGAGTTTTTTTGTGGATTTTGGTATATTTCCTTGTTTTATAGTTATGGGAGTCCTTATTCTACATCTTTCAATTTCTTTTAATTGGAGGTGACAATATTTGGACCAAATCCAAGTGGGGTGTCTCTAATTGAGGTTTTTCCATGTATTTCCATTAATGTTATATTATCCTTGGTTTTTGTTATTTAAATTGTTATTTATTGATTTATGGTTGATGTTTATCCCATTTCTATTGTGATTTATGTCTTGATTTGGAAACATGATGGTTTAATGTGGGTTTCCCAAAGGGTTTGGATTGGGTTCACATAAATTGTTTGATAAAATATATAAAAAGGGACTTAAGGATATAAATAAATTTCAAAAATGGTATTGGAAATTGTTTTACCTTATTATTTTATTTAAAGGACATGTTTTTTTAATAAAGATTATTGTTATGTTTTTCTGATTTGCATGGAACATGTTTTTCAATTTTTTTAGCATGGACTAGCACATGTATTATTTGGGGTGTGAGGGAGGTGTTATCCAATGGATTGTTTAATCCTTATTAGAGAAGACCATGTGAACATCTATTTTGGTTTCCAATGGACCATGATTGACTTTGGGTATAAATACTATGAGATATTCCTTGATTGGTTAGTGAGAGACAATGTAAGCTCTTGGAGTTGGGCTCGAGGAAAACCATGATCAATTCCTTGGTTTCTTAGCCACCTTGAAAACATGTTAGGATCTCTCATAATAGGTTGAATAGTTATAGCCCTTGTATCAAATTAATCATTATGGTTTAGTTTATATTCATTATTCATTTGATTAGTTACAATTGATATGATGGGATGTATGATTCAAATTCCCATTTATACCATTATTTTTTGATGATCATACGCTTTCCCTTTCTTATTAGATATTTTGGGAATGTTGTTCCTTGTTCAATATTTTATTTTTTTAACCATATTGATAATTTATTTTGAAAACATGTTTTATTTGAATTGGAAAACCAAGTGGATTTCAAATGTTTATTTGGAAGTTGTATTTTTTCAAGGTATTTCTGTTTTGAAAATTATTTTCAAACACATTGATCAGTTTTCATGATTAAAACCATTAAATTGATTCATGGTGGTATCCTATTAGACTATGTACCTCACACAGTATATGAGACTTTATGTGGTTCATGAATTTATTTTCATCACACAGGATTGAGAAAGAGAACAACGTACTAGGATGTCTCTTCTTTATTATCATCATCTAGGGTATTATGGAGGAGATGTGGTATCTTATAGATTCTCTCATGTTGAGTAATTTTTGTTTTTTTATACATTGAGATGTATGTATTAGCCTCTTGGGTCTTATTCCCCATTATTTTGAGTATTTTTCTTGTATTTTATATACCATGTGTATTCTCTATTATGGAATGTTTTGTATATGGTGTGGGATACTTCTAATAGTATCTTCTTAGTTTTGTTTCATAATATGGATATTCATGTTTTCATTTTTGACTCTAATGATATTGGTTTGGTTTTCCCATTCCATGGATTGGTCATTCCATTTTACCAGTAGTGAACCCATACCTAAGATATAGTTTAATATTCTTAGTGCTTGTTGACTATCCATGGTGATTAGGAATGTGATTCAGGCCATGTGGTGGTTTGGGTCAAGTGACAGGTCAAGTCATCCCAGGTTAGTTAATTACAAAATTCTATTAGAGTGGGTTGTTATTTAGAATTTAGTGTAATATTGTATCTAGTACCATCAAGGAACTGGAGGTAGGAGTAGTGGACTACATGGAAAACTCTTATTTGTTTCGAATCGTGAGCCTCTATGGGTTGTTTGGGATTGCGGTAATGTTTTGAGACCAGTTAGTGGTTGTTTTGATTATATTTTTAACTATTTCATATGGGATGTTGAGTCTCAGTGTGATTCTAGAGGACGTTTTGAGTTTTGGGTGGAATAATTATACTAATAGGAGGTACACATTTTGTACAGACGATTATTAAAAATTGTGCACAACCCTTGTAGCCTTGTCTTCTAACATTCAGGGACACCCATGTGGTTGGTGAATGGTTTTCGAAATTCTGCATCCAAACCATGCATGGAGTTAATTTCATGGGTTTTTTCAATTTTTCAACCTTTACTATTTGTAGTTTCTTGTGATGATAATATTTATTTTTGATACACATGATGGAGTTTTATTTTGGTACTTTTGATGTGGTTTGAGGTTGAATTGGGCTTAATGATTCTGGTATATTTGGTTCTTGTACAAAAACACTCATGGAAGAACCACATCCATATGTAGAATGGGTGTTATGGATGAAACCCAATAAGATACCCTCCAATTGATCCAAAATTGGAGGTTTTAGTGATTCATACAATACAATCCTTGTTTCAATTTCATGTTCGGGAGTAACCTCAGACTATGGACCATATTCAGAAGTTTTTTAGGAGAAATTCACTAGTGTTCCACGGTTTAATGGTACCCATTGGTCCTATGGTGTGGTTATAACATATTAATAAGATCATTGAGTTTTTAAAGACCCCTTATATTTATAAAGAGGACTTCACTATGTATATATTTGAAGGATTAGGTAGGAAGTGGAAGGATTTAGCGGCTATCTTGACAAGACATGTGGATATCATATAAATTACATTAATGGTTTCTTTCAATAGTAAATTATACTTGGAAACCTTTATGGGATAGAAGGCCCATGTGTTCTTGAAATTGGAGCCAGGGGATCATTTAGTGGTGGTGAATGAATCCATCTTTTTCAAATTAGTGCATGTTTCTCTGAATATTATATTGAATGATTACATTATGGTCCAATGTTTTGAGATAGTCTTGAGTAAAGAGATTATATATATAATAATTATTCATTTTATAACAACCTATTAAATGTTGATTTATAGGACAGCTATAAAATAGGCTGATTTTTTGAGAAAGAAAAATATCAGTGGTCCCCTTCTAGTGTGCAGATGCAAGAGTTTATCATCCAGGGAGAAGTGGAAGGGAGACGAGTCTTAGTGGGGAATTGGTAAGAGTGTTTAGTAGTTATCAGGTTTAGCTCATATGTCTTCTTCAAGGAATAATCCCATTGTTTTTTATCAGTACATGAATATTGGACATAGTAAGTCTCGTTTTGATGAAATATTGAGGTTGTTCCGCTAGTGTGGATGGCTAAGTCATATTCAGTGATTCTATTAATTGGATTCATGGAGAAAAAATGTGGGCTCCGCATTTCGAAAAGTCTCTTAGGTGGAGTCAAAGTATTACAAGGTTGTAGGGCCTTATCCTCATTTTTAGGTGTATTCTCACCAAGTTAATAATATATATAATAGTTCAATTATAGGGTATCTCCATTTAGTATAGATTATTTCATAGGACTCGTATTTTTTTCCATCAAACCTAAGAGGTAAAATCTCTAGTGAATCATCTATGTAACTTATTTTATTTGTAACTGTTACATATTATTCATTTTATTCACATAATATGATTGTGGATTTAGTTTTTTGGGATGTTTTTATTAAATATTTTTTATATTTTCTAACCCCATTTAGTAGAATGAAGAAGTAAGCCTTAGAGTTCCCTATATTCTCTTTCTTGGAAACAGACATCGAGTTCATCTTGGAATTATTTTTTCTTCACTTGTATTCTTTTACATTATTATCCACACAGATTCATTGATCATATTCAAGGTGAAATTTGATTGTTATCAGTGTAGGTTCTAGTTCCTCACTTCTGATGGAGGTACTCTCATCTTCCAGGGTGATTGTGATCTACGATTAGGGAGGGTGGGACAAGTTGATTGGAAGTTGGGGTTTGTCTTAGGTCAGTTGTATAGGTTATTTCTCAATTCCATTGAGTATTATATTTTATGTGATCTTTAAGTGTTCATGGAATATTACTAGGACATGTTTCAGTATGATTATTTTATATTTCTACCCCAATGAGAGGATCTGTTCATTATCAATTTACTCCCCAGGATGAGCAGAATCTCCTTGTAATATTATGGATGGATTCAGCCAAGCTAAAATAGTTGAATGTCTAACTAGAGGATCTTGAAGGTATGTTATTTATCCATCCAAAAATTTCACCATGTGATTCACTAGTTCTATTTGTATGGAAGGTTTATGGGAGCCTCCAACTTTTCATAGACAAACATAAACATAATCCGGTGACTATAAAGAATAAATACATTATTCCTATATCGATTATATTTTTTATTATCTAGGTGATCCCATTGGTTTTTAAAGATCAATCATAGATAAGGGTACCACCAATTAATGATTAGGTATGATGATGTTATAAAGGCTATCATTCAATGATGGTATGATCTTTTTTGTGTTTCATTATTTCATTCTGTCTTACCAATTTTCCATCTATATTTAATGAATTGATAAACTGCATCCTCCACCACTTATTGGAATCTTTAATAATCATGTTTTGGAATACATATTCGATTATTCCAAGATAGAGGAGGATCATAATGGCCATCCTGATATTGTTTTGAGAATTTGAGATATCACAATCTATTTTCTAGTTTTTCAAAGTTCTAGTTTTATATCTAAGAAGTAACTTTCTTAGGACGTATGATTTTAAATGTAAGAGTAACAGTGGATACATATAAAGTTCAACCAGTCATGTCTTAGAATTGACCCATCAATGTGTTCAAGATGCAAATTTTACTGGGCTTTGTTGGGTATTATAGACATTTCATTAATAACATCTCTAAGATATAATCTCCCTTGACATATTTGACCTAAAAAAGTGTTTTTTTAGTTGTATGAGAAGTTATATTGTGATTTTAAGTGGTTCTATAGATGTTTCACATACTCCCTAGTTTTCTTTATTTTTATGTCAGGAAGAGATTATTCTATGTATATAGATGCTTCTGGTGAAGGTATGTGTCACAAACCATGTCAGGATTTTATTTGACCTAACACCATATCCATCCATAAAAAAGGAATGAGTGGTGTCCCAGAACCACTTGGGATAGATACTAGCACCAGACATCAATGATAAATCAAGAGGGGTGGTTTTTCCTAATGACACAAATAATAATCTACCAAATCTGAGTTCTCTTCAAGAAAATATAATTCATTGATGGATATAAATACATAATAAGATCCAAATACAATAACTAAACAAAATAGAAACTAAATACAAAACTAATAGAAAACCAGAAAAAACATCATATATATGTGACCTCTTTCACACCACCAACCATAAGAACAACCTAGTCCAAAGGTAACTCCAACTAGAAACCTAAACCTACAGAACGGATCAGGTCTACTGATGTCGAGTGGCACAAATAGTGTGTGATAATAATCTGTGGAGATGGTAATAAACATAGATTCTATACATTTCTTTTCCTAAAATAGTCTATAAATATTGGGTTGAAATACATATAAGAAATATGGTTTTATCATTTTAAAGAACTAAACATAGCTTACCATTTTTAAAATAGTTTTCCATGTAATTAACCTAGTCTACAAACCTAAATACAAAATAATGAATTAAATAGAAGATAAAATGAAGTAAAAGAAAATAAAAATTAATTGTATGAGAAAGAAGATACTAATAGAGTAGCTAGCAATATGAATCCAATGAAAAAAACACAACAGTTTTAATAAAAGGAATTTATTAAACATCTCTTGAAGAAATACCTATATGTACTTAGTTAGGACTCAAATTATGGCACATGGTGATGCTCCATAGTCAATAAAAATATATATTCTCTAAAATAACCACAACACTGGAATATCCCACCTGGCATTTCACATATCAAGGAGGTACCAACCCGTATAATCAAATTTGATAAGAAACCACCACTCGAACCACTAGTTGATGCCCAAGAATATCATGATAATATTATGTGGTGAATGAGGAGGTCCTCACATGCATGGAATATTCTAAAAACCTACATTCTACCGTACATTCCTAGACAAAACACTGACAAAACCAATGAAATGACACTCTCCTCAGAGGGACGACTATAGAGGTTTCTGCCACACATAAATACATACACAAGTGCTAGTAGGGCCTTCACATCACATGATCTTCAAAATATATTCTATTAAACCAGATTTTTCTAATAGGTCCATGTCACACACAATACAAAATTCATTCCCGTAACCTTTTCCAATTCCATGGTAAAAGTCTATCCATACTTGAGGGTGCCAAATGGGTCTTTATATCATTTATAAACCAAACCACTTAACATGGTAAAAATGATCCATGACTTAAGAACAAAATTAGAAGCTGTCTTTTGAGTCATTTTGGAACCAGTAAATATTTATGTATGCTATGGGGTTTTGAATAGACTTTTAGAATGGCGAGATCTAATGAAGAAATTAAGGAGAAAGAATTTTTACATTCATTTTTGAGTGATACATTTTTCAAAAGACACACATTATCATTTATGGGTCCATCCATATGGGAACCCATTGTAGATATGTATGTTCCCATATCTAGTAAAAAATAATTTGAAATCCATAAAATACTAAGAATTTAATTTGAGAAAAAGAAGAAGCATTTCAACCAATTATAGGGGTATGAAAATGGATACTAAACTAAATAATTAACTCAAAATCACACACAATATTCATTCCATATTGATAACCAAAACACCATAACCCAATAATGTTCAAATATACCTCGAATCACTTAAATAAATTTCGAAAAGACCTATTTACATTTTATTAAACTATTTTTATACATATACATATAAAAATACCAAGATAAATCCTTTAAAAACTAATTTTAATCAATATTCCAACAATAAAACACCACTAAAATTCTCAAAACACATCATAAGAAAGAATAAAAAAATTACAAATCAGTTAAGAAATATAAATAATTAATTGAAATGTTTCATAAAGGAAATGGTCAAAAACACATGCCTTAATGATGTTAGAATGCAATGAAACTCAATGAAAATGAGTAATAAACATCAAGAAACAACCAAAACACCCTAACATCAAATAAATTGAACAAAAGTAACCATCTATCTCCTCAGGGTTCATCCAGGTAGAAAACCCTACCAAGAAAGAACAAAGGAACAAGAGATATTGATAAGAATAGGGGGAAAATGGTGAAAAACTAAGAGAAACTAAAATTAAGAACCTAATTAGAGCTTAAATGGGGGAATTAAGGCTATAGAGGAAGAACTTGGAAGCCCTCATGGAGTCCCTAGGTGAAACAGGGAAGGAATATATGGAGTTGGGGTTAAAACATGGGATGGGAAAAGTTGGAAACTCAACTTTTTAAAGATAAAGGAAAGTCACATAATTAGGATGCAAGGTTTTCTAAATTATGTGCTGACCTTAGGAATCCTACTTGAGAGAAGGGAAAATCTCAAGGTTTGGAAAACCATACACCAACCTTGATCAACATCTCGGTTAAATTTTGGAGCCTCCCTGATCACTTGCTATATAGTTTCAAATAACATTCCACAAGTCTTTTAGCTTGACCTTGAAACCCAAAAAGGAGTCACACGGTTTCCTCTTGGCCTTGCATGGTTTATTCCCAAAACATGGTCAAACAATTCTAGGAAAACCATTGAAGAATAATTTGAATTAGAATCACCCTAATTCTTCAATGGTCGCATGGTTTACCCTCAAACCATTCACACAAACAATGTATATTCCAAAAATCCTTTCAAAAACTCCAAAACAAAAAAAAATATCATGGAGAAATTGAGATGAACCTCAACCAAAAGAAGCAACAAAAATAAAAATATAAAATAAAATAAAATCCAAGGTCATTCTGTGAAAATTATCCCCATAATAAACACTTTCTTCCCCAAGAAATTCACCTAACCAAATGATAAAAACCATGATCCCAACCCCAAAAAAATATGAATGAAACAACGAACCTTGATACGACCCTTTTAACTCCACATGTATTCACTAGCCACTAAAAAAGAATATTCAATAAGGATAACCATGGGAATAATGATGATTTGGTGTTCCCTATCAAAAGGAACCAACTATCACAACATCACTATGGTCCAATCCAATATAGGAACTCCCAAGAAGACCCAAAAAACCCATACAAGGAATGGATATAACAATAGATCCCAAAATAAACACATAACCCAAGATATGATTCCTAATTTATTCAATCCATAAACATACCCAATGTGGACATAACCTAAAGATGAATATGATCCAAAAATAAGGATAACCAAAAAAGAGAAACAGTCACCTACAGATTCACACCCACAAACACTAACACCGATCTTACAAGAAAATTATATTATCTAACCTTTAAAAAAAGAAACTTGAAACTTGAATAAAATTTTACGAAATGAAGGAAACTATATAATAGAAATTTTAATCCTCCTCCACTAAAGAACTATATAAAATAGTTGGTCCAGGGTTCCCCATACCCCAGTGATTCTTAATTTCTTGGAAACATCACTCTGAGTCATGTGGCTGAAGCCCTAATTCTTGAAGCATCTACTACACTATAGACATGGGCCAAAATTCCATGATAAAAAATTCCTCTTTGTCCAATACTACATATATAATTTCTAAAAATTCCCAAGATGTCAGCATCGATGAACACCCATAAATGATTAAAGAAGTACACCAACAAATTCTCAATCCAACTACACTCACAATGATGGAGAGAATGGTCCGATGAGTGAGAAGATGACATCAAAAATGTACACTCCTAAAAAATATGCTCCTCTAGCACACACACCATTCTAGATGGGATACATTTACAAGTTCCAAAAGGAAAGGGATTTATAACTATTTTCAAATTACCCCAGGAACTAACTCAGCAAAAAATGATTCATCCTTATGCTTCCTGAAGAGAACATCACCTGTAAAGACCCGAAAATTTCAAGAATTTTTTTTTCTTAATTTCATTGGAATTTTACAAGTCTGTAGATTCTGAAGGCACTTGATTCTGAGGCCCGGTGTGCCCGGAATCAATTTCTAAAGTTTATCACAGGTACGTTCAGTAAAAAAATGAACGGGTTTTTCTATCTTTTGAACTGGTGCTCAGAATTGAAATCTGAGGGCACTGTTGAACTCGCAACGCATTTTTTCACTTAAGAATACATTCACCTCGACAGTAGATGATCGGTTATAAAAGTTGTTTTTTGGGGTTTTATGTGGGTTAATAAAATAAAATAAGTGAACAATTTATTTTATTTTGTTAAACACAAGTCATGCAGATAAAGTGGTTAGAAGCTCCACTTGGGAGTTGGTGGTGGGACTGCCACACCCTAACCCCCCATGAGAGGTTATGGTGGTGGGGCCCACTGAGATCCAACCTCCCATGTGAGGTTGGTGGTGGTGGAAACCACACGAGGCCTCCCATTAATGGGTGTCGAATCATAACTCCTGGACTCCCCCTCATTTATGAGGGAGAGCCTCTAGGTTTTAAATCCCCCTCTTAATTGAGGTGGATGAAACCTCCCTTTTTAATGAGGATACCACCCAAGAAATTAACCACCCCTTTACTTTTTGTGGTTAATTAATGGTGGGACCCACCAGGAAATATCCTCCCTTTAGAGGATATTCTTCGATGGGGACCACCTGGGCCAATAACCCCTTTTGACTTCTGACCCATTTTATTTCACCACTGCAGCAGATTAATTGGGTGGAGCCCTCTGTCATAAATCCTCCATTTATGACATGCGTTCCAATGATGAACCCTCCCACTCCTATATAAAGGAGGCTAGGGGGAGGAGTTCTGGACGGCTTCTTCAAGCGGCGGAACGCTAGCAGCGAAGCATAGCACCCAACACTTGGAGATTTTTCCTCTTCCTCCAATGAAGAATGAAGAATGAAGAACGCTAACGCCACCCTCAGATCCTTCCTTCCCGACGTTGACGGAACGACGCCTGTCTTCCACGATGCATGTCTCCTGCGACTCTCCATTGTTTAATGTTGTTTTACGAGGTAGGGGTTTTTATGTTTGTGTTTTAATATCGTTCTTCAATTCTTAAGTTTTGTTTGGCTACAGGATACCATCTTCACGAGAAAGGGTTCGGACCGCATGAACACGGTCCGACCCTTCCCCTCTTGTTTGTTGATTATAGACGATGGAGGCGGACAACGAAGAACCGTTTGGAGACGGGCCGACCACAAGCGGATCGTCAGCACATGATTGTCGGGTCGCCGCAAAGGCACGGCACCTACGTGCCACGTGGATTAGAGCCAGGCCATAGCCAGGGCGCGCCACGACGCCATCGCGCCGCGCCAGAGCTTCGAGGGGCCATGGCCAGGGCGGG
Organism: Viscum album; assembly: GCA_963277665.1. NCBI lineage: Eukaryota > Viridiplantae > Streptophyta > Magnoliopsida > Santalales > Viscaceae > Viscum > Viscum album. The sequence continues at coordinate 422,851,453 of OY728148.1, forward strand.
CCGTGGGGGTGGGGCGTGACATCATCGCACCGCGCCAGTTGAACAAAGCCACAACCTAAGGCCGTAGCGGATCTAGAAGGGTGGTCGGCTATGCCAGCCACCGGTGCCATCATGAGGCGGGACTCGAGGGGGGTCTCGTGGTTCCCCAGATACAGCCATCATGGCCAACCATTTCGTAAAAATAGGGGGGTGTAACCCCCCACTCCGCACAACGCTCGGATGCGATGGCTGAGCCGCAACCGGCCGCCAGCACCGGGCCGGGCCGCCAGTGACGGGCCAGGCTGCCAGCGTCGGGTCGGGCTGCGCCAATCGGGCTGGGCTGGGCCACGCTAGCCGATCCGGGCCATGCTTTATCAGGCGGGACCCGGACCCGAGTCGGGTCAACCCGGTTCGGGATGACCTAGGGGTGTTGGGTCGGGTCGGACCAGGCCCAGACGCCCTATTTTCGGACTGTATTCGGTTAAATAGACATATATTGAGCTACGGACCTCCGTTCGATGCACTGTTAGTTGTGTAGGATTCCATGGATCGAGACGGTCATTTTGGTATATTACACTCAAGGTTTATGCGAATATTGTGTATGTCTGGGTTGGTTCGAACCCAAAACCAACCGGTCCCTCGGAGTGGAAACGCTTATAACTCGAGGACCGAACGTCTGATTGACATGTCATCGACTATGTTGGTTTCCTCTTGATGAGAGAGTTCTTTTGGCATACTCCACTTGGGTTTTGGTTGATATAGGAGTATGGTCGAGTTGGTTTTAGCTTAAAAACCAATCGGCCCCCTAGAATGGAAAAGTTAATAACTCAAAGACTGGGCGTCTGATTGACGCGCCGTTTGTTGAGTTGAGACCCCTATGACGAGGTGGTCCTTTGTGATACTTATATGTGAGACTTCATGACCCTTGTAGTATTGACCAGTAGGTCGTGGAGGGGATCCTCCTAGAGACGAGCATATGGAGTACAGTGACCTTATAGTTGGATGAGACCTGATGACTGCTTATCTGATTCAATTTGGAGTGACTTGTATAGCCAAGTGGGGAGCACTACTTTGTGAGGTGGTAGAACCATAGTGGAGAAGCACTAATTTGTGAGGTGGAAGAGTCACGGTACTCAATAGGAGGAGTACCTATGTAGGCTATGAGGGGGAGAACTACTTTGTGAGGTGGCAGACCCATGGTGGAAGAGCACTACTTTGTGAGGTGGTAGACCCGCGGTACTTGACAGGAGGAGTGCCTCAATAGTCTAAGGTTAGTGAGTGGCACCTCAAAGTCATGGAAGGACTCCTGTGCTTGACAGAGGAGGAGTTCTCTAGTAGCCGTGTTTTCGTCATCGTGAATAAAATCCTGGTTTGAGCTGAGTCAATGACCTTTGTGTTTACCTCATGATTGAGATGGGTTATTTGATAACTTATGTATATGTATGGGGATATACCTAAGTAAATGTTATCTGTTGAGATATTTCTTTGTGGTTTATCCTTGTTGGTTTTAGTGAGACCTTGAGGGTCTTGAGGTCCCTATTGAGTATCGTTATACTCACCCCTACACGGGCTAAGCCCGCACCTCGTTGTGTTGGATTCAGACGAAGGACATCACAGATCGTGGTTGAGTAGAGCAGGACGGTACCTGGAGGTGGACTTCATGACGAGACGGTACCCGGAGGTGGACTTCACGACGAGACGGTACCCGTAGGTGATAGACAGATGTGGAGAGCTAAGGTGGCCATTTGTACCTACCCATCAGGTAGGATATCTGGAGGACAATCCAGGAGCCGCTCGACACCTTCCTGATATTTTGTCTTTTCCTTATACATTACTGTTGGCCTTGTATTCTAGGACTTTTGTACATTTAGCACACTTCTTATACTGATTAATTAGTGTTTTCTTCTGTTTGTACTCTATTTGTGTGTCTTTACGTTTCATAAAGGCAATCCCTTCCCTTTTTATCATGATTTATGCCATTGGTGCTAGTCGCTATCCCCTGGCCTATGGAAGGAGGGCTTGGGGTAGTCACGGCACGGGCCCCGAGGATGGGTCGTGAAAAATTGGTATCAAAGAATTCGGTTCTACCACGGAAAATAGAACTCTGATATTTTCTTTCTGTGAAGCAATAGTTTTAAGGGTACTAAGTGTGGTTTTCAGTTTAGGGAGTCCAGTGTTGGTGCGGTGGCCGACGTATCCATACACCAGGACACTGACTTCAGATTTCTGACTCACTGCACGAAAACACTGATTGCATGTGTGTTTTCAAAAGTTTCTTTTAAATCAGCTCAAACCAGGTCAGCTCACTAGGTATAGTCTTTTGACTGTGTTGCATATTCTCATTTAGAATGCCTCTTGTGGACGAACAGATAGATCCCCAAGAGTTGTACGTACTGATAGCTCGCCAAGTGATGAGGCCCCAGTATAGGGCCCTCTTTCAGTTGAGGCACCAGCAGAGGCACCAGCGGTACTACCACCCATTGGGCCACCGATTCCACCAGCCCCAGTAGCAGGTGATGCACGCCGCTTGAGCGCACTGCACGAGTTCCAGCTCCAAAGGCCCCCCAGGTTCCTGGGAGAGACGGACCCATAGCCGACAGAGGATTGGCTGGAGGTTGTGCCGATAGTCTTTAGACTGGTAGGGACACCATGCGACTTCATGGTTATCCTTGCTGCCAGCCTCCTACAGGAAGTAGCAGGCAGGTGGTGGAGCTTGATGCTCTAGATGCACAATGAGGTGACACTCCTATGACCAGACTTCGAGAGTCCGTTCCGGGTGGAGTTTGTACTAGCCACCCTTCAAGATGTACGGATACAAGAGCTATTGTATCTATAGCAGGGAAACATGAATGTGGCACAATACTCGGCGAGGTTCACAGACCTCTCGCACTACACCACAGAAATGGTACGAGACCCATTCTTTAGGTCCCGGACCTTCGAGCAGTGGCTCAAGTGAGATATTATAGCTTCAGTTGTCTCCCACATCTTCCCGATGCAGACAGGGGTGTTGGAGCGAGCCCTCTTAGTGGAGAGTTTCCTTGCTGAGTAGTCTCCAGTAGTGGGACCCACTACTAGACGGAATGCATCAGAGTCTTCTATGTCTGGCAGTAGACAGATGACGCAGGGGTCTAAGAGGGCCTGACCTATATGTGGTCGCCGCACGACTCAGTATCAGTAGTGCGAGGCACCAAGGGTAGAGACAGAGCCAGACATGCCATGTTGTGTTACACTTGCAGCGGACAGGGTCACATGGCTCGTGGCTGTCCGAGCCACCGCTCGGATTATCAGCAGATAGAAGAAGTACCTCCCAGGTAGAGGCAGAGGTTCGATTGAGGCGGACCACAAGGAACATGAGACAGATGTATTGGAGCTGGACGTGCAGCTGGTGGTGGACGACTCTTCGAGGTGTTGCCACCACCACCTCCATGAGGTCCACCCCGACCGTCGAAAACAGGTGGATATGGGAGAGCACAGCTTCAGGCAGCCAAAGCATATGACTATGGAGCTTCGGAAGTAGGTGGATAGGATCGGGACTAGTTCCAGGCATGTAGGCCTTTTTCTTTGGTGCTTCTAGTTTCCATGTTGTTGTTTTTGAATTTGCTTTGTGTCTTTGTACTTCGAGCTACAGTAATAAAAGACACTTATCCTTGTGACGTTTACTATCCTATCCTTTTTGTACGGTTGATACTAAGAGGTTCCGGTAAAAACTGTTGACTTGGCCCTCACTTGCAAGATTCCTAGTGGAGGAGACCCAGTAACCACGCACTGATGCCGACAGTGTGACTCGACCCTTGGAGGCGAGAGTAACGGTTGGATCTCTTGGTAGTAGCGTCGAGGCCTTACAACGTCGTCTATGGCATGAAATAGTACCGTTCATGTTAGGATTGACTGTATTAGGTGAAGAACGTGGTTCATCCAGGGGATAAAGACCATATTTCTTTTTTCAGTAGAGGAGAAATCTCTACAGCTCTTTGGTAGAACGTAGATGAAGACTGGTGGAGATGAGTTCTTACAATTGGCTAGTCTCACCCATTATTCGTTCAACGAACGGTTTATGGTTATCTCCAACTCAATAGTCTCTGGTGTAACTCCTCTCATAAGGACATGAACCTGAGATAGCGGTGATGGATTGAAATCCTCCAAGACTATGACTTCAAGATAGTTTATACTCATGGTGAGGGGAACGTTGTATCAAATTCTCTTAGTGAGAGATCGGGCATTCAGCTGTTGGGAGTAGCGAGTTAGCAGCTGGCCACGTTTTAGATATCCTTTGTGGATAGTGATGGAGTCATCATGTGTAGAACCAGAGATGGATCATGCTACAACGGAGAAGGTGCAGATCATCTAGGAGCAGATAAAGACTACTCAGAGCAGTCAGAAGTCCTATTTAGATAAGAGGCGGGACTACTAGAGTTCGAGGGTGACGACCACGTCTTCTTACGGATCTCAACTCGACAGGGTCTATGAAGATTTGGACAGGGCGGCAAGTTATCTCCACGATTCATCGAACCTTTTTAGGTTCCCAGTAGGGTAGGCAAGGTGGCTTACCGCCTGGCCCTTCCACCTTAGTTGCAACGGGTGCATGACGTCTTCCACGTATCTCAGCAGAGGAGATATGTTCACGACCCAATTCACATCATTAATCATGGGGAACTGGAAATTGATGACGGGTGGACCTTCACGGGGTTCCAATAAAGGTTGAGGATCAACAGGAGCAGGTCCAATGTGGATGGTCAATTCCTCTTGTGTGCATTCGTTTGCAGCACGAGATCCTCTAGGAGAGCAGATGGGAGTGGGAGGCTCATATGCATGCACAGTACTCTCATTTGTTTCCCTAGTATATGATGTAGCTTTATGGGGACGTAAATGTAAAACCCTGAGTTTTTATGAGATTTATTCTTTTTTTATTTCTTTCATATCTTCTGTTTTACGCTGCACCAAGATTATCTTGTGCTATACGCAAGACCGTATTAGCTAGCAGTATACGCAAGACCATTCTTGGCTCGTGTTACACACAATTTCAAGTTTGTGTTGTGGAAATTTTTCAACACAACATTAAGTATAGATTTTGTTTAATGTATAAATGAAATAAGTTTTGATTATGTTATATGCAACACCAAATGGAGCTTTCACTACACGCAGCCCTGACTTGGATTGCATTACATGCAATCAAGACCTTCTTCAATAGTGTGTGTAGTACGTTATACCAAGTTTCACTATACGAGATATTATTATAATATTATTATGAACTAACCATTATGAATAGTAATACCCAATTTTTGAAGTTTTATAAATTTTATCTTTCAAAATGGACTTCATTTTTGGATTCGGAAAATTGAAATTAGCCTAGGGTGAATTTTTGTTATTTTTCTGAAAACATTCAATTTTTGATTAATAGTGAAAACACTGGGTTACTATTTAAAACCGACTTTTTATTTAAATAAATATTTATTTTATTAAAATTTATTTTAGGTAAAAATTGATACATAATACCTATATAAGTTCAATGTAATTAATTGAACTCATTTTATAATAATTTTACATATATAATATTTTTATTGAACTTTTCACCGTCTTTGACCTACCTCCTATAAGCTTTTTAGAAAACATAATTAAAACATAATTTTACCGCTTCTGTTAGTGGAATTTCAAAAATTCGAGAGACATCGATAATATCAAGGAGTAAAATGTGGTTCAATAATATAAAAATAATTTTTGGTGAATAGTAACTTTTTACTTTTATTTATCATGGTTAAAAGTATATAGAGTAATTAAGGGTAAAAATGATATTATTATTACCCTAACACATGTCCTAATTATATTGGATAAGTATAATTCGACCAATCAAACTTAGGAATATAATATTATCATTTAGGGCCACTTGGATTAGATTAGTACATTTATTATTATTTTATTTAAATAAGAGTTAAAATAGTAAAAATCAAAGTTTAATAACTTTTACATTTTAAATATAGGGTTATCCATAAGAAAAATTAGACTATAAATATTCACTATAAAGATAAAAACATTCCCTACCTAATGGTATTTTATTTATAATTTTTAAACATTAAATATTTTAATTTATTTATGACACAATGGTGATGCAGTAATTACCAAAATAATGAAATATTAAAATAATTGATATTATAAATGTAACAGCCCGAGATTTTATGAAAAATATTATGTTTTTTTATTTTTTTTATTTCACTAATGTCTTGTGTTGTACGCTACACCAAAAGGAGCTTTCACAACACGCATCCTTGACTTGCCTTGCATTACACGCAATCGCGACCTTCCTCGATAGCTTGCGTCGTACGCAATACCGAGTTTCACTAAACAACAATATGCTATTAAAATATTATTAAAACTAGCCGTTATGAATAATAATAACCACTTTTTGAAATTTTATAAATTTTATTTTTCAAAATGGACTTCATTTTTGGATTCGGAATACCGAAATTAGCCTAGGGTAGAATTTTGGTATTTTTCTGAAAACTTTCAATTTTTGATGAATAGTGAAACCACTAAGTGGTAGGTTAAAAACTGAATTTTGCATAAAACTTAATTTTACCGCTTCTGTGAATGGAATTTCTAAAATCCGACAGACACGGTTGATATCAGTAAGTAAAATGTGGTTCAATGAGATAAAAATAATTTTTTGGTGAATAGTAACTTTTTACTTTTTTTTACCGCGGTTAATAGTAAATAGGGTAACTAAGGGTAACTAAGGGTAAAAATGATATTACTATTACCCTAACACATATCCTAATTCTATTGGATAAGTTTAATTCGACCAAAAACAAACTTAGGAATAAAATATGACCATTTAGGCCCACTTGGGTTAGATTAGGACATTTATTATTAATTTATTTAAAGAAGGGTTAAAATAGTTAAAATCAAAGTTTAATAAGTAAATTATTTTTAATATGGGGTTATACATAAGATAAATTCGACTATAAGTATTCATTAGAAAGCTAAAAATATTTCTTACATAATTATATTTTATTTATAATTTTTAGACTTTAAATAAATTAATTTATTTATGACACAACGATGATGTAGTAATTATCCTTTTAAGGAAATATTAACATAATTGATGTTATAAATGCTCAAATGAATGTAATTTGAGACTCTATATGAATTCCACTAATTTTCTAGGTTACTATGATATATTAGTGTTGATTTAAGCAACTTGGTTCGAACATATAATTCTGTTATGACTTTCACAAAAATCATATATCAAATAGTGTAAAAATTGACACAAAATAGTTTTTAAATAAAATAAAATATTATTAATTGTTATTTTATTCCTAAAAATCTAAGGTTCGGACAAATGACTTAGATAAGGATATATATATTAATAATAAACAATTTGGGGTTCGTTTGGCATGTTATAGTAAGTGTATTAACCATATAGTGAAAGAAAACAAAAAGACACGGTAAAAGTTAAATTATTTAACTTAGAGTTAAATCTAATTGATAAGGTTACAATAATACCCTAAACTTGTCTAAATCCTATTGGTTGATAGGATTTCGACCCATCCCCACTTTAGCTTCGAAATAAGACCCTTTGGAACCATTATAAACCGATTTTGACATTAATATAAAATAGTATTTTGAGGTATTCCTAAGGTGCCCCTCTCCTCCCTTATAAAAGGACACCTCCTCCCCCTCCTCCTCACACCAATTTGAGCACTCAAGCTCGGCCAACCTCTGCCAAAATCTCTTCTCCACTTCCCTAGAAACATCCTATAGGTTCTGGTCTTCCTCAAAGTCCAATTTTAGTTCCCTAAGAGGAGGTCTCCAAAAGGCGCTTCAAAGAAGAGGTAATTACCGTTACCAATTCATTCATCTTTATTTCTTCTTCCACTTCTTCTTCTTAGGTTGTTTAATTATGAAGTAATAACATCAGTATCACTCATATACTGATATGTTATTATAAGTATGAAACAACCCTATTTCACCATCTATCCATCCTACGGAAAAAGAAATCACCGCGCGTGCGTACGTACAGAATACCGTCTCCACGCCGTGGTGTAATCTATTTTCCACCACCACCTTACATGGATGGGTATAATGGTGTAAAGAATAACTATACATAGTTATTACAACATAATATTGATTCTGATATATTTTATAATCCACTCCAATTCAATTCAATATTTATGGAAATGATATCATCGCTCGTGCGTACGTACGGACTACCATCTCCACGACGCGATAAGATTCATTCTCCATGTTAACCATTTAAGAATGATTATAAAGTATATATAAGAAATAATAATGAAATATATGACATTATAAAGCTACTGGATTTATGTATATATATATGTATGTCATCTACTTACTTCCATTCAAGACAATAAGGAAAGGAAAACAACGTTCATGCGTACGTACGGACTACCGTCTCCATGAACGGTGTTTTTCATTTCATTTATCTATCTATTATATATATATATACTGAATATATATGATATAAAAATCATATTTTATATTTTGGAAGTAAGTAAATCATGATATAAGTAATAATAATGTCAAGAACAACAAGTCAAAACACCTACGATAAATGAAACGATTTTACCCAAAACGCTTCTTTAACATGGAATTTACAAAAGAACGGGTAATATAATGTCATAAGTGAACCATATATGATATAATAACAATTAATATGATTCTGTAATAAGTCAATGACATTATTTAAATCATTATACAGGAGGTTCGGACACATACGATGCAAATCGGACCTAATGTAAGGGAAATATCACAATCTCATTTTTATCCAAGATTGTTTATTCATAAGTATTTACTGGGGTGTATTTTATCATCCACATCCATGTTTCATCAATATGTAATATTATTTCCATCCACATACAATTGTGTAAATCCATTTTTCCCTTTCGGTGAGTTTTTAGTAATATGTATGAAAGGAATCTTTTTTCGTTTTTCATTCGAGGTACTTTTTGACTTTTCCGACAAAAGTACGAAGAATGTTTTTTTTAACTTATACGGCATGAATGGATTTTTAAAACATTATTTACAAGAAACTTCCTTTACAAGTTTTCAAGTTTATTTTAAATCAACTTCTTTTATTTTAAAGTCGTATGACATGTTATGAATGGAAAATTGTTTTTGAAGTAGAAAGGATATTTTCCTCAAGAATGGCGTTCAATTATTTTATCAAAATTAATTTCCATCTAAGATAATAAAAGGGTTATGTTTTTATCCCTATTATTACATTGATTTGATTATGTTGTGATGGAAGTATTTTTATGAATTCCTTATTCTTATATGAATTGTTTTATGATGTCATGTTGTTTAAGAATCCCATTTTTATTATGTGGATTACGCTATGATGTATGGTTTATGATTATGTGGCACACATAAGAAAGGATTCATTATAAGATGGGTGGGACCTATATCTCCCTCCAATGCATTGGGTAAAGATTTTATATCTCATGATATAGACATGGCTGGAATGGTAGGTTATACCGGTTCAGTGAAACAGGACTGAAACGAGGGTTACTCGATTCAGAAAGGGACTTTGTCCACTAAGATAGTCTTGGAAATGAGTCTTGACTAACAAGAAATGATTATCTATGATTATGTGTGAATGCCACAAATTTTCATGTTTTATGTTATGATTATTGTGATTACAATTCACTACCATGATTTACCCCATGTTATGAAATTATGATCTCTTTTGCAGGTTAAGATTTCCAAAAGTTATGTGCTTGTGTATACGATGTGATTGATATTTCTTTTGTTTACCCTTACTAGGCATTTGAGCTCACCCTTTTATGTTTACTTTTCCCCAGGATATAAAGAAAGGTTTTAGGTATAAAAAAAGAGGAAGATCTTTATGGGAGATGTTGGAGATCTTTCACCAGGATTAGAAGATTATATTCCGAGTTTCCAAAGACACTAAACTGTTATGATCCTTGTGTGTGTGTTTTTGTTATGTACTAAGTATTCCGCAAAAGTAATGTAATGTCCATGTACGTTAAGCTTCGGGTCTTTACAGTTGGTATCAGAGGAAAGGTTTAGTCAACCTTTGGAAACTAGGATGTGAGAACGTTAGTGAGATCCCTAGAGATATTTCTAAGGTATGTCTAGGGATGTCCCTAAGGTTAAGTATACGTATAGGTTATAGTACTAGAACTACGCTAACGATCATAGAATTAAACCTAAGATGTTAGATATTGAAGGTACTCCCCCTTTATTATGTTGTTTTCCCTAGCATGATTTTTTCCTCTCACACTATTCTTTTTGGGTTTTAGACGATGGATGGAACCCGAAGGAACCGTGTTGATCAATGCAATGGACAATGCAATGATTGTCCTCCTGAACAAACAAATGTTATGGGAGATGGAGTGAAAAATCTTATTTCTATACTTACACAAGCTATGAATCATTCTGGACTGCCAAATGAGCAGAGAAGGGAACAATATTCTATTGAGTCCTTCATGAGGCAACGTTCACCTTCATTCAGTGGGTCTTCTGATCCACTTTTTGCTGAACAATGGATCAGTACCACTGAAAAGATATTTTCAGTTCTTCAATGTTCTGAACATGATAATGTCATCTTAGCAGTATATCGTTTGGAAGGTGAAGCTGATCAATGGTGGAATCTTATCAAGAATACAAGGCAAAGATATGAAATTGAGTCCATGGAATGGGACGAGTTCAAGAACATATTTTTCAATAAGTACTTTCCTCGTATTCTTCGAACAAAGATGGAGAAAGAGTTTCTTGAACTAAAGCAAAAAGATGATGAATCTGTTGGTATATACGAAGAGAATTTTACAAGACTTGCAAGGTATGCATCTGGCATTATCATCCAACCTGAAAGTAAAGTTGATCGATTTTTCAGTGGCATAAAACCAAGTCTTCGAAGGGCATTAGCTATAAGAGACTTCAGTAGCTATGAAGAAATTCTGCGTTGTGCTATCAAGGTAGAAATGGAAGTTGGTGTTACATATCCATCTCATGGTTTTGACAAGAAATGAAAGATGGAGTTCAAGGAGAAATCTCAGAATAATGGTGAAAAGAAGAAGAATGTTTCCTTATGCACAAAGTGTGGAAAGAAGCATGGTGGAGATTGTCTTAAAGGGACTAGAAAATGTTTTAAGTGTGAAATAGAAGGTCATCGAGCAGCTGAGTGTCGAAGTAATGGAAAAAGGGTTTCTAATGATGTGAATAAAGCAAACACTGCAGAGAATGCACCACCAACACTTCAATGCTTCAAGTGCAAGGAAATGGGGCATTATGCTAATAAACTCCCTAATCCAAGGGTTAGTGGTGATCAACATGAGCAACCACTGATGGAAAAGGACAAAGGGAAGTCACATGCGATCACTATTGGCAATGTTGAATATGACAACGATGTGGTGGAATGATTAAGTGTTTATGTAATGGGATTCCAAAATAATGTTGTATCATTGAGTATTGCAATATTTATTGATGTGGTATTCAAAGTGATTGAGATATTTTTTTTGGAAATAAGATGATATGCGCATAATGAAGGGAAAACGAGAAAATGAAATGTTTAATAGTATTCATGAGCTCATGATTGATATAAGGACTAAGTGATATCATGGTTTGAGTATATAGAATTTTGAGGATTTTGGTATGTGGAAAGTGTTAACTTTAAACTGCATTCATGTTTTCACTAAGGTATTCAAGAGAATACATGATTAAGGACTTTGAATGTTTGGAATGTGACCAACAAGACATATCTTATGGGGATCAACGATGGTATTAAATCTCTGGTAATTGTTTTCACTATATTATGAGAGTGGACTACAGTATTATGGGTAAGCCTACAGATTGGAATGGATTATGTTGGAATAAGTTAGTATTGTTTAAGGATAGAAGTTTTTTTCGATATTATTGATGGGATGTTATAGTAATATAGTTTTAGAAAAAGGACAACCTGTAGGACGGGCGACAGCCCATCGCTTCGGACAAGGCTGTGGGAATCGAACCCACAACCGAAGTGCGACTGGCCTTTATCGCCTACCACTGGCCTACAGGAAGTCCCTGTTTAGTAGAAACTAGTTTTATTATATTAAGCAGTATGATATATGAAGTATAAGTCCATTTTAGGAACCATATATGATTAATCTCACTATAGAATGACTTATGTATATTTAATAACTTTTGCTAACCTTTTTTTAGGACAGATAGAATGACCCGTCATTCTATCACATGATCTGCTAACACTTCACGAATAACAAATTCAACTTCATTTCTTTAAGAGATGAAGTGGAAATTGTTCAAGGCACAAAAAACAGTGAGATTGTAACAAAATAAAGTAAGTATTTATTCTAATTCAAATTCTTCAACTTTAGGGAAATGATCTTGAAAACCAAAAATGTTGTCCTAGTGATCTTATACATGATGAATCAAATGGTACCTTAGATTGTCACAAATTTATGGATTTGTGATTACTGGATTTTCCATAGCCATGTTCTCTACCACTCTCCATCAGAACATGATGGTTAGATTTCTCTTCCATATCCATATTTTCAGCTATGTGGAAACCCAGTGATTAGTTTATTTGGGTAATCGTTACATTTCATACTTTAGTTTTTAAATCAAAGTTTTGGTATTCCTTTTTACGATGTGGGTTTCTATTAAAGAAACTTTCGAATAGTAAACCATTTATAACCCCGATGAATTTCGAGGGTGAAATTCATTTTAAGGGGGGTAGAATGTAACAGCCCGAGATTTTATGAAAAATATTTTTTTTTTATTTTTTTTTTATTTCACTAATGTCTTGTGTTGTACGCTACACCAAAAGGAGCTTGCACAACACGCATCCTTGACTTGCCTTGCATTACACGCAATCGCGACCTTCCTCGATAGCTTGCGTCGTACGCAATACCGAGTTTCACTAAACAACAATATGCTATTAAAATATTATTAAAACTAGCCGTTATGAATAATAATAACCAATTTTTGAAATTTTATAAATTTTATTTTTCAAAATGGACTTCATTTTTGGATTCGGAATACCGAAATTAGCCTAGGGTGGAATTTTGGTATTTTTCTGAAAACTTTCAATTTTTGATGAATAGTGAAACCACTAAGTGGTAGGTTAAAAACTGAATTTTGCATAAAACTTAATTTTACCGCTTCTGTGAATGGAATTTCGAAAATCCGAGAGACACAGTTGATATCAGTAAGTAAAATGTGGTTCAATGAGATAAAAATAATTTTTTGGTGAATAGTAACTTTTTACTTTTTTTTTACCGCGGTTAATAGTAAATAGGGTAACTAAGGGTAAAAATGATATTACTATTACCCTAACACATGTCCTAATTCTATTGGATAAGTTTAATTCGACCAAAAACAAACCTAGGAATAAAATATGACCATTTAGGCCCACTTGGGTTAGATTAGGACATTTATTATTAATTTATTTAAAGAAGGGTTAAAATAGTTAAAATCAAAGTTTAATAAGTAAATCATTTTTAATATGGGGTTATACATAAGATAAATTCGACTATAAATATTAATTAGAAAAATAAAAATATTTCTTACATAATGATATTTTATTTATAATTTTTAGACTTTAAATAAATTAATTTATTTATGACACAACGATGATGCAGTAATTACCCTTTTAAGGAAATATTAACATAATTGATGTTATAAATGCTCAAATGAATGTAATTTGAGACTTTTTATGAATTCCACTAATTTTATAGGTTACTATGATATATTAGTGTTGATTTAATCAACTTGGTTCGAACATATAATTCTGTTATGACTTTCACAAAAATCATATATCAAATAGTGTCAAAATTGACACAAAATAGTTTTTAAATCAAATATTATATTATTAATTGTTATTTTATTCCTAAAAATCTAAGGTTCGGACAAATGACTTAGATAAGGATATATATATTAATAATAAACAATTTGGGGTTCTTTTGGCATGTTATAGTAAGTGTATTAACCATATAGTGAAAGAAAACAAAAAGACACGGTAAAAGTTAAATTATTTAACTTAGAGTTAAATCTAATTGATAAGGTTAAAATAATACCCTAAACTTGTCTAAATCCTATTGTTTGATAGGATTTCTACCCATCCCCACTTTAGCTTCGAAATAAGACCCTTTGGAACCATTATAAACCGATTTTGATATTAATATAAAATAGTATTTTGTGGTATTCCTAAGGTGCCCCTCTCCTCCCTTATAAAAGGACACCTCCTCCCCCTCCTCCTCACACCAATTTGAGCACTCACGCTCGGCCAAACCCTGCCAAAATATCTTCTCCACTTCCCTAGAAACATCCTAGAGGTTCTGGTCTTCCTCAAAGACCAATTTTAGTTCCCTAAGAGGAGGTCTCCAAAAGGCGCTTCAAAGAAGAGGTTATTACCGTTACCAATTCTTTCATCTTTATTTCTTCTTCCACTTATTCTTCTTAGGTTGTTTCATTATGAAGTAATAACATCAGTATCACTCATATACTGATATGTTATTATATTTATGAAACAACCCTATTTCACCATCTATCCATCCTACGGAAAAAGAAATCACCGCGCGTGCGTACGTACGGAATACCGTCTCCACGCCGTGGTGTAATCTATTTTCCACCACCACCTTACATGGATGGGTAAAATGGTGTAAAGAATAACTATACATAGTTATTACAACATAATATTGATTCTGATATATTGTATAATCCACTCCAATTCAATTCAATATTTATGGAAATGATATCATCGCTCGTGCGTACGTACGGACTACCGTCTCCACGACGCGATGAGATTCATTCTCCATGTTAACCATTTAAGAATGATTATAAAGTATATATAAGAAATAATAATGAAATATATGAAATTATAAAGCTACTGGATTTATGTATATATATATGTATGTCATCTACTTACTTCCATTCAAGACAATAAGGAAAGGAAAACAGCGTTCATGCGTACGTACGGACTACCGTCTCCATGAACGGTGTTTTTCATTTCATTTATCTATCTATTATATATATATATACTGAATATATATGATATACAAATCATATTTTATATTCTGGAAGTAAGTAAATCATGTTATAAGTAATAATAATGTCAAGAACAACAAGTCAAAACACCTTCGATAAATGAAACGATTTTACCCAAAACGCTTCTTTAACATGGAATTTACAAAAGAACGGGTAATATAATGTCATAAGTGAACCATATATGATATCATAACAATGAATATGATTCTGTAATAAGTCAATGACATTATTAAAATCATTATACAGGAGGTTCGGACACATACGAAGCAAATCGGACCTAAGGTAAGGGAAATATCACAATCTCATTTTTATCCGATATTGTTTATTCGTAAGTATTTACTGGGGTGTATTTTATCATCCACATCCATGTTTCATCAATATGTAATATTATTTCCATCCACCTACAATTGTTTAAATCCATTTTTACCCTTCGGTGAGATTTTAGTAATATGTATGAAAGGAATCTTTTGTCGTTTTTCGTACGAGGTACTTTTTGACTTTTCCGACAAAAGTACGAAGAATGTTTTTTTAACTTATACGGCATGAATGGATTTTTAAAACATTATTTACAAGAAACTTCCTTTACAAGTTTTCAAGTTTATTTTAAATCAACTTCTTTTATTTTAAAGTCGTATGACATGTTATGAATGGAAAAATGTTTTTGAAGTAGAAAGGATATTTTCCTCAAGAATGGAGTTCAAGTATTTTATCAAAATTATTTTCCATCTAAGATAATAAAATGGTTCTGTTTTTATCCCTATTATTACATGGATTTGATTATGTTGTGATGGAAATATTTTTATGAATTCCTTAATCTTATATGAATTGTTTTATGATGTCATGTTGTTTAAGAATCCCATTTTTATTACGAGGATTACGCTATGATGTATGGTTTATGATTATGTGGCACACATAAGAAAGGATTCATTATAAGATGGGTGGGACCTATATCTCCCTCCAATGCATTGGGTAAAGATTTTATATCTCATGATATAGACATGGTTGGAATGGTAGGTTATACCGGTTCAGTGAAATAGGACTGAAACGAGGGTTACTCGATTCAGAAAGGGACTTTGTCCACTAAGATAGTCTTGGCAATGAGTCTTGACTAACAAGAAATGATTCTCTATGATTATGTGTGAATGCCACAAGGTTTCATGTTTTATGTTATGATTATTGTGATTACAATTCACTGCCATGATTTACCCCATGTTATGAAATTATGATCTCTTTTTCAGGTTAAGATTTCCAAAAGTTATGTGCTTGTGTATACGATGTGATTGATATTTCTTTTGTTTACCCTTATTGAGCATTTGAGCTCACCCTTTTATGTTTACTTCTCCCCAGGATATAAAGAAAGGTTTTAGGTATAAAAAAAAGAGGAAGATCTTTATGGGAGATGTTGGAGATCTTTCACCAGGATTAGAAGATTATATTCCGAGTTTCCAAAGACACTAAACTATTAGGATCCTTGTGTGTGTGTTTTTGTTATGTACTAAGTATTCCGCAAAAGTAATGTAATGTCCATGTACGTTAAGCTTCGGGTCTTTACAATAAATACCAAAATAAATGTAATTTGAGACGTTTTATGAGTTCCACTAATTTTCTAGGTTAATATTACATGTTAGTATTTATTTAATTAATCGTTTTAGAAATAATCATTCTGTTATGATTTTCACAAAAATCAATTACCAAATAGTGTCTAAATTGACATAAAAATTTTTTTAAAACAAATATTATATAATTAATTTTTATAATATTCTTAAAAATATATGGCTTGGAAAAATGACATATATAATGTTATATATATTAATAATGAACCACTTGGGGTTCTTTTGTCTTGTTATAGTAAGTTTATTGACCATATAGTGTAAGAAAACAAGAAGACACAGTAAAAGTAAAATTATTTAACTTAGAGTTAAATCTAAAATGTAAGGTTAGAATAGTAACCTAAACTTGTCTAAAACCTATTGGTTGAGAGTTTTCTACCCATTCCAACTTTATCTTAGAAATAAATCAATTTGGAGCTATTATAAAATGAATATGACTTTATTATAAAATAATATTTTACATTTTTTCAAAGGTGCCTCTCTCATCCCTTATAAAAAGGGAACCCCTTCCCTCTTCTCTTAACACCCTTTTGAGCCTTGAATCTCATCAAAACCCTGCCAATTACTCTTATCAACCTCTCTAGTTATATCATAGAGGTTTTTTTATTCTCAAAAGTCCAACTCTAGTTCCTTAAGAAGATGTTTAAAGGAGGTGCATTGAGGAAGAGTTAATCTCTTCTACCGACTCTTTCACGTTTCATTCTTCTTATACATCCTCTTATTTAGTTGTTTAATTATAAAGTAATAAAATAAGTATTAATTATATATGGATATGTTATTATAAATATTAAACAACCCTATTTCACCTTCTATCCATCCTATGAAAAACGAAATCACCACGTGTGCATACGTACGAAATATCGTCTCCACGCCGTGGTGTAATCTGTTTTCGACCACCACGTTACATGGATGGGTATAATGGTGTAAATAAATAACTATATATGATTATTGTATGGTGATATTGATTATTAAATATTATACATACACTTCAATACAATTCCAAAATCATGGGAATGATATCATCGCTCGTGCGTATGTACGGACTACCGTCTCCACGACTCGATGAGATTCATTCTCCATGTTAACCATTCATGAAGGATTATAAATGATATATAATGAATAATAATGAAATATATGAAATAATAATGATACAGGATTTATGTATATATATATATATTTATTTCATCTACTTAATTCCATTCAATTCAATAAGGAAACAAAAACAGCGTTCATGCGTACGTACGGCCTACCGTCCCCATGAACGGTGTATTTCATTCCATTTATTGATCTATCATATATATATGTATATGCTGAGTATATATTATATATATAAATCATTTTTTACATTCTATAATTAAGTAAATCGGGATGTAAGTAATAATATCAAGAAAAACAAGTCTAAACACTTACGATAAATGAAATGATTTTACCCAAAATGTTGCTTTAACATGGAATTTACAAAAGAACGGGTAATATAAAGTCATAAGTAAACCATATATGATATCATAACAATGAATATGATTCTGTAATAATTCAATGACATTATTCAAATAAATATACCGGAGGTTAGGATACATATGAAGCATATCAGACATAAGGTAAGAGATAATTATTCCAATCTCATTCTTATCCGAGATTGTTTATTCGTAAGTATTTACTGGGGTTATGTTTATCATCCATGTCCATGTTTTCTAAAAATATTTTCATAAAATGTTTACTATTCTTCCTTGTATTTTCAAAGTCATTTTTAACCTTTTTGGACTTTTACCACATGGTATGTAAGGAGTCTTTCTTTTATTTACCATAGGAGGTACTTTTTGACTTTTCTGGAGAAAGTACGAGAAGAATGTTTTTTTAACTTATACGGAATGAACGGATTTTTACAGTTTCATAACAACTTATTTACATAAAGCTTCCTATACATTATTTCATGAATATTTTCAACAATATCCTTTTCTATTAAAATTACATGGAATTCTGTGAATGAAAATTATTTTGAAAAAGAAAGGATATTTTCTTCAAGAATTCATTTCAAGTGTTTTATCAAAACCATTTTCCATCTAAGATGACATTATTTAATATGTGTATGTTTCAAGTATAATGTCTATATTATTTAAATGGTTTCAATTTTCTTATGATGAAATGATATCCATTTTTTTATATGGATTATGTTATGATGTGATGATGTTTATGAAACCCATTTTATTCATTAGGTTATGATGAATGATTTATGTTTATGTTGTGGCACAAGTAAGCATGATTTCATTTTGAGATGGGCGGGACCTATATCTCCCTCCAATGCATTGGGTAAAGATTTATATCTCATGAGACAGACATGGATGGAATAGTAAGTTAATCTAGTTCATTGTTGCAGGACTGAAACGAGGAGTGAAATCGATTCAAAAAGGGACTTTTTCCACTAAGATGGTCTTGGAAGCAATGCCTTGGCTACTATAGAAATCATAAGATGTGATTAATTTTATCCACAACTACATTCTTTATTCCCAAACAATTTTATCATTATTGATGATCCATTATGATTTATGCCTTACGTACTGTCATGTTTTATATCATTTCTCAAGATTTTTATGTTTAAATGTTATGTTCATGTTTTGAAGTTCAAATGTATATGGTTTGTTTTATTTTCTCCATGCTTACCCTTAATGAGCATTTGAGATCACCCTTTATATGTTTTCTTTTCCCCGGGATATAAAGAAAAGTTTTAGGTAAGAAAAAAAGGGAAGATCTTTATGGGAGATGTTGAAGATATTTCACCATGATTAGGAGATTTCATTCTGAGTTTCCAAAGACACTAAACTAATACAGTCCTTGGGCATCTTCTTTTTGTCATGTATTAATTATTCCGAAAAATTAATGCAATATCCATGTACGTCATGTTTCGGGTCTCTACATTTGGTATCAGAGTAAAGGTTTAGTTAACCTTTGGAAACTAGGATACGAAAAATATAGTGAGATCCATAGAGATATTTCTAATGTATGTATAGGAATTCCCCTAAGGATTAGTATACATATAGGTTATAGTCATAGAATTATGGTAACGATCTTAGAATTTAAACTAAAATGTTAGATATTGATTTTACTCCCCCTTTATTATGTTGTTTTCCCTAGCATGATTTTTGCCTCTCACTCTATTATTTTTGGGTTTTAGAAAATGGCTGGAAACATGAAGATTCATGATAATAGAGGATATTATGGACAATGGAATGATATTCTTCATGAGAAAACAAATGAAACGGGATTTTGAAGTCCAAACATCGTTATTATTCCTAATCAGTAATCTCATAATATGATCAATAATCTCAACATTGTTAAGTTTCCCGACTCAGCTAATAAGAGAAAGATGGAGTTTCATGATTATCATAGAGGAAAGAAAGTTCAATTTCTCTCATGTAAATCATGTGGGAATAGGCATCAAGGAGAATATTTCAAAGGAACTGGAAGATGCTTTGGTTGTGGAAAAGAAGGAAACAAATCTAGTAAGTGAAAAAGAAAAGGTTCAATTAACACCATGGAGAAGGATAATGGTATTTCTACGATGTCATGACCCCTCCCACCAAAGATGCCCCTCTAGAGATGGAAATGGTGAAAGGGAGATAATGACCCCCGAGTCCCGCCTCCAGTAGGCCCCGGGGTGGTGACTAGCACCAAGGGTATGAGTTTTCACAAATATGGGAGGCATTACCATTTTTATTATTTAGGATCGGGAAATATGACAAGTCAACCACAAAAAAAGGAAAAGAACAAGTGTATAGAAATAAACCCAAACCAATCCCACATGCATGTTTAAACAAATTATAACAAGTTACAAGTAAAAGAAAGCTCAAAGTACAATACCAAAAGAAAAAAAAGGTACAACAACAGCAACAACTCCAACTGTCCGACTAGTAGGATCCCGCACGGCCCTGGTAGTCCTCCTGGAATCCTGAAAGTAAACGTAGGGTGATCATACAAGTATACTCATTAGGGAAACCTAAAGCTCTCGTGCACAAGTGAGGAGACATCCTAATGTCCCGTGATAACAACAGAAGAAACCTAGCAAGGAATTCTATCCACCCAACCTCACCGGCCACACTCACTAAAAACACAATCACAACAAGTAGTAGAATATAAGAACAATAGTATTGGGTACCCCGCACCATTTACCTTTACATAGCTGCTCTTCATAAAGAAGAACGTCCTGAAGCTTCCACACTCTCCCCACACGCACACACCTGGGCCTCACAAACCACACATCCCGCCCGCACACTCCTGGGACTCACAACCACGCATCCCGCCCGCACACACCTGGGCCTCACAACCACGCATCCTGCCCGCACACACCTGGGCCTCATAACCATGCATCTCTCCTGCACACACCTGAGCCTCACAACCACAAAACCCACCCTCACACACCTGGGCCTCACAACCACACATCCCACCCGCACACACCTGGGCCTCACCACCATGTATCCCCACCCGCACACACTTGGGACTCATCCCAAGGATTCTTGGGAAACAGTAGAACCTGCCCAAAGAGTCTTGGGATAAAGCCACCCCAATCGAAACCTACCCATAGAGTCTTGGGTGTAAGGTCACCTCAATCCATCACAGCCTAGGGGAGAAGGAGCAGGAAGGGGCTAGTAACTAAGGGAAGAACACCCTCTCCCATGAAATGGGAGTGTTCGGCAATAAGTGATCAACATGGGTGGGGTGCGATAAAACACAAAAGATACAGATATATATATATACCAAACACACAGCCCAACCTATGGCTTCTAAAAAGAGAAACTGAGCATGTGCCTTGGCACCGCTACTACAAAGCATGCATACAAAAATCAACCCCAACCCCATTTAAGTTTTGACGTTTCAGCAGAATTTGTTTATTTAGTTCCTTAACTACTGGGAAACTATCCACAACAAACCAAAATGATCATTCGTAAGACATATCCCTTCCATCCACAAATCAAGTTAGGAAAACACAAGAAGCACAAAAAATTCCTTCTTAACAACCAACCAACCCCATCGATTATTAATCTTGTTCTGTTACCAAGACCCACCATTCATTAACACTTCCACTTTTAATTAATATTCACTACCCACATTCCGTTCACATTCAAATGCATCCCTACAGCCCCGCTGCCAAATTCCATAACCACAACTGCATCGTACATCATTATCCCTTTAATACCATTTATTACAGCCCCTCTGCCCACCTGATCCACAACAACCCACAAAACAAAGTTTGTGCCACATCATCGCCCCATTAACATCATTTACCAAAGCCCTGATGCCTGTTCTATTCGTAACAACCCAGGATTCACCCCTCCCTTTCACACACCAGTAACCAATCCAAAACCCACATGTTCATTATTCCATTTTGTTTAACTGGGGTGATCACACAAGGGTTCTAGATTTTAAACAGCCAACTCTATGTGATTAACCAATTTCCACATTCCACAAAGTTTCCATCCATAAGAAGATCCAGAAGGAGAGGGAAACATTTAATTTCGCAAGAAAAGGCCCCCAATGACCATGATTTTCAGTAGGTAGAAGCTCATTCAATTCACAACATAATATCAAAGGATATAAAGTAACAGCAATCACAACTTCCCAACCCGTTATATAATCCAATTATTATCTTTATTAAACTGGTTCAAAATTGTTTCCCATAAACAAGAGAACACCCACCCCGCATGTTGCACAAACTAGAGAGACACTGGTAAGATCCCTACCTCAACAGGTTCCGATCGCAACACTCCCCCGGATCAACCTTAGAAGATGCCCGTCGGCATCCGTCACTTCTGTCGGGTCCCATAAAAACCTCATCGGGTGGATGTAAAAAAGGAAAGGCCAAAGGAAAGACAACAGATCAAATCTCGGAAGCTCCGCCTCGTCGTTACGATCCCATGGACACTGACGGATAATAAATCGGAGCTCGGATGAAGAAGTTATGGAAAAAAGAGCCTTCGAGTCTCTTGGGAGAACTCTGCTCATGGGAAAATGGAGGAGAGGGGTGAGTTGAGAGGAGGAGGGGACCCCTCATTTTATAGGCGAGAAAAGAAAAAGTATACGGCGTGTAATTTATGGTACACGGCGTGTACTCGGTTATTTCACACGGTCTCCATGCGGCTTCCCACACGGCTCTGTGGCCGTTGACTAGTCAACACATGGTTTGAGGGTAACTCATACGCGAGGAGGGACTACACGGCGTGTAGTTTAGACACATGGCGTGTACTCATTTATTTCACACGGAAAGGACACGACACCAACATGGTACACGACCGTTGACTGGTAACGCGTACGTGGGGAAGGACTACACGGCATATAGAACTGGACACACGGTGTGCACCCAATATTTCACACAGTAAGGACACGGCTGGAAACACGGGGTATACCTGGAAAGGGGGTACACGGCGTGTACTCAAACTACACGGCGTGTAGTTTTAAAATTCTGGAAAGTGTGGGAAAAGTCCATTTTACCCTTCAGAAAACTTCTTGACATTCTTTTTGACAAAGGAATGGGCCGGAGAAGTCCGGGCCATTACATCAGATACCTCTTAAAACATTCTCATCCCCGAGAATTCAAAAACCAACCCAGAGGGACCCAACAAGATACCTCTTAGGGTTCTCGTTATAACAGGAACCCAACCAACAACCCTAATCATATGTGTTAGGAATTACTTATCCTATGTTGAGATATTATCCTCTTTAAGCGGCACTGACTCACCTACATGGGTTTAATCGCATCCTCATTAATGCGTCTCGATTAAGAATTGGGTCTTCCCACTTTCATACATTAGGATTTTTCAACTCGAACTACCCCTAACACCACACAACCAACACCCTGCCCGAACACGTGGTTTTGGCAAATTCCTTCTCCTATGTCGAGATATTATCCGCTTTAGGTGGCACTGACGCACCCGCACGGGTTCAATCGCATCCGCATTAATGCATCTCGATTAAGGGTCAGGTTTTCCCCTTTCCCACACATCCGGACATGTTACACAGTACCAGGGATCAAGGAAACAAAAGGTATCACAACTGAAAAGCCAAGCATTCCATATATCATAGGTACAGAGTACGAAATCAACACAAATCTCATAAGAACAAGGAAAAACATAAGTCAAAACAACTCCGGGTACTGAGCGTGCATCTGGGTCTCCTGCTCCCAAGTGCTCTCCTCGAGGCCGCCATGCCTCCACAACACATGAACCAATGGAATGGTCCTTCCCTAGAGAACATTCTCTTTACGATCCTCGATCTTGACTGGTCATTCCTCGAAGGTTGCGTCGTCTCCCATATCTAACTCTCCCCAATTGATAACGTGGGAGTCGTCATGTAAGTACCGACGAAGCAGGGAGACTTCGAAGACGCCATGAACCTTCTCCAACTGAGGTGGCAGGGCCAGCTGATATGCCACCTCTCCGACTCGCCTCACCCCTCAAAAGGTATGATGAACCTAGGTGAGATCTTTTTCCCCTTCCCAAACCTCTGTTTCCCCCATCGAGGGGAAACCTATAAGAACACATGATCTCCCACCTCGAACTCCAAGTGCCTCCTTCGGCGATCAACATAAGACTTCTTTCAGTCTTGAGCCGCTTTCATCCTCTAACGTACAAGCTGGACTTTCTCTGTGGTGCTCTGCACTACCTTTGGCCCAAGAGCACTTGTCTCACTAACCACTACCCATCAAATTGGTGAATGACATGGTCTTCCATAGAATGCCTTAAACAGTTCCATTCCAATAGTAGAGTGGAAGCAGTTGTTGTAGGCAAACTCTACTAAAGGCAAGTGTCGTACCCATGATCCTCCGAAATCCAGAACGCGTACTCGCAGCATGTCCTCCAACATATGGATAGTCCGCTCTGTATACCCATCAGTCTGGGGGTGGAAGGTAGTGCTAAAGCGTAGCTGGGTGCCAAAAGCATGTTGTAACCCCCTCCAGACTCGTGAGGAAAACCGTGTATCCCGATCTGAGATGATAGTCTTTGGGACTCCATGAAACCACACAACCTCGTCTATGTACCTTTGTGCTAAGGTACTCACCGGGCCTGACTCCTTAATTGCTAAGAAGTGAGCCAATTTCGTCAGTCGATCAACCACTACCCAGATAGCATCATAACCACCCTGAGCTTTGGGTAGTCCTGTGAAGAAGTCCATTGAGATGTCATCCCACTTCCACTCGGGGACATATAAAGGATGCAACAAACCACTGGGAACACGGTGTTCAGACTTTACTTGCTGAAACACTAGGCATTTAGCCACAAACTCCGCCACATCCCATTTCACCCCGGGCCACAAAAACTGTTCCCTCAGGCCTCGGAACATTTTCGAAATTTCTGGATGTACTGTTAAGGTTGAGCTATGGAACTCACGAAGAACTCCCTCATGCATTGCCTCTAGAACAAACAACCTTCCATGGAAAAGCATCCGATGTTGGTTGTCCTCTGACCATCCCTCTGTAGTGTTCCCATGATCTACACGATCCTGCATCACTTCTTCCTCGGAGTCCCCCCACTGAGACTCTTCCACCTGCTACAACAAGAAGGACTGCACCGTCATCTAAAACAAACAGCCTCTAACACCTTCTTCCCTTTCATCCAAGTGCAAGGCAGCCAACTCTCCCATCGCTTTCCAAGCATCAGGGGATTCCCGAACTACTTCCTGATGAAACTTATTGCTCAGGTAATCAGCCACAATGTTGCCCTTACCTTTAGTGTAAGAGATCTAAACGTCCTAGTATGGGAGAAACTCGAAACATCTCCGATGTCATATGTTCAGGTCAGGCTGGGAGAAGATATAACGCAGGCTCTTGTGATCTGAGAAGACCACAAAGTGCTCCCCGAAGAGGTAATGTCGCCACAACTTCAGTGCGAACACTACTAATGCAAGCTCTAGGTCATGGGTGGCATAGTTACACTCGTGAGGGCGTAACTACCTAGCCCTATTACAGATCACTCCATTCTTCTGCATCAGCACGCACCCCAGACCAAGGCCAGAAACATAACAAAACACTTAATTCAACAACCCTTCCTCTGGAAACTTGAGTACGAGAGCACTGAACAACTTCTTTTTCAGGTAGTTGAAAGATTTCTGGCACTGCTCGATCCATAGTAAGACCTGGTTCTTCCCAGTCAAAGCTGTCAATGGAGCAGCAACTTGAGAGAAGTCTGAAACGAACCTCCGATTGTAACCTGCTAACCCCAGGAAACTACAAACTTCTGCCACACTCTTGGGTGCTGCCCAAGAAACAACTGCCTCCACCTTCGACAGGTCCAACGATACTCCATGCTGAGACACAACGTGCCCAAGGAAGTGTACTTCTTGTGTCAAGAACATACACTTCGACAATTTCCCATAAATCTGGTGGTGTCAAAGGACTTCCAAGACTGCCCTGAGATACTCAACGTTCTCCTCCTATGATCTTGAGTATATCAGGATGTCATCGATAAAAACAATGACGAACCGGTCCAGAAACTCTCGGAAGACAAAGTTCATAAGTCCCATGAACACAGCTGGTGCATTCGTAACTCCAAACGGCATCACTACAAACTCGAAGTGCCCATAACTGCACCTGAAAGTTGTCTTCAAGATGTCACTGTCCTTTACCCTCAGCTGATGATATCCAGATCATAGATTAATCTTGGAAAACCAACCTGCTCCCCTCAGTTGGTCGATGAGATCATCTATCCTTGGAAGGGGGTAACGGTTCTTGACCGTTACCTGGTTCAACCTTAGGTAGTCTATGCATAACCTGAAACCACCATTTTCCTTCTTCACGAAGAAAACTGGAGCACCCCATGGCGATATGTTGGGTCGAACAAAACCTTTCTCCATCAGATCATCAATCTGAAACCGCTACTCCCACAACTCCGAAGGTGCCTTCCGATAAGGGGCCATCGAAATCGGACAGGCACTAGGCTGTAATTCTATCCCGAACTCAACGTCATTTCATGGGGGAAGATTCAAAACCTCGTTAAGAAAAAACATCGAGGAACTCCATAGAAACTTCCTGGAAATCTATCATCTATGTATCAGCCGGAACTACTGATAGCCTGCCTAACAAGGAAAGGAGAGGCTTCACATGCCAGCTTCCCACCTGATAGCTCCTATCGCCAAGAAAAACTACACACTTCCCATCCACGTCGGAGAACACGACTCTTCTCCGGAAGAAGTCGATAATGGAACTAATAGAAAACAACTAGTCGATGCCTAAGATGACATCGTATGGCTGCATCTATAACAGAAGAAGTTCCCCACTAGATCGATGTGGTCCCAACGTCAGCCCACATCCCCGACAAACACAATATATGCTGGTCTGGCCTACAACTGGTGTACTCAGTACCAGTGGTACGGAAAGTCTCTCTACGTCTAGTCCCAAAGCATGGGCTAGACCAGGTGCAAAAAAGGAGTGTGAATCTCCCGAATCAAAAAAAGTAGAAACAAGAGTGCTGAACAAACAAATCGTACCTCGCACCACCTCTAGCCCTGCTGAAGTTGTCAACTCTACTGCGTGCAACTTTCCACGCCCAGCTCCTCTGCCTCTCTGATGTTGTCCACCTCCCCGACCACGCCCTGGTCAAGGTCCCTGAGGAGCACCCTGAGGTCGGCCTCCTCCCGCAAAGTCTTCCCTCGGAGGAGCATGCTCGTACTACTGCTGTAAGGGCCTCGCTGGAAACTGGTGCTGCTGAGGTGGGTGCTGAACCTGCCCACCTCCATCATACTGAGCTCGGGTCGGGCACTGATTTTGAACGTGCCTGAAACCTCCACAAGAAAAACACTTCAGTCCTGGGCTCGTGAAAAAGGGACGAGGACCCGATGATCTAAAATGGAACTGCTGGGGTCTGCTCCCCACTGGCCTGAACTTGGAAGGTCCCATCGCAGGAGACCTGCTACTGACTGCCTTCCCCTTTGACGAGCCTGGCTGGTTCCCCTCTCGGGGTGCACCTCCTAGCGAGTGCATCCTCTCTAAATCCTCTACCTTATTCTGTACCGCCAAGTATGTCGGAAGGGTGAAGGGGGTGACAACATACTAGAGTGAAGGACGAAGTTCCTCCTCCAAACGTCTCGCCTGAGACTCCTCATCCAGAAAAAGATCTAGAGAAAAGTGCAGGAGATCCTTGAACATGATCCCCAGCTCTCGTACCAACATACTCCCCTACTGAAGGGAGAGTAACTCCTACCGCTTCTCCTCCTTGATCATGGAAGAAAGGAATTCATATCGGAAT
Organism: Viscum album; assembly: GCA_963277665.1. NCBI lineage: Eukaryota > Viridiplantae > Streptophyta > Magnoliopsida > Santalales > Viscaceae > Viscum > Viscum album. Next base: position 422,879,291 of record OY728148.1, read on the forward strand.
TCCTTCTCAAAGTCAGCCCATGGAACCACTGCCTCTATCCTCACTCCGAGGTAGAGTGTCCACCACTGTCGCGTCGCACCTCTCAGCTGACTGACTACTAGGGGAACCTAGTACTCCCTCGAAGCACGGATCATGGTAAAAGTGATCCGTAGCTCCTCAATCCACCCCTTAGTCTCTGTATCCGAAGTACTACCCTCGTACTTCTTGAGGGTCTACCGTTGGAAAGAGAGGAGAGTCTTCTGCCACTGGCTATCTTCCTCTTCTCGGTCAATCCTCAACTGATCGACCGCCTGAATCTGCTGGGCCTCGGCCATCTGAGCCACCCGGGGACGACGTCCAGGTGCCATAGCTGTACAGTAAACAATGATCGCCTAATCCCAAGTAGTAAGGAAAAACTCAAGGTTTAATTTTTATCAATTTATTTCAATTTCTTTCCCATAACACCCTAATCAAGTAAAACAAAATCATGATGATACATGTACCTTCCCTAGGGTCTCTACCCTGCAATCAATATAGTCTCACTTGGTCATTCGGTAGGCTCAGATTCCTTGCATCGGATCACGGGGGGCCCTAAAATCCCGGTCCTATCCGGTCTTCCCTGGCCTATGTCATGCACCAAGATTAACTAACATTTTCACCCTACCATCCCATGCAATCCTCACGGTGTCTAACTCCAGACTTCATCCTATCTCTTAACCATCAGCTCGGATACCATTATGTCATGACCCCCTCCCACCAAAGATTCCCCTCTTGAGATGGCAATGGTGAAAGGGAGATAATGACCCCAAAGTTCCAATTCAAGTAGACCCCGGGGTGGAGACTAGCACCAAGGGTTTGAGTTTTCAAAAATATGGGAGGCATTACCCTTTTCATTATTTAGGATCGGGAAATAGGACAAGACAACCACCAAAAAAGTAAAAGAAAAAGTGTATAGAAATAAACCCAAACCAAGACCACATGCATGTTTAAACAAATTATAACAAGGTACAAGTACAAGAATGCTCAAAGTACAATACAAAAAGAAAAAAAAGGTACAACAACAACAACAACTCCAACTGTCTAACTAGTAGGGTCCCGCACGGCCCTGGTAGTCCTCCTGGAAACCAGAAAGTAAACGTAGGGTGAGCATACAAGTATACTCAGTAGGGAAACCTAAAGCTCTCATGCACAAGTGAGGATACATCCTAATGTCCCGTGAGAACAACAGAAGAAACCTCGCAAGGAATTATATCCACCCAACCTCATCAGCCACACTAACCAAAAACACAATCACAACAGGTAGTAGTATATAAGAACAAGAGTATTGGGTACCCCGCACCATATCCCTTTAGTTAGCTGCTCTTCCTAACGATGAACGTCCTGACGCTGCCACACTCTCCCCACCCGCACACACCTGGGCCTCACAAACCACACATCCCGCCCGCACACACCTAGGCCTCACAACCACGCATCCTGCCCACACACACCTGGGCCACACAACCACCCATCCTGCCCGTACACACCTGGGCCTCACAACCACACATCCCGCCCGCACACACCTGGGCCTCACCACCACGTATCCCCGCCCGCACACACCTGGGCCTCATCTCGAAGATTCTTGGGAAATAGTAGAACTTACCCGAAGAGTCTTCGGCTAAAGCCACAACAATCAAAACCTACCCCGAAGAGTCTTAGGTGTAAAGTCGCCTCAAGCCATCACAGCCTAGGCGAGACGGAGTAGGAATGAGCTAGTAACTAAGGGAAAAACACCCTCTCCCATGAAATGGGAGTGTTCGGCACTAAGTGCTCGACATGGGTGGGGTGCGATAAAACACAAAATATAAAGATATATATATATACCAAACACACAGCCCAACCTATTTCTTCTAAATAGAGAAACTGAGCACGTGCCTCGACACTGCTACTACGAAGCATGCATACAACAAACAACCCCAACCCCATTTAGGTTTTCACGTTTCAGCAGAATTAGTTTATTTAGTTCCTTAACTACTGGGAAACTATCCACAACCAACCAAAAAGATCATTCATAAAACATATCCCTGCCATCCACAAATCAAGATAGGAAAACACAAGCTGCACAACAAAGTCCTTCTTAACAACCAACCAACCCCATCGATTATTAATATTATTCCATTCCCATGACCCACCATTCATTAGCCCTTCCCCTTTTATTTAATTTTCACAACCCACAATCCGTTCACATTCAAACCCATCCCTGCAGCCCCTCTGCCAACTGCTATAACCACAACTGCACCGTACATCATTATCCCTTTAATACCATTTATTGAAGCCATGCTGCCCACCCGATCCACAACAACCCACAAAAAAAGGTCCGTGCCACATCATCTCCCCTATAACATCATTTACCATAGCCCTACTGCCTATTCTATTCGTAACAACCCAGGATTCACCCCTCCCTTTCACACACCAGTAACCAAGCCAAAACCCACATGTTCATTATTCCATTTTGTTTAACCGGGGTGATCACACAAGTGTATAGAAATAAACCCAAACCAACCCCACATGCATGTTTAAACAAATTATAACAAGGTACAAGTACAAGAAAGCTCAAAGTACAATACCAAATGAAAACAAAGGTACAGAAACAACAACAACTCCAACTGTCTGACTAGTAGGATCCCGCATGGCCCTGGTAGTCCTCCTGGAAACCTGAAAGTAAAAGTAGGGTGAGCATAAAAGTATACTCAGTAGGGAAACCTAAATCTCTCGTGCAAAAGTGAGAAGACATCCTAATTTCCCGTGATAAAAATAGAAGAAACCTAGCAAAGAATTCTATCCACCCAACCTCACCAGCCACACTCACCAAAAACACAATCACAACAGGTAGTAGAATATAAGAACAAGAGTATTGGGTACCCCACACCATTTACCTTTAGTTAGCTTCTCTTCCTAACGATGAATGTCCTGACGCTCCCACACTCTCCCCACCGTCACACACTTGGGCCTCACAAACCACACATCCTGCCCGCACACACCTAGGCCTCACAACCACACATCCCGCCCGTACACACCTGGGCCTCACAACCACACATACCACCCGCGCACACCTCGGCCTCACAACCACGCGTCCTTCCCGCACACACCTGGGCCTCACAACCACCCATCCCACCCGCATACACCTGGGCCTCACAACCACACATCCCGCCCGCACACACCTGGGCCTTAGCACCACGTATCCCTGCCCGCACACACCTAAGCCTCATCCTAATGATTCTTGGGAAATAGTAGAACCTGACCAAAGATTCTTGGGCTAAAGACACCCCAATCGAAACCTACCCAAAGAGTATTAGGTGTAAGGTCTCCTCAATCCATCACAGACTAGGGGAGAAGGAGCAGGAAGGAGCTAGTAACTAAGGGAAGAACACCCTCTCCCATTAAATGGGAGTGTTCTGGACTAAGTTCTCAACATGGGTGGGGTGCGATTAAACACAAAAGATACTGATATATATATATACCAAACACACATCCCAACCTATGGCTTTTAAACAGAGAAACTGAGCTTGTGCCTCAGCACCAATACTACAAAGCATGCATACAATAAACAACCCCAACCCCATTTACGTTTTCACGTTTCAGCAGAATTAGTTTATTTAGTTCCTTAACTACTGGGAAACTATCCACAACCAACCACAATGATCATTTGTAAAACATATCCCTGCCATCCAAAAATCAAGTTAGGAAAACACAAGCAGCACACCAAATTCCTTCTTAACAACCAACCAACCCCATCGATGACTAATCTTGTTCCATTACCATGAGCCACCATTCATTAACTCTTCCAATTTTATTTAATATTCACAACCCATAGTCCTTTCACATTCAAACGCATCCCTGCAGCCTCGCTTCCAACTTCCAAAACCACAACTACACCATACATCATTATCCCTTTAATACCATTTATCGTAGCCCCGCTACCCACCCGATCCACAACAACCCACAAAACAAGGTTCGTGCCACATTATCGCCCCTTTAACATCATTTACCATAGCCCTGGTGCCTATTCTATTTGTAACAACCCAGGATTAACCCCTCTCTTTCACACACCAGTAACCAAGCCAAAACCCACATGTTCATTATTCCATTTTGTTTAACCGTGGTGATCACACAAGGGTTCCGGATTTTAAACAGCCAACTTTACGTGATTAACCAATTTCCACATTCCACAAAGTTTCCATCCATAAGAAAATCCATGAGGAGAGGGATAAATTTAATTGCGTAAGTAAAGGCCCCCAATGACCGTGATTTTCAGTAGGTAGAAGCTCATTCAATTCACAACATAATATCACAGGATATAAAGTAACAACAATCACAACTTCCCAACCCATTATATAAGCTAGTTATTATCTTTATTAAATCGGTTCAAAAGTGTTTCACATAAAAAATAGAACACCCACCCCGCATGATGCACAAACTAGAGAGACGAAGGTAATATCCCTACCTCAATAGGTTCCGATCACAATGCTCCCCCAGATCTACCTTAGAAGACGTCCGTCAGTGTCCGTCACTTCTGTCGGGTCCTGGAAAAACCTCCTTGGGTGGAAGTTAGAAAGTAAATGCCAAATGAAAGACAACGGATCCAAGCTCGAAAGCTCCGCCTCGTCGTTATGATCCCGTGGCTGCTGACGGATCGTAAATCGGAGCTCGGATGAAGAAGTTATGGAAGAAAGAGCCTTCGAGTCTCTTGAGAGAACTCTGCTCAGAGGAAAGGGGAGGAGAGGGGTGAGTTGAAAGGAGGAGGGGACCCCTCCTTTTATAGGTGAGAAAAGAAAAAGTATATGGAGTGTACTTTATGGTACACGGCGTGTACTCGGTTATTTCACACGATCTCCATGTGGCTTCCAACACAGCTCTGCGGCTGTTGACTGGTCAACACACGGTTTAAGGGTAACACATAAGTAGGGAGGGACTACACGGCGTGTAGTTTAGATAGAAGACATGTACTCATTTATTGCACACGGTAAGGACACGACTCCAACACGGTACACTGCCATTGACTGGTAATGCGTACGCGGGGAAGGACTACACGGCGTGTAGAACTGGACACACGACGTGCACCCATTATTTCACACAGCAAGGACATGGCTTTCAACATGTGGTATACCCGGAAAGGGGGTACATGGCGTGTACTCAAACTACACGGCGTGTAGTTTCAAAATTCTGAAAAGTGTGGGAAAAGTCCATTTTACCCTCCAGAACACTTCTTAACCTTCTTTTTGACAAAGGAATGGACCAGAGAGGTCCGGGCCATTACATACGACATCAACAATGATTAGATTTTTTAAATGTGGAATGTTTGGGCATTATGCAAACCAATGCCCTATGGGAAAATATCATGAAGAGAATCAGCATGGTTATATGTGTAGTATTTATGTGGATGGTGATGAGGAGACTATAAATGATATATGAGATGAAAGAAGTGTGGAATCTTTGTCAATGGTTTAAGAAGGTAGTGGAATGATTGTATGTTTATCAAGGGTTATGTTGTATAGGTAATTTAATGGTACTATGGAATAAAGAAACATATAAGGATTGTTACACTATTGTTTTTTCAAAAGTATTTGAATGTATATTTTGAATTTTACTGGTAACCATGAAAGGTTATTCAGATATTTTTGGAAAGAAGATGATATGCTCATAATGAAGGGATAAGGAGAAAATAATATGTTTGATAGTATTCATGAGCTCATGGCTGATAAAAGGACAAAGTGATATCATGATTTGAGTATATAGATTTTTTTTGGATTTTCGTATGTGGAAAGAGTTAACTTTTGACAGAATTCATGTTTTCACTAAGGTTCTATGGTAATTTATGTTTCAATAGAATATATCATTAAGGTATTCACATGTTTAGAATGAGATCAACAAGATATATCTTATGATATATAGGGGATAAACGACGGTATCGACGTGCTTGTTATGTGACCTTTTTAGTAATTGCTTTCCATATACTATGAGATTGGACAGATGTATTTTGGATAAGCATAAAGATTGTAAAGGATTATGTTAGACATCTGATAGTATTGTTTAATGATAGAACTTTTTTTTAGATATTATTTCTAGAATGTTATAATTGTATAGTTTTAGAAAAAGGACAACCCATAGGATGAGCGACAACCCATCATGTCCGAAAAGGATGTGGGAATCATACCCACAACTGGAGTGTGACAGGCCTTTATCGCATACCACTAGGCTACAGAAAGTCCCTGGTTAGTAGAAACTCGTTTATTATATTAGGTGGTATAATATATGAAGTATAAGCCCATTTTAGGAACCATATACGATTAATCTCACTATAGATGGACTTATGTATATTTCATAACTTTTTCTAACCTTATGTTTGAGACGGATGGAATGACCTATCATTCTATCGCTTAATCTTCTAACACTTCACAGAAGACAAATTCAACTTCATTTCTTTAAGATATAAAGTGGAAATTGTTCAAGGCACAAAAACAGGGAGACTGTACCAAAATCAGGTAATTATTTCTTTTATTTCAAAAAATATTCAACATTAGGTAAATGATCTTGAAAACCAAAAATGTTGTCCTAGTGCCCTCACAACTGATGAATCAGATGGTACCTTAGATTTCACAAATTTATGGCTTTGTGACTACTGTCTATATCATAGCCATGTCCTCTACAACTCTCCATCAGAACTTGATGGTTAGATTTCACTTCCATATCCATATTTTCACCTATGTTATCCTATGTGGAAACCCAGTGATTAGTTAATTTGGGTAACTCTTATATTTCATACTTTAGTTTTTAAAGATAAGTTTTGGTATTACTTTTTACAATGTGGATTTCTATAAAAGAAACTCTCATGTAATAATCCATATATAACCCCAATGAATTTTGAGGGTGAAATTCATTTTAAGGGGGGTATAATGTAACACCCTGAGATTTTATGAGATTTATTCGTTTTTAATTTCATTCATATCTTATGTTGTACGCTACACCATGATTATCTTGTGCTATATGAATAACCATATTAGCTTTCAGTATACGCAACACCATTCTTGGCTCGTGTTACACACAATTTCAAGTTCGTTTTGTGGAAATTATTCTACGCAACATTAAGTATAGATTTTGTTTAGTTTATAAATGAAATAAGTTTTGATTATGTTATATGAAACACCAAATAGATATTTCACTACACGCATCCCTGAATTGGCTTGCATTACACGCAATCAAGACCTTCTTCGATAGCGTGTGTAGTACGCAATACCATGTTTCACTAAACGAGATATTAATATAATATTATTATGAACGAGCCATTATGAATAGTAATACCCACTTTTTTAAATTTTATAAATTGTATCTTTCAAAATGGACATCATTTTTGGATTTGGAATATCGTAATTATCCTTGGGTGAATTTTTGGTATTTGTTTGAAAACATTCAATTTCTGCTGAATAGTGAAAACACTGGGTTACTATTTAAAAACCGACTTTTTATTTAAATAATTATTTATTTTATTTAAATTTATTTTAGGTTAAAATTTATACATAATACCAATATAAGTTAAATTTAATTCAATGAATTCATTTTATAAAAATTTTCGATATATAATAATTTTATTGAACTTTTCACCATCTTTTACCTACCTCCTAGGAGATTTTTTGCAAACTTACATAAAAAATAATTTTACCACTTATGTGAGTGGAATTTTAAAAATCTGAGAAACAGAGTTAATATCAAGGAATAAAATCTGGTTCAATAAGATAAAAATAATTTTTGGTGAATAGTAACTTTTTACTTTTATTTACCATGGTTAAAAGTAAATAGGGTAATGAAGGGTAAAATAATATTATTATTACCCTAACACATGTCCTAATTCTATTGGATAAGTATAATTTGACCCAAAAAAACTTAGGAATGTAATATTATCATTTAGGTCCACTTGGATTATATTAGGACATTTATTATTATTTTATTTAAAAAAGAGTAAAATATTTAAAATCAATGTTTAATAACTAAAAAATTTTTAATATAGGGTTTTACATAAGATAAATTTGACTATAAATATTCACTAGAAATCTAAAAAGATTCCATACCTAATTGTATTTTATTTATAAATTTTAGACATTAAATAATTAAGTTTATTTATGACACAATTGTGATGAAGTAATTACCTAAATAATGATGTATTAAAATAATTGATATTATAAATACTCAAATAATAGTAATTTGAGACTTTTTATGAATTAAAATAATTTTATAATTTAATATGATATGTTAGTATTGATTTAATTAACTTTTTTAGAACTAATCATGCTGTTATGATTTTTACAAGAATCAATTACCAAATAGTGTCAAAATTGACATAAAATATTTTTTAAAACAAATATAATATTATTAATTGTTATAATATTATTAAAAATATAAGGTTTGACCAAATTACTTAGATAAGGTTATATATATTAATAATGAACCACTTTGGGTTCTTTTGTCTTGTTATGGTATGTTTATTAACCATATAGTGTAAGAAAACAGGAAGACACGGTAAAAGTTAAATTATTTAACTTAGAGTTAAATCTAAAAGATAAGTTTAAAATAGTAACCTTAACTTGTCTAAAACCAATTGGTTGAGATAATTTCTACCCATCCCCACTTTAGACTAGAAATAAATCAATTTTGAGCTATTATAAACTGAATATTACATTATTATAAAAAAATATTTTAGGTTTTTCCAAAGTTTCCCCTCTCCTCCCTTATAAAAAGGGCACCCCTTCCCTCTTCTCTTCACACCCTTTTGAGCCTTGAAGCTTGGACAAACCCCAAAAATTCCTCTTCTCAACCTCTATAGTTATATCATAGTGGTTCTTTTTTTCTCAAAAGACCAACTCTATCTCCCTAAGAAGAAGTTTAACGAAGGTGCGTCGAGGAAGAGGTAATCTCTTCTACCGACTCTTTCAAGTTTCTTTCTTCTTCTACTTCCTCTTCCTTAGTTGATTAATTATAAAGTAATAACATCAATATTAATTATACACTGATATGTTATTATAAATATGAAACAACCCTATTTCACCTTCTATCCATCCTACGAAAAATGAAATTATTGCGCGTGCGTACGTACGAAATACCGTCTCCACGCTGTGGTGTAATCTGTTTTCGACCACCACCTTAATTGGATGGGTATAACGGTGTAAATAAATAACTATAAATGATTATTATAAAGTAATATTGATTATGAAATATTATAAATACACTTCAATACAATTCTATGATCATGGGAATGATATCATCGCTCGTGCGTACGTACGAACTACCATCTCCACGACGCGATGAGATTCATTCTCCCTATTAACCATTCATGAATGATTATAAAGTATATATAATGAATAATAATAAAATATATGACGTAATAATGAAACTAGATTTATGTATATATATATATGTATGTCATCTACTTAATTCCATTCAATTTAATAAGGAAACGAAAACAGCGTTCATACGTACGTACGGCCTACCGTCTCCATGAACGGTGTATTTCATTCCATTTATCGATCTATCATATATATATATGTATATTATGAATATATTATATATATATATAAATCATGTTTTACATTCTGGAATTAAGTAAATCAGGATATAAGTAATAATATCAAGAACAACAAGTCAAAACACGTACGATAAATGAAATGATCTAACCCAAAACGCTGCTTTAACATGCAATTTACAAAAGAATGGTTAATATAAAGTCATAAGTGAACCATATATGATATCATAACAATGAATATGATTCTGTAATAATTCAATGACATTATTTAAATAATTACATAGGAGGTTCAGATACATACGAATCATATCGGACATAAGGTAAGAGATAATTATTCCAATCTCATTCTTATCTGATATTGTTTATTCGTAAGTATTTACTCGGGTTATGTTTATCATCCATGTACATGTTTTCTAAAAATGTTTTCATAAAATGTATAACATTATTCCATGTTTGTTCAAAGTCACTTTTACCCTTTTTGTACTTTTACCACAAGGTATGTAAGGAATCTTTCATTTGTTTACCATACGAGGTAATTTTTGACATTTCTGGGAAAAGTACGAGAAGGATGTTTTTTTAACTTATACAGCATGAACAGATTTTTACAGTTTCATAAAGCCTTATTTACATAAAGAATCCTCTACATTATTTCATTATTATTTTCCACAAAATCCTTTTCTTTTAAAATTACATGGAATTTTATGAAATAAAATGATTTTGAAGAAGAAAGGATATTTTCCTCAAGAATTCATTTCAAGTGTTTTATCAAAACCATTTTCCATCTAAGATGACATTATTTAATATTTGTATGTTTCAAGTATAATGTCTCTATGATTTATATGGTTTCAATTTTCTTATGATGAAATGATATCCATTTGTTTTATATGGATTATGTTATGGTGGGATGATGTTTATAAAACCCATTTTATTCTTTGGGTTATGATGAATGATTTATGTTTATGTTGTGGCACAAGTAAGAATGATTTAATTATGATATGGGTGGGACCTATATCTCCCTCCAAAGCATTGGGTAAATATTTATATCTCCTGAGATAGACATGGCTGGAACGGTATTTTAATCTGGTTCAGTGTTACAGGACTGAAATGACGAGTGAACTAGTTTCAGAAAGGGACTTTATCCACTAAGATGGTCTTGGCAGCAATTCCTTGGCTACTATGGAAATAATAACATGTGCTTAATGGTTTCCACAATTACATGCTTTATTCCCAGTCTATTTTATCATTATTGATGATCCATTATGAACTATTCCTTACGTATTGTCATGTTTTATGTCATTGCTCAAGATTTTGATGTTTAAATATTATTTTCATGTTTTTAAGTTCAAATGTATGTGGTTTGTTTTATTTTCTCCATGCTTACCCTTACTGAGCATTTGGGCTCACCCTTTATATGTTTTCTTTTCCCCATGATATAAAGAATGTTTTTAGGAAAGAAAAAAAGGGAAGATCTTTATGGGAGATGTTGAAGATCGTTCTCCATGATTAGAATATTTCATTCTGAGTTTCCAAAGACACTAAACTAATACGGTGTTTGGGCTTCTTTTTTTGTCATGTATTAAGTATTCCGAAAAATTAATGTAATGTACATGTATGTCACGTTTGGGGTATCTACAGTAAATCCCTGAGGTGGGAGTAATGTAAAGACCCTAAAATTTCAAGGAATTTGTTTTTCATAATTTCTTTGGAATTTTACGATTCTGTGGCTTCTGACGGCACTTGATTCCAAGGCCCATTGTGCCCGGAATCAATTCTCGAAGATTAGCACGGGTACGTTTAGTAAACGAACGAACGGGTTTCTCTATCTTTTGAATCAGTGCTCGGAATTGAAATCCGGGGGCACCGTTGAACTCACAGCGCTGGTTTTTTCTTAAGAATACTTTCACCTCGACAGTAGATGATCGAGTATGAAAGTTAGTTTTTGGGGTTTTACATGGGTTAATAAAATAAAATAAGTGAACAAATTATTTTATTTTGTTAAACACATGTCATGTGGATAAAGTGGTTAGAAGCTCCACTTGGGAGTTTGTGGGGGGACTGCCACACCCTAACCCCCCATAAGAGGTTATGGTGGTGGGGCCCACTGAGATCCAACCTCCCATGTGAGGTTGATTGTGGTGGAAACCACATGAGGCCTCCCATTAATGGGAGGGGAATCATAACTCCTTGAATCTCCGTCATTTATGAGGGAGAGCCTCTAGTTTTTTAATCCCCCTCTTAATTGAGGAGGATGAAACCTCCTTTTTAATGAGGGGACCACCTAAGAAATTAACCACCCCCCCCCCCCTTTCCTTTTTGTGGTTAATTAATGGTGGGGCCTGGCAAGAAATATCATTCTTTTGGAGGATATTCTTATATAGGGACCACCCAAGCCAATAAACCTCTTTTAACTTCCTCCCCATTTTAATGCGCCACCGCAACAGATTAATTGGGTGGAACCCCCTATCATAAATCCTCCATTTATGACTTGCGTGCCAACGATGAACCCTCCCACTCCTATATAAAGGAGGGTAGGGGATGGAGTTCTGGATGGATTCTTCAAGCGGCAGAATGCTAGCAGTGAATCATGTCACCCAACACATTGAGAGTTTTCCTCTTCCTCCAACCAAGAATGAAGAACGAAGAACGTTGACGCCGCCATCGGCTCCTTCCTTCCGGACTTTGATGGAATGAAACCTATCTTCTTTGACGCCCGTCTCCCACGACTCGCCATTGTTTATCGCTATTTTATTAGGTAGGGGTTGTTATGTTTGGGTTTTAATATCTTTCATCATCATTCTTATATTATTAAGTTCTTTTTGTCCTCATGATACCATCTTCACGAGGAAGGGATCAGACCGCACAAACATAGTCCGACCCTTCCCCTGTTGATTGTTTATTATGGACGATGGAGGTGGACTGCTAAGAACTGTCCGACGATGGCCCAACCACAAGCGTATTGTCAGTGCATGATTGTCGGGTCATCAAAAAGGCACGACACCAACATGCCACACGGAGTAGAGTTGGGCCACGGCTGTGGCGGGCTGTGGTAGAGGGGCGCAGCGCCATCGCACCACGCTGGAACTACACAAGCCGCGATAGGGGTGGGCCGCGGTGGAGGGTCGCGGTGTCGCCGCATCACGCCGGAGCTTCAAGGGTCCGCGGCTAGGGCAGTAGGGCGCGGCGCCGTCGCACCGCGCCATTTGAATAATGCCGCTGCATAAGGCCTCGACAGATTTGGAAGGGCGGCAGGCTGTGCCGGCCGCCAGTGCCATCAAGAGGTGGGACCCGAGGGGGAGGGTCCCATGGTTCTCAAGAGGACGGCCATCATGGCAGGCTGTTTCGTAAAACCAGGGGGGTGTAACCCCCCGCTCCGCACAACGGTCGACCGCACTAGCCGAGCCGCAACCAGCCGCCGGGCTGGGCCGCCAGCGCTGGGCCGGGCCGCCAGCACCGGGCCAGGCCGCTAACGTCGGGCCGGGCTGGGCCATTCCTAACCAGGCCGCACCCTGACCCGAGTCGGGTCGACCCAGTTCGGGCTGACCCAGGGGGTGTTGGGCCAGGACGGACCGGGCCAGACCCCCTATTTTCCAACCGTTTTCGGTTAAACAGACATATCATGAGCTACAGACCTCAGATCGATGCACAGTTAGTTGCGTAGAATTCCTTGGATCAAGACGATCATTTCGTTATATTACCATCTAGATTTTGGCAATGTTTTGGTATGGCCGGGTTGGTTCAATCCCGAAACCAACCGGGCCCACTGAGCAGAAACGCTTATAACTCAAAGACCGGATGTCTGATTGACGCGTCGTCGACTATGTTGGTTTCCACTTGATGAGATGGTTGTTTTAGAATACTCCACGTGGGTTTCAGTTGATATTGTAGTACAGTCGGGTTGGTTTAGATTTAAAAACCAACTGGGCCCTGGTACGGAAAAGCTAATAACTCACAGACCGGGCATCTGATTGGCGCGCCGTCTATTGAGTTGAGACCCCTATGATGAGGCGGTCTTTTGTGATACTTCTACGTGAAACATCATGACACTTGGAGTATTGACTAGTAACTCATGGAGCGGATCCTCCCGAAGATGAGCATACGGAGTATGGTGACCTTGTAGCTGGCTGAGACCTTATGGCTGCTTGTCCGATTCGATTTGGAGTGACTTTTATAGCCTAGTGGGGAGCACTAATTGGTGAGGTGGTAGACCCATAGTGGAGGAGAACTACTTTGTGAGGTAGTAGACCCACGATAATCGACAGTAGGAGTGCCTCTGTAGGCTATGAGGGGGAGCACTACTTTGTGAGGTGGCAGACCCATGGAGGAGGAGCACTACTTTGTGAGGTGGCAGACCCATGGTACTCAACAAGAGGAGTGCCTCAGCAGTCTATGGTAAGTGAGTGGCACCTCGGAGTCATGGCCGGATTTCTGCACTCGACAGGGGATGTGTTCTCCAGTAGATATGTTTTCATCATCGTGAATAAAATCCCGGTTTGAGATGATTCAATGACCTTTGTGTTTACCTCATGATTGAGATGGGTTACTTGATAACTTAGGTATATGTAGGGGAATATACCTAAATAATGTTATCTGTTGAGATATTTCATTTTGGTTTATCCTTATTGGTATTAGTGAGATATTGAGGGTTTTAGGGTCCTTACTGAGTATCGTTATACTCACCCCTGCATGGGCTATGCCCGCACCTCGTTGTGTTGGATGCAGATGACGGACAACACTGATCTTAGTTGAGGCTCATAGAGCTGGACGGTACCCAGAGGTGTACTTCATGATGAGATGGTACACGAATGTGGACTTCACGATGACACAGTACCCGGAGGTGACAGACGGATGTTGAGATCAGAGGTGGCCATCTGTACCTACCAATCAAGTAGGAACTCTAGATGATGATCTGGGAGCAGCTCGACACCTTCCTTCTGTTTTTTCATTTCCTTGTACATTACTGTTGGGCTTGTATTCTGGCCCTTTTGTACTTTCATCACACTTGTTATACTGCTTACTTAGTTTTTTCTTCTGTTTGTACTCTGGTTGTGTGTATTTACGTTTCATAAAGGTAATGCATTCTCTTTTTATCGGGATTTACGCCTTTGGTGCTAGTCTCCAGCCCCTGGCCTATGGAAGGCAGGCTTGGGGTAGTCACTGCACTATCCCTGAGGACGGTCCGTGACATCACCAGATGAGTTAACTCACTGATTAATCATTGGATGAAGACCTAGGGCAAAGAGTTGATATTTCGATTATTATTTGATGATATTTGTGGATAAAAATTTTCCAACATCATAACAATCATCAGTGGTTTCATCATCCATTAACCTTACAAGACATTCATAAGATATGTCACATTCCTTGTTTTCAAATACCCAGGTATGAAACATCAGATAAAATTGGTCTTGAAACAATCCCATGACATCCCAACATAGAATGATGCTGGGAAGATCACTTTCCACAGATCCAAAGATAGACCGTCAAGTGAACTCAAAATAAAACACACCCTCATGGCTTCAGAAGTTCCCAATGACCTAAATACGACTTATACTTCATCAAGCACCTCTATAGCCTCCAACAGACCTCAATCTCAATGGAAAACTAGAAAAAACAAAGAATAATTCACCTCTATCAATCCAACACGATTTTGGGAAGATCCAACAACCAGAAAAGACTTTTTATCAACCTCATGAACCTTTTTTGTAAGTATACTCTAAACAATGTGAGAACACAAAACCAATGTTAAAATAAAACTAAAACCCAAAAAATATTGTTCAAAACAAAAAGGAGAAACAAAACACAAAACTCATAAACCAAAAATCACAAACAAAATAAAAAAATTATTTCAAAACCCACCATTAAAATCCATAATTTCACGAAGCCTTATTCTAAGGCCACAATATAAATAGAAAAACATATTTTCAAAACCAACTCGCACGGAAAGTCCCACATTAAAAACAAAACAAACCCCCTAATCCAACATCCTTTATAAATAATTTTTTCAAAAACAATTTTTCATTTCAAAACCCTATTTTCCATTTTTAATATATAGTCATGCCAATTGAAATTAAACTAAAAACATATCCCACTCAAATCTCTAAGATTAGGGAATTATTGAATGTGAATAACCTGAAAACATGTTTAATGGGAAATACCCCAAGAAATAACTAGACACTAAGAATAACTTGATTGATGCACTTAGTTTCCAAATGGGTCACTTCTTCAAGTAAGACAATCAAAAAACATATGAACACTAACATTGTCATTCACTATCCACAAAAACAAAAAACTAATGAGAAAGACTCAAATCCCAGACTACCCCTAGAAACTCGAGGATTAGGATGAGAAAGGGTTAATGACATTATCCTTATACCAACATATTGAGTCCCAAAAGACCAAATCTCTAACTAATTGATGCCCTAAACCATAAAGTTCTAATATGATACCATTTTTTCATGAACCAATTTTGGTTTCCATCCAAACTGACACTCAACCCAGCCTAAGACAAGGCCCGAGAGGTGTTACTTATCCTCCTAGTATGCAGACAAACACCAAGCGTAAAATATAAATAAATTTGGAATGATTTTTCACACCAATAACATAAAAAAGCCCCCAAAATTGAGTGTGTAACAATAAACCATAATACACTAATCAATATAAATAACTAATAGCGTCCAACTAAAATAGATGGAAAAAATAAAAAATACAAAATGAAACTAAAACTAAACTGGAAGAGGCATGATCTCCATGTGACCTCTTGGTCCCCATTATCCATAAGAACTCCCTGATCCAAAGGCAACACAAACTGAAATCCTAAAACTGAAAAACATATTTGGTACACCTACATTGAGTGGAAAAAGTATGGTTTGAGTATAAACAACATAGTAGGTAATCACCACAAAGTTTGTACATTTCCATTCCCAAAATATTCCACAAATACTATTTATAAATAAAATTAGAAAATTAGGTTTTATTATTTTAACTAACAAAATATAGATTCCCCCTTTTAATTTTTTTTCTATTTAATAAACCCAGTTTACAAACCTAATCCCAAAAAAGGATGTAAATCGGTGAACAAATGAATTCATGAAAATAAAAAAGATACTATATAAGCAAGAAGATGCTAACAGAAAAGACAAAAATGTGTCAAAGAATAAAACATAAAATCTGGGTCATTTCCCAAACATCTCTGTAAGTAATACCTATACGTACATAGTTGGAACTAACCTTTTAGTGTATGGTGCATATCCATAGTAAATAAACAACCTAGTCACTCCAAAATATACTCAAATGTGGCATGTCCCACTTAGACTCTCACACATCTAGGGGTACCAACCCATCTAATCATGGTTGATAAGAAACTATCACTCTACCCGCTAGATGATTCCCATGAATCCCATGATTATATTATGTGGCGAATTAGGAGGTCCTCTCAAACATGTAATAAACCAATAACCCACATTCCACTATGATTTCCTAGACCAAAAATCAACACCACCTATGTGAAAAGCCTCCCATCAAAGGGAACACCATAGATGTTCCCACCACCCATCAATCTATACACATGTTTCTACGTATCCTTCACATAACATGATTTTCAAAACATTTTCAAAATAACTAAAAAATAACAACCAAGGAATAACACTTAAAAAAACAAATTCATTTACAAAACCATTTCCAATTCCAACATATAAATGTTATTCATACTTGAGGGTGCCAAAAGAGCCTTTATATAGTTTACATACAAAACTACATCTCAAGTTCCAAATTAGAAAAGGCTTAAGAAGACATTTAGAAACCTTATTTCAAATTAATTTTAAACCAAGAAACATTTATGAACACTATAGGTTTTTGAAGATTCATTTAGAAATAATATATCTAAGGATTAAAGGAAGAAGGATAATCATTTTGAGAAACCATGTTTGCGTAAGATATTTTCTAAAAAGAATCCAATATCATTTTTTGGGACATACATATGTGCACCCTATGTACATATGGATGTTCCCACCTCTAATGGAATACTATTTGAAATCCAACATATACTAATAATTTAATTTTATAAACACAAGGAACATTTAATCCAATTACAAAGGTATGTATATGTATAATAAATCAAAGATGTTACTAAAACAAAAAAAAACCTCAATCTACAATAGGAACTCAAAAAACAAAAAACCAATCATGGAAAAACAAGTCCCAAATCAATTAAATACATTTCTAAAAAACCAATAGGCAATTAATCGAACACTTAGAATACATATACATATAATAATACTTAGATAAATCCTATAAACAAATTCTATACAAATTACCAATAAGAAACCCCAAAAAATTTACACACAAAATAAAAATAAATAATAATACATTAATTAGTAATTTAGGAAATCTCGTTCATTAAATGGAATGTTCTGAAAAGGAAATGGTTGGAAACACCTACCTCGATAGTGTGTGAATGAAACAAAACTCTGAGAGAATGAAGAATAATATTCCTGAAACTATCCACACACTATAAAATAAAATAAATAAAACCAAATTATCCAACCATCACATGAATGTTTTTCCAAGAAGTCAAATCACCGAGAAAGAACCAATAACTCTGAGAGAAGAAGAAGAAAATAGGAAAATTTGATAAAAAACTAAGTGAACTTTCCTTAGGAACCATATAAGAACTTTAATGGTGGGAGGACAGCCAAAGAAGAAGATCTAGGAATCCCCCTCACCCCCCCCCCCCCCTCAATGCACCTAGGATGAATGGGTGATAAAATAAAAATTTGGGGTTAAATTAAAATAATGTTAATGTTAGAATATCATATTTAGAGAGATCTGGGCAAGTCGCATGGTTTTCCAAACATTGGACCAACAGTTCGTAACCAACTGTAGAGAAGGATATCAACACTATTTGGCCACATGATTTGGGAAATCATGTTCCAACTATGAAAAATGGTTATATAAAATTGCTGATCCTCCCCACATGAATTTTGTAAGGTTTTACCAAACTATCTCCAAGTCACGTGCCTTTGACACTGAAACACAAAAATGATTCACACAGTTTCTCATTCCCCTTCAACGGTTTGGCACAAAACATGATCAAACCATTCTAGGAAACCCAGTTAAGAAGTATTGGAACTATAAAAACCCTTACCCTAAATAGTCTACACGATTTACCCTCAAAATATGCAAGTAAACTAGATAAAAGCCACCTGAAAACTCTAAAACACTAAAACTATCTCTGAGAACATGACTCAAACCTCGACCAAAATATCTAACACCAATAAGATGATAAAAAAAATTAAAAAACAAGGTTTGGTTGTGATATTATGGGATGTTTCTTAATATAGGATGACTATGTGGCAGGATATGGCTCAGCCAAGCATTTTTTGATTCATAATTTTCATTATTTTTTTTATGCTCACAAATACCTATATTTATGTAACTAATAAATTTAATTCTATGTGAATTTCTAGAAAAAGATAATATTTAGAATATTTATTTTAGAAGTGTTTACAATTCCTTAATCTATGGTAAAATATTTTTTTAATTATTATGGTTGGGATTTTAAGTATTCATAAAACATTGTTCATAACCTATGTTTGAAATTTTAATTTATTGTTTCAGAACCCTATGTTTAGAGTGAAAATTTTGGATCCTGTTCCCTAAACATTTAAAAAATTATGGATCAAAACCCCTATGTTTGGAAGAAACCATAATTTTATGGAATAAATATATGGTTCATCAACCCTTCCTTTTTAAACAATCATACCTTTTCAACCCTAATTTTGGAGTTTATCACATCAAGAAGGAACCCTAAATTTGACTATTAAATGATGAAGTTTTAAATTTACGATATTATCATAATTTTTTGTAAGAGTCTTTCTAAAGATAAATATCACTTCAAATTTGTTTTGTGACCAATTTAGAGGCTCGTATTCAATGGGATTAATTATTATTATTTCTAAAATAAGTTAAGGATTTCTTTGAATAATTATAAATTCCAATATTCCTGATTTATTATGGAGAATTTATATAATATTTTAATCTAGAGTTTTTTGTTCTACAGAATAAATACTAGCATGTTCATCTTCTGAATATACAATACAATGATATATGTGTAAAAAAGAAAAAATTTTGTGGTTGCAATAAATAACATCTCATCAAAATCAGAGCTATAATTTGAAGACATACATGTTCATATATAATTGATCTAATAAAATTTTTACTTGTACCTACTGATTTAAATTTTTGATAAATATTTTTCTATATGTTTTAAAAAGTGGTTGTTAGATTTACACTTTGGTTATTTAAATGTTTATTCATTTTCTTAGTGTTTCTCTACTACTATTTATATAAATACTAAGAAACATTGAATATTTTTTTCTGTTATTATATTTTATTAATGATCAATCACATTTTTTCAATTAAGCATACAACTTTTAAAAAATTTCTTTGTTTTAAATAAAATTAATCTCTATTGTTTTCTTGGAGTATTGGCTATTCAGAATCAGTCTTTTTGGTTGAGGAGTATCAACTTCTTACCCCGATCAATGGATTTATTATTCCCTATAATTAAAATATAAGACCTAGAAAAACCTTATTATAAAGGTATAAAATACCTATAATCATTTGTAGAAGGCCATGATCAAAGTACTAACTAGTGAAAATCACCAAGCTCATTGAGAGAGAATTTTTGGAGTGGATTAGGGGTTCTTTGTGCCTTGAACAGTGATATATCAATGCATTATTTTCCATATTTATTTATATTTATTACTCATCTTTATGAGAGGATGTAAGATACACATAATTTTAAGATAATTATTTTCAATTTGTTAATTATTTTAAATGATCTCAATTCACACCCCCCCCCCCTTCTCTTGTGTCTTTACTATAGTCATTCTGACCAATCCGACCTATCAAGTGGCATCAAAGGATGTGCTCAATTGCTATATTTTCATTTAAAACCCAAAAAATATTATTAAAGGTTTCATTTAGCTATGAAAAATCTGAGTTACAGATTCATCCAATGACAAATCATGAAATGAACTATCTTAGATAAGGTATGTCGATGATCCATACCCATTACATTAATGGTGATAATTATTGATGTGGGAAATATTTCATGATTATTTATTCGAAAAATACAATAATAGTTTTTATTTAATATTTTTCAAGCCTCGTGAAATTCCTAATAAAATTTTGAAAAATTCGATGATGATCAAGAAAAATCGTGTGATCTTAATTCAAGGAAAATGAATGTTATTTTATATGTTTTAGGGACTTATTAGTTTATCCTATTTTCTCAATGTTCTACTGCATATGATATGTGGAATTATTTTTCTATTTCTTATGAATGAACTGAAATAAATTAGACAAATAAATTACAATACTATAAATTTAGTGGTTGATACTTTCAGAATGCATGGAGATGAAAATATTACTCAGATGAATGAAATATTAAAAAAATTCAACAATATTTCGTCTTTGGGAGATCCAGTTAAGAACTCAGATAAATCACTAATAGTTCTGAGTTTTACACATTAAGTAGAATTAAATATCTATTGTTATACAAAAATCCAAACAAGTTAAATAATTAGAAATAAAATAACTAATTGGAACATTGATGATATATAACTATTAGATTTTTTGTGAATATGAAAATCTAGTAAAATATGAAGAATATTCTCTGAAAACTATTTTGGATGAATCATATGATTAAATTCATCAATATATAGAAAAATATTTATCAAATTTTCTTACAAGGTTTAAAAATCTATATGAAAAGATACATAATTTGACCGAAGAAAATAGATGTTGTGAATGAAAAGTGAAAGGTCATACAATGTTTAATTTTCCTTTACATAATGCTCAAATGAAATATGATTATAAAATAAATGGAATGGAAATTATGAAGTCCACATGGAGATATTATCCAATTTCAAATGAATTATCTTTTATAAATTTTGATAAAAAGAAAAATGGTTTGTCTTATGGCTCATACTAATGAGGTAAAATCTTCTCACCTACAAAACTCAAATTATGTAAACATTTATTTTGATGAATTAAATAAGTCTTTAAATATTCTAAAATATAAATTTGATTCCTTAAATAATGATCATAGATATGTTAAAATATATTATGTTTTTATTTTATTATTTTGTCAAAACAAATTACATATTTAAAATCTAAAACCTCCACAAGATCTTATAATATGCCTGAAACAAAAATAAATAAATTTTTAGATGAATTTGAGACATTAAAATAGAATTATAATATGATTATAAAAGGAAAAAAATATTTAAATAAAAAACATAATAAAAATAAAACTCATAAAGGATAAATTAGAATATGTAGTAATAGTGAAAAAAAACTTATATTAGAATTATTTTATTCTTGGTCAAATTGAAAAAGAATGTAAACTGCAAAATGATTTTTTCATGGTATAAATAGATATGAAGGAAATTATTGTTTCATTAGAAAACCAAAATGTTTTTTGTTTTAATGTTTTTTATTGGTCAAAATAATTTACTAACTATAATATAATAATATCTACCAAAAATAAATATATTTGGTTGCCTAAAACCATACTTGCTAAAACTGATGGACAAACAAATCATATGGCTACCAAAAGGCACCTATATTTTCTGTTTTTTAAGAATAAAACACATAAATATGTCGTTAAATCATTAAGTGATCATCCAATAAATATATGAAAAAATTAATCTTAACAAAATAGTGATACAATTGGTAGTTGTTTGTTATCAAAAAACCCTTAGAACGTGAACTAATAACCTAAGAAGTATTTCATTACTCCTTTCATTTATGTGTTTTACTAAATTATTTGTTTTATATAGGGGTTGATAGATATTTTATGGTAACTTTTTTAATTTTTTACTTCCACATTAAATTAAAATGTTAAAAATTATTTTATATAACTTTATCACTAAATTTCTACAATATAAAAATATGTTTATGAAACAATTTTTTTCTTGTTTAACTATTAAATATATTATTATCATTAAATTTAATGTTCATAAAATATTTATGTTACATTTCCTTTTATAATATGATTTCATAGAAAAAATTTTGTTTCAAAATCTAAATTCTAAAATGATTGTCCTATATTTTTACTGTCAGAATGTGGATTTTCATTTGTAAATTATGAGAAAACACATTTCATGTTCTCTAAAAACCATAGAATCTACCTCTCAAAAGCTCTTAATTTTTTCCCTTCTATTAAATATTTTTTTCAAAGACTTATTATGAGTAGTATGAGTATGGTGAAGTGATAAATAACTTCATGTATAGAGAAAATTATTTCTTGGAAGAGAATTAAAGGTAATCCTTATTTTATTCTAATAAAAGAACAATAAGTTTGCAATGTTAAGGATTCATTTGAAAATTATTAGGAATGATATAATAAAGTTCATGGAATTTTAGAACCCTATGTTTTATTTTCTCAAAATATTATAAGTGAAATAAATTCTCAAGAGCTTCTACTTGTGGTCAATAATTTAAATTAAGTAGTATTGAATATTCTTTTAAAATCTGAATACATTTATAAAGACATATAAAGTGATAAAAAAAATGTTAGTTTCAAAAATAGTGTTTTATAAACTTCAATGGTAGAATTGAAATGTCAAGGAATGCTTTATTTCAAAATAAAACATTAAGGAAGTTAAAATACAAATGATAAGTGTGATAGAGTTACTCAAAAAGGAAGTTATTACTATGTTGGATTTGGATAAGAAAATATTGTTTTTGGTTAAAAACTCTATTCATATTATTAGTTGTATTGGATATCAATATATGTTCAAATTAGAATACAAAAATAGTTAATAGTATTATCATATTTATGTGGAAGAGTATGCTATTTGAAATGTGTAAATTATTTGTCTAATAGATCATACTACACCAACTTGTCTTCATATCGGTAGTTTAATCAATATTTTATATATCATTTTGTTTCAAAAATTATGTATTACTTCATAATTTAAATTTTACTCCAAATATTTTATAAATGGTTAACTATTTTTTAAATAGGTTCATAGTGTTTCTTTATTTTATAAATTTAATTACACATGGTAAATTATTCTATTAATTAATAAATTATTTTATTAATAGTTTAAATATTTTTCTCAATTATGACATGTTAAAATTTTCTGTTAAAATTCCTTAATTTTTTTAATTCCATTAATTATGGTATGTCTTAGGGGGTTTATTTTAAATATTTATCTAGTGTTATGGAATGACTGAATGTTTTTAATAAATTATTTAAAAATACATATTTTTTATTGAATAATGTTTTATAATTTTTCATGCCTTCTTGATTATATAATTTTTTCATGAATTTTAGGGGAGTTTTTATTATTAATATTTTATTATAATTTTTTTATGTCACAAAATATGGAGAAATTTTTAAGAAGTTTATTTATGAGAAAATTTCTACGAATGAAAATAATTGTGCTAAAAGAAATGTGCCAATATTTTATAACATTAAAATTTATTTGATGGGTTTTGTGATCATCAAAAGGTGGAAGATTTTTTCCCTTTGTTGATTAAATATTTTAATTAATTTGTTTTTTCTTTTAAATCTTCCAAACACCAACATTTTAATTAATATTAAAATTTATTTTAATTAAATTTTCATAAATTTATATTCATTAGAATATTTATTCTCGAAGCATATAAAAGTCATTATTCCATGGGAAAATATTTTTTTTAAAGTATTATGTATGTGTTTGAATGTATTCCAGAAAAAGGGTGCATAAACTCTGTTTATAAGTATAATGAATGGTTTGGGAACCTTGCATTTGGAATGAATCATTTGGATCAGGTAAGTTATACTATTGGAAGAGTATGGATCAACAACCCTACATTTCAGAGAAATCCTAAATTTAAATGAATAAATTTATGGTTCATCAACCATAAATTTTTAAATAAGAGTATATTTCCCATCCTACATTTTGAGTTTATCACTATAATAAGTAACCCTACATTTAATTGGTCAATGACAGAGTTTTAAAATTATGATATTACCCATTTTCTCTACAACAGCCTTACCCAAAGTAAATATAACTTTAATATTATTTTTATAATGATTCAAAGTCTTATATTAATTGGATTAAATCATTCCTATTTATAGGGGAAGTTACAAATCTCATTGAATGATTTTAAATTAAAATATTTGCAATTTATTATATGGTATTTCTGGAATAGTTTGACATGAATCTATTAGAACTATATTATAAATACTGAGATTGTAATCATCAAAATATATAATAAAAAATATATTCATATATATTAACATTCTATGTGATTAAAATCAATAGTTTTCCATACCCTTTAGTGCTACATTTTTTAGACAAACAAGTTTTTATTCAATTAATCGACTCTTTATTATTGTTTTCAATACTATTGTATCTTATTTATAAATATTTTTTTCATGGTCAATAAATAAATTTTCAGAGTTACTTTGGAGACATACATATTTATCTATTAGTCTAGTGTATACTCTATATATACTTAATTAAATCATATTAAACATTGAATATTATTTTTTTGTTACTGTATGTTATTAAAGATCAATAAAATCTATCAATTTTTGCTGAAAATGTTATAAAAACAGTTTTCCTTAATCAAATAAATATCAATTTATTGATAAGAGTATCGGTTTTCCAACACCAATCATTTTTGTGAAGGAGTATCAGCTTCTCAGACTAATATACTGATTTTTTACTCCCTGTAAAAGAACATGAAGGCCTTAGAAAATCATTATTTTAAAGCTATCAACTTCTTATAATCAGTTGTACAAGTCCCTAGTAAAATGAAATATTAGTGAAAGTCACTAATCTCATGGATAAATTATTGGTGTATTGGAGTAGGGGATTATTGTACCATGAACCACTATACATCATTTTGTACTTTTCTTTATTTATTTCCACTGATTACTTTTCTTTAAGAGATAAGTAAACAATATGTCCTATATCAAGAAGAATATTTTGAATCTATAAAATATTTCAAAGTATCACAATCCCCCCCCCCTCTTGTGTCCTATCCATAGTTATTCCATCACCTGTTACCTAATAATATTAGGGTAGCTTTTCCCATATGAGTGGAATTATCCTAGAGGTGAACTATAATTGGTTGTCATAATGCGTGCATTGAATACATTGGGACATTACCTCTACAGGGGTAATTTTATTATATATTCAGATCATTATATCCTAAAGTATATTTTCTTGTAGACAGACCTCTGCCTCAGATAGAGATTATTAGTGGAGTATCAGTAGACTTATGATTTATTATGGCTTATACACACATGAAGGGAAATGTGGTCACCAACGAATTGAGAAGGAATCTTCCAGTGTTTTCCATTTTGGAAATAGATGATGAGTAGGTTTTATTGAGTTTTTTTTATTAATATCCTTATCAACATATAAGAGGATAGATGGAAGTTGTTCTCTACTAGTGTATAGGTTACACACTATCTTATTGATCGAGAAATGAGTGAGAAGGTATCTGATCACAAGTGGTAATGGATTAGAAGTGATTTAAATGTTGGGAAGATTTCAGGTGAGTAGTTTGGATCTTCAAAAGGTTATCTTCTCTTTAAAAGGGTTTTGGGTGTTCTTTTGAGCCTATGGAAGATGAAAATGCATGCGATCCATCATTACTACTAGTACATTCATCTCAGGGTGACCTATACATTCTACATATTGATAGGTTTGTATTTTTAGCCAAGGATAAGATGTGTAGTGGTAGAATTAATTTATAGATTCAAGAACTTCTAAAGAATCAAATTAGAGAATAAGTGGCCAAATTGGTTATTGCACCCACTTCCCATTCTAGTGTGGAAGTGGGAAAATATCTTAATGGATTTCTTGATCAAGATACGTCATACTACAAGTGGGAAATATCCCATATATGTTATTGTTAATTGCCTAATGAAATCATACCATCTTATTCCCATTAGGGAGTTTATTAAGGTTGACCAATTTATAACAATTTTATGTTTGATAGGTTGTTTGGAATCATGGGGTTCATTCAACAATAGTTTTAGACCAATTCTAGGAGTCATTATGAAGCCAACCATAATTGAGCAACGTATATCAACAATGGATTGATAGTCAATATTAGTAGACTATCTATAGTCTTGACGATATGTTGTGAGTGTGTATGGTTGATTTTTAGGGTTCATGGTAAATACACCTACTATTTTTTGGGTTTTACTATAACAATAACTATCATGTCTCAATTATGATGGCCCCATTTTAAAAATTATATGGTAGAATTTTTCAATCCCCATTGTGTTGGGATGAGGTATGTGAGTGCTCCTTAGTTGGATCGTGCCTCATCCAAGAAATGAATAATATAGTTGAAAAAAATAGAAATTGTTAGAAGCACCATTGAGTCACAAATATTCATATGTCTAACATCTTCATCATACTTTAGAGTTTTAGGTGGGTCATATGGTGTTTCTTTGGGTATCAATTTGATTGGGTTATCATTGCTTGGCAAAGTAGGGAAATATGAAACAATATTATGTCTAGTTATGTCATGTTGTTGACAATCTGGGGAAGTTACAAAATTAGTTGGAGTTTCTACCCTAGATGAACATGATCTATAAGTTCTTCGATGTTTTCCAATTAAATATAAACCATCCATACCCATCTCGTCTGTTAGAGTGGGATGCCTTGGTGCTTGCAATATATTCCACCATGGTGGAGTATCTTGATCGTATTTTGGATCATTGGAACAAGGTACTCAATGAGAAGTTGAGATCATTGTTCCATGTGTACTTAAATTTCAATGGTGATAGCCATGAGAGATAGGAGAAATAACATGAGGAAAGGTAGTAGTGGCCTCATTTGTTTACTTATTTGGAAGGTTGGGGACATTTTGGTGAAGAAAGTGTAATAGTGGAGAGTTTCTAACACACAAGGGGTGACTGATAAGTCTAATTTTAGTTTATATTCATTTCTTAGTTCATCATTAGAGTTCCTAGATTTTGGGGGTCAAAATGTCGATTTTTTACAAGACATACCAAGCTTCATGGTCAGAATGTGGTTTATTTAACTCTACATCTCACTGTGGGAGATAGTAGAAGGTAGTGAATGTGTGGGTTTTCATGGATTTTTTTGGTTTCTAAATTGTGTGACACACAAGATTAACATTATGGCTTGATTTTGAGGAGATAGGATCCCTACACAGTGGTCATATGGTTTTTCTAGCCCTGTATCCAAATAATGTGGTATGTCTACGTCACCAAAAAATTTGTAATTTACCTATTTGGAGGTGAGGATTTTATACCTATTTCTCCATATTTTAATCCTCCCATCATATTAATTCTGGTTATCTTGGCATGAGAGATTACTCACGTCCATTTTTTGTTGTTTCTCTTGAATTATTTGTGATTTGGCTTAAGGTAAGTCCAAATCCTTTGTGTTTTCTTCCCCATTCCCCATTCTAATTAATTATTCTTCCATTTTTGTGGATGTATGTAACCCTAGATGGTGGGGTTAGATAAACAAAGTATTTTGATAGTGTTTTAGATTTCATTACTTATGTATGAGGTGTTTGATTTCTTATTCTACCTCTTCTAGGTGATTTTCACTAGAGGTGAAGATATATGGATGAAATACTTGGTAGGTGTCTATATTTAACTGTTTTTTTCATGGATAACAATTAAATTTATAATTACATTTTGTCTGTGTTATTTAAATTGGAATTTGTTTTATTTACAGTTCATGGTTATCCCATGTTTGTTGTTATTTATGGATTCATTTGGAATTATGATAGTTTAAAGTGGGGTTTCTAATGGGAGTAGCATGCATGCACAACAATTGTTTCCTAAAATAGATTAAATGGGATTTTATGGCCCTAAACATATTTATAAAATGGATTTGGAAATGGTTTTACCTTTTTAAATGTGTTTTTATAGAAATTAATTGTTTTATTATGAATTTTTTATCTAATGAGTCTTTCATTTGGTTGGAACATGTTTTGTGATTATGTATCATGGAGAAGAACATGGGTTAATCAGGGTGTGTGTGAGGGCCTGTTTGAGGGGCCATGTAAGGCCTTAGAGAGACGACTATGTGAGCACCCATTTTGGCTTCCAAGGGACCAATATAGACTTTTGGTAGGAAGAATATGAGATCATCAATGATTAATTTATAGGAGACCATGGGAGCTCTTGTTTTTGGTCCTGAGGAAGATAGTGAGAGATTATGTTATTCCTTATAGGGATAGAAAACATTTTAGACTAACTGAAGATAGAGATTATGGTTAGATACATAGGTTCTCATTAATTATTCCAGTTTGGTTTATTTAATCTATGAATTTTATTAGTTCTATTTTATGTTATGATATTTCGTCACTCCCTCTATGACTAGATAAAATTATAAAACTTTCTACATTTTTATCATGGTCCTTATATTTAACTGAATAAGATACTTTAATAAGTTCTATTCTGTGACTCTTTTTTTATTCTTGTCCAAATCTTGGATAATTCAATATGATTCAACAAATCTCTCTTGTATAAATTTTTATAAATATTAAATTTTAATTATTTTCTACTATATATAAAATATGTATTCATACAACAACATTAAGAAACATTTTCCATAGAATTATTTTCCCATAGAAAAATTATAGTGTATGTACTTTGTAGAACTCATGTGCATAGTACTAAAATCATGAAAACATGAATCATTTAATATTATTATTCTTTTTAAATTCTAAAATTAATTTTTTAAAAAATATTCTTAAAAATACATCTATAAAACTGCTTCACATAATCATTTTTCACATATTCTATAGTCTCCACAAAATTATTCTCAAATCTACGTCATTAAAACCCCAATTTTGGGGATTATCTCTCTTCATGTGTTTCATGGACCTCGAATAAAATAAGTAATGTAGAATTACTCTTCATGAAGAAATTTAAGAATTTATAAATTCCTTATATTTCACACTACCTATGGTTAGTATAATTATTTTCCCTCATGAACACATATATTCATACATGTTCTTCAATCTCTTTATGCGAAAAAAAGAGAGATCATTGTTCCACTTCTCTCATATTAACCTCTCTTTCGATCTCTCAGAAGTTATTTACTATTTATGATAACCTAAAAATTAAACCATTTCATATATTTATAGAAATTTTTTAAGTACCTCAATTCCTATATAATTCACCATGATCTATTCATTTCCCCTGATTACAGTTTATCCAATAAAACAGTCCATTCACTTCACTACATTGTTGATGTACTCTAGTTTTTTAAACAACGAAATATAACCATCAAAAATTCACGAATAAAACTTAATATACTATAATATTAATATGATTTATCTCCCATGAACTTATTTTCTATATATAATTTATCTTGAACAAGTAAGAAACTTTTTCAATGTAACATGAACAGATCATGCACTCATTCACTCGACATCACAACTTGATCTCATCAAAAACTTTCATGTTTGCTGATTATATATTAGAGGGTTAAATATAGTGGTTAACAAATGATGGGTCTTATATTGTTAGAGTCATTGATCTCATCTCACATAGTGATATATAAATAAACCTCAAAGTCGAACCAAGGTGAATAAGTCGATCTTCGTGAGGTTGTTTCAATCATGTATCACATATGTCGACCTTTTTTAAACATCTGAATAGTAATCCTTCCCTTTGATACCCACATCAGATATTAATTTATATATGCACTATTTTATTATAAAAAATGTATCATAAACACATCGATAAAACATTAAAGCTATCCTAATTGAAGGATCATCATGACATCCTACAAGGTGAATATGTTTCCCTGTGTGTTTTTCTATGCACATCACCATGAACTTACTCACTCCTAACACTACCAAAATCCATAATTCATCTATTTTTAGGCAGTTTTAGTGCTTGAAAACTTCCCTTCAAGGGGTTATAGTTTCTTCAAAATATTATCCTCGGTTGGATTTATTTTTTTAACTCATATAATATTTCTATCTTTAATAAAATATTAACCTCCTCTAATTCATTTAGTAAATTCTTTATGCATAAGATCTTCATAAAATGAACAAAAAATCACAATAATAATTCCTTCAATGAATCTCAACATGTATTATCAAAAAATACATCATAAAAATCCATGGTCACAAAAATTTTATATATATGGCCATTAGACATATGATCATTGGATATATGGATACTAGATATATGGTTGTTGCATATAATGGTATCATAATAGGTACACTGATGTTTTTTAATTGAGAGTAAAAAATTTAAATTAATGTAACTCTCTTATAATAAAAATTTTTAGAATAAAATAAAATTATTTTATTAAGAAATTTTATGATAAAAATATTTATTTTTACATAATATATTTTTATTTTTATATTTATTAAAATGATAATTTTATGTGGTTATGATGATTAAATTAAATATTATACTACCAGGTTATTGATATAATTTAATGGATAAAATATAAATAATTAATTTTAATAGGATATGATTATATTTATTTAATATTGAAAGGAATATTTATCAAATAATTATTTTCAAACTGTCTTGTGTAAATTTACATTAATGTTTTGAATTGACCACTTTTAAGGGTAAATTATAAAAAAAATTAATGTTTCAAGGTATAAAAAATAAATTAAAATCGTTTTAATAATTATTCTATTTGAAATAATATTAATAACACTTAATTTACAAAAAAAAATGTTTTCAGTAAAAACGTTTTTTATATAATTCATGTTTCCATTTAAAATTTTACTTCTTAGTATTTATAAATTAAATTCGGTTTAATAGATTTTAACTTTAATATTAGAAAATAATAATTATGTAAAGGGATTAATTTCATCTTGAGGATAAAAATAAGTTACCAAAATAAATTTTATTCACCATAGTAAAGGATAAAATGAGGTAAAAGGGTTAAATTAATGGGTAAGAACCTAAAATACCATCCCTTAATGAGATTATAATGGAATTATCATAATCCACTTATCATTTCACTCTTATTTATCCACTTTGGATCCAATTTCGTGATAAAATATATTTCTTACACTTTATAGGGTGATTGGGAAAATTCCACTCAAGTTCTCGTATAATAGGGCCCCTATTCTACCCTCTTAAAAACGTGACCTTACTTTTTCTAACCTTGAGTACTGGTCCAAATTGTATTCCAAAAAAATATCACCCTCATTTGAGATCCTCTTGTTACAAGGATTTCCAAATACCTCATTTCCAAGAGGCTCACTAAGGTAAGATTAGTGTCTTCTATATAAACTCTATCATATCCTTAATCATTTTACTTTATCATATTTACCCACCCCATATTGAATTTTATTTATCAAATTAGTTTAAAAATAATTAAGCTTATATAAAAGTGATATTATCACTATAGAACAACATTTTATTTCTCATCGGTAATTTTAATGTGTTCTTATTTGGAACAGTTAGATAAGTACCACGAATGATCTTGTAATTTTTACATAATGAATTGATATGAATACTAAAATAATGGTAATATATTATAATAATTCATAATTTAAATGTTTTTTGGAGTTCTCTAATTTTAATATTTTTAAATATAGTCACCAATAAATTCAATTCAATTGTTAATTCAACAATTATCGAAAAAAAAGACTTGTAAGAATTCCTTGTGAACCATCACCATATGTTCCATGAAATAACCATGGGAATTTAAAACTATATTACATATATATCCTAAATATTCATTAATTTAATAAATTTGATGAACCCATGATCATTAAAAAAGGAAAAGAACTTTCATTTTAAAGCATGCGTGGAAAAATAGAATAGTTAAAACCTAAATATTAGTTTTGAGAAAAATAATATATGTATAATAATAAATTATAAATAAAATTTATTAAATAAAATAAATATGAATATTGTTTTCATATATATGAATATTAAATCTAAATTTATTATACAAGGGTTTAGATAATGTCTAACCCATAAAAATTCAATGGTTTTGGATTCTTTTCTAATCTCACATTGAAATGAAGAATATATTTGCCTAAATTAAAAATTGGTGATTTTTTTGTTATTTATCTACATTAAATAATAAATATTATCCTAATTTAGTTATTTAACTTGTCTTATTACCAATTCCTTTCACTCTGTATTATAATTCACCTAAAATTATGCTTGTTTGTAGAACTAAACTTTTCACTTATTTTTTATCTAGAATCTTTATCCACTATATACATATAATTCAAATGATTTTATGGATTATTATATCCATAATTTTATGATTTATTAAGTTAACTTTCTACCAACTTTTATTTTCTTTACTATGGGGTGGATATATTATTTTTTAAATATTTTATTCATGGGTCATTTTCTATTGACTTTATATTTCATTAAAAAAATTAAAATCGTATATTTTTTCAATTCTTAACACATAATCAATTTCTCTATCCATTTTAATTGGTATTATTTTGTAATATTTTTTTATAATGTTTAATGTATTTACAAGGTTATTTTTATTCTCATTTTTTATAAATTTTTTAATTAAAAATAGTTGTTAATAAAAATTTATTGAATTTTTTATTATTTATTAAATTAATTTTATAATGGTCTTAAAAACTGTATTTCATATATCAATACACCAGATAATGTTACTTATTTTGATCAGGGGATATGTACTAAATATATTATCAACCTTCTTTCTTTATATGGGTTATGATAATGTCCTATAGAAATTTTCATGAAACCTGCTTCTTTCTTATGGGATGATTAAACTGTGATGGAATTTTGAATATTTTCATATTCTTGTAGTGTCAATATATTTGATATTTCACTATGTGATGGGTGTTACCATAATTATATATTATTCCACATAATTAGGAAAAGATTTATATCTCATGATATGTCATGTATATGACAATAAAGTAAACCCAATCAACTATGGTACTATGTTCACAATGATTATGGGAATGGGGTGTGAACCCAATACATTATGAGACTTTTTACACTATGTGATGATGGTATTTTTAAATATAAAAGACATCAGAAATTATTGTACACTATTATTTATGTTCTACATTTTTATGCCCCACATTTATGTTAATCAACATTCCAATGTTATGTTTTCATGGATAATTATTATTGACTCATGTTTACACACCCCTAAGACTCATGTATTATGTTATATCAAAAACATTATTACATTACTAATTATTCTTGGTCTTTGTTTTACTAGGTTTTATTTTCTGGTGTTATGAACATGCACCTTTATTAGATCCCCATACCTAAATTTTCATCTTATCCTCAATTATAATTATTTATATTTGTCTCTTATATTTATACTTACTAAATCTATGAGCTCACCCATTTCTTATGTTTATATTTACCTAGGTTATGGAGAAGTGTATTATTTATTATATTAATAGAATGACATCATGTTAGAAGAATATTTATGAGATATATTGATGAAATTTTATAAACTGAGTTTGTTATGTATCTAATATTTAAGGAAACTAAACCTATAGTTTTGGGTGTGTGATTTTTTAGGATATGTAATAAATATTCATGAAAAATGATTTAATATGTATATGAGATATGGTTGAGAAATCTTAGTAGGTATCAGAGTGGGGTTTAGTTATTTCTAGGGATTATGTAATGAAAATTAAAGAGTACAAAATATAAAACAATCAATTTTGATCCAAAAGTGATTCACGATTAACCTAAATTGGAATTAGTTGAAATAAAGGTGTCATTATATATGAAATTTTTGGCTTTATTTTACTTATCATATGATTTATTAATCTATAATTTTTTATATACTCGCATAAAATTTTTGTTTTTTGTTAATGGATTTAGCCATGAGGAACCAAGTAAAACACAATTGCAATAGAAAATGAAATGATAACCAAGTGAGAAACCAAATGAGATTAATGATGGAGTAAAAAATATCATGTGAAGTATCTCTAAAATTTCATAATCTATGAATAATAAAATGAAAATATTCAAAAAAATAAATAAATAATGGAAGGTAAAACTCTTCATTGAGTTCTTTATATATAAACAACTATACATCCTTAGTGGGTGTTTTAATCCACTAATTTTTGGGAAGTGGGTTAAAAAAAAGAAAACATATTTTACATTCTATAATTATCATAGTATAAAATGTTTTTTAAAGTTTTATCATTCGTATGGTGAGGTATAAAGATGGTAGAACCTAATCAATAACATGTGGCAGGAGAAAGATATTTACTCCATGTAATTGGAGGTCTTTTTGAATATATTAGTCAAAAAATATTTTCCCCAAACTCTTTACACTAAAATTTTGATATAATTTCTATATTTGAGTAAAAATAAAGAACAATCCATTGGTACTTATCAAGAAATCATTATAAGACATTACAGTTAAGCTTATGGTTTTATCATTGACCCTAAAATAAACAATTGACCATTTTATTAGTTTCTTGAGTCCATGTCTCAAAAACGTTTTGGCAATAATATATATTGGTGGATATGAATAAATTTTTCGATTTTATCTCAAGGTTGAAATTGAAATAATATAATCCTATTATTCTTTTGTTTTTACAGATAATATAACGAAAAATAAGTTTCATAGAAACTAAAATGATAAAACCCATGGTGTAAATAATATTAATCTTCTTAAATTTTAAAAAAATGGGAAGAAATATGGGGAGAATTACCTTGGAAGAACTGGTAAATGAATGAAGTGTAGAAGATAAAGAGTTTAAGATTATTATTTTTAAATGAATATGAAGAGTCTAACTAATTAAATGGATGAAATTAAATTTAAACCAATTCATAACCCATGGTCAAATGATTCAATAATATATTTTGTACGTTGTGGTAATTAACACACAAATTCAAAGAATAATCATGCAAATTCAGGTCAAAAACCACTAAAACCAAGTGAAAAAGTTAAAACCTATGTAGACAAAGTAATAAAAGTGGGTTATATAAATTTATTGGTAAAAAATAAACTCATTATTTATTCAATAAATTTAAACAACTTATTTAATTATGAATATACCAACTCCTTTATATCTTGAAATTTTGTTGAGGGAATAAAATCACTACTCCAATCATTATATGTTGAATGATTGGAGAAAAACCATATTGGTATAATTATTTCATCCTAATATTAAATTTGATAGCCTATTATTTTCAAAAATATTTCCCACTAAAATAATTTTTATATACTTTATGGATTTTCTTATGCACAACTCAGATCATATATGAACTATGATATACATTACTATTATAAGTAACCATTATAACATAGTTTTTCTATATTTTCTATATGAATATAATTACTCTCATTAAAAAATATATTTATATTTATTTTCCTTAATCCATGTGCATTTATTACTTCTTTGGAAATAAGAACTCAAATTTTAATGATAATATTAAAATCATATAAGACATAATTTTTCAATAATTTTATTTTCTGTATATTATATATTGACTACTAATGATCATTGCTAATTATATTAAAAATTTATATAGATAAATTAGTAATCACTTAAATATTTATTATTAATTTGTTATAAATGTCGATAATAAAATTTTATGGTAAAAATTATTTATTTTCAAAACATATTTTTATTTTTTGTAATGTATTTTATATAGTAAATTTAATTAATCTTTATTTATGAATAATTTAATTCAAAATTATATATAATATATTCAATAAAACATATAAACGTTCGTCTAATGGTTGTTAAAAGTAAAGTAATGGGAATAAAATTATTTTTATGCTAAAAATACATTTTTTCCTATTTATGGTTTTACACATTTTGTGAACGGATATAATATTTAGTTTATAAAAACACTAAGAATTTAGTCCATTAAAATGGATTCAATATATTGAATAAAAAAAATATTAGGTAATTAGATAGACTTATTTTTTATCCATAATGAAAATTTACCTTGGTAAATTTTTATTCACCATGGTTATGGTTGGACTAGGTTAAAAGAGATTAAACTAAGTGATATGGATTATAATATCATAAAAAATATATTTAACTAATTATTAGAGTGAATTTAGACCTACCATCAGAATAAATTTGAAACTGGACTAAATTTTATCCAATTTCTTTGATAAATACATTTATTATATGTACAAGATCTTAATATTTTGAAAGTTTCCACTCCCCTCACATATGAAGAGGAACCTCCTTTCCATATTTATTCACACACATTGAGTACCATATCTCATAAAATAACTAATTAATTATCTCTCAAAATGTTCTCCCCATGCCTTAGAGGTGTTAGTCTCACCAAGATACCTTTCTATGAAATCATAAATTGTATGCCAAAGAAAGATACCCAAAGAAGAGTTAATCATCTTAATGAGTCTATTTCATTTATATTAACTCTTACACCTCATCCAAATATTATATAAGAATATTAAATTAATTAATTTAGTATATTTACTATAATGAATTTTTTTTATGTTTATGTTACAACAATTTTCTCTATTACTTCCATCTAATAGAAAATGAAAACATGAATCA
Source organism: Viscum album (assembly GCA_963277665.1). Taxonomy (NCBI): domain Eukaryota; kingdom Viridiplantae; phylum Streptophyta; class Magnoliopsida; order Santalales; family Viscaceae; genus Viscum; species Viscum album. Next base: position 422,916,336 of record OY728148.1, read on the forward strand.
TGTGTTTTTACGAACTACAGTCTCTATGAGGTGATGTATTTTTTTATAATATTTAGATCTCATGGATGGTTATATTGATTTATTTAATGAATTTATATGATATTTATAATATAATATTCTATTTATAAATATATATTATTATTTACCTTCCTTTCTTTCCATCTATTGAAAAATTATAACATTGCATGTGCATTCGTACAGATTACCATCTCTACGATGTGGTGTAATTAATTTTTCATCACCACATTACATAGATGGTTCTAAAATTCTATATAATAAATAAAAATGATTTTTTTATGATAATTATTTTTTATTTAGTGAAACCATGAACAAATTATAAAGCCTTAAATATTCATACAATAACATCAGTGAAAAACAAAATAGTCGTCACCCAGAATTTTGATTTTAGTGGGTATTTATTAATAAATGGGTGTTTATAAATTATGAATGAATAATACCTAGTACGATACGTATTAATATGGTGAATATATATATATATGTTTATTTATATTAAAATAAAATTTATTATATAGAATTTTATGTCATGTACAAAGAAAGTTAGAACTTAAGGTATGAGTTTATGTTATAATATCACTTTTACTAGGACTATTTTCATTTCAATTTATGCTGCATGAAAATCATATTCATATTATAAAACCTATATAGTTAATTTTAATATGTAAGTTTATAGAATTTTTAACTATTGCTATCATTTTCCTCTCTATGGTTGGAAAAAATGTAGAAAGTATGTTTGTAAGAATAAATGAATAAATTTTTATTTTTTTGGTCAGAAATAATTTTCATCTGTGTCTATATTATTTGAAATAGTTTAATATAAGTTTTTTAACTTATATTTTTTTAAATTTAGTTTATATAAACGTTTAATTACAATAAAATTATTAAAATGAATCTTTTAAAATATATTTTATATAACTCACATTTGTCTTTTTACATAAGTGTGAAAAAGAATGTTTTTTAATCTATATGGAATAAAAAAAATTCATTGAATAATTTCTTTTATTCATTATGAATCTCCTATTATTGTTTTCCTTATTTTTCCAAAATACAATAACCTTACTATAATTTTTGGAATTTTGATTTTTTAGAAGTTATAAAAATAAAAGGTAATGTTTCCTTGTTCTCAATGAGTATTTCAAATTATTTTATAAGATTATATTATATCAATGTTAACATACATTGAGGATTAGTGTTAAAAATAGGGATATTATTTAATGATACCATTTTCCATATTTCTTTTTATGTATTTTTATGAGTCATTATGAATGTTCTCAAGAAACTTGTTTCATTCCACATGATAATTAAGTGATAATAGAGTTATGAATGTTTTGTTTTTGTGGCACAAATATTAATTTTTTATTATTTTATGATTGGTGGTTCAATTAAGGCCTTATAATTAATTGTGTAATGGTTTTATTTTTCGTAATAATACTATGAGTTTCTTGTAATAATTCTTGATTCAATATATTTAGGGATGTGGGTATTGATGTATGATCCAAAATACTAAGGGATTATTGTAATAATGAATGATAAAGTACACTAATTTATTCTAGTGATGATCTATGATCTAGTATGATATGAGATGTTGGTGAATGTTATTGATCTTTCCTGTTATGGTACTTTGGTAGTGATATCTGATCCACAGTGTTATGTTTTATTATTATTATGTTTACCCCACATTCTTATGTTATGACACATGTTTAGGTTATATTTTTCATGAAACAAGATAATAATTTTTTATAACGATGTGTATTATTAGGAATAGTTTTATGTCATAAACCTTATGCTTTGACCTATAATATTTAGGTTATGACTCCCTTATGTTATGTACTTGATTATACTCTCTTAAACTTATACTTATCTTATGATCACTTATGATAATCACTTGATATAACTCATTTTTACCCTAACTAATAATATAAACTCACATTTTTTATATTTCATTTTCCCCATGTTATTAACAAAGGTTTTATATAGAATATTTCTAATTAAGATACGATGTATTAATAAATTTTTTTATATATTGAAAAAAACTAAAGAAATAATTTGATTGTGTATCTAGTCTCCAAAAACACTAAACTGTTACGGTGTTTGGTCATGTATTATTGTGAAATGTTTTGAATATTCATTTAAAATGATGTAATAAGTATATAGGTTTTTCACATGTTCCCACAGTTTTTATCAAAAAAATGAATCTTTATTTTTTTAGATTAAGTTATGAATAAAATGAAGATAGATCGTAAAAATCCAATGATGATGTAAAGGTGATATATGATTAACCTAAAGTATCATAAGTTTAATTTAAGGTGTCATATTTTAGGAAATATCAGGATTTATTTTTTTTATTATTTTATTTTTCACACTAATTATTGTTTTTCATGTACTTATATTAACCGTTCCTATTTTAATGAATGGATGGAACCATGATAATCATGTTAGCAGTGAATGTGAAGGTAAATTAAATAACTGAACTCATAGGAAACCAAATATAATGGGAGATGGAATATAAAATGTTATTATAATCCTTACCCAACTCTCTCAATTAATAAATAATAACATGACCCATGTTGATATGATAAATCCAACAGAGAGAACATAATACACTGATTTATTTATACGACAATGCCCATTTTTGATTTTGTGGGTCCCCCAATCCAAAAATTGTTGAAAAATTGATAAATGTGATGGAAAATATATTTTTTATTCTCCTATGATCAGACCTTCAGAAGGCTGTTTCAAATACCTATTTCTTATAATTTGATGTTGATAAATGGTGGAATATCATCATGAAACCAAGGTAATATAGAGATATCAACTCTATAGAAATGGATGAATTTAAGAGGGTATTTCTCAAAAATAGTTTCCATTAATCTATTTTTACTAAAAGAATATTTTCTTTCTAGAGAGAAAAAAATAAAGATGATAAATCCATCTGTACTTATGAAGATAACATTACAATATTTAAAAGGAATTTTTCTAGTTTAATCATCAACCCATAAATAAATGTTTTTTGATTTTTTATTATTTTAAACTATGTCTCTAAAAAGAGTTATCCATATGATGCTTTAGTAGATATGAATAAATATTTTTATGTTCTCCCAATAATGAAATGGAAGTTATAAACTTTCAATATTCTCTTAATTTTGGTGATAAAAATGAAGATGAGGTTTCAAGGGAACTAAAGAAATATACCATGCAAAGTAATGGAAACTCAACTACCAAAATTAAAAAATTATGGAAGGAAACCCAATTTAAAATGTATTAAAGGGGTAAGATGAAACTTTACATGTGAGAGATCTATCCATTAAACATGTAATTGATAAATAAATATGAAAAGTCCAAATAAACAAATGGTATGTAAGGTTTAGCTAATTAAATTCAATCTTTCAGATAGAACTAGTTTTAGAATAAAGTTAATTAATTCCAAAATATATGGTATAATGAATATAATAATTTTTATAAACTAGTTAATCCAATGTGAAAAGGGTAATTATATTCTATAACATCTATTGAATTAGGTCCATAAAATAACATGGTTAAAGGTATTCTTATCATCTACTCGAGAACTAAAAATGTAATTTTTTTTATTCTCCTTATTCCATCTCTATTATATATGGATAATTTTATATGGTTATTATGTCATTACCTAAATGGAAAAATATTTATTTATGGTGAAAATATTTTAATAATATAATGATTTAATCTCATGTTTAAATCTCTTATCCAATATAATTTGGGATAATTTACTTCTTCTAAATATTCTTTTATCCCTATATTTATTTTTTTATATTGGGAAAGGATTAGAACTCTCTATATATAAAAAATATCAATTTCCAAGGAATGTATGACACGTTTGATATTTTAAATAAACATATGATATTATATTAATAGGAGGATGAACGTGAACATCCAATGGAAAACATTTCAATTTTATAGATATTTATACCTATATATTATTTATATTTATCTCAAATGGTTAGATATAAAATCAATATTGAAGATTTACTTATTTCTTGGGAATATGTTGATCTGATGATTTTCCTAGTCTTCCCCCAAATCAGAAAGTTGATTTTTAAATAGAACTTGTACCTGGTGTTACACAAATTTCGTATAATCCTTATAGAATGTCTTCGGATGAGTTGTAGGGATCGAATAAGTGTCTATAAGAGAATATTGGTACGGGATTCAAATTCCCTAGTACTTTACAAGAGGATACACCAGTTATTTTTTTATAATAAAGATGATTTAATTAATCTATTCTTTGATTATGAATAAACTAAAAATATTACCATCAAGAATAAGTATCTTATATCATGTATTGATAAATTTATTGATTATCTATGTGGATCTCAATAGTTTCCACCGATTGACCATAATTCTATATATCATCAACTAAGGTTCAAAAGGGAAGAAATACCCAAAATATCTTTATATATGAGGTATGGACACTATGAATTTATAGTGATGTCATTTTTAATTACCAATTCCCCCTATATCTTCATAGATATAATGAATATAGTCTTTATAGATTACCTTGATCATTTTTTGGTAGTCTTTATAGATTATATTCTTATATATTATAATTGCATGGAAGAGCATAAAGATCATTTGAAATTGTTTTGAAGACCTTCAGGAACTATGAACCATATTCTCAAACTTTTAAATTCTGAATTTTACATAAAAACATATCATTCTCCAGTTATGTAATAGTAGTAAAGCTAATATAAGTGGATCCCTCATAGAGGGATGTTATTGATAAACGACCTAGAGAAACTACTTTCCCTAAGATATTGAGTTCTCTTGGATTTTATGGATATTGTCAATGATTTGTGAGAAATTTATTATATATATCACAACCATCAACCATGTTTTCTTAAAAGGGTTCATGATTATTTAGATAGATGAATGTGGATAATATTTTAGGGAACTTATAAGAAGTTTGGTAGTAAACCTATGGTTACTTTTCCCTATAGTGTATAGGGGTGTTATATTTATATGGATGCATTGAAGAAGTGAATGTGAGGTGTTCACTATAGGATATAAATTTGAAATATATTAATATTAGTATTGAATAATATATTCTAAATGGATCAATTACAAGAGGTGTGATGAATTTAAATTTTACAAAACATTATTTAAATAAGAATTAAACTATGAAATTTAGAAAACCACTTTATGTAAAAAATATCATATTCGGTCTTGGATTAGTTCGATTATAAAAGTATCATAATCATGAAATATTTCTATATAAAAAAACATAAATAAATTTTAGTTACATATGATTTAATTTAATCATTGTATAGATATCATATTCATGATATATACAATTAAAAGAGTATATCTTAGATTCACATTAGATCTTATAAGTAAAATAGATTTTATTTATCATTATAAGAGTCATTACGATAAAACTATTACATACATGAAAAATGGAATAAAGGACTATAAAAAAATAATACAATTACAGAAATATAAGAATCCCATATATATATTAAAAATTTAAAGGATCTCTTTTATCTTTAAGATTAATGTAGCACCAAACATCAGCTAAAGGATTCCCTTCGTTTATACATACAAGAAATTATGTCTTTCTTAGTAAATAAATCCCTCAATATGATGATCAGATTTTTTGTCTTCAAATCACCAAAATCCCTCGATCTGATAAATCATATCTATCTTGGTATCCTCAGAATCCCTTGATCAATACAATTATTTGATTCTCCATATTCCTAGCCTCAAAAGACTTTGTTTTATTCACAAAATCAAACACACAAATCAATTACAAAACAATTCTTAAGAAGATAACCGATCATTATTTTTTTAAGAAAGACTCTCTCTAAATAAATACAAGATACTAAGAATATGTTTTTCATTCTTTTTAGAATTTAGAAAAAATTTATATTGAAATGGAATCATCTACTCCAAACACTTCAAATAAATGGGTATTTATAAGAAATCATCCCAATCATCATATTTCCAAGAATAGTAATATTTATTAGAGTTTTTTACAACAAATTGGACACCTAGAAATGCAAGGGATCTTTTATATGTAATTTTACTATTCTGTATTTTTATACACTATTGTAATGTAAAAGAAAATTCATTGCTTTAGAAATCAGTTTATGTTATTAATAGTTTAAACTATGTGAGTCTAATAAACATCCTTATAAATGTCATTATGATGATCTTAATAACGATGATCCCATTTTTTATCGATTCTACTATCAGTTTGATTATAATGAATTTTTCATCATAAAAGTCAAGATATAAAATCTTATAATTGGTTTGATAAAAGTGAATATGATTTTTATCATATCCATACCCATTATTATTATCGTAATCAAGAGAGTTAGTTTATAATCATGGATATTTAAAACTAATTATAAGTATAGTAAAAGTTTATTTTTTTTAAAAACATTCCAAAATTATTTGGATATAAAAAGTTAGTAAAATAATTACAAAGAAATGCTTTCTGATTTCCAAAACAAAAAGGAATAGAAAATTTACATGTGAAACTTCTAACTCAAAAATATCTACCTTTTTGGAAAGAAAAAACACTAAATCATAAAATAATAAAACATTCAAAAAATCTTCCATGACCATAATAAAATTATTATTCATAAATATAATATGTTCTTAACTCCCCCGGAGTTTATAAGTATTATCGATTTGATGGAGAGAATGATTAATATGATTAAATACATTTATATTATTATCATTTACTAAGAAAAAATACCCCCCTGTTGACAATATCTCTCCATTAATATAAAGAATATCCCCTTATAAAATATATCCCCCTTTTTAATTTTCATAAATATATGGGTACTAAGTATGAATTTTCAAAAATGTTAAGGAATCATAAAATTTGTACGAAACAATATAGTTAATTTACTATTGATCCATATAAAATGTGTAAGAATATTCAACCTATCATATTATATAGAAATTCAAGTAATTTGTTTTTGTTAAAAAGAGTCTTTCATTTAAAAAAATCATTAATTTGACAAGAATAATTATAACAATTGTTCAATGTGAGAAAATTAATCTTTATTTTTCATGGATTTCCTAATTGTATTCAACTTATTGAACTCTTTTCTTTATTACTCATTCTTTTCAATGATTTCATCTTGAGAACAACTTTTGTATTCCATAATCCATATCCTTTCATCTTGATTATGAAATATTTCAAGGAATTATTTATTATAATTCTTCAAACTAATGATTTCATCTTTATAATATTTGATTCATTTCAGTTCTGTATCTATATAATTCATATTTCCTACTAACTCTTTTACTTCTGCAATCTTGATATATGTCTTATCACTAAAGTTTTCTAAAAACATAACTTCTGCTTCCATGTGTTTAGAATTCATATTAATGTCTTATATAGATTCATTTATAATATTCCTCACATATTCAATATGATCTTCATGTAACTAGATATCGGTATCAGTATTGTGAGCCCATTTGAAAGTATTATTACATGCCTTCTTGTGAGCTCGGGAGCTTTCTTGCAAGACTTTATGATTAAATTAATTTTAAATAACCTTATCTATTAACACTTTAATATATTATAATTTCCTAATTTAATTTTCATGATTCAAATCTATCTTGGATTTATGATTTGGAAAAATTGGATTGTTCCTTAAAGACTTATAAAATAATAAATCATGTAATCAAATCCTTATGTGGGTTTTGCATTTTTCTACTTGGATTCATCTATTTTAATTTTAGGGGGTTAAGGGTAACTAGTTCTGGATTCTTCTTCTTTTGTTTCACCTTTATCATCTTTTCTTAAGACTAATTTCTTAACCTTATCATCTATTTATTTTCTATCAGATATTTCAATGATATGATCATCATCTTTTTCATCATTATCACCTTATAACTTTGAGTATAGATCTTTATATATTTTCTTATATTGGGCTGAATCTTTTTATTGTAAGAAAAAACTCTTTTCAAGAATAATATATTTTTCTTATTTGTCGGAAATAGATGGTAATTTTTTTGAAGATCCATGTTATATTCTTAAATAATGTTAATCTAAAGAGTAAATTTATTATTTATCCTTATCCTCTTTATTTTTAGCCTCTTAATTTTTATTAACTTCCCTAATTTCATTTTATTCTTATTCTTATTATTATTGTTATTATTATTATTATTATTATTCTTTAGCATTTGTTTCTTTGTATTCACTATCTATTTCAAGTCATTCTCCAACATTAGCTAAAACATCAATCCTTATAGCTCTTTCTTCCATTTCTTTACAAAACTCCTCGTGAATATGATCTTCTAATATTAGGTCACCATTTCTTACTGGTACTAATTCTGATAGTTTTTCATGAAGTTCAGGAGGAACTAATTCTTTATTAATTACTTTTCCTTTTACCGTGATTGTGACTAATGGAAATTTAATATTATCCACTAAGGTTTCATGAAAAGATAAACCAGAATTATGAATTGATATATTAGATTGTATAGGAGGTGGAGCAATATTTCCAGAGTAAATATCTACTCCTTTTAAAAACAATCAAGCTGTTGATATTTTATTAACATTTTATTTTTCTTATAATTTTTTATTTCTTCCTTTAGATTATCATTATTATCATTGTTTAAATTTAAAGATATTGTTGGAGAAATTATAAAAATTGGATCCCGTGATTTTTTTCTATATATCTCCTTCAACCATTCTTAGAAAACATCCCCATGGAGTTTATTTTGTGTCTTTAATTTCTAAGGAAGAGAAATGTCATCTTTTTTTCTAACCCTAAATACCGTAATCAACTTTCTTATATTTTTTATTCACTATACCCTACTCAAATTTCTTCTTCTTATTCTTATCAACTTGTTGATATTTCTTAGAGGATTTTCCTTTGTATGCATCAACAAACAATTTAGACTCAAGATCAAAAGTAAACATCATCCTTTTCAAGTTATCATCATCAAGGAATAGTATTTTTATCTTTATCGGTGTTAATTTATTTTAAATGTTTAAATATTTTATAAAATCCATCAAAAACATGTTTCAAATGGTTGGGAACATTATAATCTGAGATTTAATGGATCTGGTCTTTATATTGCTGATTGTAATTAAAATGAAACCAATAATATCTATTTTTCTCATGTTGAAAAGATAATAAAGAATGAAAACATTAGTAAATTTTATTGTATCATCATCTTCTTTTATTTTAATCAAGAACCCTTTATTTTAAAGGGATGAAAATTTATTATTTTATTTCATACGATTCACCTTCTATACTTTATCGTAATGATAAAAAATATAGTTCTCAGAATTTTCTATTTTAAAAATCCCTTTTCATCTGGTTACTTTTGAGAGGTGAAGAATGATTCTACGTCCAATGTAATTTTAAGAAAATATGAATCCCTCTTATATGACATTTTGTAACTCTTTTCATAAATCATGAAAAAAGAAATTTTTTTCCATCTTCTATGAAATAATTGACTGGCTTATAAAAATTATGAACAAGATCCAAAAACACATAATCAAAATTCCCATTATAATTTTCTAAGAAAACTGATTTCCAACCATGAAACTCTATAATCATTTTCTAGGTAGAATCATATTTTTCATAAAATTATTTATCAAATAACCTTTCTCAATGAAAAATCATTTTTTGTGATCCATCAAAGGAATCATATTCTAAGAAGATGCTGATGATTCAAATATAAGGAAGATTTGTCAGACATTAGTTTTTTAGTAAGGAAGAACTTAAATAAAGAATATCTGATGAAATTAATTTGGTACATGGGATTCCCTCTTTATATAGGTGACTAAATCTATTGTTCAAATTCCAAAAGAATCCAATGGTTTGGATTAAACCCAATATGATATAAAGACTGAAAAACCTCTGAATAATCTTTTTAAAATGTTATGGACAAAGAGATGTTTAAAAACTCTTTATCATATTTATATATAATACAATTATAAAATCTTGAAAAAAGAACCATTATATATGAAATCTAAAATAAGTTATAACAACATAAAAGATAATGAATGTAATAAAATAGTATAAAATTTTAAAGATAACAAGAATACCTTTCAGAGTTGGAAAGACTTATCCTTATAATAATGATGTTCTTCTAGAATTTTTTGTACTATTTAAATTATGATAGTTTTAAGATACTAAATAATATATTTTTAATATGAAAACTAGATACCAAAGTTGTAAAATAAAACATGATTCAGTTTTAAAAAATAAATCTGAATTTGGGAATAAAATAATCTGAAAATATTTAGAAATCATAAATCTAGAAAATATTTGAAATTTTCTATATTTGACGATCCTTTTAATAATGCTAACTCTGAATATTTTTTAAATTATTATTAGTTTGTAAAATTCATAAAAAAATTAATAAAAATAATGTTTTGAATAATATAAAACATATGTACTCCCCATATGAAAAGGAGTAACTTAATATAAAAAAATTGATTAACAATAATTATATATGAAATATAAATTTACATTGATCATTCCTAGATTCTATTTAATTTAATCTAATATATCAAAAGGTAATTATTTTTTAAAAATATCAGCAAGTTTTTCTTTCATTCTGATGAATTATAAAATCATATCTCGTTTAAATGAGTGATCCCTAAGAAATTGATGCCTAATAACTATGTGTTTTTTATGGGAGTGATGTGAAGTATAATTAATTAAATAAATTAATCTACTGTTATCACATAATAATTGAGTTTTTTTAAAACACATTACATAATCATTGAGTGTGTGTTGAATCTATAAAACTTGACCACAACAACTTTCATCCTTCACATATTCAAAATTTTCAATGTAAAGTTCTACTGATTGTTTTTTCTTACAATACCATGAAACTATTGAATCTCCTAATAAATTATATGTTCAGGATGTACTTTCTATATCCACTCTACATCCCCTAAATTTATCATCCAAAAAATATTTTAATTCAAAAACATTTCCAGATGAATAGGAAAGTGCAAAATTCATTATTCCTATAAGATAAATGAATTTTTTTACTACATTATAGTGGGATTAAATTTTATTTTCTTGATATCTTGTACCTAATATTAAAAACCATAGGTTTTTCTAACTAGAAATTAAGAATAGTAAGCTTCCTATCAAACCACTAACTCTTTTTTTGAACAACTGGTTTCACATCTTCATCAAGGTCATGGGTATTTGAGGTACCAATGATAGTACTAATACTTTTAGTGTTATTATATCCGAACATTATAATAATATATTAAATATACTTATGTTAACATATTAATGTTCCGTCTAATTTTTGAGAATTTTGAAAACATACAAAGTATGTCAAATCACCCATCATACTCATCTCAAACTCAAATTTTAAAAGTTTCCTAAAATAATATGTTAAGGGTTATTGAGTTGATTCAAATATGATGTCATAAACATATATTTGAAAAAAAAATATTTTTTATCTTCATTTATAAAAAATGTATGATCTATGACTCCCTTGAAAAAATTGTTTTGAAACAAAAATCATGTTAACCTATCATAATAAGATCTATGAAATTGTTTAAGGACATATAATGCTTTAGTAAGTTTATAAACATATTCAGGATGGTTTTTATTTTCAAAACAAATCGGTTGTTTAACAAAAACATCCCCTTGAACATAACCATTATGAAAATAAAACATTATGTCCATTTAAAAAAGATTGAAATTAATGAATGCTGCAAATGCTAGTAGAATATGAATAGATTCAATTCTTGCTATCGAAGCATAGTTTTCTTTATAATCTCCTTCATCTTGTGTCAACCCTAACCCAGATGCCACTATAACTTGTTCCATGGGATAGGTCTTCACATGACCTAAGGTGCACCTCCCCATTTTCAAGAGGCTTCCGAATAGTATTGTCAGTCTAAAGAGAACCATGGGTAGACTATACCAACTTAACAGTGTCAATCTAAAATAGAATTAATAAAAATAGATAAAATAACCAACATAAATAATAAATGGACAATATACAACAAAAGAAAACATGTAGACATGAACACATGATATAACAAAGTCTAGATAACACACAAAATGACAAATGGTCACACAATATTACAAATATAAAAACTAACAAGGAATCCAACCTAAACCTAAGCCTCGTCCCAGTCCTGACCTCCCAAGCTCCAACCCGTCATCCCATACGCTAAAAAATACCATGTCCCTTCCCTGAACCTGTAATTGAAACAAGTAACATTTTCTCGGGTACCCATCTGCCTGGGCAGCCCAAGCTTGGAGTGATTATAACTCAATAGGACAACACCAATGGTTTATAAAGCAATAGATAGTATGTAAAATGTGTATATAGCTAAAATTGGAAATAAAAAAAGGATTCATGGAAAAAATTATGTACTTATCCAATATTAATTTCACCAATTAGGTTCTCTATAATCAATAAAATAAAAAATAAATCAGGTCATAATGGGATTCTAAGCCAAAGAATAGATGGTGAAACATATATTCAACCGTAAGGGATTTAACTAGTCAAAACTAAACACATATTCATTAACTGAAATATTCATTTCATCCATTTTCTTTATTTTTTCCTTTTCATCACTTTTGTTCTCTTTATTACTAAATTCATCTTTATCTCATGTTCCATGGGATTGGAATTAAATCATTTGTACTATGTCCTAATATGATAAATTATCATTAAAAAGGGGTCACATAAACTAATTTTTACTTACCATAAATATAAAAATTCCTCAGAGTCTCAATTTGTAATTTGGCCATATCCATTTGTTTGGTAGGAATAGAACCTCAGTCAGACATCCCAACCCACACCATGACCATATGTTGGGAAGCATAGGGAATTGTTCCAACATCCTAATAATTCATTACATAACACTTAATTTGGGGCCTGATCCCACATATCTCATCAAATGAAACCATTAGGGGCATAGAGCATTGGTCTGACTCTAGAACTCATTCATTCATGGGTGTGTTAGCACATCACTCCAACCCGACCTATGTAAGGATCATTGTTCCTTTGTCCCATCACCAATCCATGTTCACATTCTGAGATATACATTTACATTCACACATACCATATCACTACCATTCTCAAACTATAGACATAACATTAACAATCCCTAACAATTAATATGGGAATTAATATTATTCCATAAGACATTAACACATTCACTATTTACATTACATAGTCCATTTATCCCAATTCCCAATTCTTATTCCAAAACACATTAAGAATATTCATTAATCCCCATACATTAACCCATTTAACATATTCAAGTAAAAATTTCATTCCATTGGTAACATTCACATTAATCACTTTCATCCCATTTCAGATAATTCCAAAGACACCCTAATGTTATATGATTAACTAATCCCATTAATCAAATTAGTTCATTTTATAAACATTCTAGCATGCCAACATATTTGGTATGGGTTCTTTCTTAATAACCCCTTATATCCCTTCAATTACCATGGACCCATCGAACCATTAAAAACTACATAGAGATAACTCATTTAAAAATACTTATTGAAATATTCTTCAAACCGCCCCTTTAAATCATGGGTCATCCCCTTTGGAAAACTAAAACAGTCCCTAAGGCTTTTATTTCCATTTTCAACCAAAAAGGGTATCCATTAAACTATATTCATAAAAATGGAACAATGCACCTATTTAAAACACCATTTTATATCTTTTAACAAACCCCTTCTGAATCACTTAGAAGTAAAAACCTCCTTTCAAAAACATTTCTCATTTTCCATCAATAAATCTAAAATCAGGTCAAGCACCAAACATAACTTCAAAATCATTTCAAAACATTCCAATCATTTAAAAAGGAAAACTTATAAATTGTTCTAATCAATCCATAAACCTCACCCACACATCCATTTGATTTTCACTACACATTTTCTCTTATAATATCTATATCTTATGGGTTTTTAGTTTTGTTCACCAATTATTGGGGTATGACATACCCCATTGTAGCCCAAGGTTTGGTCTTACATAATCAACAAACCAAACAAGGTCCGTGAAGGGTCTCGCACCTCAATATAGGGTTTTAATCACTTTTAATAACCCAAGACATCAAAATTCAACATGGAAGGAAAATAAAGCGACTACATACACACATAACACATCAAGACTATGGGAAAGAGATTAAATGTCACCTACCACATTACTGTCTATGAACACTTGCTTGATCTCTACCCTTGATTAGAACTCAAACACTTACTAAATAACCAACCTATAATCTACTATAAAAGTAAAGTTTTTATATAATTATAAATAATAGGAGTGGTTCTAAAATCCCTAATCTATTAAATAGTGAAAAGATGAGTATTGGACTCACCCAGATCATCGATTCATACATAAATGTGTGCCAAACCCTTGATAATTGAAGGAGAATCTTCCATGGGGGGAGAGGGGTTTATGGTTCATCCCCTATCATAGAGGGGGTAAAATGGGAGGATAAATTGGGTGGGGATATAAAAACATTATATATAAAAACTATAAATTTTTCAACTTTTAATGGGGCATAGAGTTTACAGTACAGTTTTCCAAACCATGAGAAAACTATAAACGAGACCTTATCTAAGGAATGTTGGGTCACATGGTTACCTGAGGATACCCACATGGTTTTGCTAACCGTGAAGTAACAATGTGCTATCTTATGTCAAAAATGGTCACAAATTTGCACGGTTTCTTGGGCCCAACACGCGGTTTACACTAACTATGTACCAACTGCATGTAATGAACTCTTGGGTCACTTTTCTCCTCTTTTAATGAACTGAATCCCCAAAACACTTCCAAAACTCTTTCATCACATGATAATGACTTCTCTACCTATAAAATATAATTTAACCAAAAATTTAAAAAAGGATTTACCATCACTAAAGATCGGGATATTATAACCTCCCTACCATATAATGACTCATCCTCGAGCCGCACTTCAAGGAATTTCTAAAACCTAAAGACCAAATGGTCAGACCATAGACACAGCAATCAACCATCACCATTAGAGTTTCTCTATGAACTCATCCATTCCATTAAAATATTCATACCAAGGTAACAATATTATCTCAAGAATATTTCTCTCACCAAGTTCCATTATCACAATCTGATTTTTCTTGAGGTCCCATCTACCTCAATCCATCATTACTAACACCAAACATAAGAGAATGGTGTAGTTAATGCCACTAATCCAATTCATATAAGCTTACCTACTAAGAACTATATTTCCCTAGAAGAATCCACCAGAACACTCTTAGTCCAACCCACTTCACAATTCATGTCCCAAATCGTTTGGCGTCATCTCATCGAGATTCATTCAAACTACTGACAATGATATATTCCTTACATTATCGGAGAAAACATCCATTTTTAACCACATTTTATAGTGTACCCAAATCCAAAACATGAGGCCCAATAGGCTCAGCTCATTTAGACATATAAAGAGCATAACCCAAATGTACTCTTCTTCTTGATGAACTCAACCGGTCAACATTTGAGCTGACACCCATCATAAAAACCAATGCCTCGAGATGGCGTACACGTGAGACTATCCAACTCGAACAATTGGATGCACCATTAAATGACTATTTTAAAACCATAGTTCTTACCAATATATTCTTCGTCCTATCACCTCCCTTTTCTAGTAAAAAGAAGTTCCATAATTGAAAAGTATTTCAACAGAACTTCAAATCGAGTTTCACAACTTACCCGACATTTTTCTAACTCACTGCACTCAAGAATCCCCAAGGGCACAGTCCATCACTATCATTCATCCCTTCTATTAAAACCACCTGGACTGTACACCTCCATTATTCATATTCATTTGAGTACTTCTTTATTCCCAATATCCCATTCTTTTCTCCAAAGCATGCTTATCCTTCCAAATTTGATGCCCAAAATCTACTATTGGTATGTCACCACATTACCTAGACACTACCCCCTTTTCACTCATGTAATACCACACTCATCTGTAAAACCTTAACAAAGTCATCACTATATTTTGTTAAAACTTATCCTTTATATAATTCACTAATCTTTGAACTATTGGCATGCTCTATAGTTCCCCTCACAACATTTCCAATGAAACCACTCTGATTACCTTCAGAACTAGCCCATGTTCAAAGCTATCACTTGGATAGACTGATCATTACACCAAAGGGCATCCCTTATTTTCTCAAAAAACCAAAACATTCACCTCACCAGAATTAACATGGATTTGGGATTCCATTGCACCTACTTCAAAGCGTGTTCCACATGTCCATGATTTTTTATAGCACTCCCCACCTTAGGAGTTTAACTATCATTAAATTCCTCAATAAATTTATGCATCCTTGGATCATGTCAAACAAATATTGATCCCCAAAACTCATATGTATCCATCCAACCCCCACTATAATAACAAAACAAGCATCACTCACTACTTGTTTCAATATTTTGAAGAATCCCATGGTATTTATCAGTATCTGGTCCATTTCAGGGGCCTCTTATATACATGGTTGATGGTATACTCCCCCACCATAGGACTCCCACACACACAAAATACCTAAGAGTATCCTACAAGGTCTTTACACTCAACCGAAACTCACCCAATCCACTATTCATAAATCCAGAGCCTTTTTAGCACAACTGGATGAAGTCAAGATATTGGGAATGATCGTCACTGTTAAAAGTATGCTAAAAAGTTACTGACGAACAACACCACAACTTTTCATTTTTTCCATCATCTCTTAACAAGAGGATGCCTCAACCTACCAAAGGCCTTAGGATTCCCTTACCAGCGATATCTTATTCACATGAACACATGTTTCTTGTCTTCCCAAACCAGCATTGTTTTATGCATATAACTCCATCAAAACCACAGTCATGTCTCTAAATGACCCAACCCTTCACAACCAACCTTAAATCCAAATTCCCAAAGTGTATAAAATTCATTAAAATACACTCTTAATGAAACTCAAGGGAAACCATCGTGCATCGATTTCACCTTTAAAGTGTCCACATGAGCTTCACATTCCAAGACTCCTGCAACATTGGGGTGACCTCTTTCGAGGATACCCACTATTTCCCAAAATTATCAACTCTTAGTACTAAATATGTCAACATATCATAAATCCAATAACATTTCCTCTTAGCCCTCTAGGTAGACCTTACACTACAAAACACTCTTTGTGTTCCACTACTAATGTTCAAAATTTCTACCTATTCAACAAACAACCAGCTGTTCACAGTGGTCATCCTACCCTCATTCCTAAAACATTACGTCTTCCACAACAATAAATATAATTACTCTTGGTCTCATGCTAAGAATACTTTCACGCATAAATTATAACCACCAACCAAACAGCCACTCTAGGGTCCAAACATAAACTCGTAGGGTCTCAATCCACCATGATTTCCACATTAACATTAAAAAACTTAATTATACAATATTAAGTTTATAACCTAACCAATTATTAAACAAAAAACATCCCATTAACTAGAACACCCAGCTCATCATGATGTCACTTCCCATAACCTGGGTTCTCAAACTACGGCACTCTCAATGCCCAAAGCACCAACATGTAGGATCAACTACCACCATTAGTGTCCATAAGTTCCATGATTTCCCATTTTTACCCACTTAAATAACCATCCAATTAACTTACCAAAACTCTTCATTTACAAAACCCAAGCATCTAAATTTTTTAAACCTTTTTAGTACCATCATTTTTAAAATATTAGTTTTTATTCAAAATATCATTTCATAACATTTCTCAATTTTTCAAACCCAAGTATTTATGCTTATCAAAACCATTTTAACCCACATTCAACCCCCCCCCCCCCCCCCCCGTATTCACTCAATTTTTATTTTCATACCCATTTGATTATTAATAATGTTTTTCACAAGTCAACCATATGCAACATGTATAAGAACTATCTGTCCTATGTTACTAACATGATGCATGAACCCACACTCCCTCTCTCACCATTTCAGGCCAATAGATGAAAGTTCATAAATTAATAACATCATATCCGAGTATGCCACTCAAGGTGGACGTATCAATCAATTGTAAAAAAACATAATATAATATCATTTCCACCCCTGGAAACTTGGTATTTCCCTCATGCATGGGGCTACAGACACCCAAGAATGATCTCATTGGCATGTCTCAACAAGATTCTAGTATTGTGTCTACCATGATAAAATAGTAAGGAAAAAAGACTAATTATTATGATCCCAATTTGTAACATCCTTGACCATGAATACAATATAATTGGTGCCCTAAGACAGGTCATCACATGACCTCAGGCATGGCTTCCTGTACACTGGAGGCTACCGACTAGCAGCACAGGTCAAAAGAGAACCATGGGGAGACTATACCCTATTATTAGAGTGAATCCATAATATATTTAATATCAATGGGTATAATAACCAACAGAAATAATAAATGGAAATCTTATGAAAAAATATTACATGTAACCATGAACACATGATATAGAAAAATCTAGAGAATACAACACAATCAAAGAATTCATACAATATAAAAAATATAAAAACTACCAAAGACTCTAACCTAGACCCGAGCCTCGTCCTGGTATCCTAATCTCCAACTCATTATCCCATGACCAACCAAATATCAGGTCCCAACCCTAAAATTGAACCTAAAACAAGTGACATCAACTCAGGTACACTAGTTCCACGGCAGCCTGAGAAGGTTGGGAGTATAACTATGTAGGCCACCACCAATGGTGTCTAAATAAATAGTCAGTTTGTACAATATTTATAAGTGTAAAAAAGTGAAATAAATAAAATGATACATGGAAAATATTTAAGTAATTACCCAATATTCATTTTACCCATTATGTTCTATAGAGTCAAGAAAATAACCAATAACTCAAGTCATACTGGGATTCTAAGATATGACACAATGAATGACACACACATTAAACTATAATTTATTTAAATAATCACAACTAAATGCACACCCATTAGCTAAAATATTTATGTAATCCATTTACTTCATTATTTCCATTTAATCTCATTTTTTATATTTATTAGTATATTCATCTTTATCTCTAGTTCAATGGGTTATGAATTAATTCATTTACACTATGACCTAAGATGGTAAATTACCATGAATAAAGGTTTATATACAATTATATTTACTAATAATAAATATTATATACCCCAGAGCCTCAGTTCGGTAATCAGGCTATGTCCATGTGTTTGGGAATCATAGAGCCTCGGTGCGACATCCCAACCCACACCATGAGCATAAGTGTGAAGCATAGATCATCAATCTGACATCCCAAACTTTCCTTACCAAACACTTAACTTAGAAACTCATCCTAGATAGTTCATCAAATGCAACCATTATGGGAATTGATCATCAGTTTGAATGCCTAACCCATGCATTCCTCGGTGGGTTAGAGCATAACTCCAACCAAACCTATGGGAGGAGAAGCAGTCCTTTGTCCCACCACCAGTTCATGTACACATGCTTATATATCCATTTTCACACACATAAACCACATTACTACAATAATAAAACAATACACATAACATTCACAATCTATAACAATCAACATGGGAATTAATATTATTCCATAACTCATTAACACATTCACCATCTACATTAGATATCCCAATTATCTTAATTCCAATTTATTATACCTAAACTCATTAATCATATTCACTAATCCCTATACATTAAACCATTTAACATATTCAAGTACAAATCACATTCCATTGGTAACATTCGTATTAATCACATTTATCCCATTTCACATCATTCCAAACACCCCCCTTATATTATATCATTAACTAAGCTCATTCATCAATTAGTTCATTTCATAAACATGCTAGCATACCAACATATTTTTTGTGGGTTATATCATACTAACCCCTTACATCCCTTCAATTACCATGGTCTCATCAAACATTTATAAACTATATATAAATAACACAATTCAAAATACTTATTGAAATCATCTTGAAATAACCCCTTTAAATCGTGGTTCATCCCCTTTGAAAAACTAAAACATTCCCTAAGGACAAGAAAACCATTAAACCATGTTCATAAAAATGGAACAATGATCCTATTTCAAACACCATATAAAATATATTATAAACCCCATTTTGAATCACTTATAAGTGAAAACCTCTTTTAAAAAAATTATCATTTGCAAACATCATTTGACATCAATAATACTAAAGTCATGTCAACCCCCAAACATACCTTCAAACTAATTTCAAAACAATTCAATATTTTACAAATGATAACATATAAATTGTTCCAATCAATCCATTATCCTTTATCGAATAACAATTTCATTTTCACTACCCATTTACTCCCGTAATATCCCTATCTCATGGTTTAAAAAAAATTCACCAATTAAAAATGTTTTCTTACCCCATCGTATCCCTAGGTTTGGTCTCACATCGTTAACGAACCCAACGAGTTCCTTGAATGGTCTATTACCGCAATCTAGGGTCCAAATAACTTTTCAAAACCCATGAAATCAAAATGCAACATGGAATCAAAATAAAGAGACTACAAACACACATAACACATCTATGGGAGAATGATTAAAGACCACCTACCTCATTACCATTGAAGAACACTTTCTTGATCTATACCCTGGATTCAAACTCAAAGACCCACTAAATCCCCAACCACGAATCTTCTAGAAAAGTGAAGGTTTTGGGATCTAGAAGAAGAGGAGATGTTACATAATCCATAATTAATAATGTAGAGAAAATTGTAGTGTTAGACTCACCTAGATATTTGATTCTCACTGAAACACATGAAAAATTCCTGATAATTGAATGAGAATATTCCATGGAGGGAGATGGGGATGCTGGTTCCTCACCTTGGGTATAGGGGGGCGAATGGGAGGAAAATTAGTTGGGGATATAAAAAAATACATATATTGGAAAATTGAAAATTCTCCAACCCTTAATGGGGAGTAATAATCTTTAAATGGTGAGAATGGTTTACCCACACTGTTTTTAAAATCTTGTGAATATCGTGCATAAACCACTATCTAAGTAATGTTGGGTCACACCGGTTCCTAGAGATACCAATATGGTTTGGCTAAATATGCAGTAACCGTATGCTAGACTCAATCTGAAATGGGCACCAAGCCATGTGGTTTCCTGGGCCTAGCCCACAGTTTACACTAATCATGTGACAGTCTTGTGTTATGCATTATTTTGTCACTTTTATCTTGTTTTTAGGCAGTGAACCCCAGAAACACTTCCCAAACTCTTCAATAACTTGATAATCACTTCTTTAACCATAAAATAGAATTTAATTTAAAACATTAACAAGGACGTACCTTCACTAAATTTCATGATCTTACACCTATTATTGATTATATATTTTAGAATAAAGTCTTTCTTTATTTCTATTAATTATTCTATTTTCATCACACTTGTTTTAAAACCCCCATTTTACTTTAATTAAGGAAGTTTTTTTAGGTCCTTCAAACAAGGTCCATAATTTCTTCCTCTCAAATTCATTAATTTCATATTGAATTTAATTATCCCAGTCCTCATCACCTAAATCGTTGTCATGATTATTAGGATCAAATTGAGAAAGGAAATCTAGATGCTCCATTTTATTTCATAAATAACTTCTAGTCCTAAAAGTTTGATCAACATCTCCAATGATATTATCACTATGATTATTCCTATAAAACCATTGATCTCTTATGATTTCAAAATATTATTCTTAAACATAAGGTACAAAAATATTCACGAGGAATATCTTCAGAAACATTTTCTTGGGTTATTTATTTTTAAGAAGAAAATTATAACATAAGTTGAAAATTAGTTTTAGAAATAACATTCGAGGATGGTGGTTTGGTTTTTTATAAACAAAATGGTCAGTATCAAAAAATTTAATATTTATTATTTCTTTAATATTACACAAATTTTTATTAAAAACTATGTGTTTCTTAGATGTAGTGGAATAACATAAAAATATTCCTTTATCAGATTTGTGTGTGAATTTAGGTAAGTTATCTTTTGTATTTAGGATTAATACTTTGCATCCAAAAACTCTGTTGTATGATACTTTTGTATTTAGACTAGTCCATAACTCATAAGGTGTTTTATTAAAAAAAATTGTATTAAAAAAAGATTTATAGTATAAAAATAAGTATTAACTACTTCATCCCAAAAATATTTAGCAATTTATTATTCACTTAACATGGTTCATTTTATTTCTTAAATAATATGATTTCTTCTTTTAGTATAATCATTTTTCTAAGGAGTTATAGGAGATAAAATATTATGTGTAATGCATTTTTTACTAAAAAATGTTTTAAAATCATAATTTACAAATTATCCACCATGATCTCTATGAATATTAATCAAGGTAATGTTTTTATCTTATTTAACTTTGGCTATAATAGTTTTTAAATAAAAAATGATTCATATTTATTTTCTAGAAAATAGACCGATGTATATCCATAATATATTATACCAATACTTGTAGTTTTTTTAAGACCAAATAAATCAATATTCACTAACTTTAAATCATAATAACTTGAGACATTAATAATATATTTAGAAATAGACATATGTTTCTTACTGTATTGACAAGGGTCACAAAATTTTGAAGAATCAAACCTATGTTTTTGTAGATCCTTAAAAATTCATTTCATAGTTAATTTGTATATGTTTATAAGGTCAAATTGTACTAAATTTTTATTCCATAACCCATAGTTATCTTTTGTTGCACTAAAGAAAGGTATATCTTGGCTCCGAAGGTCTTTTAATTCATGTGTGTAAACATTCTCATGCCGATTGGCTCAAATAATTAATTCATCCTTGAAATTGTGCACTACACATTTATCATTTCAAAAATTAACAAGGTAACCTTCATCACATAATTTAATTATGCTTATAAGAGTTTTCTTAAGTCCTTCAGTGAATATAACTTCTGAAATTAATGATTTTTAAGAAGAACAATATTACCTATACTGATAATCTCTCATTGAACATTATCTCCAAAGTTAAATTTTCCAAATTTCATCTGGATAATATTTTCATTGAATTATTTTTCTCTAGTCATATTTATATAACACCCTCTATCGATGTACCAAATATTTTCTTTATTGGTACTACATTGTTTTCTAAAAATAATACTATTAGACATTTGGAACCCAAGCCTTCTAGTGTCTGGTCTTAAAAATCAAAATCTTAGGTAAACACATTTCTATCAAAAAATTTGATTTATGAAATCCAAAATAATGAATTCATTTTAAGGAATAATTTTTATTCCATTGACCATCAGTTTTACATTTTGTATAAAAGGTAGAATTTTTCAAAACAATGTTATTGTAATTGAAAATGGGGTTTGTATTAGTCAAACCAATTACAGTACTATATTTATAAGGATTTATTTGATTATAAATTTTATCAAAATTGAATTTAACAGTGGTAAATTTGTATAACAATTTTTTGGGAGAAAATTTTTAGACTTTAGTTTAATAACTATTTCCTTATCCATAATATTAATAGTTTGGGAATTGAATTTATCAAAACTAATTTTTAAGGATTGTTTTTCAAAAATATATTTTTTATGGAATTTGGAAATGGTATCTTTTTCAAAATATTTCTCATAAATATATTTATAAATATATGATACTTCTTTCGTTAAAAGATATATCCTTGAATTTTCTTTATCATGTTTTATACTAACTTTTAAATTTTTATTTTCTAATAATTTTGTAATGATAGAAAATTTTTAAAAGAAGGTAAACAATTATATTCATTATTTGATGAAGATTATTCATCCAAAGGTTTGGAGTTTAATAAAATAGTGAATTGAGGATAAATTTTACTTTTATATAGAATGATAATGTTCTCAATCGTGCATACCTTATCCATTAAACCATGATTTTCATTGGGTAATCTAGCAAGAAGACTAATGTTCCTTTGTCCCAAACATTCATTATCAGAAGTATTATCTGAGTAATATCCGCCACATAAAATCCAATAAAAATTAAATTTTAGAACATTATTTCCTTTTGAAATTTAATATTTTTTTTAATTCCTATAAAAATTTCTTTCCTGACTGAATTTCCTTTTAGCTTTGGAAAATGGGGTCTGATATGTCCATCACTTTCACACTCATAACAAGTAACATCAGAATATTTATTTTCATTCCTATCTATTTTAATTTTCTTATACCAATACTAAAAATATTTCTTACTAACTATATTTATTATCCTTTGATCCAGATTAGATAGATCATTTTCAGATTGTTCAGAAACACTAGAATCAGATTGTATAGAAACCCTTTTATTTTTTGGAGACCTAATAACTTTTTCTAGTGTCTGAACATTATTAATAATTTTAGTAGTATTATAAGAAACACCTATATTATTTTCAAATATTTTACAGAATATATTTTCAATATAATATCATACTATATCAAGGTTCCAATAAAATCATCTAGGGTAATTTTATTATCCTTTCTGGTTTCCTCAATAGTAGTTATTTTTTACTCATATTAATTGGAAATGATACCTATGATTTTCTCAACAAGAATTTCATCATCTAAACATTTTTCACCAATATCTTGAAGACTATTAATAATAATAATTAATCATTGAGGCATATTTTCAATATATTCATGTGGTAGAAAATAAAAATCATTATAGTCATCTCTTAACATTCCTTTTCTAGTGTCAAATTTTTTTGATGTTATGAAGTGAGTAACTTCCAACTTCTTCTAAATACAATTTGTTTCTTCACATGAATAAATTTGACTATAGATTCTTCTAATCATTAATAATAATAAAATATTTATTAATCTTTAATTATGATAATATTATTAATTATATTGATTTGTAAAAGAAGTGACATCCTTATAAGTTATCTTGTAATCACCAGTAATCTTTAAAAAATTATCAACTCCTATGTATATTAAAAAATTCATCATTCTATCACTCGAATATTCATTATCAGCACCATAATAAAATGGTGGTATATTAGGATTGATATTGTTAATATATCAAACATTTAAATCTTCCATATTTCAAAAAAAAGATACAAAAACTCTTCTCCACAATTCACATTGGTGTAATAATACTTTCTAAAAAAAATTTATATAAAAATTTATATAAACTAGCTAAAGTAAATAAGATAAAAATAAAGAATATAATTAAGCTTGGGAATCCTACTTTGATACCAATTTATGGATATAAATATGAGATATACTGATATTATGATATAATAATGTATTATAGATGAATCAATTACAAGTTTGTCAAATTTTAGTTTTTTAAAACTTTAGTTTAACAATAATTAAAATAAACAATTCCAAAAAACCACTTTATGTAAAAGGATCAGATTCAACCTTGGATCAGTTCAGTTAAAAAATATTTTAATTAGGAATGATTTTGATATAAAAAAGTAAATAAATCATAGTCACATAGGATTCAATCTAATCATTGTAAACATATTGTATTTAAGATAAATATGATTAAAATAGTATGTCTCATTTTCGCAAAAAAAAGTAATTAGTAAAATAGATTCTACTTATCATAATGATATTCGTTATGATAAAAATATTACACACATTAAAATAATAAGAATTGTTTTTAAAAAAAACATGAAAAACAAATATTTCAATATAATAATTACTTATAGATATTTAAAATTGAATAGATCACTTTTCACCTTATGATTAAAGTAGGCAGAAACCCTGGCTAAAGGGTTACCTTCTTTTATACTTATTAGAAAGTCAATCTTTCCTTAGAAAGGAAATCCCTCAATATGATTATTAATATCTCTATGTATATATACCTATAATCCCTCAATTTGATTGATCAGCTCAATCTTGTTATCCTCACAATCCCTCGATCAATATGATGATCGTATTCTCTATCTTCCTAACCTCGAAATCGCTTGATCATATTCACACATTCGGATGCACAATGAAAATTAAATAAAATTTAAGCGGACAAATAGACTATGTTTTCTTAATAAATACTCTCTCTAAATGAATACAAGTTACTAAAAACAAGTTGTTCATTCTTTGTAGACTTTATAAAAAATTATATCAAAATGGAATCATCAACTCCAAAATCATTAAATGACTATGCATTTATAGGAAATCTTCTCATTAGTAATATTTTTCCAAATGACCATATTTCTCTATGTTTTTCACAATTACTTGGACACCTATCACTTCAATAGCTATTTTATAAGTAATTGTCTGACGTTGCATTGATTTACACCATTACAATGTAAAAAAAATTACTTTAGAAATCTGTTTTTTGTTTTTATAATTTAATCTAAGTTATTCTAATTGACATTCTTATAAATTTTATTACGATGGTCTTAATAGGTTCGAGTATGATGTTTATCAGTTCCACTATCCGTCCAATTATAATGATTTTTTCAAAATGAAAGAAGAGGCTGGAAGTTTTATAACTGATTTGATTAAGTTGAATACTATGTTTATCATATCAATGAGAATTATTATAATCATAATGAATAGATTTATTTTATAATTATTAATGCTTCAGAACTAATTATAATTATGGTAAAAGTCTATGTTTTTTATAAGAAAATTATAAAAATCTTTTGACATAAAATTTTAGTAATGTATAAATAAAGTATTTTTCATTTCCACAAATTGGTAGAAAAGTTAGAAGTGAAACATCTGACTCATCATTCACATGAATAATGAAGTGTTATTTTTGTATTCCACATTCAAGTAGAAAATTAATCATAAAATTACCTATGTCAGGATTTGGAGATAACAACAGTAATATTTACACTGAAAATATAAGGGTGTTTTATATACATTGAAAGTTGTAATATATATAGAGATAATAAAATATTGAAATATATATTCACATAGAAATAGTTTAATATACACTAATAGTGATTCTAGTATATGATTAAAGATAGTGACTCTTTAGTACATTTCATTCATAGGATGGAAAAAGGTGGATAATGCTTCGAGTCACCTCGACCATTCTATATTTTCTATGATTAGGATTGAACGAGATAAAATATTTATGGATTTACATAGGATATATATTGAAATCATGAAGGTAAGGTATAACTCCTATCTTTATCAAATGATTATTCAACCATCCTTTTATGTAAAGGTTAAATAGACATGGAATGAGGACTTATAAATGTAAAAATAGTAAGAAATGTTCCGTAATTCAATTGTTATAGTGATATAGTGATTTGGTTTAGGTACTGAGTATGTGTGTTATTAATAATATAATTGATTAAAGAGTTGTTTTATGAATTTTATAGCACATCATTATTTATCAATCCCATGAGTAAAAATATGTATAGTGATCTCAAAGATGATTTATGGTAGGAAAACATAAAGAATGATATTGCATTGTATGTATCTTGATTCTTGGTGTTTTGTGGGTAATTTTATAGAGACATAAGTCTATATGGATAATTTTACCATTAAATGTTATACAATAAAAATGAGATAAAATCACCATGTATTTCATCATCAGAATCCCCAAAACATCTAAATTTAATAACACCATTTGTGTTATAGTTTATTTCCTTACTGAGTTATCTCACTTCATTTCTATTAGAGAATATTTATCACTTGATCAAACTTCTAGGATATACAATAATAAAGTGGTAAATCTATATGGAGTAACACATTCAACTTTATCTAATTGGTACATGAGGTTAACATTGAAGTTCTAGAAAATTCTTTAGCAGTATTTAAATATGGGGTTGAAGTTTATAACAACATATCATCCTTGTAAAAATGGTTTTTTAAGAGAACCATTAAAACCATTGAATAAATGTTTAGATATTTTTCTATATAATTTGAATTAGGTATTTATTAATAACTTCTTCTAGTTTAATTTTCATACAACAATAGCTTTAATGCAAGTATTTATATGGATTAATATGAATCAATATATAGAAATAAGTAAATAAATACCACATGTTGAGATAAATATATATAAAAAATACATTAGGACCTGATTGAGATACAGAAATTATAAGGCCCCAGCCTTAAACCTTACTTAATATTGAATTAAATGAGTAATTCACATTGGGGATCTTTTCAGGTTTAGAGTTTTAGAGAATTAGGACATAACTATTACATCTCAAAAGATTACAAAGTAGTCGCTTCTACTAAATTTCCATAAAATAAAAACTCTTTAAAAGAAACATGTATAGTTCCATGTTTTAGGTAGCATGACTTTCCCTTAATCCCATCCTTAACCCTATTCCACGCTATGTCCTGTGAAAAACATTTCAAAAACTTGGGATGAGCATAAGAAGATCAGTAAGGGATACACAAAGAATGAAAACTGTTAGATTTTCAAAACAACAAGTAAACCATTAATACTTTATCAATGTATTACTTTTCACCTTCATGAAGTAGTAAAAACTTTTCACTGAAAAAAAAGTATCATTACTTACCTTTTGTAACCATAGGATTACCATAAAACCCATATAAAGAACACATAACATATATAAAGGTAACTTGGGACATAAACATACTTAAGTGGAATAACCATACGGTCGACTTCCACACATATCACTTAATGGAATAGCCATACGGCCAATTTCCATACATACTTAATGGAATAGCCATACGGCCGACTTCCATACCCAATGCATTGGAGGTTATAACGTAACCACCCGTCCTGGTATTCACGGCACCACCCGTCATATGGTTTATAACGTAACCACCCGTTAAAATGTCCAAGTACCAATATAAAATCATAAAACATAAAACCAATATAAAGGAATGATAACATTTCCACATTTCAATCACAATATATCATACATATATTAACATAGTAGAATCCTTTATCAAAACCATTTTCAATACCAAAATACAGAAAAGAGTATATGGTATTTATTTTATTCTAAAAACATTACGGCTTGTTGAGGAAGCCAAAGACCAAATAATACTCGTAGTGGCGGAAAAGGTCGTTGTCGCCACGTACGTTTAAAGAAACATTCCTTTTTGTTGTTTTGTAAAACGCTTCGTAGAAAAAGATTCCTTTTGTATAAAAGTAAAATTAAAAGGGGTTTATACACCGTATAAAAGAAAATTGTGTATAAAACGAAATATGCCTCAATGAAAGGATATTGAGACGAAGTCCCTTAAAAAGATGGTATCCTTGGTTTAAGGATAAATCAATTTACATAATTATGTGTGACAAATGAAAACACCAAATATAAGTGGATATTAAGTGTAAAATAATCAGAGGTCATTCACACATATTCAAAGGATTACATATTCAATAACAACATGTTGAACCCAAAGAAATCGAAATTGGGTTAAGAAGTTCCCTTGACAGCCTAACAGCGTCACATCAAAATGAGTTGATGAGAGATAAAAAAAGGGTATCTCATCACTTGGACATAAAATTTAAATCAATAAGGATATATGAGAACATATCCCAACATAACAATATGTAAATTAAAAGACCCAACAAAAGAAGTCTTTTAAAAAAAAGAGGGTGAAAGGTTCCCTTACCGACTTGGGTAACTTTTGAAAAGTACACCCCATTGAAGAAGTTTCATACAATGAATATGTAAATACCCATAAATTGAATTATATTACAATAGGATTGTAATAGTGGGTAGTACATAAACCACTCAATGGAAATTGTTGCAAATGTAGCATAAATCTCTCGGGAATAAAAGTGAGATGAAAAATCTCTTACGAAAACTCGGCAGCCTAACGGCGCCACTTAAAACTTTCAAAATGGATTGATGAGAGAGAATAGGGTCTCTCATCACATGAACATAAAAATTACAGTAATATTAATATAAAATAACATCCCAATAACAATAAAGATGATCTTTAAAAGGAATGACATAAAAGAGTGTACTTAAAAAGAAAGAGAGGTGTAGGATCCCTTACCTCGGGTCTGACTTGACTCGATCGTTCTTTAATCTCCTGAATAATAAACTTGAGTTAATTTATACTTCCTTAATAACCTTTTTAAAGTTCATTATTCCTTTTATATCACTTATTACCATGTTATAAACATTATTTAATCATTTAAGTTAATCATGTTTGTTTTGTTGATATTTAGTTCTTAAGTCGAAAGTGGACTTCTTACAGTTACATGTTGTTCGTGTGGTCAAAGGTTCTTCATATCCAAAAATGACATTCCTCATTTTGATATCATATATATCATATATATCCAGCATATACATGTATTTATAAAATCATATAATCATTTAGATGAAAGAAATGAAATGCACCGTTCATGGAGACGGTAAGCCGTACGTACGCATGAACGCTACTTTCATTTCTATGTCGTATTAATGGAATTAAAACTATATGAGAGGTATGTATATTTTAATTCCAGAATTATATTAATCATTTAAATGTATCATACATCATATATATTCATTATATATATGTACTTAAAATAGTACATTACATTTGGGGATAAGAAATGAAATGCACCGTTCATGGAGACGGTAAGCCGTACGTACGCATGAACGCTACTTTCATTTCTATCTCATACTTTAATGGAAAGAAATAATAATGATATAGAGGTAAATAATAATTCCAGTATAACATCATATATAATAACATTAAATCCATCCTTTATACGTCCCACGTATGGCATTAACGAATCACATCACTTTGAGGGGGTGGTAGTCCGCACTTCCTAAAATGAAGATATCGCGTATACCCATAATGGAAGCCATAAAGGTAAGACACAAATGAAAAATAAAGAAGCATAAGTAAAACATAATCATATTATATATCATATATAAAAATAGTGACATCATAATGGCCACCTTTGAAGGTGTTAAATGAGTATTGAACAATCATCGTTTCGGGAGGCACAATTTCGCCATCCACGGAAACCGTATGTTCTTTAACCATTTGATGTAGTTGTGTGAGAGTGTAGCTCGAAAAAATCTTATAACAACATCCTAGTATATTGAAGATACTGGTGTTGTTACAAAAGAAATAAATAAAAAGATTTTAGGGGGTTGGAGAAGCAAAATAAAACAAATGAACATGAGAGAATGAATTACCTTTAAAAGTGTAACTCCTTTTGATTTGAGCCTAAAGTCTTCCTTTGAAAGGATTCTGCCCAAAGGGAATCCTCTATGATGACGAGAGGTATTTGGAGAGAGTAAATGGTCAGGGGTTGGCCGAGCCAAAGGCTTGAGGAGTGTGTGAAATGAGGTAGAGGTGGGGGCCTTTTATAAGAGGAGAGGAGGGGCACTTTTGGAAAGTAAGAAATATTACTTTATTTGAAAATGTTTTTCGGTTTTAAAAGGTCCCACATTGATATAATTCGTGGATAAGGTGATAAGGGTTCTAAATCCACCCATATAATAAGTTTTGGACATGTGTAGTTTATAGATTTTACATTATCTTTCCATTTTATTTAAATCGTCAAATAATGATGTCAGCACTGCATCATTATTATGTCATAAATAATTTATTTTATTTAATGCCTAAAAATTATAAAAAATCACTATGATGTATTAAATCTTTTTATCTTTCCAATGACTATTTATAATCAAAAATTTTACTTGTTTAACCCCACTTAAAAACTGTTTTAGTAAAACAACTCATGTTTGTGTCAATTTAATTTTAACATTAAATAAAAATATATTATTGTCATTTTCCAACTAAAGTGGCTCCATGGGGTCCCCAAGTTGGCACATGGCTTGTCTTGGTCGGCCCTAACACAACCAATAAGGTTGGGACATGTTTCTAGGTCATTTTATATTATTAAAGCATTATTTATACCTTAAACTACCCTAATTACCACTAATCGCGATTAAGAACTTAATATGTTACTATTCACCAAAAAATTATTTTTATCCCATTGAACCACATTTTACTTCTTAATGACAACCATGTATGTCGGATTTTTGAAATTCAAAACACAATGATGGAAAAATTTCATTTAAACGGAAAATCAGTCTTAATAAGTACCACTTAGTGGTTTCACTATTCATCAAAAATTGAAGTTTTTCAGAAAATTACCAAAAATTCACCCTAAGCTATATTTGATATTCCGAATTCAAAAATGAAGCCTATTTTACAAAATTCAAAACATATAAGTCACATTAATTAATTTAATAATTAATTCCCGCTGTTAGAGCAAATAGCCTGTTTTTATGAAACAATAAGTATCAAAAGATTGATACTAGTTTAAGTCCTATTTCAAAGTGAAATTAATTCCAATGACCACTATTGGATTTAATGGTAAAAATATATTCTAATTTCACATTAAAACCAATTCAAAAGATAATCTAATCATATAAATAAATTATATTAAAAATAGGTTTTGAATTAAAATACAACATTTTACACTATTCATTAAAAAATGAACTTTATCAGAAAAATACCAAAAATTTACACAAAGTAAAATTTAATGTCCCTATTCTAAAGAAGAGTTTTATTTGGTCCAAAAGAATGTATAAGAGTGATCAAAACTATATTTAATGACAGTACACCATCAAAAGGCGATAAGTGAACCTTTAGTGAAAACTAGGGCATATACGCCTGAAATTGAATTCTTTCTGTATTTTAAGCCTTTATCTTTTATCGGATAATTGTAAAAACATTTAAAAACATATATAATCATATTTTAGTTATTTATATCCATTCCCGCTAATACAATGGCAATATGTTAACTACCATTTAAAATAATATTATTTTATTATTAGTGTGCAACGTAAGATTCCCAAGAAACTCGTTGTTGCGTGTTGGGTACGCCATCGAGCATAGCGTCCCCTTTAAAGTCATATCAATATTTTATTCAAAAATATGGATAAATATGAAAATGTTATATTCTTTATTTACCTGGGGTGTTACATCATTCCCCCCTTTTGGGAATTGCGTCCTCGCAATTTTTAAAATTGAGCTTGGAAACATCCTTCAACGTCCCACATCGGAACAAGAGTCGGTAAAACACTCACTTTAAAATAAAGAAAGATAAGTACAAAGGTCACCCGAGTTAACCCATACTAGGATTCCAAGTATGAAAATATGGACATGGAAGAAAAAGCAAAGGGTCTTGTTCTTGAGGGAGAGTGATAGTAAACATGTCTAGAAGAAAGTTATCAATGAGAAAATCACAAACTTGTGATGGGTTAAACGGTATTTGATTCCCCAGTAGGAAACGTTAATAGACAACATTTTTGTTTTAAGTTACTTTTTATTAAGGAATTTATTCATAAGGAAATATAATCACTTATCATGTTGACTTTCCACTTTTACTAGATTCCTTAATCAAACTCATATTTTTTCCAAAAGACGAGTATTTAGGGAGACTTGTTCGCATTAAGAGTACTATAATCAACTTCTAGAGAATCACCTAATCCACAAAATAGAACTATATACTTCCCATGTCTTTTGACTTTAACCAAAACCAAAACCAAAAAGGCTAGTACAAGATCAGATAATCCAGAAAAGGATAACCCTTTATAAAAAGAAAATCTATTCTTAATCTCCAAAATTTGTCCAACAAAACCCAAAGTTCAACGAGGACCATTCTATAATCAATTTGTCCATAAAATTATTCAATGTAAACCAATATAAGATTGAAACCCAAATATTTGAAGGATTTAGTCGCATAGTCTTCCAAGATAAATCGTTACATTTATCTCCAAACAATATCAGTTGCTTATAAAGTCTCGTTTTGAAAATTAATTAACCTAGTCACATATCCTCCATGATAGGTTAATCATTTTCATAAATAACCCAAAATAAACTTACTCTTAATTCATAAAATCATATAACTAGAATGAATCAGTCAAACTAACTAGGGACTTCACGTAGTCCAGTGGTATGCGATAAATACAAGTCGCACATTGGTTGTGGGTTCGATTCCCGCAGCTTTGTCCGACGCGATGGGATGTCACACGGTCTACGTGTTGTCCTTTTTCCAAAACTATATAATTCTTAAAACATTCCCCAAAATGAGATAAAATCTTCAAGAATAATCATAAAATATTTTAACCTCAAGTTTATCTCAATCCTTTCATTTTCCATCATATCATAGAGTAACCCAAAATTACCTAAAAATTAAGTATCATATAAACCCTAATGGTTACCTTAATAATTATTACCTGAATTTCCACATCGAGTTGGCCATCTCGTACATGATGAATTAGAGAACTCACCAAGGTTGAAGTGGTTGATCATGACTCCTAGATATTTGGTTTAGAACAACCACGAGTTTCCTCATTGAATCCTCCATTTTATCTAGTATCTTAATCAGAGAACCACCACAGTTTCCTTCAAACCTGTTGTCTCTTTGGTGCCTGCTAGATCCATCCATTCACTAAAAATAGAAATGTCAGTGTGAGTATATCAACAAAACCATCATGTACTAATGAGGAAGGTAAACACTAAGATACACTTACTCATTCACTTTATCTAAAACTAGGACTCTTTCCGAAATCCTAACCATTATGGTAATATCACTTATGCTTAAAGAATACCCAAACCTCTAAAGTTATCTAAACGACCTCTGATACCAACTATAAGGCCCCAGCCTTAAACCTTACTTAATATTGAATTAAATGAGTAATTCACATTGAGGATCTTTTCAGGTTTAGAGTTTTAGAGAATTAGGACATAACTATTACATCTCAAAAGATTACAAAGTAGTCGCTTCTACTAAATTTCCATAAAATAAAAACTCTTTAAAAGAAACATGTATAGTTCCATGTTTTAGGTAGCATGACTTTCCCTTGATCCCATCCTTGACCCTATTCCACGCTATGTCCTGTGAAAAACATTTCAAAAACATGGGATGAGCATAAGAAGCTCAGTAAGGGATACACAAAGAATGAAAACTGTTAGATTTTCAAAACAACAAGTAAACCATGAATACTTTATCAATGTATTACTTTTCACCTTCATGAAGTAGTAAAAACTTTTCATTGAAAAAAAAAGTATCATTAGTTACCTTTTTGTAACCATAGGATTACCATAAAACCCATATAAAGAACACATAACATATATAAAGGTAACTTGGGACATAAACATACTTAAGTGGAATAACCATACGGTCGACTTCCACACATATCACTTAATGGAATAGCCATACGGCCAATTTCCATACATACTTAATGGAATATCCATAATGCCGACTTCCATACCCAATGCATTGGAGGTTATAACGTAACCACCCGTCCTGGTATTCACGGCACCACCCGTCATATGGTTTATAACGTAACCACCCGTTAAAATGTCCAAGTACCAATATAAAATCATAAAACATAAAACCAATATAAAGGAATGATAACATTTCCACATTTCAATCAAAATATATGATAAATATATTAACATAATAGAATCCTTTATCAAAACCATTTTCAATACCAAAAAACATAAAAGAGTATATGGTATTTATTTTATTCTAAAAACATTATGGCTTTTTGAGGAAGCCGAAGACCAAATAATACTCGTGGTGGCGGAAAAGGTCGTTGTCGCCGCGTACGTTTAAAGAAACATTCCTTTTTGTTGTTTTGTAAAACTCTTCATAGAAAAAGATTCCTTTTGTATAAAAGTAAAAGTAAAAGGGGTTTATACACCGTATAAAAGAAAATTGTGTATAAAACGAAATATGCCTCAATGAAAGGAGATTGAGACGAAGTCCCTTACAAAGACGGTATCCTTGGTTTAAGGATAAATAAATTTACATAATAATGTGTGACAAATGAAAACACCAAATATAAGTGTATATTAAGTTTAAAATAATCAGAGTTCATTCACACATATTCAAAGGATTACATATTCAATAACAACATGTTGAACCCAAAGAAATCGAAATTGGGTTAAGAAGTTCCCTTGACAGCCTAACAACGTCACATCAAAATGAGTTGATGAGAGATAAAAAAAGGGTATCTCATCACTTGGACATAAAATTTACATCAGTAAGGATATATGAGAACATATCCCAACATAACAATATGTAAATTAAAAGACCCAACAAAAGAAGTCTTTTAAAAAAAAGAGGGTGAAAGGTTCCCTTACCGACTTGGGTAACTTTTGAAAAGTACACCCCATTGAAGAAGTGTCATACAATGATTATGTAAATACCCATAAATGGAATTATATTACAATAGGATTGTAATAGTGGGCAGTACATAAACCACTCAATGGAAATTGTTGCAAATGTAGCATAAATCTCTCGGGAATAAAAGTGAGATGAAAAATCTCTTACAAAAACTCGGCAGCCTAACGGCGCCACTTAAAACATCCAAAATGGATTGATGAGAGAGAATAGGGTCTATCATCACATGAACATAAAAATTACTGTAATATTAATATAAAAGAACATCCCAATAACAATAAATATGAGCTTTAAAAGGAATGACATAAAAGAGTGTACTTAAAAATAAAGAGAGGTGTAGGATCCCTTACCTCGGGTCTGACTTGACTCGATCGTTCTTTAATATCCTGAATAATAAACTTGAGTTAATTTATACTTCCTTAAGAACCTTTTTAAAGTTCATTATTCCTTTTATATCACTTATTACCATGTTATAAACATTATTTAATCATTTAAGTTAATCATGTTTGTTTTGTCGATATTTGGTTCTTAAGTCGAAAGTGGACTTCTTACAATTATATGTTGTTCGTGTGGTCGAAGGTTCTTCATATCCAAAAATGACATTCCTGATTTGGATATCATATATATCATATATATCCAGCATATACATATATTTATAAAATCACATAATCATTTAGATGAAATAAATGAAATGCACCGTTTATGGAGACGGTAAGCCGTACGTACGCATGAACGCTACATTCATTTCTATGTCGTATTAATGGAATTAAAACTATATAAGAGGTATGTATATTTTAATTCCAGAATTATATTAATCATTTAGATTTATCATACATCATATATATCCATTATATATATGTACTTATAATAGTACATTACATTTGGGGATAAGAAATGAAATGCACCGTTCATGGAGACGGTAAGCCGTACGGACGCATGAACACTACTTTCATTTCTATCTCATACTTTAATGGAAAGAAATAATAATGATATAGAGGTAAATAATAATTCCAGTATAACATCATATATAATAACATTAAATCCATCCTTTATACGTCCCACGTATGGCATTAACGAATCACATCACTTTGAGGGGGTAGTAGTCCGCACTTCCTAAAATGAAGAATCGCGTATACCCATAATGGAAGCCATAAAGGTAAGACACAAATGTAAAATAAAGAAGAATAAGTAAAACATAAACATATTATATATCATATATAAAAATAGTGACATCATAATGGCCACCTTTGAAGGTTTTAAATGAGTATTGAACAGTCATCGTTTCGGGAGGCACAATTTCGCCATCCACGGAAACCGTATGTTCTTTAACCATTTGATGTAGTTTTGTGAGAGTGTAGCTCGAATAAATCTTATAACAACATCCTAGTATATTGAAGATACTGTTGTTGTTACAAAAGAAATAAATAAAAAGAGTTTAGGGGGTTGGAGAAGCAAAATAAAACAAATGAACAAGAGAGAATGAATTACCTTTAAAAGTGTAACTTCTTTTGATTTGAGCCTAAAGGCTTCCTTTGAAAGGATTCTGCCCAAAGGGAATCCTCTATGATGAGGAGAGGGATTTGGAGAGAGTAAATGGGCAGGTTTTGGCCGAGCCAAAGGCTTGAGGAGTGTGTGAAATGAGGTAGAGATGGGGGCCTTTTATAAGAGGAGAGGAGGGGCACTTTTGGAAAGTAAGAAATATTACTTTATTTGAAAATGTGTTTCGGTTTTAAAAGGTCCCACATTGATATAATTCGTGGATAAGGTGATAAGGGTTCTAAATCCACCCATACAATAAGTTTTGGACATGTGTAGTTTATAGATTTTACATTATCTTTCCATTTTATTTAAATCGTCAAATAATGATGTCCTCGCTGCATCATTATTATGTCATAAATAATTTATTTTATTTAATGCCTAAAAATTATAAACAAATCACTATGATGTAGGAAATCTTTTTAGATTTCCAATGAATATTTATAATCAAAATTTGGACTTGTGTAACCCCACTTAAAAACTGTTTTAGTAAAACAACTCATGTTTGTGTCAATTTAATTTTAACATTAAATAAAAATATATTATTGTCATTTTCCAACTAAAGTGGCTCCATGGGGTCCCCAAGTTGTCCCATGGCTTGTCTTGGTCGGCCATGACACAACCAATAAGGTTGGGACATGTTTCTAGGTCATTTTATATTATTAAAGCATTATTTATACCTTAAACTACCCTAATTACCACTAATCGCGATTAAGAACTTAATAAGTTACTATTCACCAAAAAATTATTTTTATCCCATTGAACCACATTTTACTTCTTAATGACAACCATGTATGTCGGATTTTTGAAATTCAAAACACAATGATGGCAAAATTTCATTTAAACGGAAAATCAGTCTTTATAAGTACCACTTAGTGGTTTCACTATTCATCAAAAATTGAAGTTTTTCAGAAAATTACCAAAAATTCACCCTAAACTATATTTGATATTCCGAATTCAAAAATGAATTATATTTTACAAAATTCAAAACATATAAGTCAAATTAATTAATTTAATAATTAATTCCCGCTGTCAGAGCAAATAGCGTGTTTTTCTGAAACAATAAGTATCAAAAGATTGATACTAGTTTAAGTCCGATTTCAAAGTGAAATTAATTCCAATGACCACTATTGGATTTAATGGTAAAAATATATTCTAATTTCACATTAAAACCAATCCAAAAG
This sequence comes from Viscum album, assembly GCA_963277665.1. Taxonomy (NCBI): domain Eukaryota; kingdom Viridiplantae; phylum Streptophyta; class Magnoliopsida; order Santalales; family Viscaceae; genus Viscum; species Viscum album. Next base: position 422,955,110 of record OY728148.1, read on the forward strand.
ATAATCTAATCATATAAATAAATTATATTAAAAAGAGGTTTTGAATTAAAATACAACATTTTACACTATTCATTAAAAAATGAACTTTATCAGAAAAATACCAAAAATTTACACAAAGTAAATTTAATGTCTCGATTCTAAAGAAGAGTTTTATTTGGTCCAAAATAATGTATAAGAGTGATCAAAACTATATTTAATGACAGTATGCCATCAAAAGGCGATAAGTGAACCTTTAGTGAAAACTAGGGCATATACGCCTAAAATTGAATTCTTTCTGTATTTTAAGCCTTTATCTTTTATCGGATAATTGTAAAAACATTTAAAAACATATATAATAATATTTTAGTTATTTATATCCATTCCCTCCAATACAACGGCTACATGTTAACTACCATTTAAAATAATATTATTTTAGTATTAGAGTGCAACGTAAGATTCCCAAGAAACTCGTTGTTGCGTGTTGGGTACGCCATCGAGCATAGCGTCCCCTTTAAAGCCATATCAATATTTTATTCACAAATATGGATAAATATGAAAATTTTATATTCTTTATTTACCTGGGGTGTTACAGAAATGGTAAAAAAAATATTAGAGAAATTCAACAGCACATCAGGGCTGCTCAGTGTAAAAAAAATCGATGCTAAAAATAATCGGTGATACTTTAATGATAATGAAATGGTATTTTAATAAATATCTATGTTGAAAAATGTTATTAGATTTGGGAAGAAGGAAAATTTAATCCCTATATATATATTTCCCTTTGAGATCATTTATCTTATGGGGATGGTATATTATTTCTTAGAACTCCACAAAATATTTCTCAATTACACGATGTGATCTATGTATCACTTTTCAAAAAGTACATACCTGACCCTTCAGATATATTTAACACAAAATTTAGACATATAGTGCATGATTATATGGGGATAAACCATTGAATATTTCAGGTAAATCGGATAATGTGTTGCAGGACATGACCACTAACCTGGTTAAAGTTTTGTGTTGAACCGCTAAGTTTTAGGATGCTATATAGGAACTGAAGGATGTAATGAGGTTGAGATATCATGATTTTATTTAAACTGAGTAAACAAATTTCAAGGATGAACATTATTTTAATTGGGGTAGAATGTATTAACCCATGAATTAAGAATATATTTATTAGTAAAATTAATATTATTTATTAAATTTATTTCATTATACACAATATAGATCTTACAGGAACCATGAAATAATTTATTATTAAATGTAACCATTATAAAAATTCAGTAAAATCAGTGGTTATGAATATAAATAACCACATTACAAAATATATATATGAATTTTTTCTTTAATATATATGTATTGATAAATTATTATAATCTAGGTACTTAAATTTTAATGGTATGAATATAATAATGTAAAAACTAATTTTTCATAAATTACATTTTCAAAATATTCCATATTATTCACTTATGATCAATAATTAATTTATATGTAATGTATATAAAAAATAATAACTATTTATCAATTAATTATTAATTAAATATATATTAGGATAAAATAATTTGAAGGTAAAAATGATATATTTTTCGTAAGATAAATTTTTTGTGTACAATGTATTTTATCTCAATAAATTGAACAAATAATTATTGACGATTGATTTTAATTAAAGGTCTCAATAATATATTCAATATAATATATTAAAATAAATTTAATGAATGTTTATGGTAAATTAATGGGAATAAAATTATTTTTATCCTGAAAAATAAATTATTTTTTTAAATGGTTTTTACACATATTATGTGCTGATAATAGATTTAATTTTTTCCACCTATAAAAATTTATTACTGTAAAATACATTCTATATTTTGAATAATAATTAAAAATATTTCCTGTTAATTTTATCTTAAATCAGAGTCTTAATGAATATTTATCAATATAGGAATCATGTAACCACTATTAAGCTTAAATTGGGTTTAAAAGGATTAAATTAAGGGATAAGGCTTCTAATATCACAAAAAAAAAATATTTTTTCTATTGTTTGTGTAAATTTTTACCTCCCATCACCTTATAATTTAAATTATACTAAATTATAGTCAATTTACAAGAGAAATATATTTTTAATATTTGATATATTTAAATATTTAAATGGGTGTCACTCCCTTCAATTATAAAAGGGAACATACTCTTCTCAATTAATCACACACATTGAGCACTCTATATCATCCCAAGGATTAATAAAATATATTAAAACAATTCCTCCCCATGTATTATTGGTCTTTGTAGATCCAAAATATTATCCTAATAAGGATTAAGGTTTAATCCAAAGGAATATACCTAAGGAAGAGACTATCACCTTAATTGAGATTTTTCATGTTTAATTATTCTTCCACCTCCTATAAATATTAAATAACTATATTACCATAATGAAGTAAATATATTAAATTTAGTTTAATACATTTTATATTAATGGTACAACTATTTTCTATCTTCTTACATCTAATGGAAAATGAAAAAATCTCTCATGTGTATAAATGGACTACCCTCTCCATGAAGTGATTTTTTTTATTTTTGATCTCCGAATCTCATGGATGGTTATGGTGAAATAATTAATGAATATATATTTTATTTGTGATATAATTATGAATATATAATGATAAATTATTATCTACCTTCATTTATTTCCATCCATTGAAAAATGAAATGATCGCATGTGTTTCTGGATGGACTACCATCTCCATGAAGTGATGTAATTCATTTTTCATCACTAAATTACATTAATAGTTCTAAAAGTTTATATAATGAATAAATATTAAATTTTATCATATTAAATATTTGGAAGATGATGAAACTAGGCCCATGGTGAAATGACCAGAATAACTGAACCAAAATATATAAGAAAAATGAAATAGTTAACACCCATAATATTTTTTTAGTGGATAATTATTATTTAATGATTAGTTAGAAATTATGAATGAAACATAAAAAATTATAGAAATGTGAATTTTTTTCTTATATATTTATAATAAATTTAAAATTATTATATATTATGTTAAAAAGCTATGAATAAAGAAGGAACCTAATGTGATGGTTTATGTTACAATCTCACTTTTTATCAAGATTGTTTATGTTTTAATTTCCATTGCATGAAATTGTATAATATTTACCTTATAAACCCCATATAATTTAACATAATATTATTGTTTTTTAGGTTTTCAATTATTAGTAATATTATATTCCCTTTTGTGGTAAAAAATACTAGATAGATTTTTTAAGGGAAATTGAATTGGTTTATCTTCTTATGGTAAGAAATATTTTCACAAAAATATATATTATTTAAAACAATCTTATTGATTTTTTTATATTTATTAAATTTTATGAAAAAAATCTACAACCATTAACTTTTTATATAATTGATAAAGATAAAAAAATTAAAATGTTTTTTGGAGAACGTGATTTTGAGATTTTTCAAAAGTGTGAAAATAATGTTTTATTTTTTATCTATATGGTTTGAAAAAAATTTAAAACCATCTTATTATTTCTTAATAATGACGATTCTTTCAAAATATTCTGTTATTTTTCAAAAGAAAATATTTTCCCCAATTTTTTGGAATTTTTTTCAAAAGTTACCAAAAGAAAATGATATTTTTTATTGTTTTTAAAATAACATTGAAAATTCTTTTTTGATGGTATTTTTCGTCTATGTAAATATATTTTAAGTATTATTATGCTTCATTAGGAATATGATTTAATAATATCATCCACCTTCTATCATTGTATGTATTTTTATGATTCATTGTGAAAGTTATCATGAAACATATTTATTTCGATGGGTTAGTTAAGCAATGATGGAATCATTAATGTTATTTTTATGTGGTGCACATAAATATGGTTTATCATTATGTGATTGATGGTTTTAATGTAGACATCAAATGAATTGGGTAAAAGTGTTATATCTAATGAGATTATGAATAGATTCTTGAAATGATGCATGATACAATATATTATGGGAAGATTATAATAATTCATGATATTATATACTAAGGGGTTATGGTAATAATTTTTAATCCATTACACTAAGGGATTCTAGTGATTATACCTATTCCATTTTGATTTAGAATGTTGGTAATGATTCTTGATCCATAATATTATAGGATTATATTAGTGATTCCAAATCCAAAATGTTATGATTTCCTATACTTATATTAATTCCAAATTCTTATGTTATGCTAGTTGTTTATGTTATGTTTTTTATAGATCATGATAATATTTTGGTTTCAACAAACATACTTCATATTATAAATAATTTTATTTCATGGCCATTCTTTTTTATCTAATTCCTCTGGGTATAAATATCTTATGTTATACACATGACTATAATCCTATACCCATATGTTAATCTTATGCTCACTTATAATCATCGGCTAATATCTCCCATGTCTACCCTTTCTGATAATTCAAGATCACCCTTTCTTATGTATAATTTTTCATGGGTTACAAAGAATGTTTTTTTGTAAGATATTTCTAAGAAGGGTATTATGTGAGAATAAATTTGGGGTTGATTTTGACGATCGTTTATGAAATAAGTTGATTGTGTGTATAGTCCCTAAAGTCACTAAAAATTCGGTTTCTCAGATATGTATTATTGTAAAATGTATGGAACATTCATCTAAAATGATGTAACAAGTATGTATGGTATACTCAGTTCATCTCACTATAAATCCTTCCTAATTGTTTTTGGGAATATACTTCCTAAAAATCATACTATTATACCTTTAATTAAATTAGATGTGATTAATGGAATGGATTTTCTATCATTACATAGATCATACAATAAATATTTGGATAGGGGAGTCACATTTCATATCCAAGATCAAACTATGATCATCTACCAATAAAATTCCGACTATAAACTCTCTATGGAAATTACTTCTATTATATAGGTCTTCATACCCGATAAATAGTAGTATTTATCTCAAATTTTTATGGTGAAACTCAATATTTAATATACATTTGTTTTAAATGAATACATTGATTGTTTTCATGGTATTACCCATAATCTTGATATTGAGATTTCGATATAACTCATACCTAGTGTTATTCCACATTCAAATACTCCTAAAAAATAAACCCATTTCAATTATAGGAATTTACGAATCAACTCCAAGATAACCTAGATTAAGGTTTTAGATACCCTAGTTCTTCACTATAGGGTTCACTAATCCTCTTTGTTAAGAATTATGATGCATAAATGCATCTAGGTATTGATTATCATTAACTTGACAAGATTATAATTAGGAATAATTATCATGTACCTCATATTGATGACTTTTACAATCAACTATGAGGGGATCAAAACTTGTCAAATATTGAGTTTAAATATTTATATGATCAATTAATGATGAAATAGGGTGGTATGTGAAAGATGGAATTTCATAAAATATATGGATAAAATGCCTATTGGGTCACTTGTAGTCACCCAAGAGGGAGGTGAATCATGTGTGACTAGATATTAAATAAATTATTATCCACTTTAACTTGTACCCATTTAAAATACCCCTCTTAGTATCTTAAATTTTATTACGTGTTTTGATATTAATGAATATTTTTATCTATTACCCAATACATAAGAACCACATGTAACATTGAATATAAAATAGAGAGAAGCATAGAATATTTTTATAGGGTTCTTCCCCATTATGGGACACGTACCCCTTCTTGTATTTTTTTTATCTCATTTCATAGATAATCCACTATATAATGAAATATGTTACAATTGGTAGAATCTCAAACCGATCCTCCACCATATTACACTAGTGTGTATTCACAATATTGCAAAAGTTAATAGGTAACACCTCTTATGGGTTCCTTGTACTAGATTTTTCCATTTAAAAACAATTACATCCATTTTCTTTGATGTATATCACTAAAATTTTATAGAATTTCATAAAACCAATAGATTAAATATAATCCATTAATAGATTATTTGATTACTAATATATTTTAAGATAAATTGAACACAATATAGTATATATAAGAAACTAAATAACATTATATTATTCAGCATTGGGTCAGCTAGAATATTTTAACACTTGATCCAACTGTGATATTATAAAACTAGTAGCTCTTCAACATAAAATTACCAAAAAAATTATATACATGAGTAGTGTATGTTATTCACTCCTCAAACTATTCAAATTACTCCTTCTTTTCTGTTATTAATTTATACAATAATGAGTATCACAAGATCTGGTCTCAACACCAATATCTTCTTATTATTCTTTAAACAACTATGACACACTACATGAAAATCAAAAAAAAATATGGCTTCTTATTCTTTTACAACTAAGATGGTTCTTCATCATAAAGCAGTTTCAGGTTCCCTTGAGCACTTTTTTTGTGTACGTGCCATCTATATTTTCATCATCTATTTTATATTCTCATATCAATAGAATATAATTTTTTATTATTAATATAAAAAATTCTTCAAAATATCTCAATTTCCTAATCCTTTAGTGAATTTCACTCAAATACTTCAATATGTTGTATCCCTACGGTCAGCAAATATTCATTTTAATTAAACTAATTATCTCAAGTGGTATTCCAGAAATACATTTCTTCTTTTTTATTCTCTTTATATCTCTATATAATAATTATTCACTTAATTACTCTAGTAGCACTAAGATGTTTATTTAAATATTATTTTCATATATATAGAAAAAAAAATCAACATTTTGATGAAAAAAATAGAGAAAAATATTATTATTATGTGGATTGTTTTTTCATGGTTGCGACAATATCTGAAATTTCAGTATATTCCTCATCCTTTATATTGATTATTAGATAATTTCACTACTTGATCTTTTGAATTATATGAAATAATAACAAAATCACTTGTGGCATTCAAATATCTAAATAATAATCTAGAATTATCACATTTTATTTATAGAATCATATATTCTAGAATTTATCTATTTTAAATTTATATAATTTCTCATAATTTCCTCCTGTTTTAATCCTCTTCAATACATTATAATTGTTATACTTTCAATCAATTTTCTTGAATCATAATCTCATTTGTGATTTTTAATCCACTGATGTTTATCTCCAGCATCAACTAAATTTATTTTACTCAAAATATAAATTTTTTAAATCTTATATATTTCATTCCTCATAACCTTACTAATTATTAGTCTTGATACTCTTATGTAAGACATTTTTTAAGTTTCTTTATTCTTATCCCTTTTAAAATTTTCAAAAAAATAACTAACGTTAATAAAACTTATTATGTCATATGAAATCCATGTATTTTTCATACTTTTGTCAGCATTTGGAAAAATGGAATTTCTTAATCTTTGATGAATTTTTAAACTTAGAAAAATTCAAATGCATAGAAAAAATATAATTATCATAAAAATTAAAACTCTTAAAAAATGTTATATTCTAAAAAATTATTATTATTTATAACAAAAATAAAATTTTTCTCAGTAAATGTAATTTGAATTTAGAAAAACTCTTACACGAACACAAATTTTTTATGAAAACTCAAGGAAGTATTATGAAATATTCAAAATATTATAAAATGTTCTAAGATTCTTATGAAAACTCATAGTATAATCAAATTAAATAAAAGTATTATGAAAAATTAATGTTTTATGATTATATAAACAAAGCCTTATAAAATCATCATAAGTCCTACAAAATACATTTAAATTCTTATAAAATAATACCTCGTAAATTTTATGACTCTGGAGATAAATAATTATGTTTTTCATGAATCCTTATGAAATTTAAAAAATTATTACATATTCTACAATATGTTATAAGTAATGTATAAATTTTATTTTAAAATCATCCAAATCCATAAAAAATTACAGATAATTTTTATAAAACCATTTAGACACTTCAAAAATTCATCATGAACTCATTCTTTTATAAAATTTCTGTGTACTCCCGAAAAATGCATTATAGTCCACTAAGGTATTAAAACATTATTAAATTTAAGCATAAAAATGAATTAAAACACTCATAAAAAATTATCAAAACCTAAAAAAATTCAAGGAAAATAAAATAGTTTAAAACAACTCAATTGACTATTGAATTTTTCAAACCTATACCAACCACTTCTTCACCACACCCAAGGTATCTTATAGAATATAAAATTTTCTAAGAGTGATTAAATTAAACTGAATTTCCTCATCATTTTATATTTAAATGTGAGTTCACTAAACATTCAACCAAGAGATATTATTCACTAAATTATTCAACCATTATATTAAATAATCATTGAATTTTTTCTCAATATACCAATAACCAATTTACTATATTTATAATATCACTTTTAGATATTCACTCATCCAACTCATCAACCTCACTTGAATCATATCCTAGTCTTTAAATTAATATCTCACATAATCTAGAAATTTATTCATTAGAAACCAGATCATTATCCATAATATTTAAGGTATTCTGCATTTATATTGAATATAAAATAACTCTATGAAGAAAAAACACTAGTTAAATTATTTTCCATCATATAAATAAAAATTATTTTTCAAATTAAATGGAAATAGATTCAATAATTTTCACCATTAATGCATTAATAATATCTTTATCTTTTACATTGGGATACTCCTCCATCACCCAAGTTCAACATACATTGAATTTCCATTCAACAAATTTCTTTACAAAAATACAACATCATCTCAATTAACCCATTTTGATTCGTCATCTCCCCCATTGGATTTATTTTCAATACCCAATTCACATTAAAGGTCAATGTTATTCTCTTCCCCCTTATTAAAAATTAATAAATTTGTAAATGCAATATAAAATTTATGTTTATCACTTCAAATTCCTTGATTTTAAAAATTAGCATCACCCATTTTTTCTCCCTCTTTCTTTGTTCTCCCCCTTGATGATATAATCATTCAATTTCCCATTAGAGAAAGGTGAAGTTGTATTTTTCATACCAAATTTTCATCAATTAATCCACTCAAATTCAATGGGAGCCATGAATAGTGTTGTAAATAGTATTTATGGATCAAAAACAAACAAGATATTATCCACAATTTCATACCAAATCATACCTCAATTCTTAGAGTTTTTTCAAAAAAAATCATGAAATTTATTGAAAATCTTCTCAATGTCAAATAAAACATAAAAACATTCATATAAATGTTATATTACTCCCCCTTAGTGACCTAATTTTCATAAACCAATAATTAAATGGGAAATTTATCATCATAATTTAATATTCAATTTCATCATGTGTTTTCTAGAATTCAATATTTTATAAAATAACTAAACTCTAGAATCATATTCATTTTATTTTCTCCCCCTCAAGAGATTATCTTTAATAAAATTCATAATGTTTTATTCTATTTAAAAATAATATCCTATAGTTTTTTATACTAATTTAAAATGACACAGATTAATGTGTAAAAAATAATGTGTTGAAAAGAAACAATAATTAGATTACCATGTGATCTATGAATCTTTCATGTTTCATACACATTAGAACATTCTACTGGTTAACTATTTTCATATTTCACTTTCAATTATCTATACAAGAAATACAAAACACATTAATATCATAATAAGGATATTATATATTAGGTACTTAATAAGATAAATATGGATGAGAATTATTAATAAACCTTGATAATATTTTCTTTTTAACTCTAAAATATCCACAACTCTTTATTATTTTTTCTCTATTGGTTACCTGAATATGATAATATTTAGGAATCATAGGTTTTTTTACTTCAACTAACCTCATAGATGTAATAATATAACTCACTACTACTAGTATTTCACATTCACTATATTGTTCTTATTTCATATTCTGAGCTAGTTCTGATCGGGATAGACAAATTATTAAACATTTTCATGGAATATGCTCAACCATCTTCTCATGTGTAGACTCACTTTTAGTAGCAACAATCTCGATACTGAAAACATTTATTCCTTCCATTTTTTCCAATGAATTATTTTTTCCTACTAAAATTAGTATACATATAATTGAAATATGTTCAGATATTTTTCACCTTCCACACAAATTTTTAAAATATTTAAATTTAACCCTTTTATAAAACCTCTCATGAAATTTGAATTATTCACCATGGTTGTTTTTCTTCAAACCAAACATGCTCTTCCTATCTTAGACAATTCTCTTTTTAGATTCCAGATTACTTCCTTTAATCTTGATATTCATGGTCAAATTATAATGGTATAGGATATGTCCTTTTTTACCACAAAAGAATCATCACTTCCTTGTTAGTACAGTATCCTTTATTGAATTCTTCATGGGTGTATTTGATACACAATTATTCGTTGATTATTCCCTAAGGAATATGTTTATTATTTTATAACCTTATTCTTATAAGAAATAAACACAATCCACCCTTGATCTAGGTACCTAGTCAGACCCATTAGATGGCTTGAAGTACATTCATTATCATCGGAGGAAAGATAAATGTTCCTAGGAATCAAATGACAAGTAGTGGTAATGGTTTCACCAATAAATAAATGATCAGTGAAAAAATTCCACCTGGAAATATGGAATTTCCATTTGATACATTAGATTTCCATGCTATATAAATAATTAATTAAAAATAAAAAAGAAAACCAAACAGATCATAATAATAACAAATGAACATATCACATTCTAAAAAAGCTAAGATAAATAACACAAAAAATACAACCCAATATGAACAAAGTAATCTCATATATTATAAATGAAAACTGAATAGGTTGATAAAATAAATAATCAAAATATAAATAAAAGGGAAAACCCAACATCCAAACAGGTCTATGTAAAATCTAGGCACTTCCACATTCCACCATAATCAAAATATAACCAAGAAAAATGATGACAAGTTATTTCCCCCAAATGAACTAGATTGACCTATAATAGGACAAACATGAACATAATTTCTCAGTGGGTATCCTTGTAATAGCCATTTCATAGCCTTTAAAAATAAATCCATTTCATGAAGGTTTGATATATTTTTTGAAAATAGGCTTTGTAATTCCTATTTAAAATAAAAAAAAATATCTTCTACCTATAAAGAACCTTTTAACAAAAATAAATCATTTAAAAGAAAATAGAACCATTTTTTAACTATTTTTAAAACAAACATCAATATTTTAATGGTCAAAAACACTTATTTCTGAAATTAAATAAAAAATATGACTAAATTATACTAACACATTCCAAAATATAGGTCAAAAAATATCAGGCATCATTGGAAACAAGGGTCACTAGGTAAAACCTTGAACCACACTAACATAATTACTATATAGAAATACAATTATTGGATAATAATAACATGCACTAACTCCTAGTATTACCCTACCTAGCTCGACTAAAGGGAAATTCCCTAAGTTGAGAAAACTCTCATCTTAAGGTCTCTTTCCAAATCATGATTAGATATAAGTCCACAGATTGTTCCTAGTTCTCCCACCTAGATAGAAATGGCTTCTCATGACAAAAATTAGAGGTGAGAAAAAAATTAATCATGTGTAATAAAAACTCATCAATGAGAAATAGGTTCCAATATCACCTTTTAAAACCTTTCACATAAACAAACCCATTTTCAAGTTCAATTAATATATATAAACATCCCCCGATGGGGAAATCATCATATAATCAAAAATAAATTATTATTTTATAATAAAAATTAGATCATTTATCAAGGTCCAATTACATAAGAAAAACACTTAGAATGTTCCATCTAGGACATATAATCATTCCTTTACGAAAAAAATGAACAAATCATTTTATATAAAAAAACATTAAACTAACATCAGTTTTATCAAAAAAATTAAAATACACACCACTATTAATGCCTTAAACACTACATTACCATCAAACAATCCCAAAAAATAATTTAAATAATGTGTAATTGTATTTAATTTATGGAATACCATTTAAATATTCATTTATGAAATTTTGTAAAAAATTTGTGTGTATGGAATTTCTAAAATATATTTACTATTAAGACTATGTATGGATGCCATTTTTCATCCAAACTAAATCAAATAGAAACTGATTTCCTTTGGCCATTCTTATTATGTATATTTAATATAACATATAAAATGGTTAAAATGTGTATTAAAAAACTAGAACTCATGGTTCAAGGTTTGAAGGCTAAATCATAGACCAAACTACTTTAATCGGTCCAATTTAAAAAAATATTCCATAAATCTACCTAAAAAATTAAATGATTTGATGTAATATAAAGAAAAAACCAAAAATTAAGACAACTCAAAGTTAAATTTTGGTAAAAATATTGCCTAAATTATAGATTCCACTCTATAGAAAGAAAATGAAATAAAATGTAGAAGATATAATAAGTGTGGAATAATTTATTACCATAATAAATTGGATTTAAACATGATCAAAAACAATGAAATCATTAAAGAAAAGGAGGGGAACTTATTGGGGGTTTTCTGGGGGGATATGAAAGTTGAATGGGATAAAGGAGGAGGGGTTTAGGTGATAAATTTGTAGAGATAAATAAAGGTAATTTTTAATTTTTATTAATGAACTAGACATATCACATGGTTTTTTAATAGTGTTTCGAAAACCATGCTCCATACATGTGATCCTTACTAGATTGACCTAGGAAAACCACATATTTTGGCCAAATAATTGAACAACCCATAATCTATCTATAAAAAATAGATATATAAAAACTATATACACACATTCATGGATGATATGGGGTATCTATTAATGATTCGAAAACCATGAAAAAGGAACAAATATTAATTTTTTCTAAAAAAATATATGTACCTATAAGCAAACAGAAAAAATAAAAAAACAATAAATAAATAAAATAATTGAGAAAATATTGGTTATGGTGTAACACAAACTCATTTTTTCTAGTCTTATATTTATAGCAATATTTGAATTGTGTTTGATTGGTATATACCAATTATTATCATAAATATGACTACCTTTTTAGTAGTATTCATAAAAGTTTTCAAGGAATTCAAAATTATTTTTAGTAGACATATTTTTTTCTTATATGGGATCTGATTCTGTAGAATTCATTTTCTTTCAGCTTAAACTTTCTTTCCTCTAAATATATACCTTTTATTGTTTCCATATGTTGGAATGTTGTTCCAGCACTCAATAGTTATATGCCAAAATCATTAATAGTACTAAAAGTGGCTAATTAATATACTTATTTTGTATTTATTAGTAATATATTAACATTTTAAAGCTTGTTATTTATCATTAGAAATCTATTTCTTTTAATTAATTATCTTAAAAATACCCACCCATTATGGTGTAGATTATTTCCAAGAATTTTTTCACCCATGTTTTTCTATAATATTATTTTCTAACTACACCATTACATGATATTTCATTAGTAAAAATTTAATTAGATGGATTATGGGTTGAATTATACTATGATCTTGTAGTTAATTGATCACTGGATAATCTAAATATCTTTTTTAGAAATATGAGAGTAATATTATAATGTAGTCTCTTTATATAAGTTTCTAAAGTTGCACTTATTTTCCTTTTCTCTTTAGAATATTATTCTTATTTCACATCCATGTTTCTAATTTTAACTTCAGGATCAAGGAACTTTAGGTGGAGAATTTTCTTCTCAAACTCAACTGATATCAAGCTTCCATCCTAATAATTTATTATTTTTTAAATTTGATCCTTATGTAGTTTTCTACTTAAATTTTTATATTTTTCATGGTATTTGATTATTATGTATTTTACATCCAAATATACATCCTTCATACAAAGAGTAGGTTTTTGGGACACATCAAAATCATGGATATTCACCCCATAAGCTTTTCTAACTTTTACTTTTCCATCAACACTAAATTGAAAACTTTATTCAACCATGGATGTTTTTTCACTATTAATTTATAAATATTGTTCATCGGATTTGATATCATTGATAAGAGATTTATATTTTTTTCAATTATCCTACTAATGATCTTTTATAGGTTCAAAATTATTTTCTAGATGTAGTTTTATCAATATATAATCCCCTGTTGAATTAAAATATATATATATTTGGAAAAAACATCATGAACCTTCTTTGTGTATTTAAAAACCTCAATATATAGGTATTCAATAGTTTTAATAAAAATATATATATCATAGATATAGCTTTATTCATTAGAGTAATCATTTTAAACAGATTTATTTGAACAAGTACCACTCTAAATACCTTTATCTAATGTTTGATCCTATTTTCACTTTTAATATTTTCTCATCTTTATTCAATATTTTTATTTATGTTATTCCATGTTTTGGTAGAAAATTCCATATAAACCTTGTTAATGAAGAAATTTAATTATCCAAATGATGATCTTATTAAAATTAGTCAAATATTCACTTTATATTCTTCTTATAAAAACACCTTATAAAGAAAACAAATTGATATAATCAGAATAAAATTTTAAAATAATTCCTAGTAGATTAACAAAGGATCGTTTTCAGTAAACATAGTAGGGTATGAATCATCTGTGACTGAATTTTTACAAAATTTATATCCACTTAAACTTTTACCTTTTTTAAAGAACCCTCTCAATATTAAAACCCCAATTACCTATTAGTATAGAAATTAATTTTCTTATATCTCACGAAACACACAAAAACTATAGGAAATTAAGAATATAAAGTATAGTGAAACCCATGGTATTTTTATAAGGTATAGCCTCATTATGGGAAACCTACTCCATGTTGTGTGTGGATATTATCTTGATACCTAAATTGTACACTATATAAAATAGTTGGTTACAATGGGTATCATCTCTAACCCATCCATCAATATATTAAACATTTGAGAATTAACCATATTACATAGTTGAATATGTACAACCTCTCTAAGGATCTTCTAATAAAACGCTTGAAACTCAGTCTCTATAAGTAGGAAAATAACCCAATCAAATTAAAATCAGGTTATTTTGGACTATTTCAACACATGATCCAACAATAAACTTCAAAAATCACTATATCAGAAATATGAATATATCTAAACAATAAATAAGAATGAGAATAATATGGTGCCCCCCCCCCCCCCCGCAACTCTTCTTCATATTCCTTCTTCTTCTCTATCATTGACTTCTAAAATATAGAGTGTTATAGAATATGGTCACAATATTGTTGTCTTTTTCTTCTTCTTCAAGTAAAATCAATTAATTAGATCAAATTTATAGAATTATAATTGGTTTCTTCTTCTTAAAAGACATGAAATGTTATTCTTAATATAGTAGTATCATGTTCTCTCAATTACTCTTTTTTACTCACATGCCTTATCTTTCTTTTTAATGACTTTTTTATATTCTCAAATCACCATAATATATTTTCTATATTAATAATATAGAAAATCCTTTAATAAATCTTAGGTATATGTTCCTCCATCTCATTTTCCAAAACTAATTCATTTGGGTGTGTCCCCCGAATCACCATGTATTTTTTCTCTTTAAACTACCTGTCTTAATTTTTATTCCTAACATATTTTTAATTTTGTTTATTATCACTTAAACCTCACCAAATTATTCCCCACTTAATTATAATAGTAGGCTCAAGAAGCTTCTTATCATGTGAACTTCATAAATAAACTCAAATAACCAGTCTACCCCTCTATATGAAAATCATACTAGAATCATACTATTAGAGTGTGAACCATTTCTATACTGTCTTAATAGTGTATGAAATTTTAGTAAAAATCTTAGTTTTAATTTTGATTATTAGAGAACATAAGTTATTGATCCTTTCAATTATAATATTTAATTAAAACCATGTTTGATATATATATATATATAGAGAAAGAATATCTTGAGTATCATCATATTTTATTTTATAAATATTTTATTCTATAATTTCTAAATTTCAAATTTATTTGATTTCATAAAAAAACTTTACTTATAACTTCTTCTCCACAATCTGAAGATCATATTCTAAATCACATTCCTTGAATAAAACCCCATTTTTGATGTTTAATTTTGTATAGTTCAATTCATGTATCATCAATGTTTATTTTCCATAGAATACTTATTCTTAAAATATTAGATAGTTTATTCTCTAAAATATTACAAAATGTTGGTGTATTAAAATTTACATTCATAACACTTTATTTTCATTCTGTTTTTTTATGTTCTAGATAGCATATAATTTTATTAATACTTATTAAGTCTTAAAAATTCCTTATTTAGATGCCTTTTTTAAATTTCAGCTAAATGAAAAGTGTTAAACTTAGAAAAATTCTTATGAATAGGTAATGTATTATGCTTAGACAACACCTTACTCTATAGAAAAAGTCTTATGATCCTTTGAAAAATTCTTATGTGTGGTCAAAATTATTGTAAAAACTATAGAAAATATTGGGAAAATTCAATTTATTATTATAAAAACTCAAAATCATAAGAAATGACAAAAAAATCTTACATAAACTTAATATCTTATGATTAGAAAAATCAATTATAACACAATCATAATAAGTATTATGAAATGATTCTGAATCCTTATAAAATAAGACTAATACAATTTTATAACTCATTTGAAAATGAATTATGTTTTTAATAGAGTCTTATGAATTACCACAAAGTATTATGATTCTCTCCAAGAGACATACATAGTGTATTATATGTCTTATGAAATCATATAAAGCCTTAAAAATTATAGTTAATTATTATGAAATCATTATGACTCTTCTGAAATACATTATTATCTCATTCATTTGTGAATTTTAGTGTGTTCCCGTGAAATGACTTACAATTCATAGAGAATCAATAGATTCTCAAATTTCAACCTTAAATAGTAATTCTATAATGTGTGAAAACATCCAAGAATATCCTCAAATATTTACAAGGAATCTTATCCTCTTCAAAATAACTCAAACAAGTTTTTAAATTCATCAAACCTACTCAAAACTATTCATCAGTATTCCCAAGGTATCATGAAATATATGAACACATAATAGAGTTATTCAATGAAACTTCACTACCTCATTATTTCATCTTCATATTATAATTTCCCAAACCATTATTCAAAATATATTGTTCATTATATTCATAACTCTTCATGATAATAAATCCTTGAATGGTTTATCAATATTCTAACAAGTTTGTATACTTTTAATAATATCTCTCCAAGATGATCACCCATCCAAATCATCAAATATCACTTAAAACAATTTATAGTTAGTGAATTAATATCAAATGGTCTATTGAAAATTATTCATGATAAACCATATCAGTAATCATTATATTTAAGGTATGTTTCATTTATAATATTTATACAAGAACTCCAATAATCAAAAACACCCGAAAACATATTTTATATCATATAATTGAAACTTGAATTGAATATTCAATGGAATAAATCTTTAATATGTTTGAATATTAATTCTCGTTCGGCAACTTCATCTTATTTATTAGAATTTTCCTCCATCACCCATGTTTAACATGAATTTATTTTCATTTTCATGATAATATTGAAAAAAATACAAAATATTCTCTATTAATTTATTTTTGTTCGTTAATGGACATTATGAATTTATATTAATTCTATTCAAACATACAAATTCTCCCTCCATATACATGGATTTAATGAATTGGGTCTTTATAGAATTATTAGACAAATGTTTTATAATACTTATAAATGATATTCCTATATATTTAAAAATTGAGGAAGAGAATGATGATCATTTTAGGATTATGATGAAGACCCTGAAGAAGGATAAAATTTATACCAAATTTTTCAAGTGTGAGTTTTATATATTGAAAGTATCATTATTTGGTCATGTAATCCCAAGATAGGGTATATTTATAGATTATTAAAAGAAAAAGGTGGTTGATTAATGGCCCAAACCAGCCACTATAATAAATATAAATAATTTTTATGATTTTATGGATAAAATGATTGAATTATAAGAAATTTTTTACTTATAAAATTCAATATGAAAGTTAACATATAATGGATTAATGTTCCTATCAATATATAAATGTGAATAAAATTTTAAGGCTCTTGTGATATGGTTAGTGACTACACCTATAATCAAACTACCCAATAGTGTATAAGGATTTTTCATATATTTTGATGCATCAAATAAAATAATAATATGTGTCCTCATGAAAAATGACATGGTGGTAGCATATATTAAAATTAATTGAGGCATGATTTAGAACTAAATTTGTTAATATTTTTATTAATGATATGGAGGAATTATTTATATTTTGAAAAGTATGAAATATTTACTATTAAAGAGATAAAAAATATATATTCATGAATAAGAACATGAGAATATTCCAAAAAAATGGTTGGATTTGATCAATGACTACGACTATTGAATATATTACCACTTAGGGAAGGAGAAATAGTTTATACATGCTATAGTTGGGAAGGATCATGAAACCTTTTCTATGATGAGGATTGAAAGAGACTTCATAATCATATATTTATAAAGGATAGACCTTGAAATAATAAGGGATAGGGAAAATTTTATCTTTCCCAATTAAATATTCAACCATTCATCCATGTGAAGATAAAGGAAATGCTAAAGGATGATATGGATATATAAAAGATGTTAACGAATATTCTGAATTTTTTCTTTAAAAAAGATATAATTATAATATTGTGGAAATTAATATTTATATCATTAATACCATAATTGGATAAGGGGTTGTAGTATGATGCACATATCTCATCATTATTTATCCATCCTGGAAAGACCAAGAAGTATAAAGTTCTCCAAAAGATTTTTTTGTGGGAAAATATAAAGAGGGAGATTTTAGAGTATATATCTTGATGCATGGAATTCAAGAAACATAAGCTAGAATGAAGTAAGTATAAGGGGTTGATTCAACCATTACCCAAACCAATATTCAAATAGGATGAAAAGACCATTTATTTCATTGTAGGTATTCTTATGTCCTCTAAAGTTTATAAATGCATTTGGTTTATAGTTGTTCTCATTGTTATCCAATAACATATATCACTCAATCAATATGAAATGATATGCATAAAAGAAATTTTAAGGATATATGGACTGTCATTATAAATTGGATATGATCAAAATATATGTTTTACCTCAATATTTTGGATAATTTTTCTACATGCACTGGATACAGAGATGAGATTTAGTTTAGACTATCATCCTTAGACTAATGGTCAATATGAATGTAAATTTAAAACTATGGAAGATATTCTAAGACCATTTTGTATAGATTTGAATAGATTATTTTATAAACACCTTCATCTAGTATAGATCTCATTCATCACCAGTTTCCATTATAGATTCAAATGAAATCATATTAGGATCTTTAATGGAAGAGGTAGAGAACTCCAACATGTTAGGATAAATTTGTATATAAAATTATATTAAGACGATATATTTTATAATAAATGTAACAAAATATTCAAAACATTAATCGACATATTAAAAATATAAGTTGACAAAAGAGGTTCAGTAATAATCATAAATGATATTTGATGTTTGAAGTCAAAAATATGTAATCCATAAAATATCACAATATTAGTTAGATATAATATTTAATATAAAGGGTAAGTTGATCCCTAGATAAGTTGTCACCTTTAAAATCCATGATCATGTAAGGAAGGTACATTATCTTCTTTCACTACCACCAAATGTATTCCACATGAATGATGTCTTTTATATATCACTTTTGTGCAAGTATATACCTAATATTTCAAATATACTGAACTCATAGGTAGTATAAGTGAAACACTATCTATCTTATAAGGAACAACTAGAGGAAATATTATATCATAATGATAAATTACTTTAAAACACGACCTCTCACCTAGTTAAAATTATCTATAAAAATCATAAGTTTAATAAAGCGGCATTGGAACCTGAATAGGTAATGAGGTAAAATTACCCTAATGTTTTCATTAGAGTAACAAAATTTTCCAGGAATAAATAATTTAATAGGAAAAAATATAACACAATGTTATTTTAGTATGTCTTTTTCTTAAAATAAATATATTATTTCATAGATTTTGATGCACAAAACTCTAAACTAAAATAAAAAAATCATTTCATTATGGTATAATATTAGAATATAAAATGAAATACATTGTGAGATATATTAATGAAACATAATTTTTAAAATAGAAAAATTAATAAAACCACATGTAAATAAAACTACTATAAGGTTGAAATTCTCATCATCATGATCTACCATCAATTATAACTATAAAAAAATTATAACATGATAGAAAATTGAAAAAGACTTTGAGAATGAAATTAGATAATATGATGAATGATTTTAGAGATTTATGTAAGGTTATATGTAGGGATGCAATATGACCGATATATATATATATATGGCCATTAGACATATGAATGTTCGATATATGGTAATTGGATATATAGTGATTAAATAAACTAGTATTTAATAAGTACATTGAAGCATTGAAAAAAAATTAGTAAATTAATAGTGATATATTTGATATATAAAAATATTAATTAAAATAATTTTTAAAAAAAATATGACGTTTTATTCATTTTATAATATTATTATGGTATTATATTTGTGGTATTGTTATTAAAAAAAGATTTTGAGTCTTAATAAAATTAAAATTATAATTATAATACCAAGGGATTTATTTTAATTAACTAATAGAAGAAAAATTCTTAATTTTAATAAATGTGATTAAAACCATTTAATTTTAAACAGGACTATTCAATTAATTGTTTTCTATATTCTATGGATTTCTATATTAATGAATTAAATTTAAAAAATTTAATAGATAATTATAAAAATATTTAATTTCGTAGAGTATAAAATAGGTATTTAACACTCATTTAATTATAAATTAATTGAAAATAATATTAAGAACACTTAATTTTTTAAAAATCAATTTTCTAGAAAAAAATATATTAAATAATTTTTTTCCATTTAAAAGTTAGATTATTCATATTTAGAAATAGAATTTGATGAAATGGATTAAAGAAGAACTATTCAGTTTATCAAAATTAGTTAATGATGTAAACATAAATATTTTGGCATAAAAATAAGTTACCAAGGTAAAAGTTAATCACCACAATAAAGTATAAAATGAGGTAAAAGGGATAAATTAAAGGGTACGATTTTAAAATATCATCTTTAAATGATTGTAACAGGTAATGATTCACCTAAACATATATTATCTCTATTATATTTCCACTTGTTATCCACTTCCCATTTTAAATATATTCCTTACACATTAATAAGTGTGCATTTTTTAAAATTGAAATAAAGCTCACCTATAAAATGACCCCTCATATCCCCTCTTTCACCTATAACTTTCCTTTGGTTTTGTACTGAATAAGAGACCCAATTTTCTCATTAAAATCCTATATCATATTTTAAATCCTATATCCCAATAAAGGATTACTAAATTTTTCATTCCCAAGAGGCACTCTAAGGGAAGATTCATGTATTTAATGTAAGTGTTATCCTTTTATAAATCACTATTATTTATCTTCTTTATCAATCAATCAATAAAAATATATTTTTTAATTAATAAAAAAATTGGAATAATTACTCTTCTATAAAAGTGATATTATCACATTATATTAACATGTTCTTACTCATTCAGTTGTTATAACATGTTCTTTTTTTTGTTTTACCACCTACATGAACAATTCTATACTATTTACATCACGTTTAACAAAGAAAAAATAAACAATGGTAATATATAGTAAAAATAATAAATTTATTATTTTTCGTAATTTTTTAAAGGAAATATGCTACAGTATATCCACTAGTAAATTGATTTTTATAGTTAATTAAATAATCATAAAAATAGATATTTTTAAGTGTTCCTTGTGAAACATCTCCATATGTTCCAACAAATATACATGAGACTCCATAACTATTTCACAATCATATAATAACTATTTATGAACATTCTAATTGTGAATAACACATGATCATGGTGAAAATAAAGAAAACAACAAACTGAATCATGTGTGGAAAAACCGAATAGTTATTACCCAAATATTAATTTTAATAATAAATAATTAATATATGGGAAATAATTAATTATAAATTAATGGTATTATGTAGATATAAAATTTATAAGGTTATTATTGACATTAATAATAAACATAAATTAATTTTTTTGGTGATCAAACTCCATCCATCCAAGTGGAAGTTTGAGGTAAGCGTATCCTTTCCAAACCCAAATTAAAATCGAGTTGTCTACATATAAATTCATAATTCTGGAAATTATATATTTTTTTATCTAAAGACACATATATTTTATTCTTCTATAGTTATTTGTAGGTTCTAAATTTCTTATAACCATTTCCTCTCCCTTTGGATTATAATTATCCTGAAATTATGCTTGTAAGTAAATCTAATCACATCACGTCTTTTAAGTCGGTAATATTTATCCTCCATATCTGTAACATCCCAGGTAAATATAGAATAATGAATTTTCATATTTATTAATATTTACATATTAATTATTAATTTTACATTAAAGGGGTTTTTATGTTCGATAGCGTACTCGATACGCAACAAAGAGTTTCATTGAAATCTTACGTTGCACACTAGTAATAAAATAATATTATTTTAAATGGTAGTTAACACATAGCCATTGTATTGGCGGGAATGGATATAAATAACTAATATATGATTATATATGTTTTTAAATGTTTTTACATTTATCCAATAAAACATAAAGGCTTAAAATACGAAAAGAATTCAATTTTAGGCTTTTATACCCTAATTTTTCACTAAAGGTTAACTTATCGCCTTTTGATGGCGAACCGTCATTAAATATAGATTTGTCACTTTTATAAATTCTATTGGACCAAATAAAACTCTTTTTTAGAATCAGGACATCAAAATTTACTTTGTGTAAATTTTTGGTATTTTTCAGATAGTTCATTTTTTTAATGAACAGTGAAAAATGTTGTATTTTAATTCAAAACCTCTTATTAATATAATTTATTTATATGATTAGATTATCATTTGAATTGGTTTTAAAGCGAAATTAGAATATATTTTTACCATTAAATCCAATAGTGGTCGTTGGAATTAATTTCACTTTCAAATCGGACTTAAACTAGTGTCAATCTTTTGATACTTATTGTTTCATGAAAACATGCTATTTGCTCTGACAGCGGGAATTTACTATTAAATTAATTAATTCAACTTATATTTTTTGAATTTTTTAAAATAGACTTTATTTTTGAATTCGGAATATCAAATACAGCTTAGGGTGAATTTTTGGTATTTTTCTGAAAAATATCAATTTTTGATGAATAGTGAAACCACTAAGTGGTACTTATAAAAACAGATTTTTCGTTTAAATGAAATTTTACCACTTCTGTGTTTTTAATTTCAAAAATCAGACATACATGGTTGTCATTAAGAAGTAAAATGTGGTTCAATGAGATTAAAATAAATTTTTGGTGAATAGTAACTTTTATGTTTTTAATCGCGATTAGAGGTAATTAGTGTAGTTTATGGTAACAATAATGTTTTAATAATATGAAACGAACATGAAACATGTACTAACCTTATTGTATGTGTCATGTCCGACCAAGAAAATCCATGGGTCAACTTGGGGATCCCATGGAGCAACTTTAGTTGGAAAATGACATTAATATCTTTTTATTTAATGTTAAAATAAAAATGTCACAAACATGAGTTGTTTTACTAAAACAATTTTTACATGGGGTTATACAAGTCAGAGTTTTGACTATAAATATTAATTGGAAATATAAAAAGATTTCCTACATCATGATATTTTTTATATAATTTTTAGACATTAAATAAATTAAATTATTTATGACACCATGATGATGCAGTGATTACCTCATTATTTAACGATTTAAATAAAATGGAAAGATAATGTAAAATATAATACCTAAATATGTCCAAAACCTATTGTATGGGTGTATTTATAACCCTTATCACCTTATCCTTGAAACAAATCAATGTGGGAACATTAAAATCTGAAACTCATTCTATAATAAATTAACATTTCCTTACTTTCCAAGAGTGCCCCTCCCCTCCTCTTATAAAAGGCCCCCACCTATACCACCTTACCCACACTTCCAAAGCCTTTGTCTCATCCAAAACCTGCCCATTTTGTCTCTCTACATCCCTCTCTTACTTTGAAGCCTCACTTTGGTAATAATTCTTCCCAAGGAAGCCTTTGAGCTCAAATCTAAGGGAGTTACCCGATTTTAAGGTAATGTCTTCACTTGTGTTCTTTTGTTTTATTTTGCTTCTCCAACCCCCCTAAACTCTTTTTATTCATTTCTTTTGTAAAAACTACATTATCTTCAATATACTAGGATTTTTTTATAATAATCATTCGAGCTACACTTACACACATCTACATCTAATGGTTAAAGAACATATTGTTTCTCTGGTTGGCGAATTTCAGCCTCACGAAATGATGATTGTTCAATCTTCTTTTAAACACCTTTAATGGTGGCCATTAAGATTTCACACTATTTATATACGATATATATTATGTTTATGTTTTCCTTATGCTTCTGTATTTTTCATTTGTGGTATACCTTTATGGTTTCAATTGTGGGTAAACACGATAATTTCATTTTAGGAAGTGCGGACTACCGCCCCCTCAAAGTGATTTGATTCGTTAAAGACATATGTGGGATGTATAAATGATGTATTTAAAGTTATTATATATGATGTTATACTGGAATTATAATATACCTCTATATAATTATTATTTCTTTCCATTAAATTATGAGATAGAAATGAAAGTAGCATTCGTGCGTACGTACGGCTTACCGTCTCCATGAACAGTGCATTTCATTTCTTATCCCCAAATGTAATGTACTATTATAAGTACATATATATAATGGATATATTTTATGTATGGTACATCTAAATGATTAATATAATTATGGAATTAAAATATACATACCTATCATTTAGTTTTAATTCCATTAATATGCAATAGAAATGAAAGTAGCGTTCATGCGTATGTACGGCTTACCGTCTCCATGAATGGTGCATTTCATTTCTTACCTCTAAATGATTATGTGATATTATAAATACATGTATATGCTAGATATATATGATATATATGATATCCAAATCAGGAATGTCATTCTGGATATAAAGAACCTTTGACCACATGAACAACATGTAATTGTAAGAAGTCCACTTTCGACTTAAGAACCAAATATCGACAAAACAAACATTATTAACCTAATGATTACATAATGTTTATAACATGGAAATAAGTGATATAAAAGGAATAATAAACTTGAAAAAGGTTCTTAAGCAATTAGAAATTAACTCAAGTTTATTATTCAGGACGTTAAAGAACGAACGAGTCAAGTCGGACTCGAGGTAAGGGAACTTCTTAACCCAATTTCCATTCTTTGGGTTAATCTCCTACTTTAAAATTATGGCATTATATTATTATGTCCTATCTGGTATTTATACTTTATTTATGTCTAAATATAGTGAATACACATAATAGATCTATTTTATTTAAAAAATATCTTTGTAAGAGACTTCATCTCAATCTCCTTTCATTGAGGCATATTTCGTTTTGTGCAC
The DNA here is from genome assembly GCA_963277665.1 of Viscum album. NCBI lineage: Eukaryota > Viridiplantae > Streptophyta > Magnoliopsida > Santalales > Viscaceae > Viscum > Viscum album. The sequence goes on from OY728148.1 coordinate 422,980,643, forward strand.
AACTATATTTTATACAGTGTATAAACCTCTTTTGACTTTTACTTTTATGAAAAAGGAATATTTTTATACGAAGGGTTTTACTGAAATACAAAAAGGAATGTTTCTTTTAACGTACTCGGTGACAATGACCTTTTCCGCCGCCATGAGTATTATTTGGTCTTTGGCTTCCTCAACAAGTCGTGATGTTTTTAAAATGAAATAAATACCATATACTCCTTCATGTATTTTGTTATTCAAAATGGTTTTTATAATGGATTTGTTATGTCAATATATTTAAGTGATATATTGTGATCAAAATGTAGAAATTTTTTCTTTCCATTATGTTTGTTTTATGTCATATGATTTTATAATGGTACTTGGACATTTGACGGGTGGTTATGTGATTAACCATATGATGGGTGGTTCCGTGAATACCAGGACGGGTGGTTACGATATAACCTCCAATGCATTGGGTATGGAAGTCAGCCGTATGGATTTTCCATTAAGTATGTATGGAAGTTGGCCGAATGGCTATTCCATTAAGTGATATGTGTGAAAGTTGACCGTATGGTTATTCCACTTAAGAATGTTTATGTACCAAGTTACCTTTATATGTTATGTGTTCTTTATATGGGTTTTATGGTAATATTTTGGTTACAAAAGGGTAAGTAATGATATTTTATTCGGTGAAGAGTTTTTACTACTACATAAATGTGAAGGTATTACTTTGATAAAGTATACATGGTTTACTTGTTATTTTAAAAACTAACAGTTTTCTTTATTTGTGTATCCCTTACTGAGCTTCTTATGCTCACCCAAAGTTTTTTTGAAATGTTTTTCACAGGACTTAATGTGGAATAGGTTCAGGGATGGGAGCAATCGAAAGTCATGCTATCTAAAACGTGGAACTAGACATGTTTCTTTTTAAGAGTTTTTATTTTATGGAAACTTAGTCTAATTTGTAATCGTTTGAGATGTAACAGTTATGTCCTAATTCTCTAAAACTCTAATCTTGAAAGTATCCTCAATGGAAATTATTTATTTAATTCAATATTAAGTAAGGTTTAAGGCCGGGGCCTTATAGTTGGTATCAGATGTCGGTTTAGACAACTTTAGGAGTTAGAAAATTGTTAAATTATAAATTAATTTATGGTATGATTGAAATGATATAGAATTTGAAGATTACCAGGTTTCTTTTCCTAAGATATTTCTGTGTTAAGAATGTTTTTTCATAGAGGAAACAAAATAGCTTTTCTGGGAAGCCATACAGAGGGAAATGACCATTCAAATTAGTATCCTGAGATGGTAAGAATCAGAACTAAACAGTTTGTTGCAGTGAGGGCTCAGTTGAATCATGTGAAAATTTTTGGCAGTTTTCATTGATGATATTTTAGTGTTTTATAAAAGAAAAGAGGATCATGAAAGTCATTTAAGGGTTATCTTGAAAACCTTAAAAGAAAAGAAACTATATGGAAAATTCAGCAAGTGTGACTTCTGGTTACAACAAATTTCTTTCCTGGGTCACATTGTTTCAAAAGATGGCATAAATGTTGATGCTGCTAAAACAAAAGTTGTTGAAGAATGGCCAAGACCCACAAATTTAACCGAGATCCGTAGTTTTCTTGGTTTGGAAGGTTACTACTGAAGGTTTGTTGAAAATTTTTCACGGTTATCTAGTCCAATGACTAAGCTAACTCGGAAGGGTGTTAAGTTTATCTGGACAAAAGAATGTGATGATTGTTTTCAGGAGTTGAAAAGAAGATTGGTGAATGCTCCAGTTTTGGAACTTCCTTCCAGGAATGGTGAGTTTGTTATATACAGTGATTCTTTGTTGAAGGTACATGGTTGTGTCCTTATGAAGAATAATCAGGTAATTTCTTATGCTTCACGTCAGTTGAAAACTCAGGAGGTAAATTACCCTACACATGATTTATAATTACCTGATGTTGTTTTTGATTTAAAAATTTAGAGGCATCATTTATATGGAGTAAAGTGTGAAATATATACTGATCAAAAAAGTTTATAGTATATATTCACTCAGAAAGAATTAAACATGAGACAGAGGAGATTGCTGGAATTAATCAAGGATTATGATTGTACAATTCATTACCATCCGGGAGAAGCAAATAAAGTGGCTGATGCTTTGAGTCGAAAAAGTAATGCTTCAATAACAATGTTGTGTTTGGAACGTGATCCTTTGGTTGAGGACTTGATGAGCTTTGGCATGGAAGTTGTTGGTGCAGGAGGTTCTTCTGTTTTGTTTCAGGTATCAGTGAGATCATCCCTATCAGACAGAATTAAGCAAGCACAGAGGGAAGATAGTGAGTCGCAGAAAAAGGTAGAGCTGGTTCAGAAGGATAAGTTTCCTGAATTCAACATTGATAATGATTGTGTTTTGAGGTTTGGGAAGAGATTATGTGTGCCTTGTGATTCACAGTTGAAGAGAGAGTTGTTATGTGAAGCTCATAGTTCTCCATTTTCAGTTTATCCAGGAAGTACTAAGATGTATAGAGATCTTCGAGAGTATTACTGGTGGGACGAAATGAAAAGGGATATTGCTGATTTTACTATGAAGTGTTTGACTTGTCAGCAGTTTAAGGCAGAGCAGAAGTTACTGAAAGGGATGCTTCAGCCTTTACCAGTGCCAGAGTGGAAATGGGAAGACATATCCATTGACTTTGTTGTCGGATTACCGAGGACATCTCGAGGTAATAATGAAATCTGGGTTATTGTTGATCGCTTGACTAAATCTGCTCATTTCCTTGCTATACAAGATACTTATTCCCTAGATCAACTTTCCCGTTTGTATCTTAAAGAGATAGTCTGGTTACATGGAGTTCCTCTCTCCATTGTGTCTGATCGTGATCCCAGGTTTACTTCAAACTTTTGGAATGGCCTTTAGAAGTCGTTGGGTACTGAATTAAATTTTAGTACATCTTTTCATCCGCAATCCGATGGGCAGTCAGAACGAACAATTCAGACCTTGGAGGATACGCTACGAGCTTGTTCGATGGATTATTTGGGAAGTTGGGACCAACATCGTTCTTTGTTTGAGTTTTCATATAATAATAGTTTTCATTCTAGTATACAGATGGCACCGTTTGAGGCATTATATGGGAAGCGGTGTCGAACTCCAGCTTTTTGGGATGAAGTGGGTGAAAAGAAGTTGATGGGACCAAAATTGAAAGAAGAGTTGGCAGAAAAAAGTTCAGTTGATTCAGAAACACATGAAAACAGCTCAGAGCAGGCATAAGAGTTATGCGGATAACCGGAGGAAATATCTATCTTTCGAGGTAGGTGATCATTTTTTCTCAAGGTTTCTCCCTGGAAAAGTGTGATACGATTTGGTAAGAAAGGAAAGCTGAGTCCAAGGTTCATTGGACCATATGAAATTCTGGAGAAAGTTGGATCAGTTTCTTACTTAGTGGATTTACCTCCGAGTTTATCTCAGGTACACAATGTTTTTCATGATTCGATGTTGAGGAAGTATATGCTGGATCCATCTCATGTTTTGAGCCCAGAGGTAGTTCAGTTAGAAGATAATCTCTCTTGTAAAGAACAACCAGTCTGGATTCTTGACCGAAGAGAGAAAGTGTTGCAAAATAAGGTAATCCACCAGGTAAAGGTTTTGTGGAAAAACCATAAGGTTGAAGAGGAAACATGGGAATCTGAAAATGCTATGAAGGATAAATACCCCCACTTATTTTGATAAGTGAATAAAATTGCGAAGACGCAATTCCCAAAAGGGGGAAGGATGTAACATCCCAGGTAAATAAAAAATAAATAATTTTTATATTTATTAATATTTATTTATTAAATATTAAGTTTACTTTAAAGGGGTTGTTATGTTCGATAGAGTACCTGATACGCAACAAAGAGTTTCATTGAAATCTTACATTGCACACTAGTAATAAAATAATATTATTTTAAATGGTAGTTAACACATAGCCGTTGTATTGGTGGGAATGGATAGTAATAACTAAAATATGATTATATATGTTTTTAAATGTTTTTACATTTATCCAATAAAAGATAAAGGCTTAAAATATGAAAAGAATTCAATTTTAGGCTTTTATACATTAATTTTTCACTAAAGGTTCACTTATCACCTTTTGATGGAGAACCGTCATTAAATATAGATTTGGTCACTTTTATACATTCTATTAGACCCAATAAAACTCTTTTTTAGAATCGGGACATCAAAATTTACTTTGTGTAAATTTTTGGTATTTTTCTGATAAAGTTCATTTTTTAATGAACAGTGAAAAATGTTGTATTTTAATTCAAAACCTCTTTTTAGTCTAATTTATTTATATGAATAGATTATCATTTGAATTGGTTTTAAAGTGAAATTAGAATATATTTTTACCATTAAATCCAATATTGGTCGTTGGAATTAATTTCACTTCGAAATTGGACTTAAACTACTGTCAATCTTTTGATACTTATTGTTTCATGAAAACATGCTATTTGCTCTGACAGCGGGAATTAACTATTAAATTAATTAATGAAACTTATATGTTTTTAATTTTTTAAAATATACTTCATTTTTGAATTCGGAATATCAAATATAGCTTAGGGTGAATTTTTGGTATTTTTCTGAAAAACTTCAATTTTTGATGAATAGTGAAACCACTAAGTGGTACTTATAAAAACTGATTTTTTGTTTAAATGAAATTTTACCACTTCTGTGTTTTTAATTTCAAAAATCCAACATACATGGTTGTCATTAATATGTAAAATGTGGTTCAATGGGATTAAAATAATTTTTTGGTGAATAGTAACTTTTATGTTTTTAATCGCGATTAGAGGTAATTAGTGTAGTTTAAGGTAAAAATAATGGTTTAATAATATGAAATGAACATGAAACATGTCCTACCCTTATTTTATGTTTCATGACCGACCAATAAAATCCATGGGTCAACATGGGGACCCTATGGAGCCACTTTAGTTGGAAAATGACATTAATATCTTTTTATTTAATGTTAAAATAAAAATGTCACAGACATGAGTTGTTTTACTAACACAATTTTTACATGGGGTTATAAAAGTCAGGTTTTTTCTATAAATATTAATTGGAAAGCTAAAAATATTTCCTACATCATTATATTTTGTTTTATAATTTTGAGACATCAAATAAATTAAATTATTTATGACACCATGATGATGCAGTGATTACCTCATTATTTAACGATATAAATAAACAGGAAAGATAATGTAACATATAAGACCTAAACATGTCCAAAACCTATTGTATGGGTGGACTTCGAACCCTTATCACCTTATCCTTGAAACACATACATGTGGGACCATTACAATCCGAAACGCATTCTATAATAAAGTAACATTTTATTACTTTTCAAGAGTGCCCCTCCTCTCCTCTTATAAAAGGCCTCCACCTCTACCACCTTACCCACACTTCCAAAGACATTGGCTAGCCAAAATCCTGCCCATTTTGTCTCTACACATCCCTATTTTACTCCTTGAAGCCTCACGTTGGGCAGAAGTCTTCCCAAGTAAGCCTTTGATCTCAAATCGAAGAGAGTTACCCGATTTTAAGGTAATGTCTTCACTTGTGTTCTTTTGTTTTATTTTGCTTCTCCAACCCCCTAAAATATTTTTATTCATTTATTTTGTACCAAATCTAGTATATTCAATATAATAGGATTTTTTTATAAGAATAATTTGAGCTACACTTAAACACATATACATCTAATGGTTAAAGAACATATTGTTTCTGTGGTTGGCGAATTTCTGCCTCACGAAACGATGATTGTTCAATCTTCTTTTAAACACCTTTAATGGTGGCCATTAAGATGTCACTATATTTATATATGATAGATATTATGTTTATGTTTTCCTTATTCTTCTGTATTTTTCATTTGTGGTATACCTTTATGGTTTCCATTGTGGGTAAACACGATAATTTCATTTTAGGAAGTGCGGACTACCGCCCCCTCAAAGTGATTTGATTCGTTAATGCCATATGTGGGACGTATAAAGGATGGATTTAAAGTTATTATATATGGTGTTATACTGGAATTATAATATACCTATATATAATTATTATTTCTTTCCATTAAAGTATGAGATAGAAATGAAAGTAGTGTTCCTGCGTACGTACGGCTTACCGTCTCCATGAACGGTGCATTTCATTTCTTATCCCCAAATGTAATGTACTATTATAAGTACATATATATAATCGATATATATATGATGTATGGTACATCTAAATGATGAATATAATTCTGGATTTAAAATATACATACCTCTCATTTAGTTTTAATTCCATTAATATGACATAGAAATGAAAGTAGCATTCATGCGTACGTACGACTTACCATCTCCATGAACGGTGCATTTCATTTCATACCTCTAAATGATTATGTGATATTATAAATACATTTAAATGATAGATATATATGATATATATGATATCCAAATCAGTAATGTCATTCTGGATATAAAGAACCTTTGACCACATGAACAACATGTAATTGTAAGAAGTCCACTTTCGACTTAAGAACCAAATATCAATAAAACAAAAATTATTAACTTAATGATTACATAATTTTTATAACATGGAAATAAGTGATATAAAAGGAATAATAATCTTGAAAAATGTTCTTAAGAAAGTAGAAATTAACTCAAGTTTATTATTCAGGACGTTAAAGAATGATCGAGTCAAGTCGGACCCGAGGTAAGGGAACTTCTTAACCCAATTTCCATTCTTTGGGTTAATCTCTTACTTTCAAATTATGTCATGATATTATTATGTCCTATCTAGTATTTATACTTTATTTATGTGTAAATATAGTGAATACACATAATAGATCTATTTTATTTAAAAAATTATCTTTATAAGGGACTTTGTCTCAATCTCCTTTCATTGAGGCATATTTTGTTTTATACACAAACTATCTTTTATACGGTGTATAAACCCATTTGACTTTTACTTTTACACAAAAGGAATCTTTTTCTACGAATCATTTTACTAAACGACAAAAAGGAATGTTTCTTTTAACGTTCGCGGTGACAACGACCTTTTCTGCCGGCGCGAGTATTATTTGGTCTTTGGCTTCCTCAACAAGCCGTGATGTTTTTAAAATGAAATAAATACCATATATTCCTTTATGTATATTGGAATTGAAAATGGTTTTTATAATGGATTTGTTATTTCAATATATTTAAGTGATATATTGTGATCAAAATGAGGAAATTTTTTCTTTCCATTATGTTTGTTTTATGTCATTTGATTTTATAATGGTACTTGGACATTTGATGGGTGGTTACGTGATTAACCATATGACAGGTGGTTCCGTGAATACCAGGACGGGTGGTTACGTTATAACCTCCAATGCATTGGGTATGGAAGTTGTTCGTATGGCTATTCCATTAAGTATGTATGGAAGTTGTCTGAATGGATATTCCATTAGTTGATATGTGTGGAAGTCGACCGTATGGTTATTCCACTTAATAATGTTTATGTCCCAAGTTACCTTTATATGTTATGTGTTTTTATATGGGTTTTATGGTAATATTTTGGTTACAAAAGGGTAAGTAATGATATTTTATTTAGTGAAGAGTTTTTACTACTTCATAAAGGTAAAGGTATTACTTTGATAAAGTATACATGGTTTACTTGTTGTTTTAAAAACTAACAGTTTTCATTCTTTCTGTATCCCTTATTGAGATTCTTATGCTCACCCAAATTTTTTTTTGAAATGTTTTTCACAGGACTTCATGTGGAATAGGGTCAGGGATGGGAGCAAGGGAAAGTCATGCTATCTAAAACATGGAACTATACATGTTTCTTTTTAAGAGTTTTTATTTTATGGAAACTTAGTCTACTTTGTAATCTTTTGAGATGTAATAGTTATGTCCTAATTATCTAAAACTATAAACCTGAAAAGATCCTCAGTGTAAATTATTCATTTAATTCAATATTAAGTAAGGTTTAAGACCGGGGCCTTATAATATCAATGTTTTTTATATGTATTTTGGAATTTATTTATCTATATATATATGATTTACTATGTTCATTTTATATTAACTTTTATGATATTTAAATATGTAACACCCCAAACTTATAGTGTTATATTTCTTTTAAAGATATGATATATTTCAATACAGTCAACATCAGAAAAAAATAGACACTAATTTATTTTTTAATGGTTCGAAATTAAAATAAAATATTAAATAAATTTCATGGTCGTGAACTGAAACATAATAAGAAAAATTAGATAATCTGTAAAACGATATGTAAAAACTAAAACAAAGTAGAAATTTTTATAATCACAATATACTATGAAAAATTATTTTATTGGTGATAAATATATAATTGATATATAAAATTATAAATATAATAAACATATTGAAAAATATATATATAATATAAATTATTTTTAAAATGTATCTAAATAAATATATAGGAGTGTAATATGACAGTTATATGTAGGACCATTGGGATTATATAGTCATTAGGCTTATATGGCCATTGGGGTTATATATTTATTGATACCATCACTAGATATATGAATAATTAATATGATAAATTATAATTACTACTTTATTATAATATAATAATTAAAATAATGATATATAATTGAAAGGTATAATAAAAAGTAACTGCATTACAAAATCAATGTATAAAGTAAAAGTAATGGTAGTAAGTATTTTTTCACCTTTATTATGCTCTTTTTTATAATATTGTAAAGAAGGTAATATCCCTAGGGTTTTATTTATACCAATCTCAAATTTGATTTCTTCAATTATGTCTTGAGAGAAATCATTTATGGGAGACATTTAAGCTCATTGAATTCACTATGAGATGCATATCAATTAAATGACTACTTGAAAATTACACCATTTCTTATCTTACACTATGTTATTATGAAAATTAATTTATAGGTTTTTTAAGTATATATTAAAATTATATATATATATTTTAATGTTGTAAATGATATTTTAAAAATGTCTATTTTTATTCTAATGTGTATTTTTAGACATTTATATTTTTTAATAAAATTTAATTTTAAAGAATAAATTAAATAAAATTATAATGGTCGTTTTTAAAAAAAATTATTGATAAATTTGATTAATTATTAATCAATTAATATTTAATTTTAAAGGGTTTTTAACAATATCATTTAATTTTAGAAAGATATATTTTTCAAAGAATTTTTTTATGTGGAATGTAATTTTTCACAATTAATTAAATTAATAAAAAGTAATGAATTTTTTTTAATTAAATTTAGATACGACACATATAAAAAGATAAATTAAAAATCATTTAATTATTATTACATAGAAGGGAAGTAAAATGAATCAATTTTTATGTTAAAAAAATCCATTTTTAAAATATTATTTTATATGCATTATGAGTTCTTAAAATAAAATTAATTTGCATCACATTAAGAAAATGATAAAATAAAATGTATTTAATATTTCAAATAAAAACATATAAATTAATTAATAAGGCAAATTTATTTTTTAGGCATAAAAATAAGTTATTGAGGAAAATATTGAGTTACCGTAGTAAAGGTAAAATAAGGTAATAAGGTTTAGAACATTGGTAAAGACCTAAAATGTCATTAAAAATAATATAGAAAGGAGTGTATTAGTGAATTATAAAACTCCACATATTAACCTAAATAATTATTTCACTTTGGATATACTTTCCATAATAAATTTCATTCCATATTTATTAAGGAATTTGTATTTCTAAAAATGCCTCCCGAGCTCACCAATAAAAAGACCCATCCACTAATCATCTAAAATTCCATAAATTAAGTTTACTCTTTAATAATAGCCCAAATTATCTTCATAAAAATTATATAACACATTTTTTAACCTTTTCTTATATTAAGGACCCACAAATCCATCATTTCCAAGATTCTCTTTAAGGGTAGATTCCAATATTCAACATAAGTATTATCATACCCTTATCATTCTTCATTATATTATTCATACACCTCTTCATAAATATGATCAATAAGATTAGTAAAAAATTAAAAATCATTTATGTTTATGAAATTGATATTATTACTATATAATAACATGTAAATACTCATTTAGTTATTATATTATGCTCATGTTTAGGTCTATTTTACCACCTATGTGAACGATGTTACAACATTCACATCATGAATGACTAAGAAAACATAAGTAGTATCAATATGATATAATAATTAAGAATTTTATACATTTTAATAATTTTTAAATAGAATTAAATTGAAGTATATTCATTAATAAAATAAATTTTTTATTGAATCATAATTTATAAAAATGTAGATTTTATCTAATATTGAAAAATTGTCACCATAAATTCCATAAAATTTCACTTGTAATTTAGAAATATATAAAATACACCTATTTATCCTTTATGTATAATCTATATTTAATTAAGACATTATTAATGAGTGAAAACCGGAATCTCAATACTGAGGCTATCATAGAACAAATGGTAAAATTAATACCCGAATATCAATTTTAATAAAGAAAGACTAATAAATGGATAATAAAAAATTATAAATCCATGGTATAAAGAAAATTAAATATAAATATGGTGATGATATAGATTAATTCTAAACCTAAATTGATTTTATATATGGGTAAATAATGTCTTTTTAAATAGGAATCCAAGGTAAGGATTTTTCATGACTCAATTTATATTCATTAAGTCATAATATATCTTTTGAGACTATATTCGGTAAAAAAAATTATATTCTATCATTCCCCTATTTAATTTGGTATTTTATATTTATCTATAAGGAAATTTCATTTACAATTCATAATCTTCTGATTTCATGGATTTTATTCATCATAAAAATATGATGTTGTTATGAATAATTATCATCCTCTCTATTATCTCTCTCTTCTATATGAACATGTTATTTATTTCAAAAAAAATTCTTTATTATTTTCTAATTAAAATATGTATTAATATTTTTATTCTTAATATTTATCTTTTTCTCTTCTCAAAATAAAATTTTATTACTCTTTCATCAAAGTAGGATTTCTCTAAAACCCCCTAAAAATATTCAATATGTATTACTTTTTTATTTCATATATTTTCCATCTTATACTCCACATTACTCCAGATTTATTATGGTTTAAATTCTATATTCCATTATTTATACTTATTTTTGGGTTTTGAAAGTCTTTTTGTCACACTTTTTTAGAAAATGACTTTGAAAGTGACAAATAATATTTATTTTTATGAAAATATTATAGAAGGACGAAAAAGATTATTCTTATGAAATCACTTCTATTTTACTATCTATCTCTAAAAGATATATCTCATATGGATTCATTCTTTTTGAATTTCCCATATAAATTCCTTTATGACTAACATCTTTTGGGATATTGAATTTTTTGTATCAAAATATCTCATTCTTGATTTTATCTTATGAGACACCATTTTAAGAAATAAAGTAACCCATATCCAATCTATGTGTTTTTCATGGTAAGTTATATGATATATTTCTCTTCGAACATATTGGTATGGTTAAACAATATTTGATGGTTAGGTCCAATATATTCCTCCAATGCATTGGGTGTTGTTCTCTATCTCATTAGATAAATATGGGTTGTGATTAGTGATTCTCAATCCACTATAGTATATAGATAGTGAATCATGATCCATAATGTTAGTGGAGACATGTAGTTATGTCTTATCCGCTATGTTATGATGGTATTGGTGGTTAAACATGACATATATTATGTTTTTTCTTTTTCTTTTTATTCCACATGCCTATGTTATTTTTCTTTGGTTTATGATTATTGTCACATTTTTTCATTCAATGGAATGTGTTTTATTATTACAGGATGGTTATTTTGTGTTCCAATATTCCATTTCCCAGATAAATATTATTTTATCGTGTCTTATAATTAACAATTATGTTCGATAATATTTTTAATTAGGTATTTCTCCCATATTTATGTTTCCTCAAATACTTAGAGTTTAATATTATATGCCTCCTTCATATAATTTTCCCTCGATAAGTATTCAATATGAATACATATTTTTCCCTTTCCGCAAGAAAATACTTGCAATAAAATATATAAGTCGAACTTATGTGCATAGAATTTTATGGGATATATTTGAGCATGAATTTCAAATAAGAAATATTTTTAGAAAATAAAAAAATATACTATAACTTTTGGGTATAGGATTATGTGTTTATTTGTTACATGTAATTCATAAATTATATAAATAATGTAAAATATGTTCATGTTCTCCTCGGTTTATCTCATTTGGTATCAGAATGAGGTTTTGTTATTTGGGGGATTAGGTTAATAAGTATAAGTGAATTCAAATTAAAGAAACCTGTAATAGGCAAAAAGTACCATTTTATAAAGTGAATTTGTAATAATGTAAAATATTATAGGTTTATTATTTCAAATTAATATGAATTTTCAATTTTATTTTCTTCTGATATTATGTTTTATTATTGAATTTAACCATATTGGTTTTAGAAAAACGTTATATAGTGAAGGAAATATGTTAATATTGAGTTATATAGACAATGTTGTCATTTTCCCAATAAGAAAATAAATGTTGTGGGAGAGTATTTTCATAACTTCGTGGATATATTTTCCAAGGTTATGAATAAAAACTAGAATCATGATAAACCCCCTAATACAAAAAAAAGGAGATGTATGATATCGATTACTAAATGTTTTAATGAATTCTATCCTTTATTTAATCTTATTGTACACTAAATTTAAGGTAAATGGATTATTATTGAAGAAAATATATTTTACATGCTTCAATTCTCAGAACATGGAAAGAAAATAATGGATATTTATTAGTTGTAAGTTGAAGCAATCTAATGGTGTATTTTGATAAAAATGTTAGAAAATTGATGAAATTGACTCTTTGTAATGGTAATAGTTTAAGAAAAAAATAATTACCCAAATATTTTCCTCATACTTTAAGCCTTAAAATAAAGAAATATTTCCATGGGTTAAATAAAAATGAGAATCAATCAACTGTTTTATATGATAAAAAATAACAGGACTCCCAAGGTACTCCTCTTATTTTATTATTGACTTTGAGAGTAATATAAATTGTCTTTTTAGTATCTTAAAACCAATTCATTTAATGGAATTATATATATGGGACTTTGGTATCTCTGAAGAGATTTTACATTGTTCACATAAGGTGGAAATGGAAATTGGAGAATCTGATTATACTCATGTATTTCGAGTGATATAGAAAATAAAATATATCACTATGGAAACAAAAGCCTAAATCTCATGAATGAAAGAAACTTTTACCACCAATTAGATAAAAATATGGGTGAAAGAACCCAAAAAAAATCCTCAATGAATTTAGAATATTTTTCACATATTGTTATGTAGACCATCCAGAAAAAAATTATAAATAAATATGAAGAGGCCAATTAACAGAATGGAGGATTAGAAGGTGCCAACTAATGAAACTCTCACAGTTCAACTCCTCATATAAAATTAGAAATTATATAAATTAATTCCATAATATAAGGGATAACACGGATAATAGACACCAACAACCTCCAATAACACGGGAACACGGATGAGCATATGAAATCCATACCACTATATTAGATAATTCTATCAAAGTGGAGAAAGGTACACTTATTCTCTAATATATATTTATTAATGTATTATTTTATTATGGTTTGACAGATTCTTTCAAGTCATATGATTTCTATAATAAAGTAAACACACCATGGAAATCATTTGATATAGAATAATCATTGAGAATGTTTTATGGTGTGATGATTTAATACAAGGTATACTACACTTCTTAAATTGTGGTTTGTGGGAAGATACCTTATAAAGATGGTTTTCTTCATTCCTTGGTAGAATTTAAAGTGATATTGGGCATGGATAAGATCTCCATGAATTGAAATCATATCAATTTTTGTGGTGAGAAAATACCATTTCGTATAAGAATCTTCTAATGGTGAAATATATATGAAATTATAAATTTGAAATTCTTTTAGAAATTTATTCCTTAATATGGGTCTATATACTTAATAATAAGGGGCACTTAGCTCAAATGGTTGGGGAGGAACTCAGCATCAAATGTATTCCAATTTTATGGGAATATAGTGATGTATTTCCTAAAGAACTTCATAGTATTCCCCGAGAATGTTAGTTTGAGTTTTTTATTAAACATAGACCTAGTTTTATCCCTATATCAAAGAATCCTAATAGAATAAAACCTATTGAATTGAAAAATTGAAGAAGAAACTTCAAGATAATTTGTATAAGGATTTAATACACCCAAGTGCTTCATTATAGTGTTCTATATTTCCCTTTAATAAGAAAAATAATGGATAAATGAAAATTTCCATTAATTATCATCAATTTAATAAGATAATGATTTAAAACAAGTATCATCTACCTCAAATTTATGAATTTTTTATTGAATTAATGGTTCTCGGTACTTCTTCAAGGTGTATATTTGATGTTTATACAACCAATTAAGGGTAAAGAGAGAATATATACCCAATATAGTGTTTCACATATATGAATATAAATATTTTGTATTTATTAGTAAACTATTAACATTTTAAAGATTGTTATTTTTCATAAGAAATATTATTATTTTAATTCATGCTCTTAAAAATACCCACCCATCATTATGTAGAGTATTTCCAAAAAAAAATATACCCATTTTTTTCTATAATTTTATTTTCTAAATACACCATTATATAATATTTCATTAGTAAAAATTGAATTAAATGGATTATGGGTTCAATTATACTATGATCTTGTAGTAAATTGATGACTGGATAATCTAAATGTATTTTTTAGAAATAGTAGAGATATTTTAGAATATAGTATCATTATATAAGTTTGTAAAGTTATAATTATTTTCCTTGTATCTTTAGAATATTATTCTTCTTTCACTTCTATGTTTCTAATTTTAACTTTAGGATCAAGGAACTTTTTGTAGAGAGTGTTCATCTCAATCTCAACTGATATCAAGCTTCCATCCCAATAACTTTTTATCTTTTAAATTTTATATTTATGTAGTTTTCTACTTACATTTTTAGATTTTTCATGGTATTTGATTCTTCTGTATTTTACATCCGACTATACATCCTTGATTCCAAGAGTAGCTTTTTGGGACACTTCAAAATCATGGATATTCACCCCATAAGATTTTCTAACATTAACTTTCCCATCAATACTAAATTGAAAATTTTATTCAACCATGGAAATTTGTTCACTATTAATTTATAATGATTGTTCATTGGATTTTATTTCATTGATAAGAGATTTATATTTTTTCAACTATCCTACTAATCATATTTTATAGATTCAAAATTATTTTCTAGATGTAGTTTTCTCAACATATAATCCCTTAGTGAATTAAAATATATATATGTGTGCGTAAAAAACATCAGGAACCTTCTTCCTGTATTTTAAAACATCAATGTATAAGTCTTCAATAGTTTTAATACAACTATATTTATTACAGATATATTTTGATTCATTATAGGAATCATTTTCAACAGATTTAATTGAACAATTGCCACACTAAATACCTTCATCTAATGTATGATCCTATTTTCACTTTTAGTATTTTCTCATCTTTTTTCAATATTTTTATTTATGTTTTCCATGTTTTGGTAGAAACATCCATATCAACCTTGATAATGATGAAATTTAATTATCCAAATGAGGATCTTATTAAAATTGGTTATTTATTCACTTCATATGTTTCATATAAAAGCACATTATAAAGAAAAAATTAGATCTAATCAGAATAAAACATTTCAACTAATACCTAGGAAACTACAAAAGGATCATTTTCAGTCAACTTAGTAGGGTTTGAATCATCTGTGACTGAATATTTACCAAATTCATATCCACTTAAACTTTTACCTTTTTAAAAGAACCCTCTCAATATTCAAACCCCAATTACCTATTAGTATAGAAATTAATTTTATTACCTCTCACAAAACACACAACAACTGTATGCAATTAAGAATATAATGTATAGAGAAACCTATGGTATTTTTATAAGCTATAGCCTCATTATGGGAAACCTACTGCATGTTGTGTGTGGTTATTATCTTGATACATAAATCATACACTATATAAAATAGTCAGTTATAATGGGTATCATCTCTAAACCATCCATCAATATATTACACATGTGAGAATTCACCATATTAAAGAGGTGAATATGTACAATCTCTCATAGGATCTTCTACTAAACTGCTTGCAACTCAATCTATATAAGTAGAAAAATAACCCAATCAAATTAAAATCAAGTTATCTGGACTATCTCAACACATGATCCAACTATAAACTTCAAAATTAGTATATCATTAATATGAATGTATCAAAACTATAGATAGAAATGAGAAGAATATGGTGCCACCCCCCCCCCCCCCACTCCCAAAAACTCTTCTTCTTTTTCCTTCTTCTCTATCATTGACTTATGAAATACAGGGTGTCATGGAATCTGGTCACAATACTATTTTCTTTTTTTCTTATTCAAATGTAATAAATAAATTCGATCAAATTCATAGAATTATTATTGGTTTCTTATTCTTATAAGACATTAAATGTTATTCTTCATAGGGTGGTATCATGTTCTCTCAATTACACTTTTTTTCTCACATGCCTCATCTTTATTCTTAGTCACTTTTTTATATTCTCAAATCACCATAATATATTTTCTATATTAATAATATAGAAAATCCTTTAGTAAATATCTTGTCTATGTTCCTCCATCTCATTTTCCAAAACTTATTAATGTGGGTGTGTCCCCCTGATCACCATGTATTTTTTATCATTAAACTACATGTCTTAATTTTTATTCTTAGCATATTTTTAATTTTATTTGTTATCACTTTAACCTCACAAAGTTATTCCCCTATTAATTTTAATAGAAGGCTCAAGAAGCTTATTATCATGTTAACTTCATAAATAAACTCAAATAAATAGTCTCCCCCTCTATATGAAAATCATACTATAATCATACTATTAGAGTGTAAACCATTTCTATATGGTTGCAATAGTGTATGAAATTTTAGTATAAGCATCGGCTTTCACTATGATTATTAGAGAACATAAGTTATTGATCCGTTCAATTATAAGATAAAATTAAAACCCTTTTTGATATATATATATATATATATAATATCTTGAGTATCATCATATTTTGTTTAATGAATAATTTATTCTATAATTTCTAAATTTCAAATTTATTTAATTTCCTAAAAAAATCTTACTTTTAACTTCTTCTCTAGAATCTGAAGACCATATTCTAAATCACATTAATTGAATAAAATTCCATTTGTGATGTTTAATTTAGTATAGTTCAATTCATTTATCATCTAAGTTTAATTTCCATAGAATATTTATTCTTAAAATATTAGATAGTTTATTCTTTCAAATATTAGAAAATGTTGGACTATCAAAATTTACATGTATTCCTTTTCATAACAGTTTTTATTTTATTTTATTTTTCTAGAAAGAATCTAATTTTCTTAATACTTATTAAGTATTATAAATGACATTATTTCACTGATTTTTTCAAATTTCATCTAAATGAAAAGTATTAAACTTTAAAAAATGATTATGCATAGGTAATATATTATGCTTAGACAATTCCTTACTCCATAGACAAAGTCTTATGATCCTTAGAAAAATTCTAATGTATGGTCAAAATTATTGTAAAAACATTAAAAAAATTATGAAATATACGATTTATTATTATAAAAACGAAAAATCATATGAAACGACAAAAAATTATTACATAAAAATAATATCTTTTGATTAGACAGAATATTTATAACACAATCATAATAAGTCTTATGAAATGCCTCTAAATCCTTATGAAATAAGACTAATACAATTTTATAACTCATTATAAAATGAATTATGTTTTTCATGGAGTCTTATGAATTACCACAAAGTATTATGCTTCTCTCCAAGAGACATACAAATTGTATTATATGTCTTATGAAGTCATCTAAATCCTTAAAAATTCTATTTAATTATTATGAAATCATTATGACTCTTATAAAATACATTATTATCTCATTAATTTGTATATTATTAGTGTGTTCCCAATAAATGACTTATAATTCATTGAGAATCAATAGTTTCTCAAATTGCAACCTTAAATAGGAATTCTAGAACGTTTGAAAAACATCCCATAAGATCCTCAAATACTTACAAGGCATCTTATCCACTTAAAAACAACTCAAACAACTTTTTAAATTCATCAAAACTACTCAAAACTCTTCATCAATATTCCCAAGTTATCTTGAAATATATGAACATATCATGGAGTTCTTCAATAAAACTTTACTACCTCATTATTTCATCTTCAAATTAGACTTACCCAAACCTTTACTCAAAATATATTGTTCATTATTTTCATAACCCTTCTTGATAATAAATCCTTGAATGGTTTATCAATATTCTAACAAGTTTTGATACATTTAATAATATCTCTCCAAGATGATCACTCATCCAGATCATCAAATATCACTTAAAACATTTTATAGTTAGTTAATTCATCTCACATCATCTATTGAAAATGATTCATGATAAACCATCTCAGTAATCATTATATTTAATGTATGTTTCGGTATACTATTTATACAAGAACTCTAAGAATTAAAAACACCTAGAAACTTATTTTCTATCATATAAATGAAACTTCATTTGGATATTCAATGGAAGAAATCTTCAATATGTTTGAATATCAATTATTGGTCAGAAACTTCATCTTATTTATTGGAATGTTCCTCCATCACCCATGTTTAACATGAATTTATTTTCATTCACAAGATAATATTGAAAAAAAATACATCATCTTCTCTATTAATTTATTTTGGTTCATCAATGGACATTATGAATTCATAGTAATTTTATTAAAACATAAAAATTCTCCCTCCATATACATGGATTTAATGAATAGGTTCTTTAGAGAATTATTAAATCAATTTTTTTTAATCTTTATAAATGATATTCCTATATATTGAAAAATTGAGGAAGATAATGATGATAATTTTATGATTATGATGAAAACCCTGATGAAGGATAAACTGTATACCAAATTTATCAAGTGTGAGTTCTATATATTGAAAGTATCATTATTTGGTCATGTAATCCCAAGATAGTGTATATTTATGGAACATTAAAAGAAAAATGTGGTTGATTAACGGCCCAAACCAACTACTATTAATAAATATCAATATTTTTTATTGATTTTATGGATACAACCAGTGAATTATAAGAAATTTTTTAATTATAAAAATCAATATGAAGGTTAACATATAATGGGTTAATGTTCCTCTAAATATATAAATGTGAATAAAATTTTTAGGCTCTTGTGAGAAGGTTAGTCACTACACCTATAATCAAACTACACAATAGTGTATAAGGGTTTTTCATATATGGTGATGCATCAAATAAATGAATAGTATGTCTCCTCATGAAAAATGACATGGTGGTAGCATATATTAAAATTACTCGTGGCATGATTTGGAGCTACCTGTGTTAATATTTTTAATAATGATATGAAGGCATTATTAATATTTTGAAAAGTGTGAAATATTTACTAATCAAAAGATCAAAAATATCTATTCATGTATAATAACATGATAATGTGCCAAAAGATAGTTGGAGTTGATCAATGAATATGACTGTTGAATATATTACCACTTAGGGAAGGAGAATAGTTTATACATGCTCTAGCTAGGAAGGATCATGAAACCTTTTCTATGATGAGCATTGAAAGAGACTTAATACTCATATATTTAGAAATGATATACCTTAAAATAATAAGGTAGAGGGAAAATTTGATCATTCCCAATTGATTACTCAACAATCCATCCATGTGAGGATAAAAGAAATGAAAAGGGATGATATGGAGATATAAAAGATTTTAAGCAATATTCTGAATTTTGACTTTAAAAAAGATATAATAATAATAATTTGTAAATTAATATTTATCCCATTAATACCATAATTGGATAATGGGTTTTTGTATGATACACATATCTCACAATTCATTATCCATCCCGGACAGACCAAGAAGTATAAAGATCACGGAAAGAATTTTTGTGGAAAAATATAAAGAGGAATATTGTGGAGTATATATCATGATGCATGGTATGAAAGAACCATAAGCTGAAATGATGGAATTATATGGGTTTGATTCAACCATTACCCATACAAATTTTAAAATATGATAAAAACACCATCTATTTCATTGTAGGTCTTCTAATGTCCTCTAAAGGTTATAATTACATTTGTTTTATAGTTGATCTCATTGTTATCCAAGAATATATATCACTCAATCAACATGAAATGATATACATAAAGTAAATTTTAAGGCTATATGGACTATCATTATTAATTGGATATGATCAAAATATATGTTTTACCTCAATGTTTTGGATAATTTTTCTACATGAATTGGGTATAGAGATGAGATTTAGTACAGATTATCATCCTTGGACAGATGGTCAATATGAATGGAAATTTATAACTATGGAAGATATTTTAAGATAATGTTCTATATATTTGAATGGATTTTTGTATAAACACCTTCATCTGGTATAGATCTCATTCAACATCAGTTTTCATTATTGAATTCATATGAACCCATATTAGAATCTTTAATGGAGGATTAAGAGAACTCCAACATGATAGGATAAATTTGTACATAAAAGGATATTCTGACCATATCTTTTATGAGAGATGTTATAAAATATTCAAAACATTCATCGCATATTAAAAATATAAGTCAATAGAAGAGGTGCACAAATAGTCATAAAGGATATTTTATGTTTGAAGTGAAACAATAAGTATTCCATAAAATATCACAATATAAGCTGGATATAAGATTTAATATAAAGGGTTATTTGATCCCTAGATAAGTTGGGACCTTTGAAATCCTTGATCATATAAGGATGGTACACTATCTTCTTTAACTACCATTGATCATTTTCCACATGCAAGATATCTTTCATATATCACCTTTGTCGAAGTATACACCTAACCCTTCACATGTACTGAACTCAAAGGTAGTATAAGAGAAACATGATCTATCTTATGAGGAAAAACTAATAGAAATATTATTTCATAATGATAAATTACTATAAAAAAGACCACTCACCTAGTTTAAATTATCAACAAAAATCATAAGTTTAATAAAGAAGCATTGGAAACCGAATTGGTACTAAGGTAAAAGTACCCTAATTTTTTCATTAGAGTAACGAAATTTTTAGGGAAATATCGTTTAATGGGGAAAAATGTAACACCATGTTATTTTAGTATGTATTTTCCAAAAAATAAATATATTTTTTAATAAACATTGATGCACACAACACCAGACTAAAATTTAAAAAAATATTCCATTATGGTATAATATTGGTATATAAAATGAAATACATTGTGAGATATATTAATGAAACATAATTAGTAAAATTGAAAAATGAATAAAATGACAAGTAAATAAAACTACTATAAGTTTGAAATTTTAATCATTATGATCTTTTTTCAGTTATAACTATAACAACATTGTAACATGATAGAAAAATGAAAAAGATTTTGAGAATGAAATTAGTTAATATGATGAATGATTTTAGGGATTTATATAAGGTTATATGTACGGATGAAATATTCCCAATATGTATATATATATATGGCCATTAGATATATGAATGTTTGACATATGGTAATTGGATATATAGTCATTAAATAAACTAGTATTCAATAATTACATTGATGTTTTGAAAAAAAAAATAGTAAATTAATAGTAATATGTTTAAAATATAAAAAATTAATTAAAATAATTTTTAATAAAAATATGTTGTTTTATTCATTGCATAATATTATTATTATATTATTATTATGATATTGTTATTAAAATAAATATTTGGAGTCTTAATAAAATTAATATAAATATAATAATACTAAGGGATTTATTTTAATTAACCAATAGAAGAAAAATTCTTAATTTTAAAAAATGTGATAAAAAACATTTAATTTTAAAATGTATTTTTTCAGTTAATTGTTTTTTATGTGCTGTTAATTTTTATATTAATGAATTAAATTGAATAAATTTAATAGATAATTATAAAAAAAATTAAGGTCTTAGAGTATAAATTATTTATTTAACACTCATTTAATTAGAAATTATTTGAAAATAATATTAAGAACACTTAATCTTTACAAATTCGTTTTTCTAGAAAAAATTATTTTAAATAATTTTTTTCATTTAAAAGATAAATTATTCATATTTAGAAATTGAATTTGATTAAATGGATTCATGAAGAATTATTCAGTTTATCAAAATTAGGTAATAATGTAAATTTAAATATTTCAGCATAAAAATAAGTTACCACGGTAAAAGTTAATCACTACAATAAAGTATAAAATGAGGTAAAAGGGATAAATTAATGGGTACAGTTTTAATATATCATCTTTAAATGAGTGTAATAGGTAATGATTCACCTAAACCTGTCTTATCTTTATTATATTTCTACATTTTATCCACTTTACATTTTAAATATATTCCTTACACATTAATAAATGTACATTTTTTAAAATTACACTAAAGCTCACCTATAAAATGACCCCTCATATCCCCTCTTCAACCTATACCTTTCCATTGGATTTTTATTTAATATGAGACCCAATTTTCTCTATAAAATCCAATATCATTTTTTAAATCATATATCCCTATGAAGGATTACTAAATTCTTCATTCCCAAGAGGCTCTCTAAGGGAAGATTCAAGTATTCAATGTAGGTGTTATCCTATCATTAATTATTATTATTTATCTTCTTTGTCGATAAATTCCAAAATATAATTTTTTTTAATTAATAAATAAATTGGAATAATTAATTTCTGTAAAAGTGATATTATCACAATATAATAACATGTTCTTACTCATTCAATTGTTATAACGTGTTCTTTTTTTTTTACCACCTACATGAAAAATGTTATACTATTTACATCACGATTGAAAAAGAAAAAATAAATAATGGTAATATGTAGTAAAAATGATAATTTTATTACTTTTTCTTAATTTTTTAAAGGAAATGTGCTATAATATATCCACCAGTAAATTGATTTGTTTAATTAATTAAATAATTATAAAAATTATATTTTATGTGTTCCTTGTGAAACATCTCCATAAGTTCTATGAAATGGACATGAGACTCCATAAATATTTAAAAAGCATATAATAAATATTTATGAACATTATAGTGGTGAATAACCCATGATCATGGAGAAAAAAAAAAGAAAAAAACAAACTGAATCAAGCGTGGAAAAACAGAATAGTTTTTACCCAAATATTAATTTTAATAATAAATAATTAATATGTGGGAAATAAATAATTTTAAATTAATGGTATTATGTAGATATAAAATGAATAAGGTTATTATTGAAATTAATAATAAACTTAAATTATTTTTTTTTTTGATTAGACTGCATCCAACCAAGTGGAAGTTTAGGGTAAGAGTATCTTTTCCAAACCCAATTTTAAATCGAGTTGTCTACATATAAATTCATAATTGGGGAAATTATATATTTTTCGTATCTAAAAATACATATATATTTTTATGCTATATTTATTTGTAGGTTTTAAATATCTTATTACCAAGTCATCTCTATTTGGATTATAATTATCTTGAAATGATGCTTGTAAGTAAATCTAAACACATCACTTCTTTTAAGTCGGTAATATTTATCCTCCATATCAATATTTTTTTATGTATTTTGGAATTTACTTATCTATACATATATGATTTACTATGGTAATTTTATATTAAATTTTATGATATTTAAATATGTAACACCCCAAACATATAGTGTTATATTTCCTTTAAAGATATAATATATTTCAATACACTCAACATCAGACATGAATAGACAATGATTTATTTTTTAGTGGTTCAAAATTAAAATAAAATATTAAATAAATTTCAAGATAGTGAAATGAAACATAATTAAGAAAATTTAGAAAATGAGTAAAACCATATATAAAAACTAAAACAAGGTAAAAATTATTATCATCACAATTTACTAAGAAAATCATATTATTAATGATACATATATAATTGATATAGAAAATTGTAAATATAATAAACATATTGAAAAATATATATATAATATTAATTATTTTATAAATGTATGTAAAACAATATATAGAAGTGTAATATTAGGGTTATATATATGGTCATTGGGCTTATATAGTCATTAGGCTTATATGTCCATTGGGATTATATGGGTATTGATACCATCACTAAATATATGAATAATTAATGTGATAAATTATAATTAAACATTTATTATAATATAATCATTAAAACATAGATATATAATTTAAAGGTATAATCAAAAGTAATTATATTACAAAATCAATGTATAAAGTAAAAGTAATGGTAGTAAGTATTTTCCCCCCTTTATTATGATTTTTTTTATAATATTGGAAAGAAGGTAACATCCCATTGGATTTCTTAATAACAATCTCAAATTTAATTTCCTCAATTATTTCTTGAGAGAAATCATTTATGGGAGAAGATTAATCTCATTGAATTCACTATGAGAATCATATCAATTAAATCACTACTAGAAATTTACACCATTTCTTATCTTACACTATGTTATTATGAAAAATAATTTATCGGTTTTTTAAGTATAAGTTAAGATTATATTAATATATATATGTCAATTTTATTTATTATATTTTAAAAACTTCTATTTTTATTCTAATGTGTATTTTTAGACATTTATATTTTTTTTAATAAAATTTAATTTTAAACAATAAATTAAATTAAATTATAATGTTTTATTTTAATAAAATTTTATTGATAAATTTTATTAATTATTAGTAAATAAATATTCAATTTTAAAGGGTTTTTAATAATATAATTTAATGTTAGAAAGATATATTTTTCAAAGAATTTTTTTCTGGAATGTATTTCTTTCAAACATAATTAAATTAATAAAAAGTAATGCATTTTTTTAATTAAATTTAGTTACAAGACATATAAAAAAATAAATTAACAATCATCTAATAATTATTACATGGAAGGGAATAAAAATAAATCAATTTTTATATTTAAAAATTATTTTTTATGCATTATGAGTTCTTAAATTAAAATTAATTTTTATCACATTAAGAAAATGATAAAATAAAATGGATTTAATATTTCAAATAAAAACATATAAATTAAGTGATGAGGTAAATTTAATTTTTAGGCATAAAAGTATGACATTGAGGAAAATATTGACTTACCATAGTAAAGTTAAAATAAGGTAATAGGGTTTAGATCATGGGTAAAGACCTAAAATATCATTAAAAATAATATAGAAAGGAGTGTATGAGTGAATTATAAAACTCCCCATATCAACCTAAATATTTTTTTCACTTTGGATATACATTCCAAGATAAAATTGATTCAATATTCATTAAATAATTTGTATCTTTGAAAATGCCTCCCGAGCTCACCAATAAAAAGACCCCTCCACGAATCATCAAAAAACATTAAATTAAGTTTACTCATTAATAAAACCCCAAATTATCTCCATAAA
This sequence comes from Viscum album, assembly GCA_963277665.1. Lineage (NCBI taxonomy): Eukaryota > Viridiplantae > Streptophyta > Magnoliopsida > Santalales > Viscaceae > Viscum > Viscum album. The sequence goes on from OY728148.1 coordinate 423,006,203, forward strand.
AATTATTTATGACATTTTTTAACCTTTTCTCATATTAAGGACCCATAAATCCTTCATTTCCAAGACTCTCTTTAAGGGCAGATTCCAATCTTCAACATAAGTATTATCCTACCCTTAATTGTTCTTATTTATATTATTCATACACCTCTTCATAAATATGATCAATAAGATTAGTAAAATAATTTAAAAATCATTAACTTTTATGAAATTGATATTATTACTATATAATAACATGTAAATACTCATTCAATTATTATATTATACTCATGTTTTGGTTGATTTTACAACCCATGTGAACGATGTTATAACATTAACATCATGAATAACTAAGAAAATATAAATAATATTAATATGATATAATAATTAAGAATTTAATACATTTTTATAATTCTTACATTAAATTATATTGAAGTATATTCATTAATAAAATTAATTTTTTTATTGAATCATAATTTATAAAAGAAGTATATTTTATCCAATCATGAAAAATTATCACCATAAATTTCATAAAATTTTTCTTTTACTTTAGAAATATATAAAAGACACATATTTATCCTTTATGTATAATATATATTTAATTAACACATGATAAATGAGTTCAAACTGGAATCTCAACACTAAGGCTATCATAGAACAAATGGGTTAATTAATACCCGAATATCAATTTTAATAAAGAAAGACTAATAAATGGATAATATAAAATTATAAATGCGTGGTATAAAAAAATTAAATATAAATATGGTTATGATATAGATTAATTCTAAAACTAAATTTATAATATATATATATATGGGTCAAGAATGTATTTCCAAATTGGAATCCAAGGTAAGGTTTTTTCATGACTCAATTTATATTCATTGATTCATAATATCTTTTTTGAGACTATATTCTATTAATTTTTTTATATTATATCATTCCCCTATTTAATTTTGTATTTTATATATATCTATAAGGAAATTTCATTGTCAACTCATAATCTTCTTATTTCATGGATTTTATTCGTCATAAAAATATGATTTTGTTATGAATAATTATAATCCTCTATATTAGCTCCCTCTTCTATATGAAAATGTTATTTATTTAAAAAATTGTTTTCTTTTGTTATTTTATAATTAATATATGTATTATAATTTTTATTCTTAATATTTATCTTTGTAAATTTTAAAAAGAAAATTGTATAACACTTTCATTAAAGTATGATTTCTTTAAAACCACATAAAAATATTAAATAAGTATTACTTATTTATTTCATATATTTTCTATCTTATACTCCACATTAGCCCTGATTTACTATGGTTTAAATTCAATATTCCATTATTTATACTTATTTTTGGGTTTTTATAGTCTTTTTAACACACTTTTTTTAAATGAATTTGAAAGTGACTTACAATCTTTATTTTTATAAAAACATTATAGAATGATGATTATAATTATTCTAATTAAATCACATCAATTTTACTCTCTATCTCTAAAAGATATATCTCTTTTGGATTCATGATTTGTGGATTTCCCATCTAAATTCTCTTATGATTAACATCTTCTGGGAGATTGAATTATTTGTATCAATAGATATCATTCTTGATTTTATCTTATGAGATACCATTTTAAAATGTAATGTAACCCATGTCCAATATAAGTGTTTTTCATGGTAAGATATATGATATATTTCTTTTAGAACATATTGGTATGGTTAAACAATATATTATGGTTGGGTCCAAATTATTCCTCCAATGCATTGGGTGTTGTTCTCTATCTCATTAGATAATTATGGGTTTTGAGTAGTGATTCTCAATCCACTAGATTATATAGATAGTGACTCATGATCTATAATTTTAGGGCACACATGTTGTTATGTCTTGACATATATTATTTTTTTTCTTCTTATTTTTATTCCCCATGCCTTTGTTATTTTTCTTTGGTCTATGATTATTGTCAGATTTTTTCATTCAATGGAATGTGTTTTATTATTACAGGATGGTTATTTTGTGTTCCAATATTACAATTCCATAATATATATTATTTTATCTTGTCTTAAAATTAACAATTGTGTTTCATAATATTTTTAATTAGTTATTTCTCCCATATTTATGTTTCCTCAAATACTTAGAGTCTCATATTATATGCCTCCTTGATATGATTTTCCCTTGATAAGAATTTCAGATGACTACATATTTTTCCCTTTCCTGCAAGAAATTACAAGAAAGAATATGTATAAACTGAAGTTATGTATATATAATTTTATGATATATATTTGAGAAATAATGTGAAATAAGAAATATTTTTAGAAAATCAAAAAAGATACTATAACTTTTGTGTCTAGGATTATGTGTTTATTTGTTAGATGTAATTCCTAAATTATAAAAATGATGTATAATATGTTCATGTTCTCCTCGGTTCATCTCATTTGGTTTCAAAATGAGGTTTGGTTATCTGGGGGATTAGGTTAAGAAGTATACATGAATTCAACTTAAAGAAACCAATAATAGGCCCAAAGTATCATTTCATAAAGTGAATTTGTTATAAGGTGATATATTATAGGTTTAATATTTCAAATTAATATGAATATTCAATTTTATTTTCTTGTGATATTATGGTTTATTATTTAATTTAACCATATTGGTATTTAAATAAAGTTATAAACTGAAGGAATTGAGTTAATAATGGGTCTTATGGACAATGTAGTGATTTTCCCAATGAGAAAATAAAGGTTGTGGGAGAGGATTTTAATAACTTCAGAGATATGTTTTCTTAGGTTATGAATAAAAACCAGAATCATGATTAACCCCTAATACGAAAAAAGGAGAAGTATGATATAGATTACTAAATTTTTTAATGACTTCTATCATTTATTTAATCTTATTTTACACTAAATTTCAGGGAAATAGATTAACAGTGTTGAAAGGATATTTAAAATTATTTAATTCTCAGAATATAGAAAGAAAATAATTTATATTTATTAGTTGTAAGGTGAAGCAAACTAATGGTGTATTTTGATAATCAATGCAATAAAATTGAGTAAATTTACTCTTTTAAATTTTAAGAGTTTAAGAAAAAAATACATACCCAAATATTTTCCTAATACATTATACCTTAAAATGGAGAAATATTTCTCTGGGTCAAATAAAATTGTGTATCAATAAATTTTTTTATATGATAAAAATTAACAAGACTCACAAGGTACACCTCTAATTTTATTATTGACATTGAGAGTAATATCAATTGTTTTTTAGTATCTTAAAACAAATTCATTGAAAGGAATTCTACATAAGGGACTTTGGTATCTATGAAGAAATTTTCCAATGTTCACGTAAGGTGGAAATGTAAATTGGATAATCTGATTATTCTTATGGATTTGGAGTGATATAGAAAAGAAAATATATCATTATGGAAACAAAAATGATAAATCGCATGGATGAAAGAAAATTTAACCACCAATAAGATAAAAATATTTGAAGAATCTCCCAAAACAAATTCTACAATGACATTAAATATTTTTCACATATGTTTTTGTAGACCATCAAGAAAAAAATTCTAAATGAATATAAAGAGGCTAATTAACACAATCGAGGATTAGAAGGTACCAACTAATGAAACACTCACAATTCAACTCCTCATATACATGGAGTTTAGAAATTATGTAAATTAATTCCCTAATACAAGGGATCACAAGGATAATAGACACCAACAACCTCTAAGTACATAGGAACAAGAATGAGCCTATGAAATCCCTACCACTGAAGTAGATAATTATATTTAAGTGGTGGAAGGCACACTTATTCTCCACTGTAGATTTATTAATGTATTATTTGATTCTGGTTTTCCATATTCTCTCAATTTATATTATTTCTATAAGAAAGTAAACCCACCATGGAAATCATTTGATATATAATTATCAGTGAGAAATTTTTATGGTGTGATTATTTAATACAAGGTATACTACTCTTCTTAAATTGTGGTTTCTGGGAAGATACCTTATACAAATATTTTTCTTCATTTCTTGGCAGAATTTAATGTGATATTGGGCATGGATAAGATCTCCTTGAATTGAAATCATATCCATTTTTATGGTGAGAAAATAAGATTTCATATAATAAATCATCCCCTGTTCAAATATATATGAAGTTATAATGTTTAACTTCCTTTGGAAATCGATTCCTTAATATGGTTCTATATACTTAATAATAAGGGGTACTTGTCTCAAGTGGTTGGAGAGGAACTCACCATCAAATACATTCTGATTTTATGGGAATATAGTGATGTATTTCCCAAAAAAACTTTATAGTATTCCCCGAGAATGTGATTTTGAGTTTTTCATTAAACATAGACCAAATTTTATCTCTATATCAAATAATCCTTATCGAATGAAACCCATTGAATTGAAAAATTGAAGAATAAACTTCAATATAATTTGTATAAATATTTTATACACCCATGTGCTTCATTATAGAGTTATATATTCCCCTTTGATAAGAAAAATGATGGATCAATGAAAATTTCCATTAATTGTCATCAATTTAATACGATAATGATTTATAACAAGTATCATCTACCTCAAATTTATGAATTTTTTATTGAATTAAAGGTTATTAGTACTTCTTAAAGGTGTATCTTTGATATTTATACTATAAATTAATGTTAAATAGAGAATATATACCCAATATAGTGTTCCACATAATATATGGACAATATTAATTCATAGTGATTCCATATAAACTTATTAATACCCCTTCTACATTCCTATATTTGATGAATAGTGTATTTAGTGATTTCATTGAAACATTTATGGTAGTATTTGTTGATTATATTATAATATATTCTATGAGTAATTAAGTACATGAATATAATTTTAGTATTATTCTAAATACCTTATGAATGGATTAAATATATTCAAAATTCTGTAAGTGAGAATTTTGGATACAATAAGTATCTTTATTGGGTTATGTAATCACAAGTGAGGGAATATTCATAGATCGTTTAAATAACTAGGTGATTAAAGAATATATTAGAACAATATTTGTGATAGATATATATTTTTTTCTTATATTAACTACATATTATTGATTCATTATAAGAAATTTCTCATGATTTTTAAATTTAGTAACCAAGTTGAAATGAAAGGTTATAAAGTTTCTATAATGTGATGGATGAGAATATGGCTTCAAGGATCTTAATAAAATGATGTAATTTATATCTATATATAAAATACCCTTTAATAGATAAGGGTCTGTGATATATGGTTATGCTTCAAAAAAGGATTTGGGATTGGTCCTTATAAAAAATATCAATATGATAGTTTATACTCACTTTCAATTAAAGACTCATGATAACAATTATATGAAAAATGCTCTAGATATTGAGGTAGTAATTTTTTCATTAAATATAAGAAATAATTATCTCTATAGTGAAAAGTGTGATATATATATAATATAAAAACATAAATTATATATTCACATAAAAGGAGTTGAGCATGTTCTGAAGGAGATGGTTGGAGATAATAAATATATATAGTTTCTTAACACATTATCATCCTAGAAAGGTAAACAAAAATTACAGTTCACTAAGAATAACATATCATGACACCCTATACATAGTGATTATTGAAAAAGAGACAATATTTATGGATATTAAAATGATATATATTGAAATCATATACCAAGGGATGGAAACTTACCTTTACCAAATTATTTTTCTAAAATCTATCCATTTAAAGATCATGAAGTCCTATAATAATTGTATAGAGCTATAGAAGAGGGTAGAAAATAATCTATCGTATTCCCTTGATAGATTGGGAGTTGTAATATTTGGACTCAAATATGTGACACATCCATACCAGAGCTGAAAACGGTCTTTTAGAATATGTAAATAGCTTCTCCTTCTCTAATCACTCAGGAAACAAAAATATGTTTAGATACCTTTATCCTCACTTTCATTTCAAAAACATAAATATTATCATTATAGAGTATATATCTTGATGATTGGTATACCAAAAAGTGAAGTTTTATTTTTATAAATTAAATAATTTGATGAAAATATTACTTATACCAGAATGGAAATGAGAGAACATAACCACGAATTTTTCGAGAGGTCTCCCTAAGAGCTCTAAACTCTATAATTTAATTAGTTTTTTGGTTGATCGATATATAAATTCAAAACACTTCATTTTTATTCAAGAAGATTTATTACTCAATCAATTTTCCATGTTATACATAAAGGAATTAGTAAGGCTACATGGTGTACCACTTTCAATCGTATCTGATCCAGATCAAAATTTCACATCAATGTTATAGAGAATCCTATGAAAATAGATTGATATAGAGTTCAGTGTTATATCAAATTATCAACCCAATGCTTATGTTAAATCTTAATGGACAATTTTTTCGTTGGAAAATATGATAAAATCATTCCCAATTGACTTTAAAGGAAGTTAGGATCAAGAAATTCTTCTTGATGAGTTCTCATATGTAATTACTAGGTTGATGGTACCACTAATAAGGGATGAATTTCTGATAATTTTTTGCAATTATACATTTAATATTAAACCTTTGGGATCGGTTGAAACAATGATCCTATATTTATCAATTAACTCAACCTCGCCAAATTATAGTGCAATTTAAAGGTACATGAACATAAGAATTTTCATTGTTTGTTGTAAAATCATACTTTTATCCATGATTGGTTAGTCACCCCAAGCATGGATTTTCCACTATATGCATAAGAAGCTAAAACATAGACCATACCATTATATTTTTCATAGATTACTTCTAATCTTGGATACTAAGTCATATAATAGAGTTTGTAGCTTCCCACTACCGTCTTAAAATATCACCCAAAAAAGTAATGAACTCTTTCTGCTTTGGGATGCTTCTCCTCTGCCTTTTCCAGATCTCCCTCCACACACAAAAACAGGATCATATGGTTTTCCCATTTATATTATCTTCAAGATATTTGAAAATAAATTAATATATCATTCTTTCTTGAATACTCACTTAATATATTCAATGATCTATGTCATCTAAACTTCTTGAATAATCATTCTCAAAAGTCTTCACCTTTATAAATGGATCTTGACATCAATCTCTACTAATTCACTAATTTAATATTTTATATATCACATTCTCAGTTCTCAATCATCAAAATTGTATATTTCTTCATGATAAATATAAATTTTCACATAATTTTCTCTTCATTTTCAATAGCTTAAATACTAACAAAATAATTTTGTGAGTTCTATTTTCCAAAATTTAATTTTGGAGACTCCAAAATCCTTATCAATAGTGATTGTCTTATTTTAAAATGGTAAATTGAATCTATTTTTATCACATTATTTAAACTTAATTTAATATATAGTTATCCCTTCCTTTAAAATTCACTAAAGACTCATGCTCCTTCCTTGATATAAATTCCCATGAAAATCATAGTTTTTATCTATTTTTAATTATTACATGTGTGCATGGATTGATTCTATTATGATATAAAAGCCATGTATTCAATGTGAGTCTCCTCTCAGAACTCTTGAATATTCTATCTTGAATTATGATCATATTGAATTATTATTATTTTTGAATCCTTAAAGTTCATTGAATGATCACGACTTAATTAATTCTTTATTATTCAGAATATATGAATTTTAAAAATCTCAAAAAAAATTAAAACTCATTAATTTCAAAGGGTAGAACATATATTATGAATAATTATATTATATGTGATTTAAATATCTTATGCATCTCATGTTTCTTATGAGAACTCCCATATAATTTTTTTTAGCTATCTTATGAAGCATTTTTATCTTATGAACATCAGTTGTAGACCTATTATAACACTACAAAAAATGACCACTTTATACAGGGTTATTTTTTACATTAGAAGGGGTTATAACCCCTTTTAAATACATTATCAGTGGTTGTTGGAAACCGCTGCTAATGTGCCCGCCTACTGTTGGTAGAGGCGGTTGTGGAAATGCGCTGTTAAATTCATTGTGAATTTAGCAGCAGTTACATTAGAGGGGGTTTAATCCCCCTTTATTGTTGATTGAAATTTACCACTTTAGGGTTGGTTATAACAAAAACCGCCTATAATATAGGACTCTGGAGGCGGTTTGAACCGCCCCTAATGCTGATTGCATTTCGGGCATTTGGGGCGGTTGTCTACACAACCGCCCCTAACACTCTGACGCCCCAACGAGCCACCCTAACACCCCTTAATAACCCAGCGTGCCCCCCGGACACCACCCTTGACTCCCCCGCGTGCCCCCTTGACACCGACCTTGAAACCCTAACACCCCCTCTAACACCCTAACGCCCCAGCGTGACACCCTAACACCCCTTGACAACCCAGCGTCCCCATGACACCACCCTTGACTCCCCCGCACGGCCCCTTGATACCCACCTTGACAGCCTCACACCCCCCTTAACACCTCCCTTGACACCCCAACACCCCCTTGACAACCATTGACACCCCGGGACCCACCCCTTGAAACCCTAGCGCCCCCCTTGACACCCCGGTATGACCCAATGACACCTCAAGACACCCCTTCACACACCACCATGCCCTCCCTGACACCCCGGGACACCCCAATAACACCCCTTCACACACCAGCAAGCCCCCCTGACTCACCGGCACACCCCTTGACACCACAACCCGCCCCTGTGACACCCCGGGATATGCCCCTTGACACCCTTGTACGACCCAATTACACCCCTTCACACACCAGCATGCCCCCTCTGACACCTCGGGACACCCCAATGACACCCAATGACACCCTTGTTGACACGGGGGGGGGGTCAAAAGGTATTTGGCAGGTTTCAAACCCTGCACCAGTTGTAGAAAGTGCACAACACCACACCACTAGGCCATGCGCGCTTATATGTATAATTTACACTACAGTATATTTAATTAAATCCCAAAGTATTATATATATATATATATTTGTGTTTATAAATATAAAAAAATATAATATATTTTTATATATATAACATATTTCTCTATAATATAATTTATATTTGTGTATAATATTTATATATAATATGTATTTATGTATAATTATAATATATTTTTGTATAATATATATGTATATATATACATATTTGGGTATATATAATATATATAAATACATATTTATTCATATATTAAAAAATATATTTATATTTATATGTGTGTGTATTTTTTTGTATTTATAGATATAATATAATTATAATATATATTATATTAATTACATTTATATTATATATTAATGTATTTAATTATATACATTTATATTATATCACTAATACACATATATATATATATACACACAATTAAATGCATGCACATAATTGGAAATAGATAATATAATTAAATGATATATATATAAATATATGAACCAAATTAATTTATAATTAATATGCTATAATAAAATATACATAAAATTATTATACAATACATAAAAATTTATTTATAATATAATATTTATAATATAATTATAATTTTTTTATATTTATATTTACATTTAATTTTTTCTAAATTATGTAAATTAGAATACATAATCTAATATAAATGTATTTATACATAAGTATACAATAAAAATGTATTTATGTATGTGTTTGTAATAATAATATTATTAAGTATTATATGATATATATATATATGTACTAAATTAATTTATAATTAATATGTTATACTAAAATATACATAAAATAATTATATAATACATATAAATTTATTTACAATAAAATATTTATAATATATAATATAATATAAATAAATAATATATTTATATTTACATTTATATTTAATTTTAATTTTTTTTAAATTTTGTAGATTAGTATATATAATCTAATATAAATGTATTTATCTAGGTGTGCGTGTAAAAATAACATTATTACTTATTATATGATCTATATATATATATGTACTAAATTAATCTATAATTAAAATGTTATGATACAATATATGTAAAATAATTAAAATATATATATAATTAAATATTTATAATATATATATACTATAATTATATAATATAATTATATAAAATATATATATATGTTTATGTGAATTTATATTTAATGTTGTCTATATTATATATATTTGTATACATAATATAATATAAATGTATTTATACTAAAATCTACAATAAAAATGTATTTTATATAATATATGTATAATATGAATCATTATATAAATGTATAGTATTTATAAAACCATATATAAATTTTATAAATTCGAATGAATATATTTATAATTACATTTATATTATATATATTAATATATATATATATGTATATGTTTTTTTATATGTATAAATATTTATTTCAAATATTTTTATAATGTCCCTATATATATGTGTTATAAAGTATTTAAATACATTCATATAATGAGCTTATGTAATATATATACACACACACATGCACACACCCACATATATATTAATTTGTTTTGAATTTATATGAAATTTATTTTAAAAAATAAATAAAAATTTAGATGGAGTTTGAAACCCCCTCTAATCAAAGGGATTTCCAGCGGTTCATAACCCCCATCAAATTTCATGAATTGGAGGGGTTTAACAACCCCTTCTAAAGTCATAAATTAGAGGGGTTAAAACCGCCTCTAATTTCATAAATTCAAAGGGGTTCAAAACCCCTTCCAATGTCATCAATTAGAGGGGCTTCAAAACCCCCTCTAATCTCATCAATTAGAGGGGGTTCACAACCCCCTCTAATTTCTTAAATTATACTGGGTTCAAAATCTCCTCTAATTTCATGAATTAAAGGGGGTTAAAATCCCCCTCTAATGTCATCGATTATAGGGGGTTGAAAACCCCTCCAAATTTCTTAAATTAGAAGGGGTTCAAAACCCCCTCTAATCTAAGGGATTAGCGGTGTTTCATGAACCCCCTCTAATATCTTAATTTTTAGAGGGTTATGAGCCACCTCTATTTCTTTTAAAAAAATTATATATATATATATATATCCAAACTAATGTTATATATATACCTCCTCTAAAATACAATATAATATATATTTCCACTAATTATTAAATGAGCAGTGGTTTTGATATAACCGGATCTAAAATAAAACCAAATATTAAAAAAATAATTCTAAATATTTTAGAAGGGGTTGTGCGGAATACCTCTATAATTTTTATAGAAAATTAATTTAGAGGGGGTTCATAACCCCCTCTAAATTTGATGATTAGAGGGGTTGTGTAGAACCCCCTCTAATATTACAGAAAATTAATTTAGAGGGGGTTGTGTAGATCCCCCTCAAAATATCCTCCTCTAATGTACTGTTTTTTTGTATTGTCATAAGAATATCTCAAATGTCATACACTATTTACTATTTAATGAGATATTTATATCTTATGAGGTGGCACGTTATATTAAGTATACTCATCTTACTCATATCGACTATGTTCAGCATATCATATCATTTGAAGGAAAGATAAAATATTGATTCTTCATATCATATGAAATCATCCATTCAAACCCAGTTTTTGTATTTTATAGAAATACCTATAGTTTTTCTATAATCAACTACAATCATCCTCAAAACTTTTTAAATTATTCTAAGTCATTCTCTATCAATCAAAATCACCATCAGGATTGATAAAGAGGTTAAATATCCATTCATTAACTTGTTTCCATTATTTCTATGAATTTCAACACACATAGGATCAACTAAATGAAATATATCTACCTAAGATATTTAAGTATCATCATTTACCTATATTTCCATATAACATGGAATAACCTTAATAAAATATTCTTTTTCTGTTTACCATGTAAATAAACCACTTGAAAAAATACAACATACATTGATTTTACTTCTTCACAACATTCTTCACAAAAAATAAAATTCATTTATTTGGGATCTTAAATCTATGTCATTATATATTTTCAAACTCCTTTCATTTTCTATCAATTCATAATAATTCATCTCCCCCTTATCAATAATAAATGTAGAGGGAAAATAATTGCCTTCTCATATCAACATTTTATTCACATTCCTTTTAAACTTCTTCTTCCCCACCCACTTCCATTCATAATGTAAGATATTTTGTTATGAATATGTTGAAAAAATCTAAAGGTATTTGAATTTTTATTTTATGTATAGTCTAAATCTTAAATTAGGATTCAGAATGATATTTTGATAATTGGAACACTTGAATGTATTGTTTTAAGATGGGGTTTAAATCCTTGGAGGTGTATCAAAAACCCATATTATTTTTGGAATCATTGAGCCTCAAAAACTAGGATTCAAGATAGACAACCTTGGGTGCATGGTCAGTGCATGCTTAGTACTAACAATGTGGCCAATTTTATTAATGATCACTATTGGATTAATGTATATGGGGGATACAGCAAGTTTTTGTAATTTTGAATAGTTGTAGAGGAACCCAACTGGTTGTTTCATGGTTTATATATGAAATTTCTACAATAATGATGTGTATATTTGTTCTTGGGAAATGGAACAGCACGGTGGGCACAAGATTGGTAAGCAATGTCATGTAATAATGTGGTACTGGGGTTCTTTGGACAATATAACCATGAAACTATCACAAAATTTGGAAAATATTGTGGCTAAACTATGTGCCTCATAAAAAGGGGAAAATTAACATTTTTTCTATGAAATTAATTTTATTTTCACCCCATTTTCACCCTCACTTATCCCAATAGGCCTTTACATGAATTTCCTGCTTCATTTTTCCTACATGGGTAGTTATCATTCATTATTGTTATGAATCAAGAATTTTTAGATGTTTTGGAATCCTATAAGTGAGACTAAAATTCTTCTTACCTCCCTTCTCAGTTTCTCTTCTTATTTATGGAATGGCCATTTTATTATCTAATATTCCTTATTTTTAAGGTGTTTATCCGGTTATTTATTTTATATAATTTGTTCTTGAATCAAATACCAATAATAGATGAGTGAATCTTACTCGATTTTAGGTAGGTGGTGAATATGTTCTTCCCCTTAAAGTTTCATCCTTATAAATTTCTTTCAGTGTGTCACATTCTTAACCTTCGATGAGTTGGTTCTAAATTGTGAAGCTATTTTAATTAATTTTATATGATTTTACCTTGACCCATTATTAAACATTCTTATGTTGATAAAGGGTTATGACCTTAAATTGGATCACCCCTTAGGGTGAATCCTATTATTTAACAACATTTTCCATTTTTTTAATTAACAAAAACACTATTTTGGAATGTTTCGGTTGAATATTCATAACGGGATTGTTAAACTTGAACTAAATAAATTTTTAACAATTGGCATACTCCACTTTCCCCTTTGAGGTTTATAAACTCAACTAAAACCACCTCTTAAGGTGGGATCAATTAAATGTTTTTATTTATTGTTTTTTCCCTTGAAATTGAATTGATTAATGGGATGTGTTGAATTGTTTCATGTTAAGGATATAACACTTGTCCCCTTTACGCTTATAAATAAAATTATTTAAGGAATGTTTTGATTATAAATTTATTATGGAATTTTTTCATGGCTTATGTTTAATAATTAAATGTAGTGTTTCTTCTTACTAGTTTTCCATGAGAAATACTTGGATTCTAATATGGAATTACATAATTGGGATTATAAGGCAATATGATTGGGTGAATTATGATTGATTAAGAAATTTTAGACATGATCTACCTAATAGATTAACTGAACTATTTTACATGGTGTCCCTCACTACTTATTTGTGTCATTGGACCTATATTTTCACATTAAATTACATAAAATAGTTGTAAATAGTGCTCCTAACCTTTATAATTCATTAGAAACTGATGGAATTGATGCTCTACACCCCATTGATTTCGATGTATGGGTTTATACTCTTTATTTAAATCTGGACCCTATTATGATTATAATTTAACATGGATTCCATGGATTCATACCATGGTTCCATAGTCTATTTATATAAAATGTGAATGTTCAAATACATTCCATCTTATGTCGAAGTTGGTACAGTTTATCGAGGATCCTTTGAGGAGCCAAAACCTGATGTGTTGTATATTTATAGTACTATCATAAAAATATTAAAGTTTTACACTATAAATTTTATATTTACTAACTATATTTTCATTAGATACTATTGGGGTGGACTACTGAGTTTTACTCGCTTCCTGTTTGAGTCGTTGTTTGGTACCAAGAAATATATTATGACTGAAGGTTAGGACATGGATCATGAGTTTATATTGTGGTGTATTTCGTTCTAGGTCTTGGATTGGGAGTATTAGGTGAGCATGTAAGCGGGTACCTTTTAGAGTTATAGCCTTTTATTTATATCTTATTTTATCATCCTAGCCCTCTTTTACTAAATTTTTTATATTAACTAATTGTATATTGGGAAAATATTCTTCATGTATGGATGTTTTATTGGAACGTAATAAGTGGTCTTATTGTTATTACTTGTCATTTATTATTATATTAAATGGTTTATATTATTCATTTATTATTACACTATGTTTATTACTTATCACGAGGGTATAGTATCCCTATTGTATAAAAATAGACCCTTTCTTCTAGTTAGTAGCCTCTAGTGTACTGGGAGGCATGCTTAAGGTCTTGTTTCCAACCAGTCAGGTTACTACATATAGAGTGAACCATTTTGGGACAAGATAATGTGGTATAATGGGTGCTTTTTCCTATTTCTTACTTTTTTGGGATAGTAGATAAAATACTAGGAATTTTCCAACCCATGCATTGTGTAAATATCAGGTTCCTAGGGATGGTATTGTTGTTTATATTATTCATTTATTATTATTTAACCATGACTGATTATAGTATCTCTTGTAGTTATCTACTTCCGGATTTAGGATATTTACTTCTTGGCTTGGTATGGTAAGAGATGTGGTGTGTTCATGAATCATTTTTGGAACATAGGAATGACATGACATTAGAACACCTATATACAATCATTTTTTGTTTTTATGCTTATATGACATTATTAATTTTTTAAGTTATACCTTTCCATGTTATAGTTTTGGTTTATAGTGAGTTAAATAATGTGTATGCATCAACCTAAATAGTGTTTTAAAATATAGGTTATTGGTGTAATTATATTAAAACATCCAAAAATTAATTAAATAAAATATTTTCTAAAATTATTAATGTATTATCCTAAATGAAACTTTTCAAATGAAAATAAATTGGATTTGTTTTTAAAATTTCAATTAATTTCTTAAGGATATTAGTTAAATGGGATTCCAATTATAACTTACGGACTGATTACATCCATTACTTGGGAATGGATATCAACGTAACTAAATCTTTTTATGCTAAGTCGATCCTTATAGGTTGACCTTAGAAATATATTACAGTATAAAACCCTCTTAAAATATCAAATTAATTGAATTTTTTCCTTCTTAAATCCAAATTTTCAGTGATGGGTGTGAGTTAAATGGTATACCAATTACAACATATAACGGATTTTACCTCAAAAACATTGGAATGGTTACCCATATAACAAAATTCATGTGCTTCACTAGACCCAATTAGGTCATTCATAGCATTTTATGATTATAGGATAAACATGACTTTACCCGAGTAGGTCAGTCTTGGAATTTAATGCTTATGATATGAATCAACTAAATGGGTGATTAATCTTTAATAAATCAGTTGATATTGGGTTTTACTTGAATTAAATTCCACTTGTAATTTATTGAGTGTTGAATCATTAAATTGATAATGGATTCATGTGTAACTGGACCTAGTATTTTTTAACTTTACCATTATAGATTTATTATATACTTTTTATGCCATGGTACTTAAACCCATGAAATTATATTCATGATAAATGGGATGGTTATTTAATGTTTCCAAAATTGAATCATATGATGTTATATATAAGTGTGTGGTGGAATATTATTGAACTGATTCTCCTTAAATGTTAAATACTTATGGATATTTTTAAACCATTTTGATATTAGTATTTTGTTAATTAAAATTATATTCACAACCAAAAGAATATTTTCCTCGATATCTTGTGAGTAACATTTTCTTCTACTATTCCCAATTATGATAAATTATGGATAATTAATGCTTAAAAAGAAAATTACAATATAATTTTCCTATAATTATATGAGGTATCCACTAAATAGAGTGTTGAGTACAGTTTTCTTTATCACTGGTACATGAAATTTAATATATCTATTCCTTTTTAATTTTTATAAATAATGAAAATTGATGTGATCACATAAATAAAAAAATTATAGGGTTGATAATGAAGAGTCCCCCTTTAAGGGTTAGCCTTAATTTTTCCTTAAGAATTTTATTTAACGGGAACAAGTATATTTTTTTGATCCTAGATTGAGTTATTTTATTCTATTATTTGATCCTAGAGATTAGGAAGTAGATCTTAGTGACCTTTTTGAATGAATCCAATTTTATAAGTCAACACCTTATGTGTATTTCAGGGTTTATCCATGGTAGTAGCATTCTTGAAGAGGGTAAACTGGCAGAATTTTGAGTCAAGTTTCTAATCATGGTATGTGACAATTTTTTAATAGTTTGAGTTAGGAAGAACTCTTAGTTGAAGAAATGATACCTCATGAGTGGGTAGTTTTCTGGTAATTCAAACCTAATGGGGTCCTACATTGTGCATATACCTAGTGAGTGTTATCTTTTATCCTTTTCATGTTGGCATTATGACCATTTGGGGAGAAACCCCCTATGATAATTCTTTGAGAGGATTAGGTACTGATAGGAAAATTCATGGTATGTGATGTCATTGTGCCTATATTTACATATTTTCACACTTTTAAATCAAGGATATTTTTATTATCCTTCAATTTTACATATTTTGATATAGTTTCTAGGTTCATTTTATGTCATTTAATATACTCCCTTAACTATGATATGGCTACATGAAAGAGACCATAAGGATAGGTGGATGGACCAGTGGCTCTATTTTGATACATGATAAATCCATAGGGATTGGTCAGAGATATAGATGCCCTTATATTTGAATAGATCCTAGTTAGTCAGTGATGTTTTTCTTTATTTATGGTAACATGTGAAAAGGGATTGTCCATGTTTATGGTTTATTTAAAATTTAATGATATTAGTTTGAAAATTATTTCGAGACCGATGCATGGGAGGTGCTCGGGTTTTTCAATATAGGTATGGTGATGCCTTTGGAATTTTTGAAAACACCTAGTGAGATGGGTATTGAGATTGGATATCATGTGTATAGTTTTTTAAGTTCTTGGATCTATTAACCATTGGTTGTGCTTTAGTTCTTTAATTTTAGAAAATAATTTTGTGAGGTAGGCGGTCATTTAAAAAATCATGGCATAGGTATAGGCCTAATTTTGAAGAGGAGTTCCAATAGAGCTCCTGATGTATTGAAAATGGATGTTAGATAGATTATAGTCATTTTAGCCCTATTTATGGGAAAATATTAATAGTATGAGTCAGGTCATGAGTCATGTGGTATAGAAAGTATGCATATTGTGAATGGAAATTTTAGTTCACACTGGTTGTGAATTGTAATAATTTAGAAAGAAACATGAGAGATCATCCTTGTGTGGGATAAGGATCAAAAAAATTATTAATAATGATTTCATGAATTCTGACCCATAGTTTAAGATAAATTAATGGAAGATCCTGATATTGAGTTCTAATCCAGAAATAAGTTCGTGAGATGGTTAACTCATGGGTGGACCTACACATGCATTGTTAGGAGACATGGTGTCAAGAGTTGGTAAAATGAATGTGAATCCAAGATTTTTGTGAGCATAGATCGGGGTGAGAAATAGACACCTATTAATGGAATCTTATTATACATATTTTTCATATAATATCATTCCCAATATCTTGATATTGTCTTGATTATTCTAAGAAATCGTCATCTATACACCAAGATATGTAAACATATTTTTATGATTTGATGAAGGGAATCCTTGGGAGTCATGCTTGATGATATATTTATGGTAAACCAAATATTGGGTAGTGCACCATTTTACATTTGAGTTTGGTGACCCTCATTACAATTTTAAATTCGAAAACCACCACGGGAACCATTCTGGGGAAGTCTAAATAGGTGATGGTGTACATTTAAATAAGCACTCATGGATGAGTTGGTTCTTATCCATTCTAGTTATTATGTCTTGGGATGGATGGGACATGGGAAGTGGTAATTAGAGTCTCATTTCATTGGTTGGATGACATGGATGCCCCAAAGGTGGGAAAGGAGTTGTCATTCAATAATGGGTGACCCTAATGTGAGAAGTTTTTTTGGACCATAAGACTTGTATTGTGATGTTCATTTTGGATATCATGTTTCTTTTGATAAATAAACTAAATATGGCTTTTTTTCATAGTACATTATATGTACATGTTTGAATATAGACATGGGTGGGGTATAAGTATAACCATCTGGCTTGGGATGGCTTGTCACAATCTATGGATTTTGGATTGGGTTTGTGTTAGTTCTTATTATTTGGAATGGTGATGGTTTTATATAATAGATATTCCAGCCATGAAATGTCATTATATGTTAGTGCGAGATTTGGTGATCATACTTGGGATTTTCTCATTATGCGTTCGGTTAAAAGAATTTGGAATTGGGTTTTGGTGGTGTGTTAGCTATAAAATTTGTATGATTTTTTAAAATTAATTACTCATGGGTAGTATTAACAAATTTTACACAGATTGATGGATTAGATCGATTATGGACCGCATCTAGCACACTTTTGGGATGAGATGATTTTAGTCTAAAGGTGGGTGGCATCTTTTGAAGGAAAAGTTTGCACATCCAGGATAACGAGGTTAACTAGAATTATAATGTTTAGATAAAATTGATGAACAAGATCATTTTCCTTTCATGTTATTAGGTGTAGTGTGTTTATAAATATGTTTGGAGTGTCTCTAAGATTATATGAAAATTATTTAGAAAGAAATTGTGATGTATGAAGTATCATGAATTAGAATTGGCCGAAACATATTAGAACCTACAGTGGGGATCATCATAGTCTATTTGATAGAAAAGAAGGTGATATTCCCATGTATTACAATATAAGGAATCATGTAAGAATCATATTATCATTTTTTTGGGTTATGAGTGTTATATTTAGTTTTAGTGGTTTATGATTTATAGTTATAAAGTGACACTTGGAAAACATTGGGCGTTTTGAAACATGACATGGCTATTTGAGTGGGAATTCATGACCCGAGTATGTTAGGTGATATTTTTTCCCACCAAGGATTATTGAAAATGATAATATATAAATTGGGTAGGTTTTAAGATCTATTATTTTGGACTTGTTTAGAAATTATAAATGGATTCTAATTTTCATTTGGTGAATATTCAAAATTGTAAATGAATCATTGAAATGTAATTCAAAGAGTTAGGAAAAATAAAATATTTTTTTAGATGTTGATTAAAGTTTTATAGGTTTCTAGAAATCCCATATGATATTTTGAAGTGTTTATCTTTGAGAACACAGTTTCAAGGGAGATATCTTATATTGCACAGTTAGCGCACGGTTAGTACTACTTGTGCAGAACAACAATGAAAATTGTTTTTTTAAGGTGGATGGTTGGTTTAAAATATGTTGGGGTCCCATAAACTCATGAGGATTTTTATATATGTGTATTTTAACTCACATATAAGGGAGAAAAATTAACTAAATGGTCACTAAAACCAAGTGTGGTAGTGGTGTGCTTGGGAAGATGCACTGTAGGGTTGGTGCATGGTTGATAAACTATGCAAGGAATTCATGCGGTAGTGGGTTCTTTGGAATGTATCTTTTCATGACTAGAAAATGATTTTAATAACCATGAATTCAAACATTGCACCTTTTTAAAGTGGTAAATTACCATTTTATCCTCTAAACATAAATGGGTTTTCACCCTATTTCCACCCTCACTTATCCTATAAGTCCTTTGTGCATGTCTTCTCCTTCCTCCATTGGTGGTTCTCCTCCATTATTGGTCTGAATCAAGAATCTTCATATGTTTTGGAATCCTAGATGTGATTATACAATTACTCTTACCTCTTTTATTAGTAACTATTATCTTTTTTTGGAATGATCATTGTTCAATCTAATATGGCCTATTTTTTATGGTGTTCATCTGATTCTTCATTTTCTCTCGTATTGGATTGAATAAAATATCATTAATGGATTATTGATATTTCTTCGTATAAGTTATGTGGTATATATTATTTTCCTTTTAAATAATCATCATTATAATATGTTTTCATTATACATCATGTTAGACCTTCCATGAATTTCTGCTAAATTGTATACCTATTTTAGTTAATTTTATATTTCATGACCTAGACCCCTCATTAGACATGTTAACATTGTTGGAGGGTTGTATCCTCAACTTGGATCACTTCTTTGGGTGTGTACTATTATTTACCAACATTTTATATTGTTTGAAATCGACCAAAACCCAATTTGTGTGTGTTTGGGTTAAATCATAAAAGGGGGAATTTTCAAATAGAACTAAATGAATTACTAACAGTTTAGATACTCTACCTTCTCCCTTAAAATTTATAAATTTAATTATTAATGGTGTATTTTTAATGGAACTATTAAGTGAGAATGATTCACTCTTGGCCCTTGATTAAATCATTAAATTAAATTCTTGTCTATTTTTACATTGACCATGATGTTTTATAGACCTCTTGACATGATTAGAGGTTCGTGACCTCAACCCAAACCACCTCTTACAATGGGTTCATTTAAATGTTTCTATCTATTACATTATTCACTTGAGAGTGAAATGATTAATTGGATGAATTTAATTGTTTCAAGGTAAGGATATAACACTTGGTCACTTAACACATATAAATGAAATTATTTATGTTGTGTTTTGACTATAAATTTGAAATGGATATTTCCTATAGCCTTTGATTAATTATTAAATGTAACATGTTTTCTTACTAGTTATGTCTTTAGTGATACTTGGATTCTATTATGGAAATCCAAGGATGAGATCATAAAGCATAATTATTGGGTTGATTATGATTGATTAATAGATGTTGCACATGATGCTCCTAATCAGTTAATTAAACTATTGGAAGTACAATTACTAATTAATTATTCGAATCATTGGACATGGAATTCCACACTAAATTACATGAAACTATTGGACATGGTGATCCTCACCTTTTATTTTTCATTGGAAATTTTTATATTTGATGCTTCACAACCCCTTGATTAAGATTCTTGGATTGATAATATTTATTTAAATAATAAAACATATTTTGTTACAATTGTACATAGATGCCTTGGTTATAGACCGTGGGACCTGGGACTATTTTATATAAAAGGTAAATGTTCAGATACATTTTGGATTATGCAGAAGTAATCATAGTCTATTAGTGATACTATAAGGATCATGACGCAAACAAGTTTGGCCTATAGATATTTACTCACACACTGTTTGGGATGTCATTTGGTACCCAGAAAAATATCTTAACTGTGGGTTTGGACATGGATCATGCTTCTTTATTATGGTATCTTCAATGATAGGTCTTGGATTTGGAGTGGTAGTTTTATAAAGACCCTCACTTAACATACATTAAAAATAAATTATCTTTTATGGAATACATAATACTTGACACAAATATATTCAAAAAGTCTGTATTAGTTTAGTGCCTTTAGAATCATGGAAACATAAAAACTAGTAAATAAGTGAGCTACATTATCTCACACTAGGTTCTTCATGACTAGAACCCTTCTTATATACATCATACATCATACATATCTTCATAACCTATGGAAAGAAAACATAAAAAGGGGTGTTCTCAGATTCTATGTAAGTGTAAACAAGGGATATATGAAAGCATAATCATGAGAATACGGGTTTGAGAACAAGATAATAATATTATATGGTAATACCCTACATATCAAAGATCATAAACATAAATCACGGCATAAATATTAGAAGTTAAAAATACATGATTCATAAGGTAATCAAGATCATAACTCGTGAAATAAGAATATAGTAATAATGAATGAAATTGTGGCAGAAACATAATCATGTAATATCGTAACTTATAAAAAAATGATCATTTCCAAAACATATCAGGGCACTTCATGGGGACTAAACCTAATTGGCCAGATAAACCATCGTCCCCATTATAATTCCTTTCTTTATAAGGGATCAGGTTTCCCATTCTTCCCATAGTGGATCAGGTTTCTCCATTTTCCCATAGTGGATTAATCCATTCATATTATTTCCCTTAATTATCTCAGGACATATAAGTCTTAACCCAATGAATTGGTGGGATATATAGGTCCCACCCATCAAAAAATAAAATCATGCATACGTGTTCCACAAGATCATAAAAAATAATCATATAATGACTAATAAAAAGATATGGGTTTCATAAACATCATATCAAAACCCATGAAATGAAATGGGTATCATAAACATGCCATAATATCATAACCTGTGGAAAATATATAGGTTTAATAATCATTTCATCATATCATAAGCCATGAAAATAAGTGGGTTTCAAAATCATATAACCCATATAAGATAAATGAGTTTCATAAACATATATCCAGTGAATGAGAAACAGAATTTATAACCATCATTCCATAAAAACATAAACCATTTATAGAAATTATATGAATGGAACCCTTGGATAATATTCCTATAATGTAATGAGTAGCAATGAAGGATTTAATCTTGTATATAATATAATTTAATAATATCTTTTAATAAAATTTCATTAGAAAACTAACCATTATGATTTGACAAATTATTTTTAAAACATTAAACATTTTTAAAACAATTTTCTTTGAAAATAGCTTTGAAAATTTATAAAGTAATATTTGAAAACCATAAAAAAAATTTAAAATAGTTTTTACCTAAAATTATATCAAAATATAATTTTAAAAATTTGATGAAAATATTAAAAACTTGTTTTTAAAATAAAACAGATTTCCAAATAAGGAGGGAAATATGGTCGGATTTTCTTATAAAAATTTTATTAATTATATAAAGTTAAAAAGAGTGAAAAATGGTACCAATACATTAATAATTAATTAAAAATCATAGAATAATAAATTCCATAATTTTACTTGAGATATGGATCATAATATTTAATCAATGGAAGAAAAATTGTAAACAATCCCGATAAATGATGAGATTATAGAAATAAACTATTAAAACATTGGTAAAACATACCCATAATCCACATGAGAGAGTCAAATTACATTAATATTAAAATATAATTAAACAAGTATGTTTTTATACAAAATTTTAATGGTCGTTATATACACATCATAAAATAATGTAGGTTCATAACATAACATATGTTTCAAAGAATGAAAATTGATACAAAAACATTACCTTACGATTTGGTAATCATTGAATCGTAAACCCCATGAAATATATATTATAAAATGGATATTTAAATAACCATAAATATAGTGATAATAATTATATAATACATTAATGTGTATTATATACACCACACAAACTAACAAGTGGTGAATAAGGCATAATTCTTACATAAATAAAAGTGAGACTAGAAATCCTCTTACCTTATGTCTTAACTCTCTTAATACCTATCAAACCATCCTATATAATAAATATAATTTTATTATTCATCAATTAAATAAGCATATTAAATTATATCATTCCTTATAATATTTACACATGTCTTTCTATTATGCATTTATTAACAATTCCTTGTTAATGTTATATTTCGGGTAATAATAGCTTTCTCTTTCGTAGGTGTTTTTATTTGTAATAATTTTGGTCAAATTAATTATATCATGATTTCATAATATATAGAATTATAATCATGATATAAATATAATAAATATTAGGTTTATATTTATTTATAATGATCTATAAAATATATAAATAGAAAATGAAATACATCATTCATGGAGGTGGTAGGCCATACGTACGCATGAATGTCATTTCTATTTTCTTATCATATTGAAAGAAATAAAGTAAATGAAATATTTGTATATATATATAATATCATTTAATAATAATTATAATTTCATATATATTATATAATTTCACCAAACCCATCCTTAATACATTCCATGTAATGTTTCAACGAATCACATCACTTTGAGGAGGCAGTAGTCCACTTGTCCACAAACAAATTTATCATATTTTCACAAAATGGAAGGAATGAATGTATCTATTATATAATAATTACATAAGAAAAAATAAAACATAAATATCATATATATTATTTAAAAATTTAAATCACATCATTATTTCCAATCTTGAAAGGTGGAAATGGAAAAATGAATGACATTAGTTCGTGAGGTGGTCCTCCTCCGTACACATGAAAGATGATTGCATATCCAATTTTATGAAAGTGTTTGTGAGTGTTGGTATAACCCTTAAAATAAAAACATATAAGTATATTTATAATAATAAAGTTATTATATAATCATGGAATAATAATATTTTAGTTTGGAGAAGGAAAATAAAATAAAAGAGCTTGTGGAAGGATGTTACCTCTTCTTTGCATAAATCCATTTGGTTTGCACCATTGGGCTTACTTGTAAAAATATTTTCCCAAATGGATGAAAATTGGATTAATGGAGGGAATGTTCTAGTATATTTGAAAAAAATTACCAAAAAATGGGCTTTAGAGGTGTTAATAATTGAGGGGGTGAGTTCCCTTTTATAGCGGAGGAGGAGTGGCATTCTTATAAATATAAAAAATTGAAAACTATTTAGAGGTCTCCCATACAAAATATACCTCCAATAATTTTCAATTTATTATCTAATAGGTAAATTGGTATAAATATATAATCCCAATTTAATTTTTACATGTTTAAAGGTTATTTGGTCTATTATCTTAATGTTTAACTAGTAAGTAATCTTGTTTTTACATTAATCGAGTTAATTAATTTTAATTACTTTCACTAATATTATTGGTTTAAAACTATTTTTAACTTATTAGAAATTATAAATTATGATTATTAAAAATATTTAATAATGTTTTTAAAATTATAATAACTTAATTAGAAGAAATTAATTAAAAATGAATCTTCTATATGGGTTGAGATGACTAGTTTTTCAAGTGAAAAAGTCCAAAAGTATGAAATGTTTTTATATCCAATTTCAATGTAAAATTAGTTTCAATGACCTAAATTGGATTAATTTATGTCTTATTGATCTAATTATACATTAAAACTAAATTGAAATATAATTTATCTATATAAATAAATTATATTTAAAAGAAATTTTTAATTAAAATTCAGTATTTTTCAGTATTCATCCATAAATGAATTTTTTCAAAAAAAAATCTCTAAAATTTATCCTAATATTTATTTGAAATAATGAATTTAAAAACGAATTTTATTTTATATAATTAAATTTCTAAATGTTTCTAAAATTGATCTTACTATTTTTCTTATAATGATGTAAAAAGAAGTTCATTTTAGAAAATAGTATTTTGAAACATATAATGACTTAACCAAAAATTATATGTTTTATTATAAATATGTTTTATTATAAATATGTTTTATTTATATAAAACCATTATAAATAATATTTTAAAATTATTTATTAATATTAATATTACTATGTTAAATGGGTATATTATAACTATATCGTTTAAATAATTATAAAATGTTGTTTCTTAGAAACTTATTATTGTATGTAAGGAAAGCTAAGTCGGTGTTATGTATAGCATAACTTTATCTTGGTGTATCTTATAACGAAATATTATCTTTATATAGCGTTCAACATAATATATCAAAAAAATTAATTTTTCCTTAAAAAAAATTCATAATAACTAGGGGTGTTAAATTATACCCTCATTAAAATTAATTTCACCCTCGATGTTCATCCTTATAAAACAAAAAAATGAGGATTATCCTACCTCATCATATCCTAAAGTTACCACATAGATTTCTATAACTGGTGGTTTTTCTACAAAACCTTGACCTTGAAAGTGGTCATGTTTTTTTAGAACTCTCACTATGTGACCCATAATTTCAACTAGTTTTTCATCATTATAGGATCTTTCTCTAATAATATGACCTCTGAGTTCATTGCATGTGAAGGGTCGGGTTAGTACTTCCTCAGAAGAGATACATGGAACACATCATGGAATTGATTGGGATTTTTAAGGGCTTCCAAGCAATAGGATACCATCTCGATACGATCAGTAATTTCAAAGGGACTAGTATACCAGAGGATTCGTTTACCTTTCTTCCTTAATATCATAACCTTCTTACAAGGAGATATTCATAGAAACACCTTTTCACCGACTTCAAATACTAGATCACCTCGACGGTTATCAACATAACTTTTTGTCTGACATTGAGTTAACATGATATGTTTTTTAATGGATCTATCCTTCTTGGAAATTTCCTCAATTATCTTAGGTCTCAATTTATTTCTTTATCCAACTTCATCTCATATCATTGGTTATCTACATTTATACCCATATAGGGATTTTTAATGGTCCATATGAATGTCATAGTGAAATATATTATTGTAAGAAAACTCAACTAGAGGAAGGTGTTGATCCAAACCACATTTTAAATTGAAATAAGAAGATCCCAATATATCCTCTAGGGTTTGAATTTTTCTTTCAGACTGGTCATCTTTCTGATGATGATATAAAATGATGAAACTAATAATATATCAAGTGCTTACTGAAAACTTCACCCGAACTTTTAGGTAATCCTCATATCCCAATCAAATACAATAGAATGTGGTACTCCATTCAATCTTACAACTTCATTAATTTATATCCTAAAAATATGATCTAGATAAAAAATTTATCTAATATAAATTAAGTGTGTTTACTTAGTAATGAAATTGACTACCACCCATATATCATTAATCCTTTTAAATTTTTGGGGGGGCCCAATGAGAAAATCCAAAGTGATGTTCTCCATTTTTTATTTTGGTATGGATAATGGATGCAATATCGCCTTATAATTTTATCCTTAAATCGTAACATTAACACATACAAAATAATAGGATAAAAAATTTGTGATATCACTATTCATTCCATCCCACTATAAATATTCTTTAAAGTATCTATTAATCTGTGTACTTCCAGGATGAATAGAAAATGATGAACTATGAGCTTAATCTATTGAATCCTTCTTAAAATTAGTTATGGATGAAACACATACATGATTCATGAACCTTATCATTCTATCCTGATCATGGTTAAACACAAGAACATTTCTAACCTTATTTTTTTGTTCTAAATCTTCCTTCTATTCCTCTTTAATTTTCTCTTAGATATAGGTTGGAACATTCAATTGAAGAAAGTTAAAATTTTCCCCATCCATCAAGATTTATAGTCTTATCATTTTTAAATCCATAAATACTAGGCCTTTTTTAATCCTCTTCAAGGATAAGCTAGCATGATCCTTTTGAATCAAAGCATCAGCCACCTTGTTTTCTTTCCCATGGTGGTAATGTATTGAGCAGTCATAATCCCTTTTTTATCTAACAATCTTATATGGAACATGTTCAACCCTGTATTTTTAAATATATACTTCATACTTTTATGATCAGTATATATATCACACATTTCTCCATAAAGATAATTCTACCATATCTATAATGAGAAAATTTTCATAGCTAACTCCAAATCATGAGTTTGGTAATTTTTCTCATTAATTTTAAATTGTTATGAGATATAGGATATAACCATTTTATTCTCCATATTAACAAATCTTAATACCTTTTTACATGCATCACTATATATGATAATCCCTTCTTCACTATAAGGTAATGTAATAACAAGTGGGAAAACTATTCTTCTCTTTAGTTCCCTGAAATTATCTTCACATTAATCTATCTAGAAGAACATAGAACGCTTTCAAGGTAACTTGGTCATATTATTAGATAGAAATGATAAATTATCCAACAAATGACAATAATATCTAGCTAAATCAATAAAAATATAGACTAAATTCATTTTTGTTGGACTGGGTCAACATTCAATAGCCTCTATCATTGATGGATCTACTCATATACCTTCTCTTAAGTATATATTACCCAAAAATGAAACATTTTTTAGCCATAATTCACACATTGAAATTTTTTCATGCACTTTATCCTTCTATAAGTTCATTAGTACAATTATCAAGTGGTACTCATGCTCTACCTTTCTCTTTGATTAATTAAAAATATCATCTATAAAAACTAACACATACTGATTGACGTAATCTCTAAATACTCTAATCATCAAATCCATGAAGATAGCATGGGAATTAGTAAGACCAAAAGGCATCAATATATATTCATAATGTCCATAAATTGTATGGATTATTGTATTGGGAAAATCCTATTTATTTATCCCAAGTTTATGATATCCTAAATGAAGGTCAATCCTGGAAAATTATTGAGCTTCGCACAGTTGATCAAACAAGTCATCAATATGTTGAATATGATAGTTTTTCTTGATCATTATCTTTCTCAAATACTTGTAATCAATAAATAGTCACATCAATACATATTTATTTTTCAAAAAAAGAATAGGTTCACCCCAAGGTGACACACATGGACGAATGAATCCCTTTTCATGGTTTTCTTGGAGTTACTTCTTTAATTCTAGTAACTTAATTGGGGCCATTTTGTCATGAGTATATGAAATTGGGGTGTCACTAGGTATGAGTTCTACTAAGAAATCAAATTTATGTTTTTGTGGATATCTTGAAAACTCTTCCAAGAACACATCCAAAAATTACCAAACAATAGACATATCATTGATGTTGAGTTTCTCCCCAACAATTTGAGACAAATAGGCCTTATGAATGGGAATTAAGTCCCATACACTGGATGTAATCTCTATAGGAAGTTCATATCTATCATCACATTGATGGAAGATCATATGTTACTGTGAAATATCAAAAATAACTACCTTTTATTGAAAATTAATGTGGGATTTATGAAGATAAATAAAATACATGCCTCATATGATATCAAATTCAACCAAAGAAAGAATGCTAATTTTTTGAGGAAGCACATTACTAAAAACATCAATTAGATAGAAATCATAGACATGATATGGAATCATCATACCATTAGAGGTTTTTACTACTAATTACACATTTAATCATTTGGGTGTAATCATAATACCCTTATGAATATCTTTAGAAATGAAAGAGTAGGTCGATCTAGAATTAAACAAGACATTAGCTGTTATAGAGTGAATGGTAAGTCTACCTTTCAACTCTTTGTTATCAGAAAAAATTATCACAAGATATTTCCCCTTTTCCCTCAATATAACAGGTTATTATGTTGATCATAAATACTAAACCTTGGGTTTGAGAACTGGTTATCATAATTTCTATTCTCTTTACACTTGAATCACTAAAGTGTGGGAGGTGAATGTTTTTGGCTCTCCCCCTATTTTCTTCATTATCCAACTTCTTCCCATTAGTTCGACAATCATTTGTATGATGGCCTTACCTTACACACAGAAAACATTTATTAGACCCCATAATACAATTTTCTCCTTGATTATTTGCATACTTATATCATAAAATAAGGCTCATATTCCTCTCTTAATGGTTTTTAGATTTTCCTTTAAACATAATATTAATTTTCTTGTTAAAACCATAAGATTGACATGTAAATCTAACCTTAATATCAACCATTATCACACAATTCAGAATATATTCATATATACAAAGGTATCTTCTGGATAATTCCCTTATGAGACTTGGATTTAATCCATTTATTAATGGGCTAACCTTACTTTCTGGTTGGATGATAATACTAGAAGTGTGCCTCACAATTCTTGTAAAATAATCCTCATGGGTATCGATGGATTCAACATCATTTTATTCAACTCAAGGAACTCCTTTTAAATATTTATACAATGAACTCTAGGAAAGTAATTATTGAATAATAAGTTCTTGAACTCATCATAATCCATGGACTCAATGTCATCTTTATTCCTTATATTATTGATTAGAGTCCAATAGTGGTCTTCTTCTCCTTCTAAAAGATAAAAATCCAGAATGAATTTTTTATGTTATGAACACTAGAGGATGCAAAATATCATTTTAGTGGTACTGATCCATTTTTCATCCATTAGTGGGTCACAATACCCACTGAAAGAAGGTGGATGTTTCCTCATGATGGAATAAATAAAATGTAGTTTCATCTTTTTCTCATTTGGAAGTATAGAATGATTCAATTCTTGAGAAATTTGTGTGGGGTAAAAATTAGAATTTATATAACATATACCATAGAATTAGGTTTCCCAGGGGGATAATAATTTCATTGACCTTCACAATCACCATTAACGTGGTTCCTTTGGGTTCCATCCATTGAATAAAACAAAAAATTATAGAGTAAAAAATAGATATCATCTTGAGTAACCACATATTCATGAAAACGCACTTATTGGATGTCAAAATTATGAAACCCTATTTAGTATATGACACCTTAGGTTTATCATAGGTTATTCATAACCAAATTATATTTAAATTCTTCATGATGGTTCATGAATAGTTTTTTAATTCCTAAACAATATCCCCCGGGAGTGTCAAACTCGGTGTGCAGTAAGACCTATTATCATGCATCAGTTCTCGATCAAGTCTAGCTAAATACAATGTTTTCAAGGTCATTTTACCTACGTAAATGTATGCTAGATCCACATATACTTATATTATCTAGATAAGGATGTATAGCTAGGAAACCACAAGCTTTATCCTTTACCAAAATTTTAGGACATTTGTTTATACTTTTAATCATCCTTAAACTTTTCCTTAGACATGCCCTTAGGGTTCTCACTAATGTTTTCTCATCCTATTTTCCAAAATTTTAACTAATTTTTTTATCTAATAACAATTATAGAGACCCACTCTTAACATACATTAATATTACATTATTTTTTTTATAATACATAATATATTAAATAAACAGATGCCCAAATAACATATTAGTTTAGTTCCTTTGGAAACATGGAAACAAAAAAATGGGTACATAAATGAGATACAATATCTCCCACAGGGTTCTTCGAGACTATAACCCTTATTCTACACATCATAAATAATGCATATCTTTATAACCTAGGGAAATGAAACATAAAAAGGGGTGATCTCCGATGCTCAGTAAGGGTGAAAAAGGGATCTATGTAAGTATAATCATGAGCATAAGGGTATTAGAACATGATCATAACATTGGAAGATTATAACCAACATATAAAATATCATAAAAAATGAATCATGGAATAAATATTGGTATTTCATAAGTAAATAATGATAAGGTAATGAAAATCATAATCCATGAAATCAAAACATAGGAATAAGACATAGAATTATGGAAGACACATAAACATGTAATATTATAACCTATAAGTCAAGTCTTGTTGCCAAAATTTATTAGGGAACTTCATAGGGACTAAACCTAAAAGGTGGAACACACCACAATCCCTAGTCATATTATTTTCCTCATAAGTCATTAGGTTTCCTATTCATCATATTTTGGATCTGGTTTCTCCCTCTTCCCATATTGGATTGGGTTTCCCCTTATTCCCAAAGTAGATCAGGTCTCCCCTTCTTCCTAAAGTGGATTAAGCCTGTCAAATTCTTTCCAATCATTATCTAATGAGATATAAATATTTACATAATGAATTGGATTGAGATATAGGTCCCACCTTCCACATAAAAAAATCATACATATGTGTTCCACAAGATCATAAACAATCATATATCATGACCCATAAAAAGAGGTGGGTTTTTTAAACATCATATCATAACCCCTGAAATGAAATAGGCATCATAAAAATTTAATCATATCATAACCTATGAAAAATATATAGGTTTTATAATAATTTTATCAAAGAATAACCCATGAAAATAATCATGTTTCAAAAGCATTTAACCCATGGAATTGAAATGTGTTTGACAAACATATAACCTTTGAAAAAGAAATGGGTTTCATAAACATCATGATATCAAAACATAAAACATTCATTGAAATAATATGAATGGAAACCTTGTATAATATCCCCAGAAAGGAATGAGTAACACGAATGGATGTCATCTTAGATGGAAAATAATTTTGAAAGCTCTTTAAAAATCATTTCTCAAGGAATATATCCTTTATTCTTTGAAAAATAATTTTTAAAACATTAAATTTTTTGGAACATTTTTATTTAAAAATTGATATTTAAACTTATAAAGAAATATTTTAAAACAATAAAACATTTTTAAAATCTTTTTTCCTTAAAAATTATCAAAAAATAACATTTTAAAATATTTTTTAAAAACATTTTTTTGGAATAAATCATATTTCTGACTGAGAATAGAAATAAGGTAATATTTTCTTATAAATATTTTATTAATTATCATAAGAACAAAATAGTAGAAAATGGTACTAATAAATAAAGATATCATGAATAGATATAGGATAATATAATTCAGGGGTGTTCTTGAGATATGGGTCATAACATTTCATTAATTAAAGATTAATCGTAAATAATCATGATAAACGATGAGTTTATTGAAAGAAACTATGACCAATTTGGTAACTTTGACTCATAATCCACCCGAGAGAGTAAAATTAAATGAATCATAAAATATAATGAAATAATAAGATTAATAATAAAATATTTCGAATATTATTTTATACAATTTGTAAAATAATTTTGGTTCATAACATAACATGTGGCTCAAAGAAGAAAAATTGAGACAAAAATTACCTGAGAATTTTTAAAATTTTGATCTGTAAACCCCATGAAATATAGATCACAAAATGGATATTTAAATACCCATAAATTTTAGGATAATAATTATAGAATACATTCATGTTTAGTATATACACCACAAAAAATAAACGAGTGTTGAATAAGGCATAACTCTCACAAAAATAAAAGAAAGACTAGAAACCCCTTATATTATGTCTTGACTCTCTTCGTACTCATTAAACCCTCCTATATAATAAATATAATTTTGTTATAAATCTATTATAGAACCATATTCAATTTTGTCATACCTTATATTTTTTATTCATCGCCTTATATTTCCCATTTATTAACAATTTCATATTAAATATACTTTTTGGGAAATAACCGCATTGTCTTTCACATGTGTTTTGATTTGTAATTTTTTTGTCTTAATACTTATATCACAGATTCATTGACTCCATAATGATAAACGTGACATAAATATCTTATATATGTATTTTTAATAATCAATAAATGATATAAATAGAATATAAAATACACAGTTTTTGTAGATGGTAGGTTGTATACATACAAGAACATTATTTCCATTTTCTTATCATATTAAAAGAAAGAAATTAAATAAAATATTTATATATGTTGTTGGGAAGAAATCATTAATGTTTTCTATTAAAATGTTTTGGATGTGATCTTTTTTGTTGAAAAAATCCATATGATCATGAAAGATAATGGTTGATGTTTACCAAAGATAGGTTTTTAATGTGGTGTTGTTTCTTAGTGTTTGCCAAATTTTTGGGCCTCAAAATCAGGAGTCTGATGTTGGAAAATGAAGGATTTATTTTTAGGAGTAAATGGTATGAAGAAGGTTGAAGAAACCAGAAAATGATAAGAATTGTGTACCATAATTCATGAGCCTCGTACCATGTTCTGGGAACAATACGTAGAGAATAGAGAACGGTACGTGCAGCGGCGGGAACGGTACGTCGGAGCGGTCTATGAAACAAGAAACAGTTCACGGTAGAAGGTGATGTTATACATGGATAAAGATTCATTGATGGTGGATATTGACCATGTAGGAATAAATACAGAACATGGAATGTGTATAAAAAATGGTTTGTGGGTGACTTTCGGTTTGCAACGGCAGAAGGATCGGTATGCAGTAAAGGCTGGATTGAAGATTTGGTAAATCTTAGATTAGCGAATTTGTGGGTATCTTTTTCTATATAAGAATCAGTAATCCCACTGATTACTATTGATTCCAAATATCATTAGAGAACATATTTTTGGTCTAGTATTTTGGTAAAGTCCAAAGGAGGTTCGCGAGGAAGGATTTTGCGAAATCTGAAGTGGTTCACGGGGAAGAAATTTAGATAAAGGTGTTTGTGGGGATTTTTAACCAACAATAGAAGTCTCAGTATGTGGAGGAGGAATATTCAATACAGGATAGAAAGAATTATGCAAGCAGTACACAGAATGGGGTATCTGATACGTAGAAGTGAATATATTCTACGAACAGAAAACAGTTCATGGAAAGACGGCAGTTCATAGAGTCGGAATGAAGACTCAATTCATGATAGCGGTTTAAAAAGGTATTTCATGCACAGAGAACAGTTCACAGATAGAGGGTGATTTTCAAAGTAGGTTTATTGGTTCGGTATGCAGAGGTGTTACATTATAGCAAAGGCAGAAGCAATCGTAGGACAAAGGGTGGTTTGTAGAAGTGGAAGCACTGAGTGAAGAAGGTGTTCTGTATACCAAACCCAGTACTCGGTACACAATAGAGGAAGGAGGTTCAATATTTACACAACGAGGCATGTTAAAGATTCAAATCAGCTTGCAAAAGGCTTTTCTAGTACCTAGAAGTATCCAAGAAGGTTGACTTAATCTACCGGTGAAAAAGGATCTACAACAGTGTATCTACATATGGTATAGGATGTAGTAATTCATGCAAATGAAGGGACCTACATGTCTGTAAACTATGTCTGAACTATAAGTTGATAAACTATCTTTGGATTCCTTTCCATATTAGTGATCGCAGGAAAAGGGAGACGGTGGCCCTTTCCACTAGCAGTGAGCTAGAGAAATAGGCAAAAGGAGTGACCCTTTGGTATGTAGTTAGAAGATCCTAAACCTAGTAAAGGCAGTGAATCTGGGCATATAAGATCATTCCCAAACATTCTACTCATTATTGGTTGTGATCCTTAATGAATTTGGTACATCAACACATTGTCGTTGTATGCTCCTTGGACGTAGCCCCGTGAGTGTGAACCAAGTAAAAATTGTTGTGTCATGTGCATGATTTTTTATCTGATTATATATTTCTACATGATGAAGAGGGAATTGATATTTTTCTAACAACGAAACAAAATCCATAAAGGGAGAATGTTTTAATCAGCCATACCCTGATTCACCCTCCCTCTCAGGGTGTTTGACCTAGTCAACCTAAGAATTGGTATCAGAGAAAAAGGTTTAAATTCAGTGGTACTCTCTTAAGAAGATAAAAATGAGGTGTTCAATTATAAAGTAATTCCAGTCTTTGATGGAAATAATTTTCAACTATAGAAGAATTGAATGTAGTAATGCTTCCTATCAGTAGGGATGGATGTCCTCACAAAAGCTATGCATGGAATATCATATGACATTAATTGTGGTGCTATATCAGAATCTGAATTAAGGGAATTGGATTTTGAAGTTAAAGGGGTCATATCTTTAGGGGGATCCCTATAAAATTAAATTTATATGAAGGTGGTGTCCTTTAAAAAATCACATACAATGTGGGAAAAGTTTTTCAATATTTATGAGGGTGACACAAAATTTTAAGAAGTAAAGATGAAGGTTCTCTAGAACAATTATGAGGATCTTAGAATGAGTCCCAATGAGACTATTGATGTATTGTTCAAAAGGATAAATATTATTGTGGAAGATATGCAGGGTATTGGATAATTCATTGAAGATTTATAGATTGTGAAACATATCTTGAGGAAACATCCACCGCAGTTCAATCCATATGTTTTAGTATTGGAAGACAAAGACACAAAAGAGTTGACACTAGATAACTTACACAGTACCCTTGTAGCATATTAAATGAGAAATGATGATATCAATGCAGTGGAAAAGGGGAATTCTAAGGAAGTGGCATTCAAGGACAAGAAGAAACCCTCTGTGGAAGATAGTCCTGAGGAGAACAATATGGATGATGTCATGTCATTTCAATCCTCCAATATGTGAAGGGGGAAATGGAAGTTCAAAGGTAAAAATCCATTTTCATTCTTTAGATGTTGAAAGATTAGGATTTTTGTAGCAAATATTCCTAAGAAGTTTGAGGATAGAAATGAAGAAAATGATGAAATTACCCAAAAGAAGTATTCATAAAATGAGAAAGGGAGAAGAAGTAATTGGAGATATTTCTTGAAAAAGAAGAATCTTCTTTCAAGAAATGAGGAAAATTTAAATGAATTTGTGGTAGAATTTTTGGAGGACTCCAAGGATCATAAAATAGATTCTTTGGTTGAAATTTTCATAAATTCATTAACAATAGAGGAAAGTGACAAAGAATAAGGAGAAATTTAAGGAATAGTTGATGTTCAAGATTAATTAGAAGCATCCCTTGAAGAGGAATGTATTTTGAGAGCCAAAATAAAGATTTCTAACAAAGTTGTTTATGATGAAAAACTATTTATGCAGTAGAAGGTAGAATAGAATTCTGAGATGAATGTAGTAATTGAAAAGATGATGTCTTGAATGCTATAATTCTTAAAAAGGTGGTTGAGTACAAACTCAAAATTGAAGAATATAAATTATAAAGTGATAGTTTGACTAAATCTATACAATATCAAATCAAAAATATCGAACAACAAGAAGAGTAATTCATCGATATGCAATAAACAATTAAATATCAGAAAAAACTGCTAACTCTCAGATCAGTATCAGGAAAGAAGATCATACAGGAAGAAGATAAGATGAGATTTGAGTAGAGTGGTTCATCAGAATAGAATCAATAATCAATTCTGAATGATAAGGTTGGTATGGGTATTGATCTAAAATAAAATTTAGTTATGGTTCAAGTCAGACCACAAGCACCCAATCCAAGATTGAATATTGATTTGGGTACTAAGTGGAATCATATGATTCAGAGAACCCATGTCACAACTATTGATGCATCATTTCCACATAAAAATGTACCTCACATAAGATGATATTTTTTTGTGGTAATATGGGGCACTCTTAAAATGTATATTCCATAAAATAGAGGTACTAAAGGGAACAAGAAAAACATATGTGGTCGTATAGATCTCAAAATTCCACGTCCTCATTTTATGGTACTTGTTTTAGGTGTAAAAAAATCATACATATGGAATGACATTTCACATCAACAATGCCGAGGAATGTGCCGTGGATAACTGAATATTCTTATAAGAAGCCTACTAATGTATCTTCAAGAGAGATAAAAATTGAAAATTAATTTTTAGCTTTACATGTTGAAGCTGGACTATCACATACTATGGATGATCAAGATTACCATTCCATGTCAGATATGAATCCAAATACATGAGTCAAAAAGAAAAGAGAATAACATACAATGGTTAATGAAATTACATTCAAAGAATCATATTACACTAGGATATCAATCATTGATAGTGTATTCACTTCTCACATGATGAAAAATAAGGATCTAGTGACCGAAATACGATATGAAAAAGAAGGTATCATAAGATTTGGTAATGATGAGGGCATGAAAATTTTTTTTCCAGGAAATGAAAAGTTTGGAGGAAAATACATGAGACGAGTAGATGTATTAGTTGCTGAGAGACTTAGTCACAAATTACTTAGTGTTATTCAATTATGTGACTCATAGCATGCCATATGTTTTTTCAAGAAATTATGTATCATCAAAGAAAAGGATGGTGTTGTTGTGTCGCAAGGAAAGAGTACGAAAGGGAACCTCTACCTTGTGAGTGGACAAAAAGATATGTGATTTATGTCCAAAGATGAAGAAATAAAGTTATAACTGACTGAAAGATACTTTTTTTTATTACTCTTTATATAAGAACAAGAAAAACAAATAGAAACCCTTAAAAGAGGTCGAAAGTGATGAAGTCCAAGGGAATCCCCTTGCACCACTGTGAGGCACTCAAGGGGAAGAGAATGCAGGCTATCATGGATCATGACTGACTCCTCCTGACTGCCCAAGCAAGCAAGTGAACCCACCGCAAAGTTAGATTCCCTCTAACTATGATGAATAATCCTTCCATGATTGGTCTCTAGCCTGCACCTTCGGATGAGGTAATTCAATTCCCAAGGTGTCTCATGTCCCCCCTACAACGCCTTAACCAGAACCTCAGAATCGGACTCCACCTGTGTCACCTCCAACCCTCTCCACCTACAAACCATCAAGCTAGAAAGAAGCGCTCGAACCTCCTCACCCAAAGAGTTCCCTGGGATATAAAAAGAATTAAAGCAAAGAATAACAGATCCCCAGCAGTCTCAATGCAATCCACCACCCCTCATGACTCCCCCTATGTAGGAGCCGTCAATGTTTGACTTCAAACCATGCATCAGAGGATGACACCTCACCCAACATCCCATCCCTATATGCTGAATACAGGGATGGTTAATCAGAGTGAAAACTGCAACCGAGGATATCCCACCTTTGGCAGGTGAAGCTAGTTCCACAATGAGAGATTTAAGATGAAACTGAGTAGGAAACAGAGACCTTTTGGATCCCAGCCTAACCTGATTCCTTGACTCCCATATGACCCAAAAAATAGCAACTAGGATGATGGTCCTTAAAGTCCATTCCATTTCTATGTTTTCAGTACCTAAGATCCATACCGACATAAAATCTTGGGTGGGCCGGGACTCACCAACAGGGAACGGTGAATGAGTGAAAAGTGACCAAAGAGAAGAGGCTCATTTCCCTTGGAAAAATAGCTGCGCCGCTGTTTCTGACCTCAGTTGTTCACAGCAGTAGCATAGTGAAACCAGGAAGACCCCTTTTCTCTTTATATTATCCTCCATTGGTACTGGTCAGTTTTTTAGCCTCCACACCAGGAAGTTCATTCTCACCGGAATCTCCTTGCACCAAGAAACTGGTCCCCATTCCTCCATAGAATGATCTCTTTGAAGAATTTTCCTGTAGTCATGGACATTATACCTCCCAGAGATTTCTTCCGTGAAACAACAAAAATCCCGATCATCACTCATCACGATGCCCTCAAATAGGTTAAGCTGGTAGGAATTAAGTGTTGCATGAATGAAATAATACATGTCACTTGCTTCCCTGAAAGAGATACGAGGAGACGGACAACCCTAGAAGGCCAACCTTTCACCAGCCTAGTTATCTTCCCAGTAACTAATGTCCCCCTGGCCAACAATCCACCTGATGTATCCAGAAAAGTTCTCCATATGTGCAAACATGCACTTGGCTAATTCAGTCCTGCCATTCCTGTTAAACTCTCCCTGCCAACTATATCGTGCTCTAAAAAATCTCACCCAAAGAGACTCCCCAACAAAGACATCCCAGGCTAACTGAGCCTGTAAACCCAAGATGGTGTCTTCAATGTCGCGAAGACCAACAACACCTTCTTCCTCTAGGTAGTCCATCTGCTTCCAAGATGCCCAGTGACACCGCCCATCCATTTTAGCATCCCGTAAAAAGGTAATAAGAATACACTGCATTTGATCCACTGTACCCTTCGGCGATTTGATAACAGAGAAAATATGCATGGGAATGGATAGAAGAACATTATTAATGAGCATAACCCATCCTCCAAAAGATAGTATCT
This sequence comes from Viscum album, assembly GCA_963277665.1. Classification (NCBI taxonomy): domain Eukaryota; kingdom Viridiplantae; phylum Streptophyta; class Magnoliopsida; order Santalales; family Viscaceae; genus Viscum; species Viscum album. Next base: position 423,045,580 of record OY728148.1, read on the forward strand.
TGTTCTTCTAATTGAAGATCCTACCCCAAAGCCGATCAAGAATCTCATTGAAGTGAAGTTTCTTGATTCTACCATAAGGAGTAACGACCCAAAAACTTTAATAAATCTTGTTTTCTAATTTTGTGTGTTATTTTATTTTTTATACTCAACAAAACAGTTTCATTTGATTACCTGAGTATAATTAAAATGAGACTGTTGGGTTTTGACTGTTATATGACTATTGGTCAATATGACCGCTGGAAACTAAACATTTCTATTATTGTCTCTAAAAACAAGTGATATTGGTTAATTAATATAGAAAGAAGATTAGATGGCCTCACCCAGTAGTCTCGGACCGATTGAAGCCCATCTAACAGAACATGGGAAAGAGGTAGCACCACTGGGCTTTGCTCTGGACCAATCCCAAGCCAAACTTCATCGTGTGAAGCTAGAACAGAATCGCCTTCGCGAGAAGTTCAAACTGATAGAAATTACAACTCGTGCGATGTTGGTCGAGCCTCAATTGAATTCTCTCACCTTAGCACCCCTTACACTTAGGTCCTATGCTGTTGTGATAAGGGGCTATGTAAGGAGACTGTAACTGCCTTGTGTAATCCTTTATTTTAAATAAAAATTTTGATTTCTTCTTATAATGAATTTTATGAATTTTCAAATGTCCAGATAAATATAGTATGCAAATTTTTGGTGAATTTTAGAGAAAGGATATTTTTAAAAAAATGTTTATGTAAACCTTAAATTATTAAGAATGAGTAATGATTTTCAAAAAATGCTCTTCTACAATTATGTTCAGTACAAAATTTAGAGTCTAATAAGATCAACTTAATTTTTGATGAATAGTAAATTATGAATAGTGATTTTATGCTTAGGATTAGTAATGTGACCAAATGGATTAGTAATATCATTTAAAGAAATTATTAATATAATCTAGGCACCTTGATTAAGTAATGTTATTCAATAAATTGGTTAAATAACGGTTTAATAAATTATTAGTCAAGTATTAGTTTTTTTGGGTGAATAGTTTTTTAATTAAAAATTAAATTAAAATTATTTAGAAAATTATTTTAATAAAATGGACTTTATTTTTGAATTCAGAACATCGATATTATGCTAAGGTAATTTTTGGGGATTTTTCTGAAAAAAATGAATTTTCGGTGAATAGTGTATTTATTTAAAAATTAAATTAAAAATATTTAGAAAATTATTTTTCTAAAATGAAGTTCATTTCTGAAATCAGATCATCGATATTTGGTTAAGGTAAAATTTTGAGATTTTTCTGAGAAAGATGAATTTTTGATGAATAGTGAAAATACAGTTTTTAAGTTACGGGTGTTTAATAACATCATTAAATGATGTATTAAGTATGTAATCAATATGGTCGACTTATGAGTGGTAAGATAAGGTATTAGGTGTCCCAAATGGCCAATACCATGGGAAAATACCATGGGCAAGCCCATGGTTTTTCCAAAACCACCAATGAGGTGTCCCTTGGCCATTAATGCCTTGTCCCCTCACTTTCTCTATAAATACCAAGCCATCCTCTCATCCATTTGACTCCCAACTCTCCCCCAACGATGCTCTGGTCTCATTAACTCCCAATTAGTCCTCCCAAGGTTCCCCCAAGCTCTCAAGGTCCCAACCATTGAGTTTTAAGAGTTACGTTTTAAGGTAAGGGATCCGACCTCTCTCTTTATTTTCAAGTAATCTCTTTTATGTCATTTCTTTTTTGCTCCATGATCTTATGTTGGAGTATGTTCTTTTATATTCCTCTTACTTACCTTTTTATTTTCATATAATTATATACCACCTCTTTCTCTCATCAATTAGTTTTAATAATTTTTATGTGGCGTCGTTAGGCTGCCGACTTTTTAAGGGATTCTTTCACCTTTCTCATTTTTTTCAAAGTTCTATTTTCATGTCATGTATTTCAAGTTACTTTTTTTATGTTGGGGTATTATCTATATGTCTCTAATACTTATATTTTATGTTCATATGATGATAGACCCTATTTGATCTCGTCAATTCATTTTTGTTGAATTTTAGGTGACGCTGTTAGGCTGCCGAATTTTTTAGGGATTCGTTCACCTTTCTCATTTTTCAAAGTTCTATTTTCCTATCAAGTCTTTGAAGTTACTTTTTTATGTTGTCGTATGATCTCTATATCTATCATACTGAACTTTTATGTTCATATGATGAGATACCCTATTTTATCTCATCAATTCATTGTTGTTGAAGTTTAAATGACGTCGTTAGGCTGCCGAATTTTCATAAGAGAAATATAATTTTTTTCTTCCTTCCATGTTTTTAATTTCCATTGGTATGTCCTTAAAATTTCATTACCATGTTCATATATCCTTCATGTTATTTACTTATACTGTTTTATGGGTCATTTATGAATGTTTGACCCATTTCCCCTCTCTTTTCAATGTTCTTTAAAACCCCGAAACATAGCCGTTATGCTGCAGAATTTCCGTCTCAAAATGTCTCTCTCCCTTTTTATAAAGTTCTTTTATTTTATTAAGTGAATACTCAAAGATCTCTCTTCTATAGGGGTATTCACATATGTACAAAGTTTTTCTATTTTAAAATCTGGTATTTTCATACATGATACCCGCTTTCCCTTTCCGTGGGTTTAATGTGACATAAAGATCATGTCTTTAAAGCAGTTTTTAAAACGTTATGATTATGAAATGAAACCCATTTCTTTTATGTTATATGGGTTGTTTATGAAATTTTTGATGATGAAATATGTGGATCACATGATAATAAAGGAAAATTTAAGTGTGCGACCTGATAGCGCTCCAATGCATTGGGTAAAGACTTAATCTCTATAGATGACCATTTAGACTGATACCTTGGTGAATAACCTTGGTAATTTTTAATGACACCTTGGGGATGGACCTTGGTGAAACGAAAATGATTGTCAACACTAAATTTTGTAGCCACATATTCAAGTTATAAAATACTTTATTTTTATTATGATATGCCTCTTGATTTATTTCTCATGCCTTATAGTTCTTTTTCATGACATTTTTGATGTATCACAACTTCACATGTAAAATGTTTCCCCTTGTTTCCCTTACCGGGCCTTATGCTCACCCTTTCTTTTGATTTATGTACCTAGGTTATGATATGTAGTAATGAACCTAGGATGAACATAAATAGAAGAGTTTTAAATAATAATTTTTCATGTTTTCATGTTTTATGTTCCTGGTTTCCAAGACACTAAACCTTAAAGATCCTAGGTTTTGTAAAATGTAATGAAGGATTATGTGATAAATAGGTGGGAGGTTATAGTTGGCATAAAAGTATGGTTTAGTTATTTTTGGAAATTAGTATATGAAAACATTAAGAATAACCCTATAGAAAAGTTTAAATATAAAAAATCTTCCTTGTATTTTGTTGAGTATTGAGTAAGGGATTGCCAAGAAAATACATCCATGTCTGGATACGAGCAGGTAGAGGTGGCTTTGGCACAGATGTACAGAGGGGTAAAGCCTGAAAACACCTATTTGAGCTAGACTTGCTCGGGAACTAGTACACGATAACGGTCTTTACTGCACTCTTGATTACGACACTCCCAGGGGATATGCTTTGGTAAATTCAAAATCTTAGTATGAACAATTATTAAAGGAACAAAGATAAAATAAAATAAAGATTCACATAAGAATATATGATCATGGATAACCTAGATTGGGACCTAGGGGATCACAAGTTAGGTTATAATTTTCTTCTACAATTTTATCAATTTATGCTTTATGTTTCTATTTCATGATTATTGGATAATTATTTAAGCCCCCTAATTATCCGTTCTTTTCTTAGATAATGGCGGGAAATGGAGGAGCATGTCCCAATAACCGATGTGATAGGAAATGTGATGATTTCCCTATTAATGTGACAGAGATGATGGAAGATAAAGTTGAATATATTGTGATTATGCCAAACCAGCTATCAAAAATCACAATTTATAATTGGTACCTAGTTGAATACCCAAATTCATCAAGGAAGAAGAAGACAAAGTCTCAAGGATGTTCATCTGATAAAGTTGATAAGGGAAAGAATACCCAATTTCTTTTTGCAAAAAGTGTGGGAAGAGGCACCAAGGAGAATGTCACAAAGGAACCGGGAGATGTTTTAAGTGTGGTAAGATAGGGCATAAAGTACCCAATTGCTTTAAAAAAATGGATAATGTGATGAATGGATAAAAGGTTTGATCTAATGTCCCTTATACTTTTCGATGTCGTAAATGTGGAGAAGTTAGACATTATCCAAGTAAATTCTCTCTTGGAATGGATGAGAAGCATGATGAGCATCAACAATCTTCAAGGAAAAGGGAACAATGAAAGACATATGCTGAGATGGATCATGATGACTGAAGTACGTGTAACTTCTTCGTAATAATTGTCTATGTAATGTTGTATTTTAGTTCGTGCTCTAGGAGCATATCTTTTATGTTTTCTAAGATCATCGAGTCACTACCTAAGATGATTTTATCATTAAGTAAAACATCTATTTTTATGTACCACCTGTTGATGTAGTAAAGCTGTTCTCCTTAAAAAATAAGAGGGTGATTAGGGGATTAAAAAGTGATTATTTTTTTGGAAGACGTTCACTATTTTGGGAACCCTATTTGATCGAGGTAAATAGATTACTACGTTATTTTCTTTGAGGAGTAAAGGTTGACTTATATTTTGAATAATAGATGAATTTAAGGCGGACTTATAGTATTTTAGGTTATATATGGAAATGATTAACCTATCTTGGGGAAAATATGTTTAGCTTAGCTACTTTTGTTATAAGATGTTAGGATTGGTTGATGTTGTTTGGAGATGAACGGTGAAGTTTATTTTGGAAGACTATGTTATCAAATCCTTATTTTATTTGGGTTTCAATCTTAGTTTGGTTTATTTTGAAGAATTTTAAGGATAGTTATTTATAGAATGGTCTATGATGAACTTTGGGTAGTACCATGGAACTTTGAAGATTTAATAGTAGTTTCCCTTCCTATGGGATTCTTTCTTTTTGAAGAGTTTTTTATCTTACCCTTTCTGTTTTTGGGATAATGTTTAAATATAGAATAAATTGATAGTTAATCTTTTGTGGATTACGTGACTCTCAAGAAGATGATTCTTGTGTTTTGATGAGACCAAGTGTTTTTGAATGCTCATCGTTTGGAGAAATGATTAGTTTTGGTAGAAACTTATTAAAGGATGAAAATCTACTTGAAGGTAGGTATATTTCCTTATGTTTTTGTTCTATGTAGTAAATGAATTCCTAAAAATTATGAAAAGGAATGTAAAACAAAAACTTTGTTGGTTTACGTTTCCTACTAGATAATCAAAGACCATTTACACACATCATAAGTTTGGGATTTTTTCATGGTTAACTTTCTCCTAATCATGTGTTCTATCACTCTCCTTCAGAACATGATCCTTTTTTTCTTCTCCATGTCCATGTTTTCTTACATGGAATCCTAGTGTGGGTTAACTCGGGTGACCTTTGTACTTCCCATTCTTTCTTTTAAAGTAATAGTTTTACTGACTCCTTTTTCGGTGTGGGACGTTCAATGAAATTTCAAAACCCAATTTTAAAAATTGTGAGGATGCAATTTCTTAAGGGGGGAAGATTGTAACGACCCAAAATTTTGAATAAATCTTGTTTCCTAATTTTGTGTGTTAATTTAATTTTTATACTCAAAAAAACAGTTTCATTTGATAATATGATTATAAATAAAATGAGACTGTTGGGTTTTGATTGTTATATGACCATTGGTCAATATAACCACTGGAAACTAAACTTTTCGATTATTGTCTCTAAATACAAATGATCTTGGTTAATTAATATAGAAAGAAGATTTTATGGCCTCACCCAGTAGTCTTGGACCGATCGAAGCCCATATAACAGAACTTGGGAAGGAGGTAGCACCACTGGGATTTGATCTGGACCAAACCAAAGTTGAACTTCATCGTTTGAAGCTAGAACGGAATTTCCTTCACGAGAATTTCAATCTGATATAAATTATTACTCGTGCGATGTTGGTCGAGCCTCCCTCAGATTCTCTCCCCTTAGAACACCTTACACTTAGGTCCTATGCTGGTGTGATAAGGGGCTATGTAAGGAGACCCTAACTTCCTTGTGTAATCCTTTGTTTTAAATAAAATTTTTATTTCTTCTTATAATGAAGTTTATGAATTTTCAAATGTCTGGATAAATATAGTATGCATATTTTTGGTGAATTTTAGAGAAAGGATATTGTAAAAAAAATGTTTATGTAAACCTTAAATAAATAAAAATGTGTAATGATTTTCAAAAAATGGCCTTCTACAATTATGTTCAGTACAAAATTTAGAGTCTAATAAGATCAACTTAATTTTTGATGAATAGTAAATTATGAATAGTGATTTTATGCTTAGGATTAGTAATGTGACCAAATGGATTAGTAATCTCACTTAAAAAAATTATTAATATAATCTAGGCACCTTGATTAAGTAATTTTATTCAATAAATTGGTTAAATAACGTTTTCATAAATTATTAGTCAAGTATTAGTTTTTTTGGGTGAATAGTTTTTTTAATTAAAAATTAAATTAAAATTATTTAGAAAATTATTTTTATAAAATAGACTTTATTTTTGAATTCAGAACATCGATATTATGCTAAGGTAATTTTTGGGGATTTTTCTGAAAAAAATGAATTTTCGGTGAATAGTGTATTTATTTAAAAATTAAATTAAAAATATTTACAAAATTATTTTTATAAAATAGAGTTCATTTTTGAAATCAGAGCATCGATATTTGGTTTTGGTGAAATTTTGAGATTTTTCTGAGAAAGTTGAATTTTCGATGAATAGTGAAAATACAGTTTTTATGTTACGGGTGTTTACTGACATCATTAAATGATGTATTAAGTATTTAATCAATATGGTCAACTTATTAGTATTAATATAAGGTATGAGGTGTCACAAGTGGCCAATACCATGTGCAAATACCATGGAAAAGACCCCTGTTTTTCCAAAAACCACCAATGAGGTGTCCATTGGCCATTAATGCCTTGTCCCCTCACTTTCCCTATAAATACAAAGTCATACTCTCATACATTCGACTCCCAACTCTCCCCCAATGAATCTCAGATCTCATTACCTCTAAATGAGTCCTCCCAAGGTTCCCCCAAGCCCTCACAGTCCCAACCTTTGAGTTTTAAGAGTTACATTTTAAGGTAAGGGATCTGACCTCTCTCTTTCTTTTCAAGTAATCTCTTTTATGTCATTTCTATTATTCTCCATGATCTTTTGTTGGAGGATGTTCTTTTATATTACTCTTTCTGCCCTTTCATTTTCATATTATGAGATACCCCCTCTTTCTCTCATCAATTCGTTTTAAGAATGTTTAAGTGACGCCGTTAGGCTGCCGAATTTTTAAGGGATTCTTTCACCTTTCTCATTTTTTTCAATGTTCTATTTTCATGTCAAGTCTTTCAAGTTCCTTTTTATTATGTTGGGGTATTATATATATATATATCTATCAAAATTATATTTTATTTTCATATTATGAGAGACCCTATTTGATCTCGTCAATTCATTTTTGTTGAAGTTTAGGTAACATCGTTAGGCTGTCGAATTTTTTAGGGATTCGTTCAGCTTTCTCATTTTTCAAAGTTCTATTTTCATGTCAAGTCTTTCAAGTTAATTTTTATTATGTATTGGTATTATCTCTATATCTATCATACTGAACTTTTATGTTCATATGATTAAAGACCCTATTTTATCTTGTCAATTCATTTTTGTTTAATTTTAAGTGACGTCGTTAGGCTGCCGAATTTTCATAAGAGAAATCTAATTTTTGTATTCCTTCCATGTTTTTCATTTCAAATGGTATGTCCTTAAAATTTCATTACCATGTTCATATATACTTCATGTTCTGTCCCTCTACTGTTTTACGGGTCATTTATGAATGTTTGACCCAAGTCCCCTCTCTTTTCAATGTTTTCTAAAACCCCGAATCATAGACGTTATGATGCAGAATTTCCATCTCAAAAGGTCTCTCTCTCTTTTTCTAAAGTTATTTTATTTTATTAAGTGAATACTCAAAGCTCTCTCTTCTATAGGGGTATTCACATATGTACCAAGTTGTTCTATTTTAAATTCTTGTATTTACATACATGAGACCTGCTTTCCCTTTCTGTGGGTTTAATGTGACATAAAGATCATGTCTTTAGAGTAGTTTTTAAAACATTATGATTATGAAATGAAACCCATTTACATTATGCTATATCTGTTGTTTATGAAATTTTTTATGATGATATATGTGGATCACATGATAATAAGGTCAAATTTAAGGTTGTTCCCTGATATCGCTCCAATGCATTGGGTAAAGACTTAATCTCTAGAGATAACCATTTAGACTGACACCTTGGTGAATAACCTTGGTAATTTTTAATGACACCTTGGGGATGGACCTTGGTGAAACGGAAATGATTGTCAATATTAAATGTTTTAGCCACATCTTCAAGTTATGAAATATGTTATTTTTATTATGATATGCCTCCTGATTTCTTTCTGATGCCTTAAAGTTCTTTTTCATGACATTGTTGATGTATCTCAAGTTCACATGTTAAATGTTTCCCCTTGTTTCCCTTACTGGGCCTTCTGCTCACCCTTTCTTTTGATGTATGTCCCCAGGTTATGAGATGCAATAATGAACCTAGGATGAACATAAGGATAAGCCTTTCAAAGAAGAATGTTTTATGTTTTAATGTTTTTAGTTCCTAGTTTCCAAGACACTAAACCTTAAATATCCTTGGTTTTGTAAAATGTAATGAAGGATTATGTGATAAAAAGTCGGGATGTTATACAAGGGATCGGAACCCCAAGGTATAAAATAGGGAGTTGTTTCTGCCTGTAACCAAGGATCCCCTAGATGACCTTACATCTCCTTACAGGGCATTTATCCAAAATAAATACCTGACTCTTCAGAAGATTGATAGATTGTCCACTAAACATACCATATCTATCCAAGATGTCCTTGAGATGCCTTAAGGATCCACTACTGCCATTCATAAAGAGAAAAGTATCATTAGCAAACATTAAGTGTGTAATGTAACCCGTAATGCTTCTTCCATAGTATGGTTTCAACTTTCCCTCCAATAATCTTTTATCCAAATTCCTGGACAATGCATCTTGAGAAAGGAAAAAATAGTTTAGGACAGGGGATCGCCCTGTTGAACACCTCATACAGTTTTAAAGAAACAAAAAACCTTTCCCATGATAGAGATCGAGAGCCAGGGCATGGAATAGCACCTGAAAAAAATATTGTAGAATCGTTCCTGAAACTCGAAACCTCTCATGACACGAATGATAAAACTCAATTACAATCTATCGTAAACCTTATACATTTCAACTTAGAAAATTATATTGGATCCCACTGTACGTTTGGTTATGTCATGAACCAGCTCTCTAGAGATACTGACCGCCCCTTGGATGCTTTGACCCTTAATAAAACTGTGTTGCTCTGCTGGATCACCTTGGGAAAAATTCTGGATAGTCTCCTGCTAATAACTGTGGCCAAAATCTTATACGAAACGTTACAAATACAAATGGGCCGGAAATGATTGAGGAGGTTGGGGTCCTTGATCTTTGGAATAAGCACCACCCTTGATAAAGACACACCCCTATTCAACGACCCACCTCCAAAGAAATATTGAATCACCAGTATAACCTATGATCCCACGACATCCCAGTCCGCACTGAAGAAGGAAGCCGGAAAACCATCTGGACCAGGAGAGCTCTCCTTTGGCATAATCATCAACACTTCCCAGATCTCAATATCCTGCAGAATATATTATAGACAATCATTATCCGCTTAATTCACCAAATGGGGTAGACAGTTAAGAAATTAGGACAATCTTCATCATCCCTTTCAAAACTCAGAGAAGTCCCCCCGGCCAGGAGACCCTCAAAATTCTCCAACTCCATATTCCCAATGATATTAATGTCTGACAGGTAAGACCCGTCCTCTAGCTTTAGGTTGACCTTCATGCTTTTCCTATCCTTAATTAATTCCTTAAAGAAGGCGTTATTTCGATATCCTTCCCTTAACCATCGCACCCAAGACTGCTGCCTGTAGACTCTCTCCATCTCCAATAGTTTTTCAGCAAGGGAAACCTTCTTATCACATAAAATAATAAAAGTTTTCTCATCCCATGAATTCTGGAGGGCGTCTTCCAATATTCCCACCTCATCTTGCATACCAGTCACCCCGGTGGAGATGTCTGGTTGATTGGTCAGTCATCCCATAATATCATGTTTAAGAAGCTTAAGATGATTCAACAGCTCTCCCCAAGACCATCCTCCATCCTCCTTATGCGAAGAAACTTGTAGTAGATGCATGAACATAGGATCGCGAGGTCATTCATTGGAATAATGGAAAGATGATCCAATCACTGCTTCACGTCTGACTTCAATCATAAGAGGATCATGATCCGAGAGAATACGTGTAATATGTGTGACCGAGGTTTTTGAAAAAAGATCCAGACCTTGTATATTGTCCAGACATCTATCCAGATGACTCCAGATGTGATTAGAACCTTTATGGTTGTTGCACCATGCGTATTTGGGTCCCAATAATCCCAAATCCAACAGACATGTGTTTGTCATGCACTCTTGAAACTCCAGGATACACTCTTGGTTAATCCCAGATCCTCCCCTTTTTTCTGAAATATCTACAATGGTGTTGAAATCCCCTCCCACAAACCATGGCAAGGAACCTATTTGAATTGCCTCCAAATGACTCCAGAGTTCCCTTCTTCCATAAACCACCGTACTCGCATAAACAAATGAGAAAAGAAGACTAGATCTACCAACCTCAATCTTTGTATCAATACACTGAGGCATAATATTCATAATTTCCACTGAAATTCTGATTTTCCATCCAATCCAAATATGTGAATTGATTGAGACCCCATGAAATGAATTCAGAAAACCCATCCTCTTATCAATGCCCGATAATTTGTATGGATCTTGCTTCGGTTCCAAAATCTTGACCAAACGCACCCTAGCCTTCCTGCCTTCTGATGCCAAGAAACCATGCTAGGCTTGAGCACCAAGGCCGCTTGAATTACATATACTGAGTGAGAAAATTACAACAAACCCTTACAGGTCTTCTGATACGAAGAAAGAGGCAAAAGAGAAGGAGAAAACAAACCTTTCTCCTTGGCCTTAGATCGGGTAATTGGTCCAGAAATAACATCCTCGCAATTGCTCCGTTTTGGAGAAAGAATCACTTTCTTAAACGAGCTATCCACATCATCTGAATGAGGTTTCCTTTCTGATGAAAGATAATATGTACCACCCGCCCCCAACTCCCCTTGAACTAAGGTGAATAGAAGTAACCGTTGAGGAGAAAAGTGAGAGGTCATCAACTCTTTTTCAGAATGGAGTAGTTGAGAGAAGAAATCGAATTGTGAACAACATGGATAGAACAATGCTCATTGAAAAAGATCTTCCAGAGAAGTTTTTAAAATAGGTAGTGATGAAAATATTCTACATATCAAATAGATCCTTATTGTTCCCAAAAGAAGATAAGACTCTATATGATCTATGGTATGGAAAGAATCAATCATTGAAATACTTTTAATTTTTTGTAAGTAAGTGTTTCATTCTCATTAAGGAGAAACATAAGAAGTTTGAATCTCATGGAGATGAAGGAATATTTCTTGGATACTAAAATAAAATAAAAGCTTATAAATTATTCAATAAGTCGTTAGGAAATATAGTTAAAAGTCATGATGTGACTATAGTAGAGAATGAACATATTATTTAGAAAATATATGATCAAACATATGAGGATAGTGATGAAGATATTAATAGATTGGGAGATGCTCTAACACAAGAGAATGATTCAGAAGAAGAATCAGATGATGAGAATAAATCATTTTCTACCTAGAGACTAGTGAGAAGAGATTAAATTGATAGGCAGAACATAATTGCGAATCAGATGATGCATAATGCTGAAAATTTTCTAAATTCATGAAAAGCGAGTTCGAAATGTCGATGATTGGTGAGCTGAAATTTTTCATTGGCTTACAAGTGATGAAAGGAAGGAATTGATCTATTATTTCTCAATAAAAATATTCCAAGGATGCTTTGAGATGGTTTTTAATGGATAATTCTAATGAGATGAAGAATCTGATTTCTACCCAGTTGAAACTACTGTGAGATGGTGAAGACAAGCCAGTTAATATCACATGATACAGAAAAATCATTAGAAATCTGTTGTATCTGACAGCGACAAGGCCGGATAATGTATTTTATGCATGCCAAGAAATGATGTATTAAAGAAATCAAAAGGATATCAAAATTATTTCAGTAAAAAAATTATTCTTTATATCAAGGTAATAGTGGATTTTGACCTAATGTATAATGACACATATCAACCAGAGTTATTGGGATATACATATCCGGATTGGGCCGGTTCAACAAATGATAGGAAATCAACATGAAGAGGTTCCCTTTATCTTGTAGGGTTTTTTATTTCATGGTTAAGAAAGAAACAAAATTTCATTTCATTGAGCACTGTAGAATCTGAATACATTGGGTCTACTCAAGCCAGTATGAAGCTATTAGGGATGAAGTGGAAACTTGAAGATATGGTAATTGAGGTGAAATATCCGACCATAATCCATTGTGATAATTCAATTTCTATAAATTTTAGCAAAAATATAGTTCATTCCTCATGGAAAAATCATATTGAAATAAAATATCATTTAATCAATAAGAAGGTGGATAAAGGGCTTGTGTAGTTGAAGTATGTTCTTATAGAACAATAGGTTGTGGACATTCTAACAAAGTCTTTACCCACATATGAATTTTAAGGGCATCAAATGACTCTGGGTGTCCAGTTGACTTCCTTCACTTGAAAAACTGTGGATGTGGGACCCCCACTCCCCAAGGTATGATGCGTCTTTCCCTAATATGTTGATATGTGTTCTTTACCCTGTTGTAGACAACCTTGAAGTTCCCTTTATATTCGTTGACAAAGGGAGAGAAATCATGATTATTCCTGGGGAGAAATAACATGAGGATAATTTTTTAAGTGGAGTAGCGAGATAGGGGGATTTGAATAAGAAATGAAGATGGTTAGAGGAGCTATAATACATGGGTAGAATTATATATGATGATTTAAGAAGAGATCGATCAATGATTATACATCACAATGGCAGATGTTTATGATGAATGAATTTCATTGGTATCACAGTATCATTATGGTATCAACAATTGGTGATTATCAATGAAGTGATTCATTGATGAACATTTCATTATACTCTTGTTTCCCATGCCAATAATACCTCATGTGGAGTTAGAGTATGTGTTGAGTAAATCCTTGATTTCTATAATAACTGCATGAAGTGAATGATGGTGTAATATTGAAGGATCTTTAATGAGATATCAGAATTAAAAGAATTATTATGAGAATAGTTTTCCAAAAACCCAAAGGGGGAGATTGTTTGGAAAAAATCCTCAAGGTGTCCTCTCAGAATATTATGGGTGTGATTTTGTTTGTTGAAAAATCTAAATGATCGAGAAAGATAATGGTTTGTGTTTTCCAAAGATAGGTTTTTAAGGTGGTGTATTTTTCTAGTGTTTTCCAAATTTTTGCGCCTCAAAATTGGGAGTTTGATTTTGTCAGAGAAAATATTTCTTCATAGGAGTGATTGGTATAAAAACAATTAAATAAAATTGGAAAAGGATGAAAACCACATACCATAATTCGTGGGCCTCATACCGTGTTCTGTTAATGGTACGCGGATCATTGAGAACGGTACGTGGAGTGGTGGGAACGGTACACCAGAGTGGTCTGTGAAACCAAAAATGGTTCGCAATGGAAGGTGATGCAGTATTTGGATGGAATTTCATTGATGGAGATGATTGACCATGTAGGATAAAAGGTAGTATGCAGACTGTGTATAAGAAATGGTTCGCAGGTGACTTGTGGTTTGTGGAGGCAGAAGAATCGGTATGATGTGAAGGCTGGATTGAAGATTTCATAAATATTTGATTAGCGGATTTTGTGGGTATCTTTACCTATATAAGAATCACTAATCCCACCAATTAATATTGAGACTGAATATCATTAGAGAACATGTTTTTGGTTTCGGATTTCAGAAAATTCCGAAGGAGGTTCGTGAGGAAGAATTCCACAAAAGCTGAAGTGGTTCGCACGGATGAAATTCCACCGAATGTGTTTGCGGGGATTCATAACCTACAATGGTGACTCGGTACATAGAGGAGGTATCTCCGGTACTTGAAAGATAGAATTACGAAAGTGGTACATAGAGGGGGAACTCCAGTACATGGAAGAGAGGATGGTCCCCGAACAGAGAACAGTTTTCATATAGTGGGTAGTTCGCAGATGTGGAATGAAGACAAAGTATGCGATAGATATTTGCGAAGGCAGTCCGTGAATAGATAACAGTTTATAGATATACGGTGATTCACAATGGGATTTTTTTGAGTAGGTACGCAGAGGTTGTATACAACAGAAAAGGTGGAAGCAGTTGGTGGATAAAGGGAGGTTCACAGGATAAGAAGTTGTACATGAAGAAGGTTTTCTGCAAACCGAATGATGTACTTAGTACGCGGTAGATGAAGGAGTTTCCCAATTTACACAAGGAGGCTTGATAAAGCTTCAAAGAAGCTTGAGAAATTATTTGACGGTACCTAGAAGTGTCAGGGAAGGTGGAATTCATCTACAGGTGAAAAGAAACTTTAAGAGAGCATCTACCAATAGTTGAGGATGCAAGAATTCATGCAAATGAAGGGACCTACATGTCTGTAAACTGTGTTTGACCTAAAAGTTGATAAAAATTTTGTGGATTCTTTTCCAGAGTAGTGAGTGCATGAAAAGGGAGATAGTGACCCTTTCCACTAGCAGTGATCTAGAGAAAGAGGCATAGGGAGTGACCCTTAGGGATGTAGTGAGTAGAACCTAAACCTTGAAAAGGAAGGGATACTGGGCATAGAAGATCTAGCCAGAACATTGTACTCATTATTGGATATGAGGTTAGTGAATTTGGTAAATCAGAACATTGTCGTTGTGTACTCCTTGGACGTATCCCAGTGAGGGTGGACCAAGTAAAAAAAAATTCATGTGCATGATTACATATCTAATTATATATTCCTATGGGAGGAAGAGAGAATTGTGTTTTTTCTAACAACGAAATAAGATCCAAAAATATAGAAAGTTTTAATCTATCATACCCTGATTCACCCTCCCTCTCAAGGTATTCGACCTAGTGGACCAAACATATATGTATTCATTAATGCAGCAGAATTATTACATATATATCATATAATGTCACTAAAACCACCCTTAATATATTCTTTGTAAATAGAGAACGAATCACATCAATTTGAGGAGGTGGTACTTCACACATCCAAAAAATGAAGTTATCGTATTTAAAAAAATGGAATGAATAAGAAATACTAAAAAATAGACCTTTAACAGTGCTAGAATGTGCCATTATCATCACAAAAAATCACTGATAATTTGAGTGTTCTTAAAGGACCAAAGCTTTTATCAGCACCAAAAAGTGTTGTTAAAGGCCCCCTTTAACAGTGTTAAAAAATAATTATTAATGGGGGGTCCTTTAATAGTTCTCTCCTTTAGCACTGTTAATGGGCATGTTTTAATTTTTTTAGCACTATTAAAGGGGGGATATAATAGCCTTTTTTAGCACTGATAAAGGCAACACTGTTAAAGGGGATGAAATTATTTTCGGATCTCCATGAGCCCGACCCCTTTATCAGCGCTTCCATGACACCTTTAATAGTGATCCCACCACCTTTATTAGTGATTTTCATCACACCACCCCTTTTATTAGTGCTTTATGAATTTACAGCCTCATGTGCGCATACCTGGATTCGAAGCCTACACCTCTCTTTCGAATATGGAACACCTTTAACACTAAACCATGTTTCTTGTTTGTCCGTTTAATGATGTTTCAATTTATTTTTATATATTTACATATATATATATATATATTATTCATATATTTATATGTTTATTTTCAAATATATTTATACAATATATGTGTGTGTGTGTGATGTATATATACATATATTTTTTTAAATATATTATAAATTATATGCATTCATATATATTGTAATATAATATAAATCTATATACTTTTATTAATACATTGATATAAGTATATATAATCATTATAAATATATTTTTATAATGTAAAAATCCTTAGTTATTATTTCAAATACATTTTTTGAATATTTATTAATTTACATATATTGGAATATACATTTTTATGTAAATATGTTGACATATGTATTTATATGAGTGATTTATTTTAAAAAATATAATAAAAAATTCATATATTTTAATTATAATTAAATTTACATTGTGAAAAAATGACAGAATATCAAAACCATAATATCAATATGAATGTAATCCCTATGAGTAAATTCAATCAACACCACAAAAGGCAATAAGACCCCCCTTAAATGAGGATGAAAATCCATAAAATGTTAAAAATTGAGGTACCTCGACAAAAATATCAGGTTTTGAGGCCTTTTAAGACTTTTTTACTTGAAAAATATGACATAGGTTTACCCCTATCATAAAGGGTGTAGATCTCATTGTAGGATTTTATTTTATATGTGGTAGACACAAAACGGACAACCGGATCAAAAGTTATGGTTGTCTGAACTTCTAGTTATGTTTTCAACATATTTTAGATCTTTTAATAATTTTTTGATATTTTTATCTTTTAATTGATATTAAAAGTATATTAATGAGTAATAATAAGAAAATTATTTAATAAAAATATATTTTAAATTATTTTATAAGTCATTTTCACTAAATATATTATATATTTTAACTGTAAATGCCTATTTACGTTATCTAAAACATATTTTAAAAAAAATATATTTTATTAATACCAATATGAATATATTTATATTTTTATATTTTATTTTTAATGAAATATATTTTTTGAAATATACTATTATCATCACTACAAAAAAAGAACAAATAAAAGGTGTTCTTTATCAGTGCTTTTAAAAAACACCGATAACCCCCCCCCCCCCATCAAGGATTTTTTACAATAACTGATAAAGGTCTCCATTTAATAGTGCTTTATTTATACCCTCTAAATACACCCTTTAATAAATATAAAAAACACTTTTAAGGACCCCCTTTAACAGTTCTTTTTTTAGCCCTAATAAAGGTGGTCTTTAACAGCACTTTTAGCTAGTGTTGTTAAATCCTTAGTACTTGAAAAACCCAATTTTCTAGTAGTGAAGGAATGTGTTATATAGTATTTATAGAAGTATATATACATAATAAATATCATTTATATTATATCAAAATATAAATTACATAATTATTACCAACCTTTAAAGGTGGTAATGGAAGAAAAAATGGCATCGGTTTGTGAGACGGTAGTCTACTGTACACACGAAAGATGATTGCATATCCTATTTAATTGAAGTGGGTGTAAGTGTTAGTAAAAAACATAAGAAAAAACAACTCAGTATATTTATAATAATTATTTTTTATATAATAATGGAATAATAATAGAGGAGGGGTGTCTTATGAAAATAAAACGAAAGATATTGTGGAAGGATGTTACCTCTACTTTGGGTTACTTTTTTTGGTTTTTACAAAAGGGCTTATGTGGTTAGATTTATTCCAGAGGGATGCTTCAAGGATTGAAGGAGGGAATTTGGGATGATATTTTTGAAATGGTTGGTGTAGCCAAAGGGCTTGATAGGTGTGAATAAATGAGGGGGTGAGGTCCCTTTTATAATAGAGGAGGAGTGGAATTCTTATAAATATAAAAAAAACACTATTCAGAGGTCTCTCTTATATAATGTACTTCCAATAATTTTACATTTTAAATACAATAGGGGAATTGTTTTAAATATATTGATAAAATTTATTTTTTAATTGTTTCTATGTTATTTGGGATCTTAAATTAATGTTTAACTACTAAGTAATCTTGTTTTTACCTTAATCATTGTAATTAATTTTCATAAGTTCCACTAAATTTGTTTGTAAAATAATAAGTTGATCTTATCAGACATTATAAAATTTTCTTATTCCAAATAAAAAATATATCTTTCCAAATTCTAAATATATAATTGGTAGAGATTAAATTTAAATTAATCATGCAGATGGTATGAGACTATGGGTTTTATAAGTGAGAAAGTCTATAAGTTTGAAATGTTTTTATATCCAAAATCAATATTAAATTGGTTCTGATAAACTAAATTAGATTAATTTATGTATTTTTGATATAATTATACTTTTAAACTAAATTAAATTATATCTTAAGTATATAAATAAATTTTATGAAAAATAAATTTTGAATTAAAACATAATATTTTTAACTATTCAGCCAAAAATTCATTTTTTTCATAAAAATATAAAGAGTTCACCCAAATATAATTTTTACATTATGAATTCAAAAATTAAGGTTATTTTATAAAATAAAATTTCTAAGTGTCTAAAATTAATTTTATTATTTTTCACAAAAGGACATAAAAAGAAGTTCATTTGAGAAAATAGTATTTTTAATAATATAAAGTATTTACAAAAATATATATGTTTTATTAACAATATTTTTTATTTATATAAAACCGTTATAAATAATATTTAAAAATTAGTTATTATTAGTCATATTAATAATTTTAACAGTTATGTTATTAATATATCATTTAAATAAATATAAAATTATGTATAGTTGAAACATAGCGTTGCTTGTAACACAAGCCAAGTCAATGTTGTATGTAGTGAAATATTATCTTGGTGTAGCATATAACAAATGATTAACTTGTTGTATCATGAAATGAAAGTCATAAAATAAAATTAATTTATTCAATAAAAGGATCATAAAATCATGGTGTGTTGTAGGTTGAGCATGTAATCAAGGTGTCTTATAGAGTTATAGTCTTTTATTTATTTATTATTTTATCATTCTAGTCTTATTCTATTACCTGTTGTATATTTACTACTATAATTATGTTATACCCTGTTTATTCATGAATGTTTTATTAGAACTTTCTAGGAGGTTTATTTGTTATTACTTAGTAGTCATTATTATCTTCTATTATTACTATTATTCATTTATGTTTTGTATATGATTATTACTGAACCATAGGGTGCATTCTCCCCAATGTACAACTTTTAGACCCTCAATACTAGTCGGAAACCTCTGGCATATGGGGAGGCACACATGACAATTTTCACCAACCTTCCCTATTCTTATTTATAGAGTGAATCATGTAGGTACATGGCACTGAATCAGAAAATGATTCATTTTTTAGAGAAGGGTGATATAAGATTATTTTCTTATCAATGTGCCATTAATTGAGCAACTATAATTCATCATGGGAAATATCATTATAGAAAATAAGAGTGTCTTTAATAATATGATCAAGTCCATCTAAAATCTTTATTACAATTGATACCAACTCAACATTCTCATTTTAGCAGTTGTAAAAATAATTTTATCATGAATCGGTAGCCTACACTCATACTCAAAAAAACATGAGAACATTCCAAGTGAAAAACATGTGACCCCCTAATTTTCTCATTTTTCAACAACCGACACTCCTCCTCCATAAATGTTTTATATGAATACAAGAAATGGATGTAAGTGTGATTTTTAAAACCCATTCTCCATTTTTTTAAAGTTGTCCAAAAAATCCATATTCACAGCATTTTGATAATTTAACACCTTTAACTCATGATTTCTCCCCCTGGGAGATGAACTATTTTCTTGTATATTATACTCAATGATGAATAACTTTTATGTTCTTCATTTTGTATAATACTCATATAACTCCATAAATTTGATGCATGTAAGTAAAAAATAAATAATAAATAAGGGAATAATGAGGGACTTCTTAATTCCTCAACAATAAAAATATGGATGAGAGTTTTCTCTCAATTAGCACTTATCACTCCTTTTGTTCTTCGTATATGAATATTTCTCAATGTTTCCTTTATTTTTATGATCCATAATAGGTTACATTATCATCTTCTCCCATTGATTTAATTCTTGTGTTGGATAGTCTTATTTACTTTAGTCCTCTAGTAAAATTCATTTCTTTATGATTGAATCATAATCCAAATCAATTCTTCATGTGATGTTATGATTTTCATACACTTTTTCATGACATTCCTAGTCTTCCCATACTATTCACATAAGTCTTCTTGGATTATCAATTCACTACCAATGGATGGATTCTCATAAACATAAACCTACTAAAACCATTTTAATTCCATTATTTTCAACATCAATTTGAATTTTTTCCATTTATTTAGCGAATTTTATTTTACCTATCCAAACAACCATAAATAATTTCTTGAAAGAAATATTTTTTTATAGGTTTCTCACATGACATTTTGTAATCCTCAACATTGAAAGACATATCTTTTATTGTCTTTGTGATTTTTCTTCCCTTTAACACCCTAGGAAACTTATACTAGGATCATATTCATGAATTAATTGGCTTTATGGACTTATTGTCTACATATTCCACATAATTATTATAAACATTATATTTTTATTTTGGTTGTATAAATATGATGCATTCTTGTTCATAGTTTTATTTCTTTGAGAATTTTTCTCATCCACTCACTATAGCTCCCCCTTGGTTTATACCTCTTCCTATGAAATGACATGTTATACAAACAATAGTTGGATTTGTATCTATACCACCAACAAAACCATAAAAATCCTTGGAAATTGGGTCTTTTATATTAAGAAAAAAAATTTAGAATATATTTAATGCTTTCGATCTATAAATATATCCCGACTTTTCAAATTTGGTAGTCATTGTATTAGAATATTTATATTTTTATTTAAAATATAATAGGTCTTGTAACTTATATTATTTTCCCAAATAGGTTCAGACTTTTTTTAAAAAATTTACGGTTAGAATTTATAGATTTACTTTCCCACTTATTTGAAGCAGAATCATCCTATTTTTTCGAACCCGTGTTCAATCCAAATTAAAACGATTTACCCTAGACCTCAACTAACATGGTAAAACATTATCTAATATTATTAAAATTATTTTTAGTTATTAGAAACATGTATTTTGTCTCATAAAGTTTTTTCTCTTTCTTGACCATTATTTCATTAAAAATTTTAATAATATTATCTTACTCATACACATTTGGTTTATTCTTTTGATCTCATCAGTATAAGTTTATTCTTTATTATCATACTCTTCTTTCTCAAAAACTATATTTTTATTATCATTTACTAAATATATTTCATCTTACTTGATATATGTTTTTTTCTCATTACATGCTTTTTTATCACTTTTATGCACCCACTTCAGATCTGTTCATTCTACACTATCACCACTATGGGAGTATCAAAATATCTCTCAACATGAGGCAAAAAAATTAACTTCATCATCACATTGAATTCTATATAATGAGCTATTTTATTTATTATTTATCATAAATCTATATTTATTGATTTATTATTTATTCTTCTTGATCTCACCCGTGTTTTTATATGTTAGGTCTTTTATATTTCTCATCAAAATTTGATTCAACAGCCCTCTTCTTAGGAAAATTAAGGTAAAAGATTTTAGTGCCATTATAGTTATAGTGAATTGGTGGTTTATTTCCATTTCCTTTCAAATATCCATTTTAAAAACCATTGGATACATGGTAAATGATTATATTTAATTTTTCATCAGCTTACTCTTTATAAAAATAACATTATATTTCTACCCCAGAATATTTTCTTTTATTCTTTATAAACGCCTCCAAGGCCACCTAATCTTATGATTTCTTCTTAAAATATTGTATTTTTTATTCTCATAAGAAATAACCATGTTGCATAGCTCATCCACTATAAGTATTTATCTATATTATAATGATTATATTTTTTTATCAAACTAATCTATAAAAAATATTATCATATTTTTAATAATGGTAGAATCATAAAGATTCTAAAAAACCTCAAATATTACACACAATATCATTGTATCTTGTAATCCAATAATTAATTTCCTCATAATATCATTGTCTTCCTTAACATTAATATTAACTTCAAAGATTCATCTATTTTTTCTCAAATGTATTTTTTAGTTTGAATCCCTATTACATTTGAGCATGGGTTTTCTGATAGAGACATTAAGATAGAATTTTTAGTTTTCCCATACACATAAAATTTTATATTATTTAATAATGACATAGATTCTCATTCTAAAATGGTTGGTAATCCTATAGTTTTTGTAGCGAATAATTTTAATCCATGTGAAATAATATAGGGTGTAATCCTACTATTATAAACATGAAAAATACTACCAGAAAATGTTCGAACTCCCCTTCTACTCCCAAAATTTATGTTAACCATATACATAAACATCTTGTATCTTCAAAGGGAACTTATATTTTCTTATAAAATAATTTTACTTCCTAGGTTAATGGTATAACAATTAGGGGTTGAATTAGTGTGACATTTTATGAATTATCCATTCAATATTCATCCTATATAACTGGTTAAAACCAAAATTATATCATTAATGATTAACTCAACTTCAAATAATTATAGTTAAATATAAATACCTCATTAACATAATAGTTTATAATGTTTACCATAAAATTATACATTTTGTCTCGTTCATTAGTCTCACTCATGGATATCCACTATATGAAAAATTGGATACACCATGAACCATCCTTATCTTATCAGTTTAAAGTCCCAATATGAAGTGGATATTGATTCCCCTGGTGTATTTTAAAGCTTCCTAATACCGACTATAAATATGAACAAAAATTAAGAATCGCTTACTCCAAACGCGGCCACTTTTCTTACACTCGATGTAGATCTTCCTCCATGAATAAGCTGAATCTACTGGAAACCCCATGGAGAGTATTCTCAATATGTTGGATAATTTTTGAATAGTTATATTGGTTGATAATACTCACTTAAAATATTTAATTATTTTCTTCTTCTTATATTATCAAATACTCAAGCTCTCAGGTCTTATATTCCTTGAATGGACCCTAGATTTGATCACTCCTTTTTTTCTCTTTGATACCTTTGTGTATCATGTCCTCAATGCTCAATCATAGACACTGTATATTTATTCATGATGAACATAATATATAACATACATTTCTTTTTATTTTCTACAACCTAAAAACTCATAGAATAATATCATGAGTATTAGTTTCCAAAATAAAATTGTGGATACTATATATTCTTTAGAAATAATAATTATCATCAATTAAATCATTCAATGGATTCCTAATTTATCCAAGAATTATAAATTATTTGATTTATTAATCAATACTTAAAATTAAAATCCTTGATAAATAAAGAATATTAATTCTTAAAAATTACCATGAAATACATATATTTTTTCTATTTTTAACTCCTCCTCATGTTCAGGGATTCATGAAATTCAGACAAGCGTGTTGTAACTATGGCATTAATCTCATCTTATAACTCATTGATCTTTCAGCTTGAATCATGATCCTCCCTCATGATCATTATGTATAATTTTTTAAGGCCATTACCTGAGAAACATTTGAATTAATTCTACATTATTTAGGATATATCAATTCTATAAACCTTGGTGTTTTCAAAACACATTCATTACATAAGATAGAACATATCTTATGATATTGTATATTATACACACTTCACTTATCTTATAAAGCTCCAAAATCTTATGAGAAATCCCATATAATGTATATTGGTTATATTATGAAGTATTTATATCTTGTAAAATTATTTTTACACCTACTATCATACATAAATATTATTTATCTTATGTTTTTTATTATTTTATGAGATATTCATATCTTAAAATATGGTCTGTAATACCCAAGCATCAATTATAGTGAGATTTTTAATGCAGATAGTTTTATCAAAGAATGTGATTAAAACCAAAATTATCAAATTTTATAAATTTAATTTTATGAAATAAATTCTATTTTTTAATTCATGATGTAAAAATTATTTTAGGGTTATTTTATAATTTTTTATAAATAGTTGGTTTTTGGTGAATAATGAAAAATATTTATTCTAAAAAATGTCACTTTTTGAAATTATAATTATATAAGAATAACCATAAATATTATTAAAACTTTTTTATTGAACATATACAAATAATAATTAATATAATTAATATTAAAATATAATTTTGATGTTAAGAAAATATGCTTAACATTTTAGAATCATAAGTAATGTTTTAGTTCAAATTAAAACAGTTTTTCATTCATTTATCATAATCAAGTATTTAAATGGTTTATTTCTCTTTTTTATAAAAATAAGTACACTTTGATTTATATAATTCCTCATTGATAAAAATTGTACTTTATTTTTCTTTAAAATCATTTTTATGCTAAAAACAAAAAAAAATTAAAAAATGATTTTTATTACATTTTTCACACTTATGTTAAAATTAATTTATACCAATTATAAAAATTTAATCATGTTAAAGGGATTAAATATTATGAATTAAAATAATCATTGTCATCTAATAATTTTAAATTAATATTTTTCAAAATTAATAGTAAATTTTGTAAATTTTGTTACCATGGTTAGGGTTAAAACTGATATACCAGAGGTTTAAAGTAAGATATAAGGGTATAAATTCCACTAAAACTTTTCTAAACCACATTAGATAGTTTTATTTATACGTTAAAAGTATAATATTATAATATTTTATAATATTTATCCTCTTTAATAAGAAAATTACTTTATATTATTAAAATCATTGAAGCAATTCCGTTTTTCCCCTTCCCTCACTTATAAAAACAAACCACTTATCCTCTCTTATTCACACCTCTTGAGCCACCTATATGAGAAAAATCCATCACTAATACCTTTTCAAAAGTCCTCCTCAAAAACTTGGATCTCTGATATCATCAATTTACCAACCTAGAGGGATTAAGTTGTAATCCAAAGGTGAATTCCTGAATGAGATGTATGACATTTAACTGTGCATTTTCATATTATTTACTCTTCTTTATCATTATAATATTATATATCTATGATCATATAATAACATAAATATCTTATAAATGATGAAATTTTATTAACCTTTTTTTAGTAACCCATATTAATCTCCATTCCGTCCTTTGGAAAATGAAAACATCCCTTGTATTTATGTACTACTTATCGCCTCCACATGATAATATAATTTGTTATCCTCGCCACATTAATTGGATGGTTATAAATATTGAAATAGTTAATATATATTAAATTTAAGAAATAATTATGATTCTATAAATATAATAAATCATTTACCTTCTTACCCTTCCACTCATTAAAAAATGATATTGTCGCTCATGCGTACGTGTCGACCACCAATTCCATGAAGCAATGTGATTCATTTTTCATGAATTAATTTGATGGATAAATATAAATATGAATATAATGAATATATATATATATATGATATTTTTATAATTATTCAAATTCTATAAATAATTTAATCATGTTATATATGCAAGGAGTAAAACTACAAAATAAAAACTTACATGAAAAACAAAATACAAAACAATTAAAAAAAAATATTTCAATAATTAATTATTAATAAATGGGTGATAAAATGTTATAAGTGTTAAATATATTATATTATAAGTTTTTATATGGTTTTGGTATAAAATTATTAAAAATTTATATTTGTTATACATGAGGCTAAAAGTAATTACAATGAATGTCAAGCTTGAGGTGAGGATTTATTTCATAATCTCTTCCTTGTCTAGTATTTTTATGTTTAAGATTCCATTATTGGGAAAATATGATCCTTCTATGTTAAACCCTATAAAGTTTCTTCTACTTTAGTTATATTTTTTTTTTATTTATTAGTTCAATTTTTACCTTTTTATCACTAAAAAATACCAAAAGGATGTTTTAAATGAAAATCCATGTTTTTTAAATTCAGTCAATAATATTTTCCTAATATAACTATATTTCTATTAAAATGTTTTCAATAATTCTTTAGATATCATATAATGATTGATTAATGTAAATTTTGACATTTTATAATTTATATAAAAAGGTTTTAAAAGAAATATTTTTTATTGTTTTCTAAATGAGGATCTTTTTACCAAAGGAGTGAACGAAATCAGTGTTTTCATGCTTATCGTGTGAATAGATTTTCTTTTTGTTGTGACTGGTCATTTATTTGAACCATACATTACATTCTTCTATGATTATTTTCAAATAAAATATTTTTCCAAATATTTTGTAAGTTTTTATATTTTAAAAATATTATTTCAAAATAAAAATGGTATTTTTGTCATGAAATATTCTAGTTATATTTTAAAAATATTTTTATCTATATCAACATCATTTGTTGAATCTTTTGATTTACTGAGGATATAATCTAATGACACCATTCAGTATATTTCTAGCGATGGATTATTCTCATTTTTATTGGGTGTGAATTGACATTCCATATGTTAGTTCTTATAATAAAAATAGTTATTGATTATTAAAGAATATTGGTTAAGTTGTATTATTTATTCATATGGTGAATGAATTAGACTTATTAAGTGATCAGTGGGGCCCAGAATTACATATCTCATTGATTCATTATTAGATATCATGATATAAAACCGTTTCAGTATTTTGTATTGTACATACTCATTTAAGTAAGATATCTTGGTAGAAGGACTCAATGATAAGTTTAAGATTCCTGGCATTAGGAATTTAGATATTATGAAAATAGTTATTATTTTCAATATGATTTTTTGAATAGTTATTTTATCTTTGGATATGTTTTAAGACCATGTGATTATTTATATGGAATTTTTTTATCTTTTATTCCTTTCAATTTATTCATTCCTTATTTATTCTATAATAGCTTCCAATGTATGCAATCACTTAATAAGAGTATAAGATCTCCCTTTTATTTTATTTCCTTTCCCTATGATTCTAGAAAGGGTAATATGATTAATATTCAAGGATATTATATAGGGAATAATAATATTCTCAAAGAAAATACTATATTAAATTTTATATTTTCAAATGTAGTTATAGATTTAAGAATGTATCAAGTTTTCAAAGTCTACAAAACTATTCAATCCATTGGGATATAACATATTGTATCTAGTTTCAATGTAATAATGTAACAACTTTCTCTAGGATAATAGGGTTGGGGTTTTAACATGGTTTTTTATATAGAGGATTCTAATCTTACAATGACTATCTATCTTAAATGTATCTCATAAATTTAAGGTAGTATATATTATTTATTTTTTATCATAAGAACTAATCCTTTTATTCCTAGTCTGGGTATATTATAGAAACATATATATAATTTCTAAAATCTACCTTCAAAATTTTAAAACCTTTAAAAAATACTACAAGTCCTTCTTAGTGACTCAAAAATTCCTTCAAGAATGATGGAGACTGTATCTCTTCATCCATTAACACATGTCCTTGTTTTCTTTGAAAATCAAAAAAAAGATCAACTCAGATAGGAGTTTCTACAATAAATATCTATATCCAAAATATTTATCTTCAAGTATAAACCTCTTTTTCCATAAAACGTGGTATCACCTTTATAATAATCTTCCTTTTCCAATTAACATTATAGAAACTCACTCAACATAATCTATGATACCTTTCCTTTACTTTATCATAACCTTATGGATAACAAATATAGCTCATTTAATTGTACACATTATTGTTTAATAACAATTTCTACTCTAGCATCTAAATCAGAATATATATTCCTATATATGGAAAGATATGTTGAACTTAGACACACTAGGATAGATTAAAAGATAGGAAGCTATTAAAACTAGATAATGTTAAAGAAATAATGGATAATGATCAACTCATTTTGTAACATATCTAAGAAGCACAAATTTCATGAAATATATATACTAATAATCATCGATGATATTTGGAGTTTGATATTTATTAAAAATAATTCTATTGAATCTCTTTACAATAGGGTTATGATATTGAGGAATAAGTAATATATTATACTTAAATACATTATTTCCTTTGATATTCTTGATCATGTGGGGACTATATCCTATTGATTATCACTTAAAACAATCCATTGAAAATTACATGACTTGTTCATGCATCACCTTCTTTGGATTTATAGAAAATATCAATCAAATGTACTAAAATAAAAAAAACACAAATGGAACATGATCTATTTTATGAGTAAAAAGATATATAGTGCTTAAAACTTAAAAATAATTTGATTTTAATTAATACCACCCACCTATTAAAATTTTTAGGGTGAGATCATAAGTTTAATAAATCCATATGGGTACCTTAAGATCTAATAAGGAAAAAATTCCCTCATTTTTTCATCTGAGTAATGAAATTTTGAGGAAGAAATTTGTTTAAAGGGATAGAATGTTACACCCCAAACATATAGTGCTAAATTTCATTCAGATCTATCACAGCTTCTCTTTCACACTAAAAAAGATTAAAAAACAACATTACTTATATTATTAAGGTAAAAAGATATAATATAAATCCAAATGCATTAAAATTCAGTTAAATGGGGTTTTTATTTTTATAATTTTTAGAAAATAATCCCTATTGTTTTTTATCTCATTTGTGGTTATAAAATTTGGATTCATTAAATCAATGTGAGACCTTCACTATGGTGACACTATATCTCCTAGAATTTTTGTTCTAACATAGGACATTATCTCTAAGGATCTTAATAGATCAATCACTAACTGTGAGGTGATCTCATTTAGAGGAAGAAATGGATTTTCTGGTATATCGTATCTATTTTTTTAGATGACATTCAACATTTATTAAATGTAATATAATAATTTATCCATGATATCAATGTGTTGTTTATTCTATATTTCACATGTAGTGGTTAACTTATCAATAACTCAAAAATTAGTGTAACTATGTCTAGGATACTCACACCCAAGCATTATCAAATCCTTGTTATATAGATTTTCTTCCCCTAAAATATTATCCACATGACCTATCTTGGTTCTCAAAATTTATATGGGAAAGATTCAAATCCACTATTTTGAAGATCTATTTAAGATAATTTTTTTCACATATTTAATTATAATATCCATTTTCATTAACTCAGACGAATAATAACCCTCATTTACAGTTTCCTTACTTCAATTCCTATAAATGTTCTATCGGTCAGAAGGGTATCAAAAGAATTCATTTAGAGCATAAAAACTACCAATAATAGTATCATGTGTGGTTTTTATCATGATGAAAAAACCCACTAGGAATCTAGGGCTCAACTAGTAAAACCCAAAGTAGAAGGAAGGATTAATATATAGAGTCTATAAGAGTTCATGAAAGTAATAATAATGAATTTGGAATGTGATTCTATTTAAAGTTATTAACTTTTGATTATATAACGTAAAGATATATATGGGAGAATATCTATGGTTTATCAGATTATAATCACTTTGGATTATCACCTCTAGAAAAATAACTTTAAGGAAACCTTTCAATTATTTTTTATTACAAATGATGGATATTTGGGTGTCATGATATTTGTTTTTTGGGAAGATAACTAATCAATATGATATATTTATATCACAAGTTATTTATACCTAAGTATGATATTCCAAAAAGATATATATCCCCCCACTCTTATCAGTGTAGTTATTTATAAGGACCAGAAGAATCTTTTGGTTATAATATTGATGGATGATGAGTCTGGATGATATGTGTTCACATTCAAAAGTTTGAGCTCATTAATCACAATTGATTACCACAAGATTATTCATGTCCAACAAAACACTAATCGATAGGTTCATATTTTCTAGAACACGTGGATATAAACTAAATATAGTTTTATGGTTTGAAAACATTGTCATAGTTTTATTACTATAGAAGATATTAACCAATAAAAATATATTCCATTAGTATATAATTATATAAGTTTTTTAATCTTAAATGAATATTATAAAAATGGGAATTCTATAGCTGAGACATCCCCAAAAATTATTTAGTTATAACTATCTACCTTGATTACCTTGGTTAGTTTCAGAATGCATGGTATCAAAATTTTGATGATTCATCTTATAAAGTTCAATCCCATAGTGTAGATTTTTTTTAAATGTCTAATGATATGAGAGGATTATGATGAAATGATAAAATTTGGAAACCAATCAAACCTAACTCATCTTAAAATAAAGTTTCTCTCTATGATTTATGATATGATATCATCAAACTAAAGGTGTATCCAATTTATTCCCATGATTAATCTTCAATAAATTTAAATACAATCCTTTATGGTAATATATATCCAGGTTTAGGGTCATTGGGTTCATTTTCATACACCAAGTATGAGCTTAAAATATAATTCG
This sequence comes from Viscum album, assembly GCA_963277665.1. Classification (NCBI taxonomy): domain Eukaryota; kingdom Viridiplantae; phylum Streptophyta; class Magnoliopsida; order Santalales; family Viscaceae; genus Viscum; species Viscum album. The sequence goes on from OY728148.1 coordinate 423,075,911, forward strand.
GATGGTGACTATGTAGATGATATAATGAAAGTCAGTGGTATTGTTAGAGATGTATAGGAACTATTTGATTAGTTGTATAGTGAATTATTTTTGGGAGGTTAATCCTTTGATTATATAATCCAAGGACATACTCAGTGGGATACTTCTTTTTAGAATCTATATCATTAACCCTACATGCGTGGAATCAGATTTGGATATTCCAGTAAAACTATTGAAAGTATTTTCACCTTCCTACTAATCCAATGCAGACCAAATTTTAGGATGAATGTTTCTAAAAAATATGGATGTAGATATTTTTATATGTGTTGAGAAATAAATAAGGTCGAAGTTATACTAGCTTATAATGGTGAATCTTCAGTCACTCTTCATTTATTTACTAGTATAGGTTCTCTTCTATCATACTGTAATAATATTATGTGTGGGGATTCTCTTAGGATCTAAAAATTATAACCCCAATTAGTTTAAATTTGGTAGTCTCGCATTTTAATAAAATTATATATATGTATTTATTAGTAAACATAAGTAAAATATTCAATAATAATAATAAAAACTTAAGCAAACACAAATATATCAGGGTTGAGATTATCAACATCATGATATTCCATGAAGATTGTAATATTGGTGATAACTATAAAAAGAATACAACACATTATAAATATGGTTAAAATCCTAAAAATTGATGTATAGAATAGGATGGATGATTTTAGATATGTATTTAAGGCTATATATAGGAATATAATATGACTATTACATATATGATAGTTGGATATATGGTCATTGGACATATTGTTATTTAATATATGGTCATTTGTATTATATAACCATTGGGATTATTAGGTAGTTGTGATTATATAGTTGTTTCTACCATCATTGGATATAAGATTATTTAATTTTACAAATAATAAATAATATTTTCTAAAAACATTGAAATTATTACATCATCGTTGAATTTGAGGGTACAAGTAGAAGTAATCACATTACAATATATATATATATATATATATATATATAATTTATATGAAATAGAATAAATTTATATAATTGTTCCTTATGAGTCTCATTTTTTCTTAGGATAAAGGTATAGGGTTTTCACTAGACCAATCCCAATCAAAACTTCATCAACTATGGCATGAGAAAAAATAATCTATATGAGAAGTTAAAGATCGAGAAAATCTTGATGAGATTTATGTAAGTTGAATCACAAAACTTGGCTTCCACCATTTCTTATCTTATCCTAAGATATTATATGGGTGTATTAGGGGATTTTTTTAATTATATTTTAGTATGATATAAACATGTAATTGTTAATATAATAAATGATATTTAAAATATATTTTTTATTATGTGTATTTTTATACATTTGGTCTTTTTAGAAAATTTATTTTATAGATGAATTTAATTAAATTAGAATTTTTTTTATAAATTTTATGAATAAAATAAAATTAATTGTTATAAAATTAATTATTAATTTTAAAGTGTTGGTATTATAACTATTTAATGTAAAAAAAGATATATTTTTCAAAGAACTATTTTTTATGTGTAATGTATTTTTATAAAATAAGTAAATTAATAGCTAATAAATAACTATATTAATTAAATTTATTGATAATATATATGTGAAATAAATTAACATTAATCAAAATATTATCACATGGAATGGAATAAAAATAAATTCATTTTTATTCCTAAAAAATCATTTTCTGATTATTAATTTTTTATGTGTTATGTGTTACTATATTAAAATTAATTTTTATTACTTTTATAAATTTAAAATAATAAAATTTAATTTACATTTTGATTAAAAAATTTAAAATTATGTGATATTTTAAATTATATATTTAGGAATTAGAAAATTATTGAGGTGAAACTTTAGTTATCATGGAAAACATGAAATGAGATAAAAGGGTTTAAGTTAAAGGTCAGGTCCCAAAATTTCATTAAATATTATCTCTAAATGAGTATATTATAGAATTATATACCTCTCGTTATCTTATATCAATTTTTTCACTTTGGACAACTTTCCATGAGAAACTACATTCAATTACCTTAACGAAGGGGTATTTGTGAAAAGGCCACTTAGGCTACCTATAAAAGGACCACTACCCTACCCACATAAAATCACAACATTCTTTAAGTTTCTTATTTAATACTTATATAAATTTTATACCATAAAATATTCTTTATGATTTGTAATTTATATTCATAATAAGGATTCTCAAATCCTTCATTTTCAAGAGGCCCTTTAAAAGAATATTCAATTCATAAATATAAGTGTTATCCTATCCTTAATCATTATTCTTTATCGTCTTCATATAAATATTCTTAAATATGATATATCACATTAATAATATGTTTTTAAATCCATAATATTCAGTGAAAGTGATATTGTTATTTTATATTAAAATTTTCTTACTCATTCATTCATTATAATATGTTAATATTTGGTTCAGTTTTACCACCTACAGAAATGATGATATAAAATTCACAACATGAATGACTAAGAAAATTTAAATGTGGGTAATATGAAATAATAACGATAAATTTATGATCATTACATGATTTTTTAATGGAAATATAACAAAGTATATCCATTATTTAAAACAATTTTTTATTGAATAAAATTTCACCAAAAAAAGAGATTTTAATGGATCGAAAAAAACCATAACCAAAATTTCCAAAAAATGTCCATTGAAATTTAGAAATATATAAAATACAAATATTTTTCCTCTATATGTATTATGGGGGTTATTAAAACTAGATCAAGTAGAATGGACAATAAACACCACATTAAGTCTAACATAGAACAAATGGGACAATTAACTTTCAAATATTAATTTTAATAAATAATGATTAATTTATGGGTAATAATAAATTATAAATTAATTGTATACATAAATATAAATATTTTTCTTATATAGATTAAAAATAAACCTAAAGTTAATTTATAAGTGTTTAAAGTGCATCCAACTAAGTGAGAATCCAGGTTAAGGGTTTATCATGACTTAGTCTTTCTTCCATGAGTCATAATATCTCTTTACAGACTATTTTCATATATATTTGATATATTCTACAATTTCTCTATTTAATATGGTATTTTAAATTATAATCTGGGGAAATTATAATTTTATTTCATAATACTCTTCTTTAATGAATTTATTTCACCATAAAAATATGACATTGTTAAGAATAATTATAGTCCTCTCTATTAGAACTCTCTCTTACATGTACATGATCTTTCTTACAAAAAATGTTTTTTATTATTATTTTAAAATAAAAATATGTATTGTATTATATATTCTCTATATTACTATTTATCTTTTATAATAATGATATATTATAACTTTATCATTAATGTGGGTTTTTTATAAAACTGATAGAAATTTATTTTATGTCCCATTCATATGTTATCTATCTTTCACTAAAAATTACTTTTAATTTTTGATTTTTTCAATTAAAGTATCCATATTTTGAACCACTTTTGAGGTTTCAAAAGTCTTCATGAAAGCCTTTTTTTGAGAAGCATGTTTGAAAGTGAATTAAAATATATTTTTTCATAAATACATTTCAAAAGCCATAAAACATTATTCTTAATACTTTTTATCCATTTCCCTCTACATATTCAAAGTTAATATCTCTTATGGAGTTGTGTATCATAAATCTCTCTCTAAATTCTCTTTTGATATACTTCTTTTGGTGATTAACTTTTTTGTATCAATAAATCCAATATTTTATTTCGTCTTATGAAATTAAATTTAAAATTTAATATAAACCAAATACATTCCATGGGTTTTTTAGTAAAAAATATGATTTATTTTGTGTGTCAAAAATATGTATTCTTTAACATTATGTGACTAGTGGGTATGAAAAATCACTCTAATGAATTGCGTAATGTTTTATATATCATGGAAAAATTTTGGGACTTGAGTATTGTTTCTTGATCCAATATAGAACATATGTAGTGATTCATGATCCACTATATTATGGGGATTATGTAGTGTTTCATGATACATTATTTTATTATGGTCTCCGTAGTTAACCTTTACATATGTTATATTTTATATGTGTATTTTTATCATCTCGTTCCTTTATTATGCTTCCATGGTTTCTGATTATTGTTTCATTATTTCAAGTAATGGTATATGTTTTATTTTCCATGATGAACCTTTTAGGATCCTATATTCCCATTCTATGATCTATTTTTTCCAAACTTGTCTTAAGATTAGCTCTTAAAATCCCATGATATTTTTAATTCGGTTTTTATCCCATGTTCATGTTTTCTCACATTCTTATGATCTAAGCCTCTATAGTTATCTATTATTTTTTCTCTTATATGACATTTTATCTCACTCCATATGATTTTCTATTATTGTAATAAATTAGATGCAAGAATAAGTTTAAGAGGAAGTTATGTGTAGAGAATTTTGTTCAATATGTTAAAGAAATAATGTACAATAATACATTTATGTAGATAATATATAACTACACTAAACTTTTGGTCTTTGGTATTTTGTGTATATTTATGATATGTAATTATTAAATTATGTAAATGATGTAAAATATATGCATGTTATGATTATGGAATCTCAATATTGGTGTTCAATGAATGTGTTTTTAACATTTTCTACACTGGTAATTTTTAATTTAATTTAACATTCATTACAGAAGTGTTAAATGGATCTCATTTTTTATGTATTTCCTCATAATTGAGTTCCCACACCATTTTCATAAATTCACTTTAGGAATCTTTTATTCCATGTTTTTATGGTTTTCTAAGGTAATTTTTATTCTCATTGTTTAAAAAAATATTTTATAAATAAAAGTTATCAAAAATATAAAGGGTATTTATTTTTATTTTTCAAAGTTATTTTATAATTCTCATATAATGTATTTTTCATTTGTCAAAATATCCTTTAATGTCACCTATACTTGTTTAGAGAGATTCTCTAATGATACCATCCAATTTCTTTTGGTAGATGGATTATGATCATGTCTTCTGTAAATTTTCATGAAACTCTCATATTTCTCATTTCTTATTTATGTTGTGATGGAATTATTAATATTTTCATGTTAATTTGGAATTAATATATATCATTTTTCAGTATATAATTGGGGGTGCCAAAATTATATACCCTAATAATGCATTAGATAAATCTATATAAATCTTTATATGACATGTATTATATTAAGAAGTGAACCTAAACCACTATGGAACTCTATAAATTATTTTATGGAAAATGACAGTGTAAAAAAATCCACTATGGGACTCTATATAGTATATGATGATGGTTTTTTCTATGATCCTAAACAGAAGAATTTATTTTATATAATCTAATGAACTAGTCTAGTTTGACCTAACACATCACTTAATTCATTATTCCATAAGGCCACAATAACACATCCCCGAATGATAGAGGCTACTGATTAGATGAGAGAGTCTAATAGATATAGTGGAGAGATTGTACCCTCTAGTTAGATATAAATAGTAGTATAAATAACCAAAACATCCATAAGGATAAAAATAATAATATTCATAATAAATAAACTAGAACAAGGAATTCTATAAAAAATGGAATGTGGGATATATTCATAAAGACTCAAAATATGAAAATCATACAATATGTAGTCATCTAGTGGGTCAACCTCATATACAAAATAATTAAACTAATAATAAATACATCAGGATTAACTAAAAACACTGAGATAAACTACATGCCTGGTCTCTACAACTCATGAGATGCATTAGCATGATCTAGAGACTCCACACGAGTATCTTCGATTGATCAAGAAACATCTGGTGTTGGTTCAATCCACATCACAACCTATGCTCTAACCTAAAGTTAGTCATAAAATCTTCATCCACAATAAGGTTCCCATATAAGGGGTGATAAATAAATATTATTAGGATAACCCCGATAGTGGATCTATAATATTTTGTTATAATAAGTTTGTGCACACATTAAATGCCCAACCTAATCGAAAACTAGTAGTATATGGAATAAAATAACAACTAAATAAATGAAATATGGTTAAAAATATAGAAATTATGGTTTTAGTATTAAATGTGTGGTAAATCTACCACCACTCTAGCCCAATTTAAAGGATTTATAACACATTGTTCACCAAATAATATGACATCAGGTCCATCCACTAGATCAACATAGGATATTAAATATTTATAAATGAATATGTGTGAAGGATGGAAACTAGGATATGACCATTGGTGTCCATGAAACAGGACACTTCTACCATGATCTAGGAATACAATAGGCCATGAATTGGAAAAAAGAACATTTAGGTCAACACAAGTAGAGAACCTGTTAGTCCTAGAGAACCTATAGAATGAATCAAGCACCAACTGTGGACTCAAAAAATATTGTCCCATGGGATCCATACACAAACCTGGGAGTGAACAGAATCCACATAACCATGAGTGAAACAACATCCATGGATAAATAATTAAATACATGAGTGCATCAGCACATCATAAGTGTGAATCCCCTCTACATAGGGTGTATACTCAACTAGAAAAGAGTGTGAACATATATAAATTGTTTATTAGCTCCCTAATCTCATATAACCATAGTTAGTAAAGGGAGGATAGAAAAAAATAAATCTCATATCCAATTCCCAATCCAATATGTCTCAATTGTCTCCAATCTAAACAAAATTCTTGTGTAGAAACTACCTCAAACATCATGGTTAAATTCCAACCAAATGTGGGTTGGTCCAACTCTCAATCCATCATCCAAATAGATAAACTAGAAGCCCCGATGAACTCTTGGAAAATAAATAACAAGGACCCTACCAGTCCCTTTGATCTCAGAATCCAAAAAAAATACATCATGGACTCTCAATGACCCACCTCATGGCATGAAAAAACATGGGTCTCCCATATTCCTTAGGGTCAAAGAACCAAGATATGTCCAACTAGGGACTCCCTAGATGTACCCAATATCTTATTTCACACCCATCCAAGAGTGATCCAAAATTATTCAAAAGTCCAAAAAAAATTAGGATACACTATGAATGGTTCCTCTACCTCACACAAATAATGAGACATGCCTAATTTAGAAACTTCCAAAATGGACCCCAGTGGCCTCCAAATGATCCTTAATCAATAACACTATTAAATGGGATCCAACGGAATAAACACACCTATAAGGGTGTATAAACATTTATCATGGAAATGTTAGAATAATAAAACCATACAAAAATATCAACTTTTAAAAACTAAATCTTAATGAAAATTATAATTAGGAAAATATCATTCAGCCTTCTCAAACATCAACCCATCCTTAGGTTTCAACTCACCCAAAAGGGAGTTCCCATGAAACACGATGTCACGTAGAAATTCTCAAACACCAACTATGGAATATTCTGATCACTTGATAAGAAACCATCTCACAAGGGAATATTAATAATTCATTTAGAATCATCTCAAAAATTAAAAAGGAACATATTTATAACCACTATCTCAAAGCATCATCCCTATCCAAAGGCTTCAATGGCTCTGGTCCTCAACCCATGAGCTAAACCTCAACTACTATAACCTCAAGAAACTAGTCTCAACTCCCAGAATCCCTCAAATATATCCTCATAGATATTACATGAACCCGCCTTCTGGGATTCATCCTATATAACCTCGCATAGATTTCCATGTAATACTCAAGCTAGATTGATAATCAATCTCACAATCCTCACAGGAGCCCCACAGCTCACAACCAAACCCCGGGAGGATTATAAAACTAATAGTAAAATAAATAGTCTTAAAAATGTTTGATCATAAGAAAAACCTTATATATGACCTATAAATGGTAAAATAATTCCACCATCATGATCTATGATAAAATATTTTCAAAATGGACTCCCTACAAGTCAAATTCAGACTCTTGGGTAAAAAACCGAGAAAAATCCTCAGAAGGAAAAATTACATTGTGTGTACCTCATGAACACAGAGTGTACCAAAAAGGGTAATTATTTTTTATGTACCATAGTCTACTCAACATGAAATTTACCAAAGTATGTGTCTAGTTCCTCCTAGTACATTTCATGTAGCCCCACATGGGGTACCTTCTTGTGTACCCCATCCCCACTCGACATGTACAATGCCCAACTATAAGGAATGTACCGCCCTATACATGGAATATACCCTGAAAAAGGGCACCAAACATATACCTTTCCATTTACACCACACGCTATCTACCTAATATATGTGCATGAACACTGACCATGAACCTCCAATGAGATGTGGTTGTGTACCCTACATGGCCATGTGCCCCTGTTACACACTGAGTCACCACTACATGACTTATACCTAATGTATAGGGTGAGTAGTCAAAAAATCCAATATTCCCAAAATAGGAAGAACACACTACAAATGTTCTCAGAATTACATGCCATGTACATGGATTTTCCTAAGTAGAACACCTCTAAAATAGACCTAGACCCCCTATTCTCCTATATTAAGCTTGGATCCACCACCACGGGGTTCCTAGTAACCTAATAAAGTATTAAAACCCAAAAAAAAATTAATCTATATGGATTTGTAGTGAAAAAAGTGAACAAATATCTACCTTTGGGTAGAAACCTCCAAAGGTTCATGCTAAAACCACAACCCACAATAGCCGCTCTCCAATCCAAGGATTGGATGTACCCTTGGTGGTGCCTCTTCCTCCTTAACTCTCCCTCTTCTCTCCATCAATCTCTCTCAATAGTGAAATTTCAATTCCCAAAGGATAATTCATGGGAATCCAATGGTGAAAAATTAAAATGAAAAATAAAAAGGAAAAAAATAAGAAAAAAGGAAAAAAAGGAAAAGAGGAAAGGGATAGACCTCAATTCTCACAATGGGTTTATGCATTAGCTCATAAAAACCCCCACACTATAAAAAACTATAGAGATGAAACATCAATATGATTATCTATTTTAAATATATGAATGAATGAATAGACATTAAAAAATTAATATTTAATTTGTTAAATATTAAATATTCATCCAAATTTCAAACATCTCAAATTTCTACAAAACTCTTATCCTAAGGTAAACTCCCTATTTTGGGACCAACTGTGCGGTCATAAAAATTATACAATATCATATTACTAAAGAAATTTCTATTTTTTCATTAAAAATTTGCTTCTAAGAAAAAATCAATTTTCACTGATTTTTACAACAAGTGATTACACAAGGAAGAACAAACTCCCCACCACAAACACTTCTCAGCCACATAAAGACTTAGTAGTTAACCACCATCCCTTATCTCCCCCAATAACCAAAATAATTGACAATATCTTAAATATCCAAAGATTTGTCTTACAACATAAAAAATCCCTCCCATTATGAGAGGCAATCAATCGTGACTGATCTGATTCTATCCACCACAGGACTCTCCTTATCGTAACCCTAATGCCCAAATGGAAAAACACATGGCCCATGAAATGACCATCAAAAAACACATTATATATATGTGTCCAAACCACTCACTTTTGAGTTCCAACATAAAAACCATAATAACCCATAGTCATTCCCAACCCAACAAGAATAAAAACCTTCACTCTCAAAAACCCACTAAATCCAAGATCACAAATTCAAATAGGTGACGGTGAACTCCTCACCACAAAGATTTACTTAAACGACTCTCAAACACAAAGAAAGACTAATATTCAGATGGTTTAATTCCTAAAAAATCTAGGATAATTCACCTAAAACCATTGACCATACTCATCATGTGGGAATGTTATAAAAACATAGGGCACCCTCATCACCCCTCTTCAAAAAATGATGAATATCCCTCATGCCACAATGAACCACATGACCACTCTATACTCATGAATTAATCTAAAACCATGATCATCTAAACACACCCTCACTGTGCTACCAAAGGCACAACCAATATGGGAAGGTTCATGTGTCCAACCATACCTTCTCTATCAATCCATCCATGAGACAAGGAACACTCCTGGTGCTGCACTTCTCTAAAACAATGTGTCTACATGAATAACTATGACTTGTTTATAGAAAACTTCAATGTACCCCAAAAAACATATCATACATACCCACCTAATCCATCAGTAATAGAAGGAATTCATTCACCTCTGTAAGACATAGAAGACAAAACATAGCAAGAAAAACTCCCTCTAAAGGAACTCAAAACTAAGACTTTAGGAGAACCACCACCTCATGGAAACTCAATCTTGGTCCAAATATATCTCAGGAATCCTTTGCATCATTGAGTCGTCAATAGGGAGTTCAAATCCCATTACCAACCTACAAGGGTGTATATAAATCCATTGATGAAGGAACTGCATCTTTATCATCATCAAACCTATAATTATAATATCAACATGACCTATCATTAGAATAAAACAAATACACAAGTTTTATCTGAGTAAAATTACACCAAGGAGTTATATGTGAATCACCATATAGGTCATTAGAGACACTTTTAACAACTAAACCTCCATCATCTATAAAATCACACACAGACAGTTATACGTCATGGTGATCCTACATGCATAGAATCATGCATGAATACTAGCCTCTTGACCATGGGATAAGAACTAAAAACTAGAATAAGCTCTAAATCCATAAATCCCAGTGCATCACACTATGTGAAATCACACAACTATAAAAATGGAATCCAAGAACAGAAATATTATTCCCTCTAAAATTAGAATTCTTATCAGAAATTTTTTGGAACACGCTAGTTTGATATCCATTAAATTTTTTAAAAATCTCCTAAACCAATTTTCTACCATATCCCTAATCATAAATAAAACAGTATCTAATACCATCTTTTAAGGAACCAGTATAGGTTAACCTACCATGTAAGGTGATCAAGTTCTCCATATGGCCTCAATCCCACCTCCTCGAATTCTAGTGGTTGTAATCTATTGATGAGGTTCAGACAGATATAGTGGGGAAACGATACCCTCTAGTCAGAGTGATATAACATTGAAAATAGCCAAAACAACCACAAGGATAAACATCCTAGTAATAATAATAATAAACTAGAACAATTAATACTATAAAATAATGGAATATGACATATATTCATACAAACACAATTTATAGAAAACATACAATAGGTGAAATCTAATTGGGAAGACCTAATATAAAAAATAATGTAAAAATAAATCAATATAACTCAACTCCCAACTCTTAGCCAAACCATATAATCAACCTCTATGACTAATGATATTTATTAAATGGATACTGAGACCCTACATGAGTGGGTATGATCATTTAAGAAACATTGGGCCATTTCCCCATCTATTATTAATATTGTACTCTAACCTGAAAGAAGGAATCAGTTCAAAATTCACATTGAGGTGCACATACAAGGGGTGAGAAATAAGTCTCAGTAGGAAACCCGCAATGGTGGACCTATATTTTGTTCTCATAAAAAGTGCATTAACTTGTGATGTCCCCATCTAAGTCGAAATATAGTAATAGATTGAATAAAATAATAACTGCATAAAATTAGGGGGATTAAAAAAATAAAACATCCAACATGGGGTTATAGTCTAAAACCTTTGCTAGATCTACCCCTACCTGGACCTAGGCTAGAGGATTTACAACACGTGGATCTCTTAGCCACATAGCATCAGCCATGTCCACCATATCTACCCAGGAGATACAATATTTTTAAATGAAGTGGACTTAATTTCGGACTACATAGAATTACCGTAGGTATACACATAAAAAGGTTAATTTACCTGTCTATATGACTCAAATGGCATGATATGAACTCCAAAAATGAACATCTAGGTCAACATAACTAGAAAACCTATCAATCTCAAAGGTCTTGTGAAAAAAATCAGTCACTCACTATGGACATGAATAATATTATCCCATGGTGTCGATACACAAAACCAAGAGCACATATCATTCATAGAACTATAAGTGTAATAGAATTAATTGAAATGAAAACCAATTATGTGAGTGCCACAATGCCACATGATCTGTATGCCCCTCTTTATAGGGTACATACTCTACAAGAAATGGGATTCACTCATCTATATTATCCATTGTATACCTATGCTTGTCTAACCATATCCATCCAATGAAGGTTAGAACCAAATAAAACTTATGTTTAATGCCATATACAAGATATTTGAAGGTTATCCTACCCAAACCAAACTCATTAGAATAAAGTGCCTCAATTATTTCATCCAAAGGACAACAAAATTTGGTTTGGTCAAACTCTTGAACCAACCATCTAAATAGATAAACTAGTGGTTCTAATAAACCCTCGTACCACAAAACATAGGGCCTCTATTGGTCTCATGGATCTCATAATCCCACAAAACTACCACCATGATCTCCCAATGACCCACCTCAGGTCCATAAAAAACTCAAGGATCCCATGGTCTTTGGGGTCATAGTACCAAGTGATGTCCAGCTAGGGACTCCCGAACAATACCTAAGATATCAAGCCATGACCATCCATGAGATATCCAAATCCTTCCAAAAGGAAAAAACAAAAGTAGTATACCCTATGATGGGTTATTCTATCTCATCCAAATCATAGGACCCACCCAATGTGAAAACATCAAAAATGGACCTTAGTGGACTCCAACTAATCCTTGATAGAAAATTCACCCAAATGGAATAAAAAGGCACAAGAACACCTGCAATGGTGTCTCAATGGTACTCATTACCACCAAAAAAGTATGAGACCCTTCATAAGGTCTCCTCAAGGAAAATAAAACCTCATGGAAAATCCCACACATGAAAACCTCACAGGTAATCCATGAAAACAACCCATCATCAAGTATCAACTCACCCACAAGGGAATTATATTGAAATTCCATAAAACATGGGAATTATAAACCACCTAATATAGAACACACTAATTACTTGATCAGATACTAGCCCCCAAGGGAATCTTTAAGAGTCCCTAATACTTATCTCAGTAGTGCAACGACACCCGGATGTAACCACCATCGCATGGTGTCAACTATCCCAAAGGATTCAACAGCACTGGACCTCAACCCATTAGCTAAAACTAAAATAATAAAACTTATATAAATAACTCTTGAAAACTAGGGAAAGGCCAATATCACCTCATAGATATTACATGGACATTCTTTTTGGGATCTTTTCAAGAGAACGTCAAATAGATCATCAAGAAATAATCAAGACAATATGATCACCAAGCTCATATCCCTTACTCAAACCTTCTTGGTTAAAACCCAATCCATAGAATGATTCTAAAAACAAAATTCAAATAAATCCACCAATAAATTATCTCCCATACAAAACACCCTCTGTATGTAAACTAACATCAAAAACATTCCACCATTATGATCTATGAGGAAAATTACTCAAAATGGACTCCTCATAAGTCTAAATCTAAATCCATGGAAAAAATAAGAAAAATAATCCAAGGAAGGGAAAAAATAAAAGGAATTTATTTTGGGTACATGTAATGTACTCACATAAGTCCTACCTAATCATGTTCCATAGGCTAATCAGCGTGTACTTTCACAAATTACACAGTTTCTGCCTCCTAATACATAGTGTGTAACCCCACACGGGGTACCTTCCCATGTACTTTAGCCCAAATATACCTATATAATACCCAAATACATATATTGTATCACCCTATAAATGGTGTATACCCCTCATGGGGTCCCCATCCAGAAAACTTTTTATATATCTCTATAGATGGTTTGTCCTAGCACAATACACAACCACTGTCACTGTAGCTTGCACGACATCAAATTGTGTACCCTACATGGCCATGTACCACTGGTAGACCTTGGGTCTCCACTATATGGAAATTACCCCACTTACATGGTGATTAGTCTCAAAAACCCATCATACCCAATCCATAAGAATACAAAATGTGTGTTCTCTGAATAATACAATGTGTACATGGGTTTCCCTAAATGGAAAACCTCTAAAACTACATAAAACTCATGATTTAACCTAGATAGACTCCCATGGGGTCCCTAAAAACCATATAATGTATTTAAACAATAAATAAATTTAAAATATTATGATTTGTGATGAAAAAAAAAGAATGAGACTACCTATGGATGGAAACTGCTGAAGATTCATGCCGAAACCACAACCTGCATCCACTGCACTCTGATCTGTGCCTTAGAAGAACCTCTGATGGTGCTTCCTTATCCTCATACTATACCTCTTATCTCCCTCTCCATCTCTCAGTAATGTGACTACAAATACACAAGGGGTATACACATAAATACAAAGGGAATGTAGATAAAATTAAAGGGGTGAAAGGAAAAAAGGAAGAAAAAAAAAGAAAAAGGAATGGAAATGAAAAGTGGGTTGGGCCTTTACCCATCACTCGTAATGGGTTTGTGTATTACCTAAGAAAAATATCAAATGGAAAAATTAACCATGGATAAAGAATCAAAATTTTATTCTCTGTTTGAAATATATCTATAATTGAACACATGTGAATAAATTAATAATTAATTAATTAATTATTAATTATTCTGTGGAAATTCAAACAACTTATATTTCCACTAAACTCCGATACTATTGTAAACACCTTACTTAGAGAGTAACTGAGTGGTTAAAAAAATTATCTAAGATACAATTATAGTATAAATTACCTTCCACCCCTAACACACTTTTAGGAACAAAGACTCAAATCTCCCATAATTTTCACAACATATGACGACATGAGGGATCACATATACTTATATATGTTCCAAATTCTTATTCATTGCATGTTATTCAACATTCTAAGGTTATATGGTTACGTCTCATTATTACGTACTCATGTTTATACACCCCTATGACTTATGTCTTATGTTATATAAAAGGAATTATATCATGACTCGTGTTTTATGATATATGTTTTATTGGTTATGATTTTATTAGGTTATATACATGTACCATGATTATGTACTCATTACCACATGTTCATATTATTCTCACCTGGGATCTTTGATTATTATCTTTTATGATTACCCTTACTATGACTTTTATATCATATCTTTATTATGTTTCAATTACCTAGTTTGTAGAGAAATCATTATGTATAATATGTATATATGTTTATAACATGAGAATAATATTTGTGATAGATTTTGAATAAAGTTTATAAAATATGTCGGTTATGTTTACAATCTCCAAATGAACAAACCCTATAGGTTCTAGGTTTGTTATTTATTATGATATGTAGTGTATATTAAAGTAAAATGATGTAATATGCAATTATGATAGGGCTATATTATCTCAACACCTCCAGTAGCATACTTGTGATCTCCCATATATTAATCCCAACTAGTATCCGAATAAACATAAAGATGAATTGGTGTGTTCTTATAATCTCTCAAACCAAAATTAAGATTCCCTTTGATATAGTGTATGATTTGTTTCAAATATGTGACTCCTCTAGGTTTATTTTCAATTATAAATAAATTTTTACTAAAAATCCGTTTTAGAATCGAGACACTATCAAATAAAGTTGGATTTCAATTGTTCTTTAGTTTTCTATTTGATCCACATTTCATCCTTCTTCATCAAAGGAAAAATTCATCCCAAATTTTATAGAAATAGAGATCAATATTGATTCTTTCATGCCAAATTTATTTAATAGATCTCAGGAAAGCCTCTCATGTGATATAAGAATAGAAATAATTTTATTCATGAATTAAAAACCTAAGATTAGTTTTATATCTCTTATCATGAACATCTTAAAGTGTCTCTTTATTTGGGAAGTAAATTACTCACAAGTTTCTTCTATGTTTCTAGAGAAATTTATTTCATCAACATATATAATCACTATAATTTATTTGTGTCATGTCCTTTGATATAAATAGTTTTATACAACTTGACATTATCAAATTTTCAACTCTTTAAGATGTTATCCATATTTTAATACCGTGCTTAGGGTTATTTTTTAGACCATATAATGCTTTATTTAATTTTAAGACTCTATATTTTTTACCATTAAGGATAACCTCTTTTATATATTCAATGTAGACCTCTTATTAAAGTTCACCATTTATAAAAAAATAATTCACATCAATTTGGTAAAATTCATAATTTTTATGATCATATATCACAAAAAATATTCAAATAAATTAATTGTTTATGACTAGAGGAAACCTCACCTAAAAAAATACCCTCAATTTGAGAGTATCCCATATAATAAAGAAAATATTTTTATATTCTAATTCTACTTTATCATTATGTTTAGTCCTAAAACCCTTCTTTTTACGAATCACGTTCTTTTTTTGAGATGAGACACAAACTACCAAGTGTAATTATTCTCGATTTGACTTAGCTACTCTTCAATTTACAATATACAACCATAATTTTATAGAAAATTATTTTACACTATTTGGACCAATATATGAAATCAATTTAATTTTATTGGAATTTCTCAAAAATACTCTTATTTAAAACACCTTTACTATTATCTAAAAGTAATTTTCTCAGATTACAAATTCTTTTTAAGACTTTAAAAAAAATCAACTTACCTAGGGTTTTCTTTATCATTGGATAATTTAGAATCATTATTAGAGTTTTGAAAATATAATTGTGCATCCAAAATATTCCAATTTTTTCTAATATCCTCTCCAAGAGCTTCATCAATTTTATCATTAATAGGAAGTTATGTTTTGAATTTATTTTGTTTTTTCAGCATAATTACACGAAAACTTTTAATAGCTTTACTTATATTTTTTTATGACACTGGTAACTCCTTCAACATAGTATATATTTAAGAAATTTACCTTCATCAAATCTCTAATTTAATCTTATAAAGTGTTTTATTTTAATCATGATAAAATAATGGATTTAAAAAAATCAAACATCTAAAGCATGAAGTCATAACAAACCGTAACTCATAAGATGTGTTTACCAAATCAGGTTTAAGTGAGAAATGATTAAGAGTATAGGAATATATAATTATGTATTTTCTCTAAAATTATTTTGAGTTTTATTTATCTCATTGCATGTTTCTTACCATGTATACCAAAATCTATTTTTATGGTCAATTATAATATTTTATTAGTGTGTTTATGGAGTTTTATATTCATATTGTATTCCATTCTTCTAAATATATGAAAAAAATATTTATTCTTGTATTTAGATCTATTATCAAACTATAATCATTTAATAACACATCACACTTGATTTTTAGAAATTTTCCAAAAAATTAGGAATTTGTTAATAAATTATGAGTTAATGAAAATAAAATAAATATAATTATTATCATTGAAATCATAAGAAAAAGTCATGAAATATTTTACCTCTTGGATAATTTCAAACTCATTATATTCCACACATCCATGTGTACTAACTCAATAGGTTTTTTAATATTTATCTTCATTGACATGTGGTTCTTATTCAATAGTTTTTTATTATGACAGTTACCCTATGTATTAGTTATTTCATGATTTTTCTTTAGTAGACTACTAATATAATCATTTTTGATAATTTTTTCCAAGTTAATTTTTCCCAAATACTCAATTGTTCAATTCTATAATTTATTTTACTCCTTCATTATGATGAAAACATGTCTTTATCATTTTAAATTTATAATATATTTTTTCTTGTTCACTATACCTTCATCAATATTGTTCCCTCTATAAATTTTCTTATGAAACAACTATATTTATCAAAATAATCTCACTCTCATTATCATAGATCTGAGAAATACTCAATATATTTTCTTGCATCCCATCAAAAAAATAATACCATTATATTTATTTTTACCTTTTTTTCAATACATATCCTTTGATAATACGTGATATGTGATTTCCCAAAGTAAAAGATCCACCATAATACCATTGGGTACCATTTATGATATTATTCTCTCACTAATGTGGGATGATAAAACATTGTTTAGTATTAAATAATTTTTCCCTTTTCTAACCATATATGGAACCCCAATCACCATTTCCAACTCTATATTACAGAAACTTTATATAGACTTTAAATACATATTTTCCTTCAGATTCGCTTATAACACTGTATGATACTTGTGTTAGTGTGTCTAGGTTTATTATACTTTCCAAAAAAATCTTGATAAAATTATAATAATTGTGAAATTATAACTTTGCTTTTAGATTTTGTATTTGATGGATTATAGGAAAATCAATATGACCCCACCACAAACCCTACCCCCCCCCCCACACACACACACACACACATGACTTGATTCATACCTTCTATTAGATTTAGGGAGTGATAAATTATAACATTACACAAATTCATTATGTTCATAAACTCTATAACATCAAAATCATCCTTCAACAAGAACTCTCCTCAGCTAATATATAGATTTCTTGGAATCAACATCTTGGGATTTTCTACAATTTTAAATTCACTTATAATTTTCATTATTCTAATTATTATAATATTTCTTATTCATGATGAATTTTCCCTTAAGAACAACTTCATTATTATTCTTCTCTCACACCACATTTCTACTAAAATTAAAAGAACCGTAATTTATTTTAGGATAATATTAATTTTCTATATTATGTAATGTATTAATCATCTTCATCCCTTTATCACTGATGATAAACCATTTATTTCATACTTGGGTGTCCAAATAAATAGTTCTGGGAACCATGTGATAATTTCTATACTTCTTGTTAACAATGGAAAACTTTTCTATGGTTTAAAATATTTCACTTATTTTATTAATGGAATTTTGAAACTTGTGTAGAGTGCTTCTAATGGAATTTTCATCATTAAAAAAATTTACATTAGTATTATTTACTTATTTATTATTTGTAATGAGATTTCCTAAGGTAGTATCTAGCATCTTGTTCCTATATTCAAGGGTTTAATTGAGATCGCATATCTTTCATGTGATCGTTACATTCATCACATTGATGCATTTTTATTTTGATTCATCAAAAATTTCATCAATGAATCATTTTCATATTTAATTTATTTCATTTCTCTCTCAATATTTATATTTTTCTTTAATCATAGCAAGATATCCATCCTTAATTTGATTTATTTAGGAAATTTATCATCACTAATTTCTTCACCTTTGGAAATCCATTCTTATTCATTACGTAATGGAACTTTAGGATGATTTTATTTATCCATGAAGGTTATTGTACATTAATATTATGATTCATATTTTTTCCTTACTCATTTATAATCACAACATATGTCCTCATGCTTTTGAGAAAATATTATTCTTCTTCATTATACAATAATTTCCTTTTCCTTCGAAGAACATTCTCCCACTTTGATTATTTCCAACCTTGTTTCTTCTTGATAACCTTTGAAATTGGGCATAATATTCATCATTTCTTTCTTTCTTGAGTAAATTTTCTAAAACACATCGAATATTTCCATAATTGAAATAATTAGATTGATTCTTATGCTAATATTTACATTTTCCTCACTACATACCATATGATAATAAAGATATAAGATCATTGAACTCTTTGGAATCATCTTTGACATTGGTGTACCCCTAATGATACTAATTTGGATCAAATCACTTAGTACCTTTTATAGCTTTAAAATTCATATCATTCTCTGATTTTAATTTTCACTTTACAACTGATCTTTTCCTCATCCCATAAGTATTAAAAATATTATTAAGTTTTTTTATGGTCCATTCATCAATATATTAATACTATAGGGAAAAAATATTTGAATGAAATTTATCAAATAGGATTCTCATTAATTTCTTTACCATGGTAGCATCTTCAAGAAATTATCTATAGGTTCCAATTAATCTTATTATTTTGTTTACCCAAATGAATAATTCATGCACTATTTCATGTTATCCCACATGAATATCCTCAAATTTATCCTAGTAATATTATAACTAGTTCCTTTTACATTTTTTATCTCTCATAAATATTATATTATATTCATCATTTATTCAACATAACTCAGGTAGAATCCCACTTTTTGTGGGGGTGATGTATTGTGAACTATACCATCTTCTTCAATATACATATTATACAATAGTAGATATGTTATCTCTCAATAAAAAATATTTAAATCATTATCACTAATATCAAGAATTTCCAAGATTATTTATAGAATATATATAATTATCTTATCTCTCTCTCCCTAAATGTAATCATGTTCCATAAAACATAAAAAATCTTTTATTATTGATTTTTTCCATTGATTCCACTCATCAGATTTATCAAATATATTAGTAGCGAAAGAAAACCCAAATCCATAGGAAAGTACATTAATTTTTATTATTAAAAACCACAATAATGGATTATTAAAATTCCAACGTAATAAATTTTTTAGCCTGTCCAGATACCAAGTGAAAGGATAAGAAAAAAATTCATGAAATAACCCAAGTCACCCCTCAACTAAGCACCTGATTTGACCCATAGAAATTCTTGAAGGGTGTTCCCAATCCCCATAGGCTAAAAAATATTTTCAAGATATTAAAACATAATAAATTCAGAATAATTTTACCCAAAAAACAATAATAATCATGGAGTAGAATATTATTGAAATTTAAGCATGGTGAGTCTATACATTGGACTTTCATGAAGAAATGATAAAATATTTAAAAAATTAATCAAAAAAAATAAGTAATAACGCCATATAAACTATATTCATTTCAAAAGAAAATTAAAATTTAATGAAACCTTGTAATACTATAAAATATTTGAAATAGTTGATACATATATAATTCAACAATAAATAAAATAAAACCAAAATACCTGATGAAATCTTCATGTGACCTTAAGGTCACTATCCAACCAACCATTCATGATCATTCTATGAGAAATATGAAACTGAAAATATACTCACAAAATATCCACTCTCTTTAAATACACTAAGTAGTGTAATTAGGGTATGAGAAAGCATCCCAATAGGATTTTACTAAAGAATCCATTAATTAACCCTACTAAAACAAACTATAAATTCTAGTTTGGAATACACTATTAAAAACTGGATTTTTAATTTTAAAAAATACACTCCCATACAATTTTAAAATAATTTTATACAATATTTAAAAACCATAAAAAGATTTAAAATATCTAGAAACCTACATTAAATAAATACTTTAAAATAAGAGCTTGAAATCACCATTTTAAAGCCTTTTTTTAATCACAAGAGCAGGAACAATAAAATATCCCAAGGAACGAAAACTAAATGAATCAAAATGAGATAATATATATATATATATATAATTAAAAATTATAAAAAGTCATCTACTCTAACTATAAAAAGTCATATACTATAAATATAGAGTACATAATCTTGGGATACTTTTAAACATAAAGTGATACAGTCCTAGATGTACTCTGGTAGGAAAATTTCTCTTCCTATCAATTCATTTCTAGTATGTAACATTTTTGATACTCTAACCTAGCCTCACCCTTTGAACTCCCACATTTAAATGGAAAATATTATAATAAGGTTGATCTATTAAATATCATCATAACTAGATTTTATATAATATCCCTACCCAACCCATTTTCTTGGGTGGGGTCATAGGCTTTAGGGACTTTAGGTGGCATCCCAATGACACAAGAGGTTGAAATAAATGTCAGGGGATTAGTAAAATATTGGGTGATGATTTTCCCTAATGAAAAAAATAACATGAAATGATAAAATACAATAAACATAACCAACTATGTGATGAGTTATAGGAAAAACTATTTTAACATAAGACTCAAAATGAAACTAGAATAATAGTAATAATAGAAATAAGACACAATAACCAATAAAGAATTAAATCCAACATTACCCTATGACACCAAAGTGGAATCATACCAATAATAAACTAATCTATCTCCAAACACTAAATATTCATTACATGACCATTGTATCAAGATACATCACTAGATAAGTATACCACCTTTCTCATCCCTATGTCCTGATAAACAATATCTGCAAATTCTCTAAATTTTTTAATCTAGGGTGAGTATAACACTCTGTAGGTAAACCCTAGATAATTCAAAAAATATAATAGTAGTAAAATATTATTTTATCAATTTTTATATAAAATTGGGGATAAGTAAACAAACAGTTTTATACAAATTAGTAAATGAGTTTCATGTAAGAAAAAATTAATAAAATTACATTAAATTTATTTTACACTTGATATAATAATCTCATGTTCACACACCCCCACATTACATAGACCTCTCTATACTCATAACTTGTTATCCATCATTTCACCAAGTCACCACTTGGTGACCCATATTAGTGGTGGTACTTCATGAAAATTATTCCTCTTATAATAATGGTGGTACTTCATTTCTATGATACATCCCAATGAAAACATTACAACCCAATTATTTTAAGATACTGATTAAAACATTAATTTGAAGCACATATTCATCAATTATTTTGGAAAAACATTGTTTTCTTTATTTAAAATCTATAATTTTGAAATCATACAACAACAAGGAATTTCATTATATATTTTTCAAAAAAAATTATAAAAACATAAGAATGATTTAGGTAGATCCATGACATAAATATTACAAATAGAATACTAAGATATAATACACCTACCTCTTAATGGGAGATAATAATGATGAGAGGAATAAAGAAACCTATAGATCTAGGATCATGACCTCTTTTCTTTAATTGATCCAATAAATATCTCCTAAAAACACATCATGGATAATAGATATATCTATAATATATTATATCTAACATTTAGGGTGAGATATGATGAGGATATCTAAAGAGAAAAATTGAAAATATATACTTACCACTGATTTTGGAGATCCAATACACTTACATCTATAAAAACCATCCTTGGGATGAAAAGTAACCACCAATAATGCTTAGGGAAGGATAAGAGTTAAAGATAATAATATTGAAAAATAAAAAGAAGGTTTTTGGATTAAAAACTGAGTTTAAATCTAATTTTCATAATAATAAATTCATGGTGCATAGTTAGGTCGTACAGTTTGGGAATCCATGTTCATGACACTATCTCCAATACACCCCCTAGTATGGTTGGATCACATATTTTAAAAAATGGTGTTCCAACCATACCATTTACCTCTATATTAAATTTCGCGATTTCACCTAAAACTCACAGGGTTTTTCCAAATCATGCACAAATTATGCACTAACCCAGTGACTTCCAAAATCTTATACATAGTTTCTTGGATAAGTTTCATGATTTCCCCTAATAGTTCTCAAAATATTCACTGTTAAACCCAATTCTTTTACCTTCCATAAAAAACAGTAAAATTATTTAAATAAATCCAAGTATTATATAACGTCAAAATATATAATATAATGGTAAATTAGCTAAAACTAATGATTTGAATTATCCCCACCATTATGATTTTGGTCATAAAAAAGATAGATATTTTTAGTTATTTGGAAAATTTTGAGCCATTTATCTTGTATAAAGTATTCTCATTCCCATGTTTCCTTATAAATAGGACCACACATTTATAAAACTCATTTCAATCAGATACTCATTCCTTATAATAACTTATGTTTTATATCCAAAATCTATATTGGCAGTGGTAACAAAGTAACATCTTGTGAAAGATCAATGTGATCCCATAGAACCACATGGTAAGGATCAGGTTTATTCTTCTTTGATTGATATACATTAAATAAATCGATTTTGATATTAATAATGGTGGTAAACTTTACTCATAATCCGCATCACCAATCTACTTTAGTATTTCAAAAAGATTGTTGTATTGAGGAGAAAATTTACCTTGATTACCCAAATGTCAATGTACTAGCCTTGGAGAAACTTACAAGAATTAAGGTTCTCCCACATCAAATTATAATAATCGGTGATGATGATCCATATAAAATTTCTAATGAATATGATAGATTATCATCCTTTTCCAAATAATTTATATATTCTTAGTCATATCCCACATAAGACTAGGTCCCAAAAATAAGGATTCTTATATCTATACCCAATAAAGTATATAATGACAAGGATGAAAATATAATTATTTAAAATGATCCATATATATCAAGTCCTAATAGTAATTATTGTTTGATAAATCTACTAATGGTATATGATCCTCCCATGAGCCTATCAAATCCATAACACAAACAAAAAATATGACTTCTAATGTTTTTATTATCCACTCTGATTTCCCATCTACTTGAGGATGATAATTTGTGATCATGATTAAATGGGTATAAAAATCATACTAATAAGAATTCCAAATATGATAAGTAAAATCATGATATTGATTAAGGATGACTAAAATTGGTATTCCATGCTAATTTATAACTTCTTGAATGTATATTGTTTCTAAGTATTCCAATATATTGGATAAAAAAATAAGGATGAAGTGAACTAATACAAAATCACACATATGGCATTGTGTTTCTTAAACATTTCTGATATACTTGTAATGAATTCTATAGCTATGTGCTCCCATTTCTAGATAGGGATTGGTAAATCTTATAATATACTAGTCGATCATTGGTACCCAACCTTGACTTTCTAACAATTGAGGAATCTCTAACCATACTATGCGACTTTCCTTATCATGGAATCCCACAAGAAATGGATTATAAATGCCTTATTCATATTCAATATTCTAGGATAAGTATACCATTTTAAGTGATGATAAGAAAAATGGAGTTTCTATTGAAAATAAAGTAGAATAACCATTCAATCATGAAAATTGGCACAAAGTTTCCATTTTATTTCCATTCATCAATGGTCTCCCCACAATTAGTTTTGGACATAATTGTAATTAAAATAGGATTTATTCTTTTAGAGTCCTTAACTAGTTCAAATAAGTCAGGAAAAAGAGTCACTGGATAGAAAATTAAAACTTAATTGTGCTCTATGTAATTTTTTTTCATATATAATATCATACACATTAATTTCCACCGATCACAAACTTCATTGGTTAATTGATTATATTAATTATGAATTAAAAAAACGCCCATGTAATTTTTATTTTTCTGTTTATAAACCTATAAAACTTTAGACATATATAGATATTCCTTTAATTGGCTTTGTCTCGATTTTAAATAACTTTGTGAAAAAATGTGTTTAAAACTCTAATTATCCATGAACATAGTTAACTTCTCACCAAAGAGGTGACAAATACATGTTTTCAAATAATACACTACTAAAGCCAATTCTAAATCATGGGTTAGATAATTATTTTATTGAATTCATAACTTTTATGATCCATATATTACCATGTGATATCCCTTCATGAGAACACAAATAAGTCTATAAATATATGCAAAAATATATGAAATTAACCTTTCTAGTTTATGGAAAAACAAAAATTGGAGAATAATATTTCCTTTATTTAAGCTCTAAAAAGGATCACTGACAATCCTCACTCCAATGGAATGGATTTATCTTTACCGTGAGCACAATAAATAGAGATGAGAGTCAAGAGAAGTCCTAAACAAAGAGATTATAACAACCTAATAAACCTAAAAATTTTCAAATCTCAGAGGCAATTTTATGGTTATACCAAGTAAGAACAATTTTTATCTTTATAGGGTATACTGATATGAATTTCTTAGTAATGAAATGTCCATGTAAATGAACTTATTAAATCCAAAAATAAAATTTAGAGAATTTTTTGTACAACTAGTGCCCTTGCAAAATATTCAACATAATCTTAATTTTCTTAACGTTCTTTTGGATTTGGAAAATACATTGGAATTCCATCCATAAATACAATAATCAAATATTTTATCTATAGATGAATAACATGCCTCATCCATTCAATGAAAACTACTAATCCATTTGTAAGACCAAAGGTAATGACCATATATTCACAAAAACTATAATGACACTTGAATGATTTATTTGGTATTAAAAAAATTATCCAATAGTTATGGATACCATTAGTGTAAATAAATTTTAGAGAACCATTGGGCTCTATTTAATTTATCAATAAGGGAATCAATACGAGGTAGTAAATATTTATTCTTTATTGTAATCATATTCAGCTTATAATAATCAATTAAAATACATAATGAACTATATTCCTTCTTAATAAAAAGAATCTAGAAATCCCATGTCAAGGTACTTAGTCTTGTGAACTCTTTACATTCCAACTCATTTGATTAGATCTTCAAATCCTTAATTCTATCAATGCCATTCTATATGATGGAATTGAAATGGGATTTGTCCCCATAAGAATATAAATTTAAAATTATACTTTCATTTTAGGTGGAAAACTAATGAAATTTCTAGAAAACACAATTTCATATCAATCCACAATCAAAGAAAAAAAATTCTTTTTCAATTATATCATTTGTCCCCAAAGTGACTGCTACTAATTAATAAGTTATAGTTCCAACTATTGTTGAAAATGGTTATTATATTCCTACCTTCACATCACTACCTCATTTAAATAGATGCAATATCCCATTACGAGATATAAAACATACTCATCATGTATAATAATTAATATGGGCCTTGAAAGAAATTAACCATTCTATTCTCATGATCATGAAAATACATCTATTTCCATGATAAAAAAATTCCCAACCAGATTGGAATCTATCAATTTCTATAAAATAAAATTCATATTTAAATCTAATAAACTCTCTATTCCCATGTGGTTTGTATATACACATCACATGTGGCATCATCTCGATATGAAACCCCATTTGATCAATGAAACAGTAATAAATAAAAGGATATGATACAATATTATCAAGTAGAAGTTACATAAAACTTGAGTTAATAATAATATTACCTCATAAAATATAAGGATATAATAGATCTTCCATGATCACCTCTTTAATGCCATATAAATTCTTACTCTATCCCCCTTGTTCCTTGCTTTTATGTTCTGGTTTTATTGGTTGAGGAGTTGGGCTATTCTGAGAATCAAATTGGTTCACTCACTTCTGAGGATGATAATTTCTCTGATTTGATCATCTATTTAAAGCATAATATATCTAATAGGAATGATATTTGTTCCCAATATATTATTTTCAAAAACTATAGAAATAATTCTTATTATATCCCTTCTAATTTTATTTTTGGCATTGGTGGTGTTATACAATCATGACTAATATAATTGATTGAACTACATTGTAAACATCCCTCCTTGATTTTGATTCATGGTGGAATGTCAAAATATTTAAGAGTCTAATTCTGAAAATTTCCATCACTCAAGAAGTAGGTATCCCTATTCTTTATATTCCTAGCATTAAATTTATCACCCATTCTCATAGAGATAAACATACTTTCTCAAGCTACATTTCTAGTGATATCATTTTTTGAGTATTTCACTCTATTAAACTTCTATGTATATTCAGTAATATATGGGAAAACTATCATAGAATTAATTTATAGTTACAGTCCAATCTAAAATATATGTGCCTTCAGGGACACATTTGCAATAACTTGTGGAAAACAAATGACTATGTTCATAAAAAAGTATCCATGCTTAGTCACTGATATTTTCTCTTTCCTTACCCTAAATAAATATTTCATTATATAAAACATAATGGTGTGAGTATATGATAGTTTATTGAATAATTCATCAAAGACCTCCCATGTAAGGCCTTGGTCTACATTACCATGGATAGCTAAATCCCACCATTGGAATTCAAGATCCTCTATCTTTTAAATAGTTAACTTAACCCTTAAATAATTTGGGGTTACTAAGAAACAAAATATAAAATTCATTATTTTAATCTATATGTATAAATTTTAATGTTCCAACTCTCCATAAAATATTGTTAGATTCTATTTCTAAAATTTCATAGAATGGAATTATTTTATGGTTCAAAAAATTAATTTCCCTTATTAATAGATTGAAATTATTCAATGATGCTCTGCACAAGAAATTAGTTCACTTGGGGATTAGTAGAAACCACATTATCTATAACCTCATATTTTTTACATCGTCTAACTAGTTTCATTTCTCTATAACTAGATCAAAACACACATTAGTCATCACTCATTAGAAACTAAAGTATTATAATATTTAATATCAAAAAAAATATTATACCCATTTTAAAAGAATCATAAAAGATAATATGATAAATGTAGACCTAGTGGGAAGTCTCCTTAATAATACATGATATGTGACATTCATGGACAAAATTGACAATGATGAAAATAAAACAAAAGTAGAAGTTTCTTAGAAAAATTTTGGTATCAGGAACACCCTAGTAATTTGATTACTTGTATGAATAGGTTATATGTGTCTTCTCATACTATAAATTTCAAGTTTTCACATACCTATATTCTTACTATAATCCCAAGATGATGGATCGACCAATACTGATTACATTTATAATATCCCTATACCACTCATTGGCTTGGGCTGGTTCAAAGGTTCTAATAACCTTTGGTTACATCCCCAAGATAAAAGGATATAAATAAATGTCAAAGGATTAGTTTAATATTGTTTCATTATTTTACCTAAAGAAAAAAATATAATCATATGTGATAAGATAAAAATAAAAAACCTAAATATATCATGTATTAGAGGGAAACAATTTTAACATAAAACTAAAAATAAAACCCACACTAGAGTAGTAATGAAAAGAAGACACATCAACTAAAAAAGACTTAAATCCATCATGACTCTATGATACTAAAGTGGAATCATCCCAACCATCACCCGATCTAGATCCAAGATCCAACCCCACATTCCATTCACATTTTATCAAGATGCATTGGTAGAGAATTATGACACAATTACCATACATATGTTTTAGAAAACAATATCTTAAGACACACCAAAGTGACCAAGAAAGGGTGAGTATAACACTCATTAGGTAAACCCCAAATAATTACCAACACACACCACTAGGACAAGAACACATTATCCCATGTTATATGAAATAGGTAAAAAGTAGATAAAAAGTTATAGACAAATCCCTAAATGAGTTCCATGTAAAAAAAATTAATCATATAAAATTACCATTCCTTATTACTTGAAATAAACATTCATGTTCAACACACACACACATGACATAAACCTCCTTATACTCATGATTATTTAGTCATATTGTAACTAAGTCATCACTTGGTGACCCTTATTGATAGTTGTTCATCACAACCACACTATATCCCACATTAATGGTGGTACTTCACAACCATGATTCATCCCAATGAACAAATGCCAACCCAATTATTCTAACATACCAATTTAAAAAATTATTTAAGCCATGTTTTCATCAAGGATTTTTGGAAAATAACTTTTTTCTCTTATTTTAAATAAATCATTTTTAAATAATTCAATAAAAGGAATTTTCATCATATATTATCCATGAAATTTTTTATTAAAATATGATATTGATTTAGGAAGTTATAATCCATTATGTTATATAATAGTAGAGTAGGGGAGAATCCACTTACCTCTCAATGGGTTATGAAAATGATGAATGGCATAATGAAACCTCCATATTGAGGCTCGATACCTCTTCCCTTTAATATATACAATCAACATCCCACTGAAAGTCATCATGTATAATAGATATATCCTTAATAGACTAGTTTTAATATTTTAGATGATAGATATTGAGTATATCTAAAGATGAAGAGAGAATATGGAGAATTTATCATGATTCTAGAGATCCAATGCACATAGATATTTCAAAACATACCTATGAATCAAAATTAGCAACCAAAAATGAATAGGGAAGGGGAAGAGTTAAAGAACCTAAAATAGAACAATAAAATTTAATTTTTTGGGGATAAAAACTGATTTAAAATCTAATCTTAAAGATAATAAATTCAAGTTTCATGGTTAGTACACACAGTTTTAGAAATTGTATGCTCAATGTGTTCATGTTACTTTTCTAAAACCACCCCCTCATATAGTTAGCTTGCATGGTCTTAAAAACCATGTGCCAACCATGATTTTCCCTCTACATCCACATTAATTAAATCCACTTCCACCTACATGGTTATCTAAATGTTGTTCCAACTATGCACCTACCCTCTGCCTCATATAATCTCTTGCTTGGTTTCATTAAGAGTTACATGGTTTCCCCTAACCATGTTCAAACCATGTACCCTTCAAACTCATTCCAAAACACTCTAAAACCTTCCTGAAACTCAATAAACTAATCCCAGATATTATATAACATAAAAATACATATAAAAGGGTAAATTAACTATAATTGTTGGTGTAATATAGTAACCATCTCGTAATCCCTCACTAATACACCTAAGATCCTCATGAAGAGAGAAGTGAAAGTGGGTTAATTTTCAACCCATAATAATCATAAATCCATATATATATTAACAACTCCACATCCCACCTCTATACACCCCCTAATTTAAATAACCTCATATATATATACTACAAAATCACAAATTATATCACTTATCAATATCACACATACCATGGTAATATAGTAATTACATTGTGGTTATAGCTCATTTATAGAAAACCATTTAGAGAAAGAACTAACCAATCCTTAATATTTGAAATAACAAATATCATTTCTAAAAAAAAAATTATAATCATTTTTCTAGACCAATAATAAAAATAAATTTTTTATTAAGGTTATAAATGAGTCTTTATATCATATTTTAGACATAAAACTTGAAATTCAATTTGGAATCAATTTAGAAAATCATGCATCATTTTGAAACCATTTTTAATTATAAGATATCGTATTCTATTTAAAAAAACCTTTATATTATAATAGAATATTCCAAAAATTATAAAAACAATATATGGATATCATAAAAAATAGGAAACATGTATAAATATTGGAATTAATGACGTAAAATCATAAAACACAATAAATAAGGAGATTACAATAAAATGATTTCTCAAACCCATGATCATTTCACATGAAAACCATGAAATAACCAAATCATAACTTAGAGTATCAAAACAAATTTTAAAAAATTCATAAAAAAATAGTCAACACAAAATGTTCTTATTTATCAAATAAAAACATGGAAGAAAAAAATATAAGGGAATACATTCTTAAAATAGATCAAAAAATTATTATAACATTAATTCTCATATAACACTATACTAGGGTTAACAAAAAAATACAAAATTTTCATAGTAATTCATTATTTAAACCAAATAATTTCATGACATTTCAAGAAAATGCAATTACATTGAAACATATACCTCAAATTCATCACTTAAAAAACCGGGATTTAATTAACTATATCAAGGTAAAAGGAAATAAAAATAAATAAATATAGATCCAAATTAGGAAAACCTAAACATAAAAATCATGATGAAACAAACTCTATGTCAAAATACCCTTAATGTGTTTAGGGAAAGAATTGAAAAACAAGAAGGAATAGTTATAAATAGTTTGAATTATTGACTAACCTTGATGAAAAACCACTTGAAATAAAAGATAATGCGATAAATATAAAAGTAGGAGTAAGGTGGGATTTTTCTAGGGATACATTAAAATATATTTCATGAAATGGATAGAAAAATACCCAAATTAGTATTTAAAATTTAAAGGTAAATATGGTAAATTCACAAAATTTAATGTCTTCCCAAGTCACATCGTGACATGACTTCTTATTTCTTAGCATGATAGCCTTTCTAGTAGTAAATTTTACTTGGGGAATTTCACAGAGTGATGCCTTTCATCAAATTGTATTGATATATAATCTAGAAAATCCTATAAACTATAGAAGTTATTGACATATTGGTACCTAACATGGTCATTATGTCACTTTCTTCGGTCTATATTGTAGTTTTCTAAAGAACATAAAAACTCATAGAATGCCAAGAAATAAAAGAAAAAAGGATAAAAACCTATATAATAAAAACAATAAGATGGAAATTTAGTGGTTTGATAATTATTCCTACCATACCACTTTCTTCCCCCATAAAGTCTCAATTAAAATTTAATATAAATCAATTTGGACTTGATCCAAAGATAAGAGATTCTCCTAGTACAATCTCAAAACCACATCAGTACCGAAGTAAAATTATAATCAAAATATTTATTCAAAACCACAACTCACACACAAAACTTCCAATGAAAATATAGAAAATATTAGACCCATAGTGTTTCTACCACCTATATAAAGATAAAACTAATATGATGGATAAATTAGAAAAATTCATCTTAAATAATTTCTATAGAACAAAACTTAATATTTAAATGTGAAATACTTAAATGGAAAAATCAAAAAAGGGTGTGTCCATATTTCATAGAGATAATAATTTACACTCCAAATGGGAATAGTATATATAATTTCCAAAAAATAAAATCCACAAATAAATAAAATAAGTACATGGAACAATGTGTGGAATAAAGAATGGAATGATTTGAAAGATATGTTGAACCACTTTCATGAATCATATAGTGTAAATTACTTCTTTCACTACTAGTTCTTTAACTTGTAAAGCATATGAATATGTCCCAAATGACTATATTGATGAAGCTTCCTTGGGAAATTAGATAATGAGAGCATATAATTCTTGAACTAACCACATTGGAAGAAAAATATGGGTCACTTATTTCTTATAGAAGTTGATTCCAAAGGATAATACTCCTCTAGGTATAATGCTATAACCTTAGAATATTACATTATATTGAGTTAAGTCAAGAATTTTAATTTATTTCACATTGAGTATCTTTTTTGTTGTAATGTTTTATATAATTAGGACATAATTTTTTCATAACAACTCAAATATTACAATGCAGACACTTCTACTCAATATCCATTTTTCTCAAAAAAAAAACTATTAAATTGAACCATGGTTTATTTTCATGTTCAATCATCACCATTGATCTTATATTTATCTCTATGTTCCCTTAAATATTGTGAGATACATTTTAAAACATGGGATGAGAAAAAAAATCTTAGTAAGGGAGTCCCATATAAGTAAAACTATTAGTGTAGTGAAAACTTAAAAACCCATGAATACTTTATCATAAATATGTACATTTTACCCTTAAAAAGTAGTAAATAATTTCCCTCAAAAATAATCTCATTTATTACCCTATTTTAATCAAAATGTTACCATAAAAACTATAGATATAATAGGTAACACATAAAGGTAACATCAGACAAAATTAAACTTAAATGGAATAATCATGTGGTCGACTTCCATATATGTCAATCTTATAAATTGAAATAATCATATCATTGAGTTCCATACCCAAGGAATTTTAGATTATAATGAAACCAAACATACTTGTTTTATGGTGGAACCACCCATCCTTGGTTTATCATGTATTCACCTATCAAATTTCAAAACCATTATATAATCATAACACATAAAAGATTCCAATTTTCATCATTTCACTCATAAAATTTCATTTTCACCAAAAATAAATCATTTCAGGATATTTAAATAACCATTCCATTTTCAAAAAAAAAATTAATACCAAAATACCCAAAAATGGTAATAATTGATTTATTTTCCTTTTAAAAACATTGAATATTGTATAGGAATGAAAATATCAAATAATGGTCATGACGACGGAGAACTCCTTATTGCCATAAACATTAAAAAAAATTACTTTTTTCATTTGTAAATAAAGTAAAATAATCCATAAAGAAAAATTCATTTTGAAAAAATTTGAATGAAATTAAAAGTCTAAGGGTTTTTTTATACACCTCAATAAATATGGTGGTGTATAACATCAAAATATGTCTCAATGAATGGAGATTGAGATGAAGTCCCTTAACTCGAGTCTGATTTGTCACATATTTTCTTTATCTTCTTGAATAATAAAATTACATTAATTATTTACTTTCAGGGGAACCCTTTTTACGTTTATTATTCCTTTTATATCTTTTATTATCATGTCATAACAATTACTTAATTATTTATGTTCATGTCAGACATTTGTTGATATTCGGTACGTGAGTCCAAAATTACTATACTATAATTTTTATAGTAAAAATAGGTCATTTTTATATCATATCAAAAATAAAATTCTTTAAATAATAATCACTTATTTTTATTAATTATATTTCTAATTCAAACCATTAATTATGGTTATTAAAAATGAACTATGTTGCAATCATGGAGACGGTAAGCTGTACGTAGGCATGAGTAATATTTCCATTTTTCAATGATAATTATGGAAAGAAGGTAAGTATTATTTTATCTTTCCATAATGATCATAATATCATTAATATCATTTAAGTATAGTTATATATATTATCAAAGTGATGGGGTGATTAAAAACGAATCACATCAGTTTGTTGAGTTGATAATTCATGCGTACGCATGAACAACATTATCATTTTTATATGCATGAAAAGTAAGAAATTAATAGATATATTATTCTATTATAATGATAAAAATATCATTAATATCACATATTAGCATTAATGGCATCATTATAACCAGTATAGAGATATGGTTATGGAAAATTAATTATATAATTTTGTGGAGGTTATAATTCACACGTATGCATGAATGATTAATTTTTTTCCATTTTATGGAAGTGAATATGGATTTGGGTTATGATATTAACATAATAAAATCTCATTATATTTATGATACTGGATTTATTATTTCATCTTATATGAAAAATCTTTGAATAAAGTTTAATAATAAATAAAATATAAATACTTAAATAAAAATGATACCTCTTCTTCGGGATATATCCTTTGTTTAACACCATAAAAACACTAAAGAGAGTGTTCTTCCAAAACTAAGGCCACTATAATGTGGGGAGGGATTATGCTAAGGGATTTAGGTATATATTGGCTGAACCAGAATGGTTATGAAGTGTAAAGAAAAGATAGTAATGGGTTCCATAATATAATATAGGAGAGGGTCAATCATGGAATTCTTCATAATATTAAATAAATATAAATTAATTTTCTATTCCAAATGGGTCCAAAGTGATTTATATAAAATCAAGGATAATGATGGGTATAAATATAATCATAAAATGAAAATTAGACATGTTTTTAATATTTTTTTATTCCTTATCTTTTATTTTAACCCTTTTAACTCTAACTGTTTTATCAAGTAATTTACACATTGTGGGTTAACATAATTACCATAACATTCCAAAAGACCAATAAAAGATTCATTTATGAAATTTTAAGACATATATAAAATTATTTGGCTGAATCTTGGCTTTTTTTATATTTTATATCATTTAATAAAATAATTTATATTTTAAAATATCATTTGTATCAATTTAGAAACTATTCGTTTCTATATTTTTTTAAAATGTCATACAATAATGATATAATAAAAAAACCCTTCTAAAACATTAGTAACAAGTCATATTCGTACATAATATTCTTGGATGAAATAAATTATATCAAATTACATTTATTAAATTATTTCTAATATCATTTATTTGATTACACCTTTAATGAAGAAATTATTATATCATCCTTGTGTAACCATTTAATACAATTATTTCTTTCCTAGATGTTATAAATAAATTCCACGATGTAGGTAAACTTTTTAACTTTATAAATTCTATTTATAGTTTATAATATAACTTATATTACCCCATATTAAAAATATTTTACTTGTTGAAAATTAGAGTGAAAAAATTTTCGTTCCATTGAATAAAATAATATAAATGTCATAAATTCATCCGAGGGGATTCCTGTAACACCCCAAGGTTTTAAAAATAAATTTAAATGCATGAAATTTTTTTGAATTTTCAATTTATATTATAGTCATTAAAAATAATTTTTCCATAGCTATATTTTGAATTTCAAAAAATAATCATCTACGGTTGTGATAATTAAGTTATTCGAAGTCTGATAGAACCAACTTGTTTTTTTGGTGAATAGTAATATGCCCTCATGAATGGTAAATATAATAGTAATATAAAACTTTTGAATAGTAAATATTATTATTATTTTATTTTCTTATGGTTATAATAAAATGAGATCTTGATTAATTTTTCAAGGTGATGTGAAATAAGTTATAGTTTTAAAATTGTTATTTTTTGAATAAATTGTGATTTTTTTTTTGAAAAAATGAAATCAATAATATTTAGAAAATAATTTTTAAAAACTAGAGTTCATTTTTTAATTCTAAAATTTGAAAAATGGTTGGGGTGAATTTTGGGGATTTTTCTGAAGAAAAAAAAATTTTCAGTGAATAGTAAAATATAGTAATTAATAAAATATGCTAAATAAATTAATTGTTGCATCATGATTGAGTCGCAGATGATAAAAATGGTCATTTTTTCGAACTAAAATTCACTTATTACTGTTTTGGGTCACATGAATCAATATTATTCATAGTCTTTATCAGAAATATTAAACTAATGATTAAAATAATGTAAAACACCTCCTCTCCTCCACTATAAATACCACCCTCACCCACCTATTCCTCTCACACCAATCAAGACATGAGTATTTTTTTTGTTCTAAATAATAATCTTCCCAAGTATCTCCCCCACATCCAAGACCTACTGGTCTCACCAAAAGGTCAAAACCAAAGGCCTTAAGGAGGATCTGAAGGAGAAGAGCTCAAGAGGAAAAAAAACCTTTTTTCATGTGATTTCTTTTCAATTTTTTTATTTTATTATACTCTATTATCCTAACCTTATCCAAGATGAATTAAAGATTAATAATCTTATATATTATATATCTTATCATTTTTATGGAAAAAATATTAAATTTACTTCTTCTCCTCCCTACTCTTATTCTAAAAATAAGAACACCACATGCAATGTGCTGATTTACCAAAATCTTGGACGATGTGTTTTCAATTTCCATCACTTCCTTCATAGTTATTTATAAAACCATTTTAATGGTAGAAAAATATTATAAATTTTATGATATATCCTCTTTAATTTTTGGAGTTGAAATATATACATAATATTATGTTATATAATGAAACTAGTTTGTGATTATCAAAGATCCTCCAAAATTATCTAAACTGTTATCACTAAAGATTTATCTAATGATTTATCCTAATACCATATAAATAATTTATTTAAGGAATAATTTAATATTATACAAACATATCAATATAATTTCATTACACTTCTTTAATTTCATTTCCATATGATAAGAAAATAAAATACAAACCGCCAATGGAAATCATGTTAAGAACTCACTTGAAATAATAGAAGGAACAAAATACTAATAATTAATGTGTGAAATTATGTTATGAAATGATCATATAAGGAGTTATAAACATGAATATGTTTCTGTAAGATATTAATAACACTATTTTTACCATTATACAGAAGTTTTAAATACATTTTAAGTAAGATTAACCTAAGGTAAAGGAATTATTAACCTGATTTCCATTCTTTGGGTTAACATTATACATCCTTATTTATGTGGTATTAAAATTTTTTATGTGGTAAATATTTTTATAATATGTTTAATTATGTATATATAAATATTCCAACCACTCTATTAATTCTCACATCAATTGTATGATATTTGTAAGTAGATTTTCTTTTAAAATCCTCTTTTAAAATTCTGTTTAACAAAATTCAAAAGCAATGTTTTTATGAAATTATTCAATTTGTATTATTATGTTATGGTTATTTGGAATTTTTTATTCAGGTTGTGACCTATATCACCCTCCAATTTATTTGGTATTTGTATGTTTGAGGTCATATGTATGGTTACTCTAAGTGTATTTGCAATGGTTACACAATAATGTAGCCATGAGGGTTACATTGTAAGGTAGTTGTAAGGGTTAAAAATTATAAGGAAGCTGAAAGGGTTACAGGATTATGTATATAATTCCACAATATACATGTATGTTTCTATTTATGTTCATTCTATTTTTTAAAATCTCATGGAAATCTTATGATTCACAAAGGAAGTATATATGGGTGACAAGAATGTCTTTTGGAAAATGATTTCATACATTTAAAAGTATTCATGGACTAATTTTTTCTTTACATATTTTTATATCCATTACCTAGATTTTTTTTATAATACTAATTTTTTAAATTATTATCCCAATTTATATGGATTTTTAAGACAAAGAATGAATACAATTTAAAAATTATGAGGATTTTTTAAAGAAAACACGTTTTATTTGAAATGTTTTTTATTTTTTAAGAAATGGATAGTATTTTTATGGTGTCTAATCTGCATAAATGCGGAATGTTATCTGTGTATTATATCCCATTTTTCTAAAACTCTAAACTTTAAAAGATCCTCAATGTTTAAGGACGTGACTTCTTGACTAAAATTCAAGATTATGTAATGTAATGAGGTCGGGTCCTTATAGATGGTATCATAGGATGGTTTAGATAACTTTAAGGGTTAGGATAATGTTAAAATAATACCATAAATTATTTTTACTCTATGGTTAATTTGAAATGCTATAGCATTTAAATATTACCATTTTTCTTCGACTAAGATATGTTTGTTCAGAATAGTTTTACACATAGGAAACAGGGAAGATGAAGTGGAAAGGCACTCATAGAATAATATCCTTATGAATCTATAGATTAGAATGGTAGGTATTGGAACTGATCATTTTGTGACATTAATGGATCAACTGACCTAGGAAAAAAATGACGGTGGTATCCATGCAAAAGAACAACCAGAGCTACCAAAAAGGAACATGATGATAGTGGAACATTTTATGAGGCAACACCCTGATCCATTCAGTGGATATTCTAACCTAGTAGTGGTTGAAGGATGGTTTAAATCCCCTAAAAAGATATTTGATTTTATGGTATTTTCATATAATCAAAATTTAAGTCTTTCCATTTATCGTTTATAAGTTGAAGTTGATTTGTGGTTTTTAATGGTTAAGAATATCATGGATGGAGAGGATATTGAAGCCTTAGAGTGGAATTAATTCAAAATTCATTTACTTGAAAAACATTTTCCAAAGGTAGTTTGACTTAGGATGGAGAATCAATTCCTTGAATTGAAGTAGAAGGAGAAAGATTCAGTTGTTGTGTATGAAGAAAAATTCACCTGACTAGCGAGGTATCCTCTAAAACATATTCTGGATATTAATTGAAAAATCAACCATTTTTACTTAGAATTGAATCCAATATATCAAAGGGAATTGAATTCATGTGAGTTAAAAAGTTATGAGAATCTTATTTGATGTGCTTAGAGGGTATAAATGGAGTTTTCTGATGATCATGTGCACATTGAAAATAAATAGAATAATAGTTTCAGATGAACTGTGATGGGTTAGAATAAATCAAATAAATCTAATGGTAAGAAAATACGGTTTCTGATTTGTGAAAAGTGTGGAAAAAATCTCCATGGTGGATGCCTGATCAAAATTGGGAAGTTTTGTTCATGTGGTGTGTTTGAAAATATGGCATGAGATTATAATGAAAATGATCCTAAGACTAATCCTGATAATAAAATTGGAAATTGTTTTAAATGTGGTGAGATGGGTCATTTTGAAAGTTTCGTCCCAACGAGAGATTTGAATGATGAAAAAAATACATATTATACGAAGAAATGTGTAGTGATATCCTTTGCGACTATGTTAGTAGACATCAAGCTATCCAATGAAGTGGTATCTAGTACTTTTTTTGTTCACATATATTTTGCTAAAGTTTTTTTTTGATATCAGGTCTACACATTCTTTTATTTATGGAAAATATTCTTCTAAATTGGAAATATCACCTCACCAAAAGAGACTATAACTTATTGTTAAAACACTTTGGGAAATATTATATAAAAGAGGAATTATAAGAGACATTATATTGTGTTCTATGGAAACAATTTACCTAAACACCTTGTTTTTCCCTTAGTAGAGTTTGATGTAATTATGAGTATGGAATAACATTCTATTTTCCATGTGAATATTGATTATAGAGATTAGTTGTTTTTTAAAAATAGATTCAGTTTGTATATAAGAATGAACCCACACAATTGATAACATATCAGGAAGATAATAAACTATTTAAATATCTAAGTGAAAGTTATCTTTCTCATATTGGTGAAAATAATGTAACTGTTCAGATTAATGATGTGCCAGTGGTAAATGAATATCTAGTTATTTTTTCTAAAGGTTACCCAGTGTTATACCTGATTGAGAATTTTAATTAAAAATTTACTTAGTTACATATGCTAAGTCAATTTCAAAAACCCCTTATAAAATGGCTCAAATAGGACTTATTTAATTGGAAAGTTAGTTACTGAAGTTTCTTGATAAAGGCTTTATTTGTTATAGCACATCACCATGGGGCACTCATGTTTTGTTTGTTAAAAAGAAATATGGTTCCATGAGACATTTCATTGATTATAGAGCATTGAATACCATCACTGTTAAAAAAAGTATCATTTGCCTCATATCGATGACTTGTTTGTTTAAATCCAGGGAGCATAATATTTTTAGAAGGTTAAACTGATATCGGGGTACCATAAGTTGAAATTAAAGGAAGAAGTAATTCTGAAGATTTT
Organism: Viscum album; assembly: GCA_963277665.1. Taxonomy (NCBI): domain Eukaryota; kingdom Viridiplantae; phylum Streptophyta; class Magnoliopsida; order Santalales; family Viscaceae; genus Viscum; species Viscum album. The sequence goes on from OY728148.1 coordinate 423,116,112, forward strand.
CTTCCATACTATATATGAGAATTATTAATTTGTTGTTATACGATTTGAGCTAACTAATGAACCTACTGTATTAATGGGTATTATGAAAAGAATATTTCATGAATTCTTGGATATGTTTTTAGTTGTGTTTATTGATGACATTATGGAATTTTATAAAAGTAAATATGATCATGAAAATCATCTAAAGGTTGTTTTGAAAACCATAAAGGATAAGAAACAATATGAAAAATTCAAAAAGTGTGATTTTGGGTTGCAATAGATTTTTCTTATTGGGAACATTGTAAATAAGTATAGAATAACAGTTGATCCTACCAAAACGAAAGTGGTTGATAAATATCCAAGACCTACAAATGTTAAAGAAATTCCTAGTTTTAGTGGATTAGTAGGTTATTACCAATGGTTTGTTAAAAACTTTTCACAGTTATCTATCCTGGAAACTAAGTTAACATGAAAAGGGGTTAAATTTTTTTGATAGAAGAATGTGATGTTTGTTTTCAGGAACTGAAGAATAGATTGGTGAATTCTCCAATGTTGGCCATGCATTCTAGAAACAATTAGTTTTTAATCTAGAATAATGATTCATTTAAGGGACTATTTTGTGTTCTGATGTAGAATGATCAGGTAATTTCTTATGTTTCAAGACAGCTGAAACCTCATGAGTTAAATTATCCCACACATGATTTTGAATTAGCAGTTATGGTGTATGTTTTGAAAATTTGGAGGCATAATTTATACATATACAATTGTAAAATATATAATGACCAAAAAAATTTGAATTATATAATCACTAAGGAATTAATCATAAGGCAGAGAATTTTGATTGAATTAATAAAGTATTGTGATTACACTATCAATTACAGTCCTATAAAATCAAACAAAGTGGAAGATGCTTTGAGTCAAAAACATCATGCATAATTAACAATGTTATGGATAGAACAAGACCCTTTTATTAATTATTTGATGATTTTTGGCTTGAATGTTGTTAGTGGAGGAAATTCCTCTATTTTGTTTTTTGTTTTAGTGATGTCATATTTGTTAGATAGAATTCATAAAGCATATACGGAAGATGGTGAGTTAGAAAATGGTATAATTGTTTAAAATAGATAAGTTTCCAATATTTAACCTTGATAAATATTGTGTTTGAGGATTTGGAAAACGATTGTTTATGCCTTATGATTCTCTGATGAATAAATATTTTTTGTTTGAAGATCATAGTTCTCCATTTTCAGTTCATCTTGGTTGTACAAAGAAGTGTAGAGACTTTTGGGAGTATTATTAGTGGGATGGAATGAAAAAAGATGTTGCATATTTTACCATGAAATGTTTTACTTTTCAATAGGTTAAAGTAGAGTGGATGTTACTGAAGTAGATGCTTTAGAATTTAATAGTTCCAAAGTGGAAATGGGAAAATATATACATGGACTTCATTTTGGGACTACCAAATATCTCTCAAGGTAACAATGCAATCTGAGTTATTGTTGACCGACTGACTAAATCAATACATTTCCTTCCTATTCTAGATACAATGTATTTGGATCATCTTTCTTGACTATACCTCCAAGATATTTTTAGGTTACATGGAGTTCCTCCTTCCATTGTATCTAACCAGGATCCCAGGTTCACATCTAATTTTTTGAAGGGTCTTCAGAAGTCATTCGGCATAGAATTAAATTTCAGTACATCTTTTAATCCTCAATTAGATAGGTAGTCATATTTAATAACTCATACTTTAGTGGATATTATTTGATCTTTTTCAATGGACGACCAAGTAAGTTTGGATCAACATCAATTTTTAGTTGATTTTTCTTATAATAACAATTTTCATTCTAGTATACAGATGGAACCTTTTGAGGCATTGTATGGGAAGCAGTGTCAAAATACATCTTTTTCCGATGAATTCAAGGAAAGGAAGTTTAAGGGACCAAAATTAGTATAGTAAGTGACTGAGAAAGTGAATATGATCTAGAAACACATAAGGATTTCCTAGATCAGGCAGAAACATTATTCATACACCGTAAGGAAAGACTTTTTTGAGGTAGGTGATCATGTTTTCTGTATAATCTCACCATGAAAAATTTTTATGCATTTTGGTAAGAAATGAAACCTAAGTCCACGGTTCACTAGACCTTATGAAATCCTAGAGAATGTTGGACCAGTCACCAACTGAGTAGCTTGTCCCTTGAGTTTATCTCAATTACACAATTGTTTTCTTGTTTCGATGTTGATAATGTATGTACTAGATTCATCACATGTCTTGAGCCAAGAAGCAGTTCATCTAGAAGAGAAACTTTCTTATGAAGGGAAACCTATTTAGATTCTTGATCATAGATAGAAAGTATTTCTAAATAAGGTAATCCATCAGGTAATGTTTTTGGGTAGAAACTACATGGTTGAAGAAGTAGCAAGGGAATAATAAAATGTTATGAGGTAAAGGTACCCTAACTTGTTTAATAAGTAAATAAAAAAATTACATAGATGAAATTTCTATAAGTTGGGGAGAATGTAACACCCCAAGGTTTTAAGAATAATTTAAAATGAAAAAAAACCCTCATTTTAATTAGATAGTTCTAAACTCTCCTTTAAACATAATTTTTTCGCTTTTATGTTTTCGATTTCAAAAAACAGTCATCTATAGTTGTGATCAGTAAGTTATTTGGAGACTAATAAATCCAACTTTTTTGGTGAATAGTAACATACCCATATAAATAGTAATGTTAATAGTAATATGAGCCTTATTAATAGTAAATCATATTATTACTTTATTTTCTTATGTTTATAAGATAATGAGATCTTGATTAATTTTTCATGGTCATATAAAATCAGTTATAGTTTTAAAATTTTTATTTTTTAATAAAGTACTATTTTAATTAAAAATTAATTTTACAATATATAAAAAATTATTTTCAAAAAATTAATCTCATTTTTGAATTCTACATGTTAAAAAATGGTTGGGGTGAATTTTTGGGATTTTTCTGGATAAAATGATTTTTTAATGAATAGTGAGATATAGTAATTAACAAAATATGCTAAGAATTTGAATTATTGAATCATACATGGGTCATGGATTAATTAAATGTCCATTTTTTCTAACTAACATGTACTTATTACTATTTTGGGTCACATAAACCAAGACTATTTATCGTTTTTATGAAATCATATTAAACTAATTATTAAAATAATGTAAAACCCCTCCTCTACTCTACTTTTAATACCACCCTCACCCCCTCTTCCTATCACACCACTTTAGACTTTATTAATATATCAGTTCTACTAAATACTCTTCCCAAAGATCTTTCCCATGTCCAAGACCTATTGGTCTCACCAAAATGCCAAAACCGAAGTCCTTAAGGAGAATCTCTAGGAGAAGAGATCATGAGGTAAAAATCCTCTTTTATTTTCATGTGATTTTTTTTCAATTATTTTCATTTCATATAATCTCTTATTCTACCCTTATAAAAGACACGTGAAAGCTTCATAATTTTATATATTCTGTATTTTATCATGTTTATGGAAAAATCATCAATTTACTTCTTCTCTTCCTCCCTCTTATTCTAAATATAAGAACACCGTCTGTGATATGCTGATTTAAAAAATCAGGGATGATGTGTTTTCAATTTCATTTACATCCTTCAAATATAATTGTAAACCCATTTTAATGGTTGAAATAGATTTTAATGTTTATGATATATCCTTTTTCATGTTCTTGAGTTAACATATATACATATTATTATGTCATATAATGAAACTTGTTCATGATTATCAAAGAACCACCAAAATGTTCTAAACGGTTATCACTAAAGATTTATCTAATGATCCATACTCATACCATATAACAAAAATTATTTATGTAATAATTTAATATTATGGAAACATATTAATTCAATTTCATTGCACTTTTTAAATTTCATTCCCATATGAAAAAAAAATCAAATATAAACCGGCCATGAAAATCATGTAAAGAACTCACCCAAAATAATGGAAAGAACAAAATAATAATAATTAATGGGTAAAATTATGTTATGAAATGATCATATAAGGTATTATAAACATGAATATGATTCGTTAAGATATTAATAAAACTATTTTATCTATTATACAAGCGGTTTAAACACATTTGAAGTAAGACTAACCCGAGGTAAGGGAATTCTTAAACTTTCATTATTTATGTGGTATTAAAATTGTTTAATTGATGAGTTTTGTTTATATTATGTTTAATTATTTGTATTTATAGATTATTTACATATTCCATCCACTCTATTACATATATCATTAATTTTATGATATTAGTAATAGGATTTTCTATTAAAATCCTCTTTTATAATTCTATTTTACAAAATTCCAAAGTAATGTTTTTATGAAATTATTCATATTTTATGATTATATTATAGTTATTGAGAATTATTTTATGATTAATGGTGGGACCTATATCTCCCTCCAATTCATTGGGTATGTGTAAGTTAGAGGTTATCCTTATGGTTACTCCAACTGTAACTATGATGGTTACACAATAAGGTAGTCATGAGGGTTGCATTTAAGGTAGCAATGAGGGTTACAAATTATAAGGTAGTCAAGAGGGTTAAAATATTATGTGAGTAATTCCACGATATAACATTATTTTTCTATTTATGTTCTTTTGTTTTGTGTAAATCTGGTGGAAATATCATGTTTCACAAAGTAAGTATATATGGGTGACAAGAATGCCTTTTTTAAAATGATTTCATATGTTTACAAGTATTCATGTACTAATGTTTTATTTCATTATTTTTATATCCCTTACTAAGATTTTTGTTCTCATACCATGTTTTTAAATGATTTTCACTAGTTATAAGGATACGTAAGACAAATAAGTAATCAAAGATATATGTTGTTAAGATTTTTCAAGGAAAACATGTTTTATTTGGAACGTTTTTTATTTTGGTAAAAAATGGAAAATATTTTTGTGGTATCCACTATATATAAATGTAGAATTTTATGTATGTATTATATCCAAATTCTATAAAAATAAAAACCTTAAAAGATCCTCAATGTGAAATGAAGTGAGTTCTTGACTAAAATTCAAGATTATGTAATGTAATAAGGCCATGTCCGTATAATTCGAAAGGTTATATTTCATCCCAATGATGATTTTAGGTTGAAAAAAATTATCCAATGAAATTAGGAAAAGTTTTAGGAAAATTTATAATATTTTTTTACCCTTAATTACCTGATTTACCCTTAATTGTGGTTAAAAAAATAATTACTAATGTTATTATTCATATTTTTCAAAAATTGTGTTGATACTGTTAGATAATAAATATCATACTAATTAAAATTTTTCATGTCAATTTTTCAAAACTCATGACACAAAAGTGGCTAAAATTTATTTAAAATTGATCTAAATGATGAATATAGATAAAACGTGTTTTTAAAGTAAAAAAAGTTCAAAAGTTCATAAAGTTTTTATATCCAATTTAAATTTTAAATTGATTCCAATGACATAAATTGGATTAAAATATAAAAAAATTAATTAATTATACATTAAAAGTAGTTAAAAGCATAATTTAACTATATAAATAAATTGTATTAAAATAATTTTTTAACTAATATTTTGTATTATTCATTAATCATTATAGTATAAAAGTTCTCATAAAAATATTAAATATTCACCCAAAGTAAATTCTGATTTTTTATCTTTAAAAAATGAAGTTTAATTTTTCATATAAATATAATAAAATCTTAAAAAATAAGATTTAAAATGGGTTCTCCATTAAAATGCAAAAAAACTATCTTTTAAAATATTTTAGATTTTTATACATAAAACTATAATTCTTCTTATATTAAGTTCATAAAATTTATTTGAAGAATCTAAAAATATATAATAGTCATATTTAAACATAATATATTTATTTCTATTAATTCCCTCTAATACAATATCTAGTTGATAACTACCACTTAAAATAATAATATTAGTCATATTATTTTGTATAACTCTATCTTATGTATAATGTAAGATTTAATAGAAACTCATTATTGTGGGTCAAGTACGCTATCATACATAGAGTCCCTCATTAAGGTAAAATTACTATCTAATTCATAAATATTAATTAATAAGAAAAAAATATTATTCTACGAATACCTGGGATTTTACATCCTTCCCTCCTTTTGGAAATTTTTTCCCCATAATTTATTCACTTATAAAATAAGTGTGGGCATTTTTCCCTCATATAATGTTTCATAGTCCCATGTTTCCTATTCACCGATATGGTTTTTCCAAAAAAACATTTACCTAATGAGTCACCTTATTCCACAACGCTTTCTCTCTGTGGTTAACTACCTAAACTAGTTATTCCTCATAAAAAATATTTTCTTCCTAGTAAACGACTTCTAGTCTCAATAAAATGAGATGCATCCAGTATATACTTTTTTAACATTGAAACATAAAAACAATTATGTGCCTAGGACAAACATAGAGGCAAATACACTCAGTAGGAAACTAATCAAACACTATCAAGGATTTCAAAGGGTCCAATGAACCATGAACTTAACTTACACTTCTTACCAAAACATGCCACACTTTTACATTGATAATATTTGAGAAAGACATGATCAACTACCTCAAATGAAATATCTTTTCTCTAGTTATACACATAAATTTTCTACCTAATCTGGATTGTCCTATTGTGTCTCAAAATCAAATGAACTTTCTCTATTGTCTCCTCTACAAACATTGGTCCCGTCAACTTCTTTTCTCTGACATCATTCCAAAAAGCTGGTTTCTAACACCGCTTTCCATATAATGCATCAAATGGTGTCATCTAAATACTATAGTGAAAACTATTATTATATGAAAACTAAACCAATGAAATATATTGATCCCAACTTCCCTATAAATCCATTGAACATGAATTTAGAATATCCTCTATGTTTTTAATGGTTCATTCTGACTGATAATCTGATTAGGGATCAAAAGTTGTATTAAATTTTAATTTTTTACCCAAGGACTTCTGAAGGCCTATCAAAAATATAAAAGTGAACCTTGGATCATGATAAGATACAATCTAGATGATAACTCCACATAATCTGACTATATCATTAATATAAAATTGATAAATTCTATCTAGAGATAGATTGTATCGAATATGTAGAAAATGATAAGATTCAGTCAGTCGATAAACAGTAACCTAGATCACATTGTTTCCCTCAGAATTATTTTTTAATCCGACTATGAAATACATGGATATATTTTCCCATTTTCAATCTATCACTAGAAAAGGTTAAATCAACCCCTTTGGAAACTATCATTATTTTTTAACCTGCTAACAAGTCAAACACTTCACTATAAAGTCAAAAATATCTCTTTTCATTCCATCCCACCAGTAATACTTCTGAAGTTGTTTCTATATCTTAGCAATGTCATGAAGAACTGAAAATAGGGAAATATGAGCTTCACATAACAACTCTTTATTAAGCTGTGAATCACAGGGCACATAAAATCAATTTCCAAATCTCCAAACACAATCTTTATCAATTTTAAATTTAGGTAACGTAACCTTTTGAACCAATTTTACTTTTTCGGAAACTCACTATCATTATTATGTGCTTTATTACTTATATTTGATAGAGATGATTGCACTAACACCAAAAACAAACATAGAAATTTCCTGCACCAACAACTTCCAAGCCAAAATTTATCAATTCATTAACCAAAGGTTTATGTTCCAAATGTATCATGGTTAATGTTGTATTACATCTTCAAATAAAATATTCAACCACTTTATTTTCTTTTCTAGAATGGTAATGAATCATCCAATCATAATCCTTGATTAGTTTCATCTGTATCCTTGGTCTCATTTTTTATTCTTTTTGAGTGAATATATACTTCAAAGTCTTATGATCATTATATATTTCACACTTTACACCATAAAAATAATTCCTTCAAATTTTTAATGAAAAAAAAAATAGCTAATTCGAGATTGTGTGTAGGGTAATTTAATTAATGTGGTTTCAACTAACATGAAGCATAATCAATTACTTGATCCTTCTTTATTTAGACCTAACCAAGTCATTTCAATGAAGCATCATTGTAGATAACAAATTCACTATTTCTAGAAGGAATGACCAAAACTAGAGCATTTAACAATATTATTTTATGTTCCTGAAAAAAATAATCACATTATTTTGTCTATATGAAATTAACTTCTATACTTGTTAAGTTAGTTAGTAGTCTAGATAACCAGGAATAGTTTTCAAAAAACCATCAAAAATAACCTGCTAATCCAATAGAACTAAAAATCTATGTGACATTGGATGGTCCTGGACACTCTTCAATAAATTTTTTTTTTCAGAAGGTTCAATAGTTATACCATATTTAGAAACAATATGTCCAACAAATGATTTTTTTTCAACTAAATTTCACTCTCACTAAACATTACATATAGTTTATTTTCTTTTGAGGTTTTCAAAACAATCCTTTTGTTTCCTTCATGTTCCTCCTAGATTTTAAAATATACCAAAATATCATCTATAAACACAACCACAAACTAATCCACAAACTAAAAAAAATACACCATTCATAAGATTCATAAATACACCATGTACATTAGATGCCCCAAATGGAATAACCAAAAATTCATAATGATCATATATCATCTAAAATGATATCTTTGGATTGTCATCCTCCTTCACCTTTAGTTGATGGTACCCAGACCTCAAATAAATATTTGAACAATACTAAGCTCCCTTAAGTGGATAAAAATTCATCGATATGACGTAAAGGAAACATTTCTTTAATAGTGATGTTATTAAAGGCTCTATAATCAATAAAAAATATAATGGAACCATATTTCTTTGACAAAAATAAAATCGGATCACCACATGGTGAAGTTCTAGGTCGAATGAAACATTCATCAAGAAATTCTTGCAATTGGTTTTTTAGTTCCACCGGTTCTACTTGAGCCACTCGATAAGGGGGTTTATAAATAATATTATAATTAAGAAATAAATTAATACTAAATTCAACCTTCTGATTAGGAACAAAACTGGGAAAATCATCCATAAAAACATTAATAAATTCATTCACTACTAGAATGTAACTAATCAAAACTATTTTGTTCTTTTCTACAACATGAGATAGATAACATTCACTTCTATATATCATAAATCTCTCCACTTGTTGGTATGTTATAAATGGAATAAAATCATTTAATAAAAAATTATTGGATTTAAAATATATTTTAGCATGATAAACTAAAAGAAAATCCATACCCAAAATAATAAAAAACTTCACAATAGGAAGTTAAATAAGATTTTTAGAAAACAATATCCTAGAAAAGATAATAGTAAGATTACTATAAATCTTGTTTGCTTTGATACTTACACTCAAAGTTTTTACCAAAAGTTCTATAACACATTCATGAGGTGAAATTTCCAATTTACTTTCAATGCTCCAAAAAATGAAAGAATGAGAAGATCTAGATTCATATAGAGTATAGGAATATTTTAAAAAAAACTTGTAACATACCTATCACAACATCATTTGACGGCCCAATTCCAACCTTTGTTATAGAAAAAGATTTTTCCAAACCCTATATCTTTTAATCTAGCTGGTTTCCACCCTAGGTAATCATATTTGGACATAAAATGGCATAATTACTAAACTCATTCAACTAAAACATATTACCACTAGCTTTTAAAGACCCAGAATTTCCGTATATTTTTTTAATTATTTGGGATTATTAAAAGACCATAAAATTTGATGGCATGTGATTATGAGGCCCAGAGTGCCCGAAATGATCTTTTGAATAAGTGTTAAGATTCAAATAGTGTGTGTGAGTAGTTTTCTTGAAAAAGTGTAATAACTCTTAAACAGTTTCCTGGATCAGAAATACGAGGGAACCATTGCATTTAGGATGGAGGGTTTACCCTAGGCGCAACTTATGTTTAGTCAGTGCAGGCCTCCAGTGAGAAATCCTAATAATGGAATAATCGTAAATAAAATGATTAAATGAAATTATTTTATTTTTAAAATTCTTATAACTCACGAACAGTGACTCATATTAAAAATCAAAAAACATTGCTTAACTTGTGAGGGTATTCTTTCCTTAGGCAGATCCTAACATTAGCCAGCACAGGACAACAATAGAAGTTAGTTTTTGGTAGTAAATAAAATAATTAAGTAACAATTATTTTGTTGTTAAATTCTATAACTCCTAAATGGTAACTCAGATTGGAAATCCGAGAATAATTTTGAGCTCGTGAGGGCGTGTTTCACTTACGTAGAGCCTAACCTCGACCTGTGCGAGTCAAGGGTGATTGTTAAAAAAAATAACTTTTTAAGGTATATTTAGTAAACGTGTGGGTAGAAATTTTTATCTTTTGAACCAGTGCTTGGAATTCAAATTTGAGGTCACCGTTCTAATCACAGTGCCAACATTCACGTAAGGGAGTCTTTAGTTTTACCACAATAGGTCCAATAAAAAAAGTTAGTTTTTTCCACTTTTAAGAATTAATAAAATAAAAAAATTGTTATTTTATTTTATCCTCCCACCTCTTGAGTGGTGGTGGCAGGGACCACGGAGGTAGTCAGACATTTAATATGGGATATTAAATACTCGGTTACACTTTGGTGGTTTAACCACCCCTTATAAAATTAATGTTGTGCATTAATTAAATCAACTAATGAACCTCGTTAATACCTCGGTGAATAACTCACCCTTCCCCCCTCTATTTAAATGGGTCTTGGGGTAAATTTTTTGGCACTGCTTCATCAAGCGAGGAACCTCTTGCGAAGTGATGAAACACCTTCCACTGACATAGATGGAAGCTCGGATAGTAATGAACTCAGATCGACAAACGTCAGCAGCTTTATCAAATGTGGAATATTCTTCTACCACCACTAAATCTCCAAATAATCTCAATGTAGGGGTTGTCTTTTAATTCAAGAAATTCCCACATTTCTTCTCCTCATTTTTGAATTTTTCGGGTGGTCATTTCGAGGGATTTGAACGGGGTTTAGCATTATTTTAATGTGATATATTAATTACTACCTTGTTATAATGCTAACGTGGAGGGCGCATACCAAATGAACAGGGCCTGGACCCTCCATCGCTTGATTTTCATTGTGTTCTTCCAAGATGGGTTGTTCCAACTTGACAGAACCTTGAAACCAAGAGGCGTGTAACAACAGCGGCATCCTGAGAGGAACTTAAGAGCATATGGAAGGAATAAAGTACCACTGGATATCACCTGGTGGCCCATGGAAGAAGTTCTGGTGACCGGCACCGGCGATGGGTGCTGGCGGACAATACCGACAGCTGGCAACCACAGATCGTAGTGGAAGAGTGGCACCGCTCAGTGCTGTAGTGGTCAACTAGGTGGCTGACAGAAGCTGGTTGTGGAGGTGGAGGTGGCGCGCCATCGTGCACCATGCTGAAGGGAGTCGCAGTTCAAAACCACGGCGATGCAGGGGACCCGCTCCCTACAGGTCTCATGGGTGATGAGGCGGCGCCACCTGGAAATGCCAAAAAAGGAGTCGTATGGGAGCATTGGACTGTGAGACCCCACATGGGTGGCACTACACAACAGTCTAGGTCAGACCCGGTCCAGGTTGGGTCGACTCGAACCGGGTCAGTTTATCCAAGTTCGGGTCGGTCCGGCCGAGTCGGGCCAGCCCCAAATCCCTCTCAGGCCCAGATACGCTTAGAAGACTGTATCTCGTGAACCAGACGTCTGTTTGACAAACCATCTATGGCGCTGGAATACTTAGAGAGATACAATATTTTTTAGATACTCAATTTGAATTTTTGAGGAAGTTGGAGTTCGTCCAGGTTGGATCATACTCGAATCCAACCTGGCCATAGGCAATAAAATGCTTATAGCTTACAGACCGGGCATCCGATTGATGCGTCATCTATTGCATTGGAACCCTTATGACATGAAAGATCATTGGGTTACTTCCTTGTGGAACATCTTGGTAGTTGATGTATTACTGATAACTAGAGGATCAGAACTAGGGTGTTTCTTTTAGTGATAGTTAGGATGGATACTCCCTTGATGATTCAAGGTGTGAGTATTCCTTACTCCTCTACTCCGGTAAAGATGGGACTCCCCATGTCATGAGTGCAGGTTATTCTCCCTATGATTGGTTTTTCTATCTTCATATTTGTTACTCCCCTACTGGACTAGGTCTTGGGTCCTCCATACATAACTCACATAGAGTCAGGTACTCCCCTACCGAGTAGGGTGTGAGTCCTCTATGTTGGGAGTTGGTACTCCACTATCTGCCCAAGGTGAGAGTCCTCCTTATGTAGTGCTACAGCAGAGTTGGTACTCCCCTGCCATGCCATGGTACAGGTCCTCTAGCCTGGGGTCGATACTCCCCTAACATACTAGGGCGTAGTTCCCCCACATCGAACAAACTACCATAGTTTTACTCCTCTGCTGGGCAGGGTGTGGGTCCTCACATATAGAGTCAGTACTCCCCTACCATTCTTCGGTGTAGGTCCTCTAGCCTGGGGTAGGTACTCCCCTAACGTACTAGGACGCATGTCCCCCACAGCGAAAAAACTACCAGAGTTGTACTCCCCTACTGGGTAGGTTTCAAGTCCTCACATATAGAGTCAGTACTCCCCTATCGTACCAAGGTGTGGGTCCTCTATCCTAGGGTTGGTACTCCCCTGACATATTAGGGTACGGGTCCCCCACATCAAAAAAAACTACCATAGTTTTACTCTCCTACCGTGTAGGGTACAGGTCCACACATATGGAGTAGTACTCCCCGTCTCTGAGTAGTGACTGGGAGCAGGTCCTTTAGGGGAGTTGGAGCTCCCTCGATTGAGGGACACAATGTGGAGGAGTGGTTCTATTTAATTGGTTTTCCTTAGTCTTGCCTCAGGTGTAATACTGTGACTACGATACCTCTAGTGTCAGGCACTAGAGGTAGTTCTAGAATAACGTTACCAGTGGAGCACGTCCTTTAGGATGTTTCATTAGGAATGGTTGTGTTGTACCTGATGGAGTACATCTCTTAGACAGGTTCCATCAGGTATGGTCATTTCATGGAGTGTTTAATCATGATCCTTGAGTTATGCTTTGAGCATTCTTTTGAAATCCTAAAAATGAATTGAGGTCAGGGCCTTATGTTTCTTTGTAGATGAGATGAGTATATCTTATTTGAGATGTGTCTATTGATTTGTGCTTTATGATTGAGATCTTGCTTATGATATTACTCTTTGGAAGTAGGAGATACCTTTATAGGTCTCAGGGTCCCTACTAAGTATTATTATACTCACCCCTACAAGGGATTTTCCCTCACCTTGTTGTGTCTTGTGAAGACAACGAGCAGCTCAGATGAGATTATAGGATCCAGGACCAGGTTGTACAAAGAGGTGGCGGTTGACATGGAGAGCTGTAGAGATGATATGTACCTACCCTTCAGGTAGGATCCTTGGTGGATGATCTCGGGAGATATTTTATGTTTTCTATTGTATTTGTAACTTTTCAGTTGTGCTTCTATTCTGGCCCCTTTAATTTTAGTACTTACTATTACAACTAGTTGTGGTTGCACCTTACTCTTCTATTGTGTTTTACTTTTGTGTAGTGTACCTTTCTTGTGTGAGTACAGGTTTTGAAGAAATCCATTTATATTTTCGGGAAATGCCTTTCCGGTGCTAGTCGCTATCCCCTATCCAATGGAAGGAGGGCTTGGGGTAGTTACAACACGGGCCCTAGGGTACAGGTCGTGAAGAAGTGATATCAGAGGTAGTCAGTTAAACTAGAAGAACTAAGAGTCTGTGTTTTCAATAGACCAATAGTGTTAAGTTTCTTGAGTTCAGGTTTTAGTTCATGGAGTCCAGTGTTGGTGCGGCGGCAGACGTATCCATACATCAGGACCCTAAACTCTAATTTTTGACTCGGTACATGAAAACACTAGTTGCGTGTGTTTTGAAAATGTTTTTTATTTTTGATCTATTTAAGTCATCTCACTAGGTATAACTTATTGACTGTGGTTGATCTTGATTCTCTTTCAAGATACCTCCACCCAGCCATCCATCCAGGATTTCAATCCGTGACCATGAGGATGATCCCTAGTGTGATGAGGCTTCAGTACAAGAATTGTTGCCCGAGATGGTAACTTCGAGCAGTGTACCAATTATACCACTACCCATTGGTCAAAAGATACAACTAGCGCTACCTGTAGAGGACACTTATAGACTCAGTGCCTTACCTGAGTTTCAGTGAAAAATCCCTCTCAGGTTCCGAGGTGATCCTGACTCACAAGAGGATAAGGACTGTCTTGAGGTGGTTACTAAGTTTCCATCTTGCTAGGCCACCATTAGATCATATGGTGGTCTTGGACGTGATCATTTAATGTAGATCATCAGGGCGATGGCAGGGTTTAGATTACCCCCATCATACGATGAGGTTAATTTTTCCATAGAAAGATCTTGATAACCTTCCTTATAGAAGGGGGTATCTTGCCATAAAAATCTATGGGGTATGTGTTCCCAAGAGCTTCTACTGATTCGGCAGGATTACATGTCTGTAGCTAATTATTCATCAAGGCATATTAACCATTCTAGGAACTCGATGAATATGATATGACCAGTGCTTCAGGGCTCGGACCTCTGAGTGAGATGTGTTTAAAGACATCAGTGCTAGAAATATTCCTCTTTGCATTCTGAATTATATTGGAGTTCTAGATATAACCTTTGTGGTTGAAAATTAATTGGATGAGCAGATACAACCAATGACTATCAATAGTGGGAAAAGAGGAAGTTGACGCCAGTCTCAGAGGCTTGGATGTATAAAAATGTTTAAGGAAGTAGATTTGATAGGTTCAGATGAATTTATAGGGTAGAAGATGTGGAAGAGGATCTAGGAGAGTAGAAGGTGGTGGTATAAATTATGACATGTTAAAAGCACCACCACAATGTGGTCCCCACCTGGCTCATGGAGATGGAGGACTGGGGAAGGGAGTAGCTTTATGCGGTCAATGAGTGTGACCCAAGGGCTCCAGGAATGATTAGAAGGAATGATTTGTGTCTACTACTAGCTTCTATATTAATATAAATAGGTATTAATCATTAATTCATGTCACAAATCATTTTCAAGACCTACAGTTTTTGGTTAAACCGTTGACTTGACCATTATTTCTGGAGATACATTTGGGAGGAGACTCAATAATCATACTTATGTCAATGGTGTGATATAACCCTATAGGTGAGTGTTTCGGTTGGAACCTCTTGGTGGCAGAGTCAAGCCCTTGCGACATTTGTCTGGGTATGGACTGGTTATCCACATTTCATGCTCAAATTGACTATTTTAGGAAAAATGGTTTGGTATATATATAGAATTGGAATGGGATTTTCCTTGGTCTACAAAAAAAGAAACCTAGGCATCATGAGTTAAAATCATGAATAAGAGGGTGGAGAAAATCAAACTTATGTCAGATATCCTTACCCTCATGGTAGCAGGAATTCAGAGTTTTCAGTTCCCAACAATAGTGGCAGAGTGTGGGAACATATTTTCAAAAGATATATCCAAAATTACCTCCCCATAGGGAGGGGGACTTCTGCATTGGCATGTACCTAGTGATGACACCAATATCTACAACAGTATATTGAGTGGCTACCACAGAGCTCCAATAGATGAGAGTTTAGAAGGAGGTGTGGTGGAAGATGCACTTAGTAAGAGGTCTGGTTTACAACTATTTAATGAGGCGACAAAGCAGCTAGTTGCCTTACAGAAACCCATTGTGGATAGTGATGGGGTAGCTTTCCTCTAGTCTATAACTGTCACTACCCCACACCTTTAGTGAGTTTAAGAGGCACAACTTGGGGATGTCGACTATGAGACCTGACCTTCTTAGATATCCCCAGGATAGGCCCCTAAAGGATTTTTTAAAGGTGGGGAGCATTTCATCCTTCTCAAAGGATGCACCATGGTACCAGTTATGATACGAGAGGAGGTGTTGAAGGAGTTTTAAACATCCCATTTGGTGGTACATCATAGTGTGGAGAAGATGTACTAGGACCTCCGAAATTAGTACCGGTGGACAAGGATGAAGCATGCATAGAGCCAGCTGAAGTATTATGCTGATAGGAGATGGAGACCCATAGATTTCAAGGAGGGATACCATGTCTTTCTCCAAGTCTCACCCCGATGAGGATTGCGAATATTCAGTCAGGGCAGCAATCCATATCTATGGTTCATCAAACCTTTCCATATTCTCAAAAAAGTTGGTGAGGTAGAGTACCACCAAGATTTTCCCCCATAGATGCACTGGGTGCATAATGTTTTCCATGTGTCACAGCTGAGGAGATTCATGCATGATCCATTGCATGTTATCGACTAGGGTGAGTTGGACTTTGACGATGAGGTGACATTTATGAAGTTCCTGGTGGAGATATAGGATCGAAAGGAGCGAGTCCTTTGTGGAAATTTGATCCCTCTATTGTGAGTTCGGTGGCAGCACAAGAACCTACTAGAGAGCACATGGGAGGGAAAGGCTCATATTCATGCTTAATACCCCCGTTTTTTTATTTACCTTTGTTTTGGATATCGGGGATATAAGTCTATAAGGTGGGGAGAATGTAAATACCCGTAATTTTTGTTTATATTTTTTACTCATTTGGGATTATTATAAGGCCGCTAAATCAAATGGCACATGATTCTGAGGCCCGAAGTTCCTGGAATGATCTATCGAAAAAGTGTTTAGCTTAAAATGGAGTGCATGAGTAGTATTCCTGAAAATGTTGAATAACACTTATATGGTTTCCCAAGTCAGAAATCTGAGGGCATCGTTGTGTTCAATATGTCAGGTTTACCCTAGGTGCGACTTAAGTTTATTCGGCACATGCCTCCACTGAGAAAACCTGAAAACAACATAACCGTAAATAAAATAATTAAATAAAATTATTTTAGTTTTTAAATGCCTATAACTCACAAATGGTGACTCAAATTAAAAATCTAATACCACCACTATACTCTTGATGGTATTCTTTCCTTAGGAAGATCCTAACTTTGGCAGGTGTGGTCCAATAGTGGAAGTTAGTTTTTGGCCGCAAATAAAATTATTAATTACCAATTATTTTATTGTTAAATTCTATAAATCCTAAATGGTAACTTAGATAGTAAATCCAAGAGTATAATTGATATTTTGAGGGAATGTTTCCCTTAGGAAGATCCTAACCTTGACCGGCGTGGGTTGAGAGTGACTGTTAATAATTTTTGATCTTTTTTAAATTACGTTCAGTAAACGTAAGGACGACAATTTCTATCTTTTGAACTGGTGCTCGGAATTTAAATATGAGGGCACGGTTGAACTCGCAGTGCTGGTATTTTCTTAAGGGAGGCTTAACTTCAACTACAGTAGGTTGGTCGAAAGAGTTAGTTTTTCAACTTTTAAGAATTAATAGAATAAAAAATTGTTATTTTATTTTATCCTACTACCTCTTGAGTGGCGGTGGAGGGGACCACAGAGGTATTTAGACATTTAGTGTGAGCTATTAAATGTTTGGTTAAACTTTGGTTGCATAACCACCCCTTGTGCAATTAATGTGGCGCATTAATTATGTCAATTAATGAACCTCATTAATTCCTCAATGCGTTACTCACCCATTCCCCCATCTATTTAAATGGGGATCGGGGTAAAGTTTTTGGCATGGCTTCGTCAAGCGAGGAAACTCTGAATAAGTGACGTGACACCTTCCACCAATAGAGATGAAAGCTCGGTTGGCAGAAAACTGGGATCGATGAATGTCGGCTTCTTTATCGAACACGAAATCTTCTTCCACTACCGCTACGTCTCCAAATAAAATTGAGGTAGGGGTTGTCTTTTAATTCAAGAAATTCCCATGTTTCTTCTCCTCATTCTTGAATTTGTGGGTTATAATTGTGGGTTATTTTAATGGGTTTTATCATTATTTTAATGTGATGTATAAGTTACTCCCTTGTTATAATGCTAACGCGGAGGGCGTAGGCCAAACAAACAAGGTTCGGACCCTACTCCTCTTGATTTTCATTGTGTTCTTTAGAGGTGGGTTGTTCCAAATTAACAGAACCTTGAAGATGAGAGGTTTTTCAACAATGGAGGCATCCCTAGAGGACTATAGGCATGTTTAGAAGGAAGAATATACCACTAGAACTCACCCGGGGGCCCACAGAAGAAGCATCTGCGCGGCAGCGCTAGCGACCGGTGTTGGAGGACGAGAGCGATTACCGGCAATTGTCAGCCATGGTGGAAGAGTGGCACCACTGTGGTTGGATAGGAAGACAGCAGTGGCTAGCCGCTGAAGTGGAGGTGGTGCTCCATTGTGTGCCACACTGAAGGGAGTTTTGGCTCGAAGCCACAAGGATGAAAGGGACCCCCTCCATGCGGGTCTCGTGGGTGATGAGGTGGTGCCACCTGGCGCCTCCAATAAAGGAGTTGAACGGCTCCTTTAATCTGTTCAGGAGTAGGGAACCGTGTGACCCCACGTGGCTCGCACTAGCTGGTGGGTCGATTCATATTCAGATCGGGATGGGTCGGCCCAGGCTGGGTCAGGCGGGTCGGACCGGACCCCTCTCAGGCCCAGATATGCTTAAAAGGTCGTATCATGAAAATCGGATGTTCGTTTGAAGAACTGTTTATGGCGTTGGGATCCTTAGAGTGATACGGTCCTTTTGAGATACTCCACATTACTTTGGAAGGAAACTGGAGTTTTTCCAGGTTGGATCGTACTCAAATCCAACCGGACCTTAGGCACTAAAATGCCTATAGCTTATAGATCTCGTGTCCGATTGATGTGTCGTTTGTTGCATTGGAACCCTTATGACATGATGGATCATCGGGTTACATCCTTGTAAAACTTCATGGAGGTTGAGTTATGGCTTCCAACTGGACGATCAAAACCGAGATGTTTCTTGTAATGAGAGATAGGATGGAAACTCCATTGATGACTCAATGTGTGGGTATTCCTTACTACTCTACTCTGGTAGAGACGGGACTCCCCACATCATGAGTACGGGTTCACTTCCCTCTGATTGGGTTTTCTAAATTCGAATTTGGTACTCCCTTATTGGACTAGTTCGTGGTTCCTCCATACATAACTCACATAGATTTAGGTACTCCCTTACCAGGTAGGGTGTGGGTCCTCTATGTTAGGAGTAGGTACTCCCCAGCCAAACAAGGGTGTGGGTCCTCCTTATTCAGTGCTATAGCAAAGTCGGTACTCCCTTATCATTCCAGTGTGTGGGTCCTCTAGCCTGGGGTTGGTACTCCCCCGACGTACTAGGGCATAGGTCCCCCATAGAGAAAAAACTACCAGAGTTGTACTGCACTACTAAGTAGGTTGTGGGTCCTCATATATAGAGTTGCTACCCCCCTGTCGTGCAATGGTTCATGTCTTCTAGCATGGGGTTGGTACTCCCCTGATGTAATCGGGAGAGACTGCCCCACAGTGAACAAACTACGAGAGTTTTACTCCCCTGCTATCCTAGGGTGTGGGTCCCCTAGCCTAGGGTTGGTACTCCCCTGACATGCTAGGGCACGGGTCCCCCGCAGCAAAAAAACTACCAGAGTTTTACTCCCCTACTGGGTAGGGTGTGGTTCCTCACATATGGAGTAGTACTCCCCGTCTCCGAGAAGCGATGGGGAGTGAGTCCTTTAGAGGAGTTGGAGCTCCCTAGAATGGAGGATGTAGTGTTGAGGAGTGGGCCTATTCACTTGGTTTCCCTTGGTCTTTACTCGGGCACAATACATTGACTGTGAGACCTCTACTATCAGGAACTAGAGGCAGTTCTAGCAGAAAGTTCCTGATAGAGCACGTCCTTTCGGGAGTTCCATTAGGAATGGTTGTGTTGTACCTGATGAAGTACATCTCTAAAACTGGTGCCATCATGTATGGCTAGTTCATGGAGCGTGTACTTATTATCCTTGATTTATGCTTTGAGCCTTCTTTGGAAATCCTATAAATTTCTTGAGAATGGGGCCTTATGTTTCTTTTTGGATGAGATGAGTATATTTTGTTTTAGCTATTTTTATTGCTTAGTGATTTTTGATTGATATCATGCTTGTCATGTTCGTTTGTGGAATTCTGAGAGACCTTTGGGGGTCTCAGGGTCCCTACTGAGTATTGTTATACTCACCCCTACACGAGCTTCATCCGCACCTTATTGTGTCTTGTGCAGATGATGAGCAGCTCGGATGAGTCTATAAGATCCAGGACCAGGTGGTACATGGAGGTGACGGTTGACATGGAGAGATATAGAGATGATCTGTACCTACCCTTCAGGTAGGATCCTTGGCGGATGATCTCGGGAGCTATTTTCTTTTTTCTATTGTAGTTATATCTTTTCAGTTGGGCTTGTATTCTGGCCCATTTACTTTTAGTGCTTACTATTACACCTAGTTTTGGTTGAACCTTACTCTTCTATTGTTTTTTACTTCTATGTAGTGTATCGTGCTTGTGTGTGTATAGTTTATGAGGAAATGCCTTCCAATTTTTGAGAAAAATTTTTCTGGTGCTAGCCGCCAATCCCTGGCCTACAAAAGGCGGGCTTGGGGTAGTCACAGCATGGGCCCTAGGGGACAGGTCATGACATATCTATTCATTTCTTTCCTGATCACCTCTCATTTACTCACAATCAATATGAGTAGTCATACACATCAGAAGAACTTCCCAAACTTTAAAATACATTCTCTTAGATTCTTTTTTACCACACTTCTCACAATATTGAAATTTAGTTTTCCTACCTTCAAACTTATTTGATGAATGATTTACAATTTTATTTCAAATGGACCTATTATTTTTTATTTTCTCATGGTAAACATGATCATAAAAAACTTCATTTCCACCTTCTCATCATATCGAACAAGTTTATCATAGGTTTTTAACTCATGATAATCCAATGTCTTTAGATATCTTGTCTTCAGACCTGAGTAAAAAAATTATCTTAATATCAAGATCCTTTAAAAAATTTGGGACATACCCTTATGAATGGGTGAAATTTCGTTCATATTAAACAACCAAATCATCCTTCTTTGGTCTTAATTCCATGAATTTTTTTCCTCCTAAGTTGGACAACTTTAAGAAAATATTTCTCAAAGCATATATTCTTAAATTTATCCCATTACATGTCATAAATCTCTCCACTTCCTCTAATATTTTTAAACATTGACCATTATTGATCACATTATCCATCAAAATGATAAATTATAAGAGTTTCCTTTTCATGATCCAAATATACCAGGACATCAAATATCTTTTATTGGTATTTAATCCATCATTCATCTTGCATGGGGTTAGATGATCCTCTGAATGATGGGGGATTTTGTCTCTACAAATTATCTAATATCATCAAGTTCCTCTATACTAGATTAGGTTTCACTCTTTCATGGACACCACCACAATTTTTCTCCAGATTCAACAGATCAATCACTACAAAAAACTACTCAATTCCAATTATGACCATCTTAGGATGTTAATTCAGAAGGATGGTATCCTCTCGGTTCATTTCTAATATTTCTTCGATGTTTACTCTACAGAAACCCATTTTGAATATAAATAGTTTATAAAAATATTGGTAATATTAAAATGATTTATCATTATAACTTGAAGCTAAGGTAAAATCATTCGATTGTAATTTATTAATATTTCCCTAACATCTAAGGTTATCTAAACTGACCTCTGATACCAAATATAATCCCCCGACCTTTAAACATTACATAATCTTGAGTTAAGTCAAAAATATTACTTTCATTCATAATGAGGATCTTTTTAAGTATAGAGTTTTTTGGTAATTATGCCATAATTTATATATAACAACTCAAATATTACAATGTAGACACTTCTACTCAATACCCACTTTTTCTCTCAAAACAAAAACTTTTAAAATGAAACCTGGTTTATTTTAATGTTAATTCATCACCCTTGATATCATACTTATATCTATTCTCCATTAAAACCCATGAAAAAACGTTTTAAAACTTTGTATGAGCACAAAAATCTCAGTAATGGATTCACATGGAAGGAAAAGTGGTCGTCTTGTAAATAAATTAAAACCCATGAAAATTGTATCATAAAGTAATAGTTTTCATGCTTACGTGGTAGTAAATAATTCCCCATGAGAATAACCTCATTTATAACCTTTTTAATAAAAATATAAAACTATAAAACCTATATAAATCTTATATTACAAATAAAAGTAACTTGGGACGTAATTATACTTAAATGGAATAACTATGTGGTCGACTTCCATACATGACACACTTATAAATAGAATAACCATATGGTCAGCTTACATACCCAATGAATTGGAGGTTATAATGTAACAACCCATCCTTGGTTTATCATAAAACCACCCATACTTGGTTTATCAGGTAACCACCCATAAAATTTTCAAGAACTAGTTTATAATCATTACAAATAAAAGATTAAAAATATCATCATTTCACTCATAAAATTTCATTTTCAATCAAAATAATTCATTTCAATATATTGAAATAATTATTCAATTTTCGAAACCATTTTCAATACCAAAATACCTAGAAAAGGGAATAAGTTTTTTATTTTTCTTTTAAAAACATTAAGGAGTATATAGAAATCCAAATATCAAATAATGTCCATGGTTGTAGAGAAGTCATTGTTGTTGTACACGTTGAAAAATAACATCCATTTTCCTATTTTTAAATAAACTATAAAACTCCATGTAAAAATATTCATTTCTAAAACCTTTGAATGATATTAAAATTGAAATGGGTTTTTATACACCTTATAAAATAAGGTGGTTTATAACATCAAAATATGCCTCAATAGAAGTAGATTGAGATGAAGTCCCTTACCTAGAGTCTGATTTATCGTATATGTTATTTATCTTCTGAATAATAAAATTATGTTAATTATTTTCTTACTCTATAACATTTTTCTAGTTTATTATTCATTTATATCATTGATTATCATGTTATAAAAATTATTTAGTTATTTAAGTTCATGTCGGAAATTTTTCGATATTCAGTGCATGAGTCCAAAATGAGTTTTGTATGATGTATATAGTCAAATGTTTTCATTATTAAATAATATCTAGTATAATATTCAAGACATAATAATAAATTTTACATATTAATTATAATTTTAAATAAAACCATTTATTATGGTTTTCAAAAATTAACTTTGTGACAATCATATAGATGGTAATCCATACATACGCATGAGTAACGTTTCCATTTTTCAATGATATTTATAGAAAGTAGTTAAGTATTACAGTATCTTTACATAATGATAATAATTTCATTAATATAATTTAAATATACTTATATATATTATTCAAGTGATGTGGTGATTAAAAACGAATCACATCGCTTCATGGAGGCAGTCGTTCACACGTATGCACAAAAGAGGTTATCATTTTTATGTGCATGGGTAGTAAGAATTTAATTGATATATTATCATTTATAATGGAAAATATGTCATGAATATAATTTATTAACATTAATTCAAACATTATAAGTGGTCTTGAGGGATGGTTATGGAAAATGAATTATATTAGTTCGTGGAGGTGATAATTCACATGTACGCACGAATGATTGATTTTTTTCCCCATTTTATGGAAGTGGATATGGATTTAGGAGATGATATTAACATAATAACATCTCATTATGTTTATAATATTGTATTTATTATTTCATTGTGTATGAATTATATTTTAAGTATGTGTAAGATGAAATAAAATATAAATGATTAAATAAAAATGATACCTCTTCTTCAGGTGATCTCCATTAATTAACACCTTAAAACATTTAATGTGAGTTTTATGACTAAAATAAGGAATATATAATTTGGTTAAGGATTGTAAGAAGGTATTTAGGTAATTATCTACCAAACCAAAAAAATTAAGTGTTAATAAAAAGAAGAATGGGTGCCCTCTTGGAATTTTTCAAAATATTAGATTCATATAAATTAATTTCCTATATAAAATGGTTAAAAATTGACGTATTTATAATATATTATGATTATTTATAAAAATATAATCATCCAATAAAAGTTAGATAAGATTTAAATATATTTTTAATCTTTATCTTTTTTGTATTAACCCTTTTAACTCTTACTATTTTATCAAGTAATTTACACTTTGAGGGTTAATATAATTACCATAAAATTCCAAAAGGCCAATAAAAGAGTCATTTATAAAATTTTAGGACTTATACTAATTATATGGATGAATATTTTATTTTAAAAAAATATATATATCATTTAATACAATATCTTATATTTTAAAATATCTTTAGTGTCAATTTTGATACTATTCATTTCTTGGCTTTTTAAAAATATAACAACATCATGATATTATATGAAAACTCTTATAACACATAAATAACATGTCAAATTAATCCATAAAATTATTTTATGACATAAATTATATCAAATTATATTTATTATAATATTTTTAATATCATTTATTTGATTCTTCCATTAATGAAGTAATTACTGCATCATCATTATGTCACCATTTAATTTAATAATTTTTTTAATAAATTATAAATAATTTACCATGATGTAGTTAAAATTTTAATATTTCTAAAATATATTTATATTAGAACATATCCCTTGTATAATCCCATATTAAAAATATTTTACTTGTTAAAAACAAGAGTGTGATAAGATTGTATTTCCCTTGAATAAAATATGATAAATGTCTTAAATTCATCCAAGTGGATTGAAAAAGACAAATTTAGTACCAATGATAATTTTATATTGAAAGATATTTATTCAATGAAATTATAAAAAAAAATAGGTCAATTTATAATTTTACATTTACCCTTAATCATGGTAATAAAAATAATTACTAAAGTTACTATTCATATTTTTAAAAAATTATATTGAGACTATTAGATAATAAATATAATACTAATTACAGCTTTTTATTTATATATTTTAAAATTAAAAATACAAAATTGGCTAAAATTAATTTGAATTTAATCTCGTCGACAGATCAAGAAAATGGGGTTTTTAAGTAAAAACATTTAAAAGTTCACTATGTTTTTATATCTAATTTCAATGTGAAATTTATTTCAATGACCTAAATTGGATTAAATGATAAAAATATATTTAATTATACTTTAAAAATATTTGAAACACTATTTAACTATATAAATAAATTGGATGATAAAGTAATTATGAACTGATATTTGGTATTATTCACTATTTATCAAAATATAAAAATTCTTAGAAAAATACAAAAAATTCACCCAAAGTAAATTATGATATTTT
This sequence comes from Viscum album, assembly GCA_963277665.1. Taxonomy (NCBI): domain Eukaryota; kingdom Viridiplantae; phylum Streptophyta; class Magnoliopsida; order Santalales; family Viscaceae; genus Viscum; species Viscum album. The sequence continues at coordinate 423,141,338 of OY728148.1, forward strand.
TAGTTCAAAAATGAAGTTAAATTTTTCATATTAAAATTATAAATTTGTAAAAAAATATATTTAAATGGGTTCTCCATCAAAAGGTGGAAAAAACTATTTTTTTTAATAGAGCATTTTATGCTTAAAACTGGATTTATTCTTATTTTAAGTCTATAAATTTTATTAGATGAATGTAAAAACATTTTATAAACATATTTAAACATAATATAGTCAGTTAAATACATTGTCTCTGATATAATGTATAGGTGATAACTACCACTTAAAAAAATAATAATAATAATATATTATCTTTTTGGTGTAACTCAGTCTTCTGTGCAACGTAAGATTTCAGAGAAACTTAATATTTCATGTCGGGTATTATATTTAACATAGAGTCCCAAGTTATTATAAATTTACTTTCCAATTCATTAATATTAATTGATAAGAAAAAATATGTTATTCTACAATTACATGGGGTGATACATTAGGTCATCTAGATACTCTGACTCGGGTTCCTATAGCTTATGACTCACTTTAGATAGGGATCTTTTTCCTGCACTAAAAGAGATAGGGATACCACCCTCCATGGATTTCCCTCTATAATACAACTCTGAAATCAATGGTCTATTGAAAAAATCCCTAAATAAAATTAAACCTGAATATATAACCCTATAGCTGAGGTCTGGGGGAGACCCTACACAAATAGGTTTCCTTTCAATGAATCGTTGACTGTTATCTCGGGATAAAATGTAAATATATTTGGGAAATGGTTTACATAATACATCACCATTTTTAACCTTCTGTGGGGATCATAAGTCCCATTACTCTCCTCTCTTTCACTTCCTCATGGAAGAACCACTTGGTGATCAGGGTTTTAAACATTTCCCATGTACGGAATGACTGTCTTCCACCATTATAGACATAGCCCCTCCAAAAAAACATGATTAATTTCAATCTTAAGGATTCATGAGTTATTTGGGATCCTAAGATCTCCTTAATCATTTTGATCCACTCCATGGCCTATTTAGGACCTATAATATAAAATAAGATAGAAAAAAATAATAAGGATCATGCTCTACCACTCTTTCATGAGTATGGGTATAGTCAAAATCTATGAAAGCCACCCACAAGCTCTAAGAGATATAAATCTAAGGATCACATCAAAATATTACCATCCAATAATCCATTATGTTTTTTTCAAGGAAAAATTATATATATATATATATGAAAAAATAGCGTTAATAAAAAATAATTAATCCAAAATAAATACTTAAAAAATAAAAATTAACATCGCATTGGAAATAATGACACAATAAAGAACTAGAATTTCCCTTTAAGATTTTTTAAAACTATAATATTTTCATTTTAAAACAAGTTTAGAGTGTCTCTCTATAAAACATTTCTTACTGAAATTCAAAATCCATTAATTTAATTTCTAAATCTAAAAATCATTCAAAAATCTTTTTAAAACCCCCAAAATTCATCATTGAATTTTTTTAAAAGTTTCCAAAAAAAATTAATTCACTTTATATTGGTAAAAACTCTTTAAAATATTTAAACATTAATCATTACTCTTTAAAATATATTGATTTCAAAACCATACATTGATAAAAACTAATCAAATAATGTAGAAACAACATGAAAACATTCTTAAAAAGGGATTAGTGATCCTGCATGACTAGGATATTATTATTTGAAATTGTTTTTAAATACTTTAATAGTATTACTTGTTTTGAAAAAAATTACTCTAAATTGACATTTTATTAAATTCTCAAGTGTTTTAATTAATTGATAATTTTTTATTACAAATTCTAATAATAGTATGTAATTATTTTAATAATGTTAAAGTTTTATTAATTTTATTTGTTAAATGTTACAATGATACTTAATTTTTTTTCCAATTTTATTAACTTAAGGTTTGTTTTTTATAGTTTCTTAAAAATTTAGGTCATCCTTATGAGTCACTTAGGCTAGACCTCAACCACTTAGGGGGCCCATTTCGTCGACCCTATAGGAAGTCCTTCCAAAAGAATCCCACATTGATACCTTGGGCTCAGTTACTATAATACATAATCATAGTGTGCAGGCCCATGTATAATGCTCTTAGATCATGCTAATGTTGGTCTTGGTCACCTATTAGGTTGTAGGCCCATGTGTATGAAAATTGTTATCGGTGTTGATCCCTAGTATACAACTCGAACTAAGCATCAAAATTTCACGTATGATATACTTATTTCTCTCCCAATATCCAAATTGATTTGGGAATATGATCTAATTTTTCTATTCATCTCAGCTAAAAACTCAGATAAATACTCAGTTGTCCGATAAAATCCCCACAGGTTGTATGATCCTTTGTGTTTATCATGTGCTTGTGTTTTGAACAATTTCTCTTATTTTTGTTCAAAATCTAATCATATTATACCTTTAGTTACTTGTGGATCCTCAAATCATAGATTATCTCTACCATGCATGCATGAAAATTTCAATATTCTTCAATCTCACCCATTCTCACCATGACACTGATTTCTATACAGGTTCGACATCTCATCTAGTAGTGTCTATGATATTAGATCTAAAACTCAATGGTGGATAATTGTATCCACCAGTTGTTCTTCATTATAAAGGTTCATAATTTTTTACCCACTATTAAACTTCAATGGTGGTTCATTTTTATCCACTATTACACTTCAATGGTGGATCATTTTAATCCAACAGTATTTATTCATTTATGTTTTTCAACCTCTGGACCCCAAAGGTAGACCTATATTCTGGTTTGACTTCTCATCTGGTAGTGTCTATGATAGTAGCTATTCTACTCAATGGTGGATCATTTTTATCTAACATTACACTTCAATAGTGGATCATTTTAATCCACTGATATTTTTTCATTTATTTTTTTCAATTTTTGGACCCCAAAGGTAGAACCTCTATTTTTCTACCAGTGGACCCCAATGGTAGAACCAAAATCTATTTTTCTACCATTGGAATCTAATGGTAGTATATTTATTTTCTACTATTTTATTTCCAATGTAGGCACATTAAAATTATTCAACTATAGTAGGTTATTTATTTTTTTAATCAATTTTATTGTTTTTTATTATCTTTTCATATTATTGCATGATATTTTTTAACTATTATATTTTTATTTTTACACCATTGGACATCACCAATGGTATCACTTATTCTCAGTTTCTAAGAAGCTCTTATAATTTATTCTTATTATTCTCCTTTTTTTGTTATTTATTTATTTTTCTTGTTAACTCTTACTTTCTTGTATGTTGCATTAGTTTTGGTTTTTCTTAAAAAAAATTATAAAAATTATTATTTTATCAAAATATTATTTTATCTGATGTTTCATTCTATACATCGACAATATTGTTCATTTTCCACTACTGTACATATCTAACAGTATGTCATTTTTTCACCATTGGACATCCAACAGTATAAAAAAATTTATTACTTATCCTCTTTCCTTCATTTATATAGTGGCATGGAAAGGTTTTTATTTTGGTTCATTTTTTATTTTATGTTTGCAGTGAAATAGTTGTATCTGCTATGTTTTTACACTATTAGACTCATACCACTCTCTGTTTTCAATAGTATCAAACATCATATACTATTCTTTATTTTGATACCATTAGAATCCAATAGTAGGGTATTTCCTCTAATGGTATATTCTCAATTTTTTCACGATTGGAAACCAATAGTAAGTCAATCTACGGTGATATTTTTAATCCACCATTAGTTAAATATTTGTTTCTAAAAATTTCTATTTCTTATTTTAATTAATATAATTAAAATAATTTATGTGTTAAATGTTTTATTTTAATTTTGATTGAAATAATATCTTAGAGTGTGTAAAAATATTTTTATCATCATATTTTATATACACATATTCATTAAATTTAAAATTCATGTGATTATCTATTTTTACATATTTTTTTTATTTATATACTCTACAAGATTATATTCTTATTTCAATTGTTTTAAAATTTCGAACTGTTTATGATTTTTATACTTAACATATTAATTTTTTTATTTTAATATTTTATGAATAAATACAAAGTGTTTTCTTTATATGTTATTCTATGTCACATTAACAAATAATGATAATGGTCATATGTTTTCATTGTTATTTTCTAACAAGTGTTGTAAAGATATTGTACATGAGCATGATCTTATAAGGTCATTTTTTTATGATTTGGAATACATATTCACTGTATAAAAATATTACTAGTGTAACCCATTCAATATTCAACTTGTCATACATCTTCAATACTTTTTCGTTTCAATAAATTGTTCACAAAAATTTGTGACTTCTGTACTCTAGTTGTGATCACATACGGAATTCATCTTTGGAATCTTTCTATTCAAGTGATATGTGATCATCAATCTTCAAAATCTTTTCTATTTTTTGTCATCTTCTAATTTCCCTGTATTATGTTTTATTCTTTTAATATTTTACCTTATTTTTTTATTTTTTCATGTCTGGTTTATGATTTTCTCCATCAAAATAAAGTCTTTTTCTATGTTTATTACACCACCAAAAAGTAAGTTAGTTTTGTGACTTCTGATCAAAATTTAGGAAAACAGTCTAGGTTGGTCTGATGTATCAGACTATATTTTTTCATAGAGTTATTGTAAAAGGTGTGGTTTATAACAAGGTCTTCACTCCATTAAAAGTGGGGTTTTTAGTTGGTACTAATCTTCTTGAAGATTATAGAATATTTACGAGTGAGATAGGATATGTTTTATCAAAAACACTATAAATATTGGGTTACTTTATTTTTATTTCGGCAATAACTCTTCTCAAGAAAATTATACTCACTAGAGTTTAATATTGTGTGAACTCTACTTGTTTATGTCTTTAATTTTTTAAAATAACTTTTCACCCCCCCCCTCATATAGTCTTATTTTCCATCATTATTGATCCATCAATTGGTATCAAAGCTGGGTTAATAACTATGTGGTTCTGATATCAAATAATTATTATCAGAACCTTGTATCTAATAAGTTAGTATTTATATTGTTTATTTTAAACTATATACTAACCTAAAATCCTTAACCTAACAGTCTAATGAAGAAAAGAAAATATTTATCTTATAATAGTAGTTATAAATTCAAATGACTGGTGTATTCAATAGAAACACTCATTATTTTATTGAAGTGACTATGAATATTGGTAGGAGAAAATTGAAGACTACCTAAAATAATTGATTATAGATCACTATAACATCATGGATAATCCATATGAGCTACCCAAGTATGATCTGGGGACACTGGCATGTAATTAAATGGTAAAATATGATTTGAATTATGAATTTAAAAATATTTTTCATAGTTCTATAATTAGAAGTGTTTATCTCCATGTATTATATTTTAAGCTAGCCCATGATATATAGAGGATACTACAAGTAACTCATTATGGTACTGAAAATATGAATAGAAATCAGATAGGAAATCTCAAAAAATAATACCAAGACTTCAATATAGGATATGGAGAATTTTTAAGCCAGATGTTCTATCGGTTTACCAGTATAACTAATAGTATGATTTCTCTTGGAGAAATATTGGATAAAGAAACTCACAATGAAATAGGACTGAGTGATATTCCAATGAGATGGAAAAAATATGGTGGCAATCGATGAGAGTAATAATTTTAAGGATTATACATTAAATGAGATTATAATATCTTTGTTGCAGTATGAGTAATAATTGTAAAATATTTCTAAAGAATAATATATAAAAATAAAATTTATTTTATTTAAATATAGATTTAGTAATACCTTTTATCCCTTTTATTCATAGTTCTATGAAAGTGATAAGAATATTTCTTAGTTATGTAAGAAACTTTTTAAACTTATGAAAAAAATGAGGGTAACATATATTTTTTAAGGAATAATGAAGAGGATTACAAGAAAGGTAACTCAAGTAAGAATAATGATTTCTTAGATTTAACATGTTATGGTTGTAGTAATTAAGGTCACATCAGATCTGATATCCCCAAAATAATTCACTCAAAGAAGTAAAATTTATAAAATTAGGAAAGGAAAATAAGATCTATTTAGGGAATGGGACTGCTCAGATATTTTTGACTGAATCAGTGACTCTAGAAGTGAAAAGGAAACAAGTAACCTATCCTTGATGGGTATACAATATGAGGTAAATTATTCCCTTTTTACACAGTTTATAACTCCTACAAATGTTGATCACAATGAAGTATCTAATAATTAAAAAGATACAGATTCTAATACTAATTGGGGTTTAGATTATAATATTTCAAGAGATAAACAATTTCTTAAATATAATTAATAATTGAGTAATGGTAATTTCAAACTGATTAAAAAATATAAAGAATTTAGATTTAAAAGTAATAATTTAGTATAAGAAAAAGATAAATTTAAAAGGGAATATGAAAGTGTGAATATTATTATTTCCTAGAATGAATAAAATAAAAGAAATTTTGATTCTAAGATTTTGAATCTAAAAGCTGAAATTGAAAGACTTAAAGACTTCTTGGTAGTAAATAATAAAGACCAAAATATAATATTTAATTTTTTTGTAGAGGGTATAACTAAAATATAAAATGAAGTTAAGAAATGAAATAAATAAAATAAAAAACTAAGAAACATGGATTCTTGATCCAATAAAAAAATTATACATATTTAGAAACTATTAAAAAATATAATATGGTTTAAATAGATTATATTGTGAATCTTAAAGAGGATTTATCTACTTTTGTAAAATGTAAAGAACAATATGATAAAATGATGTTAATGGTAAAAACAAAAAATAACTGGATAGGTTTTGGTTATAACACTTTTTCAATAAAGTTGTATAAGACTACTTTTGTTAGCATTTTAAAAGGAATCATTTCTTCTATAACTTTTTTTAAATGTATAATAAAAGGGAATTATTCTAATGAATGCTCAATAAGATTCAAATAATCTTTTGGTTATAATAGAACTATTTTAACTAATTATATTTATTCAGATTCACCCAAAAAATATTTTTGAAATATATTTGGGTGTTAAAAGGATCTTCTATTAATTATTTTGAATTTATGACAGTATGTGTACCAAAAAGATGTTACTCAAATCCTATTGGACCAAAGTAGTCACCATTCACAGATTATTTTTTTTGTTAACTAACAGGCATACTATATTTTATACTATAATTTGATATATTGTCATACAATATATCAAATATATTTTTAGTATTAATTTTATTTATGATTCACGGAATGTGTATTAATTTGTATATATTTTTCTTTAACAAGTAAAATTGTAGTTGTTTACATAGTTAAAATTTAAATTACGAATTTGATGACTATATGTTTACTTTTCTATAAATAGTTTTAATAGTTTTTTATTTATATATATTTAAAGATGAATTAATTTAGGGGTATTTACCCCTTGTTTTTTAATTGAAATAATATAATGCTATGTGTGTTTTAAATAAGTGTTTAAACAATTAGCTTATGCAAAATTAAAATTTCTTAATTTGTTTGAAATTGTTTTTCAAAAACAGATCTGCGGAATTCTATTATCCTCATATAAATATATTATGTTATTTATAATTTAGTTTTTCATAATTATAATGCAAATTTTTTTTGGAATTATAAATAGATTTACGTAATCAATTTTTTATAAAATTTATTAAATTATGAAAACGTGAATTTCATATTAGTCTATAAATTAAGATAAATTTCACAGACTAAATCATATATTTAACCCCTTTTTCTAATTTATTAAATCTAGTTTGATTCTTAAATTGTTACAAATAATTTTGACAATAAAGAATTATTTTTTGGCCTTTTCTAAATCGAGTTTTTTATGGTTAAACTATGAGAGAGTTTATTTTTAAAACCCTTAAAGAAAAAAATTCATTTATTTTCGATGAATATTTGTTTTTCTATATTTTCATGGGAATCTATTTTATTTTATCATTGAATATAAAAAATTGTAATATTCTAGTGTTTGGACTTAATAACCCAAAATCTTGAGATTTTTTTATTTTGTGTGAATATTATGTTTTGATAATATTTTCCACTTTAATTAAATTATTATTAGATCATAATGCTTAAAATACCTTGTTAATATTTTACTCTATTTTAATTCTTTATTTATTATGAATATTTTAAATTAATGTTTAATCTTAGTATAATATACTAATTTTTTATATCATTTTTGTTTTTTTATCATAAAGGGAATCTGTTTTATATAATAATTTTTAATGTAACTTTTCAAAAATTTCAGAAAGGCAGATATTTTTGATGGAAATTTAATAAAATTTATTTTATTTTATTTCAAAAAAGGTGTAGTTTTCTAGTATTTGAATTTTTTTTAAATAATTTAATAGTATTATGTTTTAGGATAAATTACTCTCAATTAAACTTTTATTAAATTATCAATTGTTTTAATTAATTGATAATTTTTTATTACAAGTTTTAATATTATTTATGTAATTTGTTTAATGTTTTTCATGTTTTATTAATGTCATTTTCTAAATGTTATAATGATCCTTTTTTTGTTCAATTTTATTTACTTAAGATTGATTTGTTTATAGTTTCCTTAAGTAAAAAAATTGGACAATCCCTGTGATCCACTTGGGATAACCCTCAACTACTTAGGGGACCCATTGGGTCAACCCCATGGGAAGTCTCAATAAACGAATACCACAAGGAGACTTTAGAGATTGGTTTTTGTAGTGAATTCTCATAGTGTGAGATCCCATGTATGAGGCTTGTGGATCACACATAGGTTGGGCTAGGCTTCCAACTAGGTCGTAGGCCCATGTGTGTGAACAGTGTAACCAATGTTGATCCCTGAAAGCCAAATAAAACTAAGGATCAAAAACACATATATGATTTGACACTCATTCTCAATATATCCAAACTGACATGGAACTGCGATATGTGTTCTCTTTTCAATTGAGTTAAAAACACAGATAAATTCTCGGTCATCACATAAAATACCCACAATCTGTTTGATCCTTTTTGTTTATCATTCGCTTGTATTTTTACCTCCTGTACTTATTTATGTTTTAAATCCATTCATATTTTATCTTTGGTTCTTTTCGTATCCTCAACTCATAAATTCTATCTAATATGTAAGATTGCAACATGAAATCGTCTTTGAGATCCCACACTACTCACCTCAAATTAGATTCCTATAGAGGTTTGACATCTCATCTGGTGGTTTCAGTAATACTAGCTCCACTTCTCAATAGTGAGGAACTTTATAAATTGATTGTTATTACCTTTAATGGTGGATAAATTTTTTACCCATCGTTAGACTTCAACAGTGTATCATTTTTACTCATCGTTGAACTTCAATGGTGGATCATTTTAATCCATCAACAGTTATTCATTTCTGTATTGCAACCATTGGACCCCAATAGTAGCAACACTATTTTTCTACTTTTCGAACCCAACGGTAGAACCCAAATCTATTTTTATACCATTAGAATCCAACTACAATATCTTTATTTCTTTACCATTCAATTTCCAATGGTACCACTATAAAAGTTTTCAGCTACAGTAGGTTCTTCATTTGTTTTAATTTTTTTTTTTAAAAATTTAGAATTTTTTCATCCTTTAGTATCATATTCTTAAACTATTTTATTTTAATTTTTACACCGTTGGACATCACAATTGATATCACTTTATCTTGGGTTCTCAAAAGTTGTGATGTTACCTTCTTCTACTTCTTATTCTTCAGTTTTTTTTTTGCGATTATTTATTTTTTCATATTGTTAAATCTTATTTTATCATATAATGTATAATATTTAGTAGTTTTTATTTTTTTTTTATGTTATTTTATTATTTTATCATAATTTTATTTTATATGATGTTTCATCATGTACATCATAATTTTTTTTTATTTTCCACCATTCGACATCTCCAATGGTAGGTCATTTTTTTAACATTAAACATCCCATAGTATAAATTTTTTTTATTGATTATATTATTTTCTTAACCTATAAAATCACATGTAAATGTTTTTATTTTGGTTGGTTTTTTTATATTATTCTTGCCAGTGCAACAGTGTCATCTACTCTATTTTTCCATCATTGGACTGTCACCCCTCTCTGTTTTCAGCTATATAATAATTCAGTAACCATTCTCAATTATTCTATCATTGGAATATAACAGTGTATTAAATCATATAACAATAAATTCTATATTTTTCCACCATTGGACACCAATGGTAGGTCAATCTACTGCCATAAGTTTAATCCACCATTTGTTATAAAAATATCTAAAATTTTATTTTTTTACTTTAACTGATATTATTAAAATAATTTCATTCCTAAATTTTTTATTTTATTTTCTATTGAAAAAAAATTATATATTTTGTAAAATTAATTTTATCATCATATTATTTATTAAAATAATTTGGGGAGGGGTAAATACAATGAAAATTTTACTATCAGTAAACAAGAAATAACTCAGTGAGCCTCATCTTCATGAAATTTATAATTCATGTGATGTTATCTTTTTAAATCATTTTTGTGTCAATATAATATACAAGATTATTTTTTTTAATTATTTTATTGGGAATTTTTCATAATTGTTACATTTAAAAGATTAACTATTTTATTTTAACATTTCAAGAATAAATTTAAACATGTTTGTTCAATGTTATTCGGTGAGGCTTCAACAGACAAAGGTAACAATCATATTTTTTTGTTTTTATTTTCTAACAAGTTTCGTGAAGATATTGTACACCGAAACACTCCAAGAGGATCTTTTTTTAATGATCCAAGAGACATATTCAATGTAAAAAAATGATACAAGTGTAAATCATTCGACATTAAACCTATGATACATCTTCATCACTAACATTGTTTTCTCAATTGTTCATGAAATTCTACAACTTCTTTACTCTGGTTATGATCAAATAAGGACTTAATCTTTGAAATTTTTCCATTAAAGTGATCGATGATCATTGAGATTCAATATCTTCAACATTTCTGATCATTTTCTAATTTCCATGTATTTTCATATTCATCTAATTTTTTTCCTTTTTCTTGTATTTATTTTTGTCTGGTTTATTCTTTTCCCTATCAAAAAATTATTGATTTATATAGTCATTCCACCACTAAAAAGGAATTCCAGGATGTGACTCTATATAAAAATTATGGTAAACAAAATAAGATAGTCTCTTATATCATACAAGGTTGTTCCCCTGAGTTCTTATAAAAATAAGGTTTTGTAATAAGGTTCTAAAACCATTAAAAGTGAGGTCATTAGTGGGTATAAATATCCTTAGGGAGTATAGGAGGTTCAAAATTAGACTAAGATAATTTTTATCAGAACCACTACGAATCATGGTGTAATTTATTTTTATTTCTTCTACTACTCTTCTCAATTATAATTCACTGACTAAAGATTAATATTTTATAACCTTATATTGTTTTGTTGTTAATTTTTTAAAATGACTCTTCACCCCCCCCCCCCAGTCTTATTTTCTATCACTATTGAGCCAACATTGGTCACATGGTTTGAAGGTCCATATGCAAATCCTAAAAAGGAAACTCAAATATAGACATAACTATGTACATAACTCTATATGGTTTTCTAGACCAAGAGATTCATCTTGTGCCACCATCTATTCTCCTATTTTTTATCCCAAAATTTAAAAACTCTCTAAATTAGCAACATAAAATAAATTTAATTTAAAAAACATTTATTTTAATTAAAAATAAAAAATAATAAATAAATAAAAAACTAAAAATTATGACACAAAACCCAAAAACCCATGGTAACTGGAGGCTCTGAATGGAAGAAAAGATAGCCAGACAATCCTTGAACCTTCCTCTTGAGTTATGGAATTCATATCTCTAATCGACTATTACTCACCAATTTAAAAAGGGAACTATGATACCATTTTTTCATGAATAAACTCATGTTTCCTCCCAATCAGATACTTGAGCTAGCCCATATAAAGCTCGAAAGGCATTCCCAATCCCCATGGGATAGAAACTACTGTAAGGGTATTAGAACATACTCCAACTGGAATAATTCTACCCAACAACTAATAGTAATAAGATATTATAATATTATTAAATGTTACGAATATGGAATCTATACATAGTAATTTTATGTAGAAATGATTTAAAAAATTAAAAATTAAACAGAAATGAGTCATAACATTAGATAAATGATTTCCATTTTAAAATAAAGGTAAAATTAATTGAATTTGTGTAATAAAATTTATTTGATAAAATATTTTATATATCAATAATTCAAAAATAAATAAAAGAACCACAAAATACCTGACACAATGTCCATGTAACCCTAAGGTCACCATATAATCATCCCATCCTCAACACACCATGAGAAATCTGAAACTAAAACTGAATCAAAAAAATAATAACTCTATTTACAAACACCATGTGGTGTATGTAAGGTGGCAGTATAACATCCCAATAGGATTAAACCAAATATTCCATTCATTTAATTTACTTAGAAAAACTATAAATTATTTTTTGAAATACTCTAATTGAAAATTGGATATTGTAATTTTAAAAAAGGAACTCCCATTTGCACTTTTTAAATATTTTTTGAAATTAAAAAATAAAAAATGATTTCAAAAACATTTAAAAACCAACTTTAAATAACTCATTTAAAAAAAATCCCTTAAAATCGACTTATGAAAACAATTTTTTAATTTCACATGAGAATAAAAATGAAGAAACCAAATGAGTATCACCAAAATGAACCAAACTATGACAAACAAAAATAGAAAAATCCATTAAAGAACAAGTCATATACTATAACTATAAAGAAAAAAATAAATGATAATCAAAGTAATAAGGATAAAATTATATAAGAGTTATAAAATATAAAAAATAATAATAAAATATAAAAATATTAAATAATAATGAATATAAATAAGAAATATCTAAAAAAATTAGTATTTAGTGATAAATACATAGTTCGTAATCATGTGAAACTCCTAAAAATCTAGTGAGATGATCCTAGACATACTGAAAATCAAATATATGTCTCACCATTTATACTTAATTATTATATAACCTCCAAAATTTTCAAATAATTTCTCACCAATGGAAATCAATCATGGAAAAATAAAATCCTATATCGAAGGGGGTCTAGTCAGCCTCATCATGAATAGGTAGTAACTGTTTTTCAATCCCTCTCAATTATGAATAGGATCCCCATAAAGGTAGTGATAGGAGGTGATTTAACTTTAATCACATAACAATCATAAATATACATATAAAATAACATATCCTCATCCCAAAAACATATACTACCTAATTTTAATCTTCTCATTTATATATACACACATAATAATGTCACAAATCATACAAACTATCAATATCACACATACCATGGTAATTTGGGGATTCTTCTAAGGGTATACTTATCTATTAAGAAAAAAAAATTAGAATGTGCTAATTGAACCTTAAGATGTGAAAATAGCAATATACTTTCCAACCTCATACTTTGGAGGTCATCGATGATGGTCAACATAATATTTCTATCTAGTCTGAGTAGTATACATATGCATCATGATTATCTTAACCTACTCCAAAGTCTTCAGCATGAGATGAGGACCTAGTAGCACTGCCTCACCTACCTCTATCGAATATATGGGTAAATGGCATTACCAACCATACAAGGACTAAAAAGTATCATTCTAAATTGTTTCTCAGAATCTATTATAGTAGGCAAACTCAATAATTGGTATATCCTTCTCCCAGAAAATTCCTAAATCAAGAATGTATTCTTGGATCATGTCCTCTAGAACCTTCATTTTCCATTTCGATTATCCATTGGTCTGAGGGTGAAAGCTTCTACTCAAAGTCACATGTGTACCCATAGCCTTTTATAACCCCTTCCAGAACTATAATGTAAAATGAAAATCCCTCTGTGTAATGATAGTATGAGGATCCCATTTTATTTGAATTATCTCATTGAAATAAAATCTTCATAGATCATCAACTTAAAAAGTCACTCAGATAGAAATTAGTCTACTTTCGTCAGTTATTCAATGGCCACCCATATAGCATTTCTTCCTCTTGGTGACCTTAGTAAAATGAATACAAAATCAATGAAAATGTCTTCCGATTTATTTTATAGGAAAATAAATGTTTTTAACAAGAATTTATCTCTCTAACACTCTTCCTTCACCTATTAATAGGTATAACACTGAGGGATAAATCATTCTATCTGAAATTTCATCCCAGATCACTAATACTGGTGTTTCATATCTCAATACATCTTAGATATTCCTAAATAAATTTCCCAATGAGAATCATGAGACTGTTATGTCAATTCCTACCTCAAATATATTAGAAACCATACACGTTCATGTATGCATAGGATGTCTTCTCTATCCACAGAACAAATCTAGAGGTGGGTTATCTACTCAAATACTCTCACAGAGAACCAATCCTTCAAGATCTAAAAACCACCTACTCTTCACCTTATCAAAGAGGGAAGAGGTAAATGTCAATGATGAGATATAACATTTTTCATTAATTTCTTGATACTCTATATATTTTTCAGAAAAAAAGGGTCATCAATTTTTATTCATCATCAACTTCCAATATGGCTTTTTCCAGAGTCTTCTGACTAAATGCATTGGGTATCGCGTTACCTTTCCCAGGAATATAGGTAAGCTCAAAATCAAAGGGATAAAGATATTCAACCCATATCCACTATATGAGACTCAATACACAATATGTAAATATATATTTAATGGTATTTTGGTCCGTATACACCACAAGAACTCACTCATCTGATGGTGTCTCCAGTAATGTAATGCATGGACAACTATTGTTAGCTCAAGGTCGAGTGTCAAATAATTTTTCTTATGAGGACTCAACTTCTGATATATGTATGCAAAAACTATATCCTAATGCATCAAAACTTTTCCCAAGATGATGTATGATACATCTTATAACACTATGTATCCTCTTCCATGCTCTAGAAAAATCAGAATAGGTACCGAGACAAGCCTCCAATTTAGCTCTTAAAAGGATTTCTTTCACTCTTCTGACCACATAAAATTATCACCCTTAATTGTATGATTTATAATAGGTAAATAAAGGCATGAGAATTCCTATATGAAATTTTGTTAATATCCAACCATCCCCAAGAAAATCCATATATCAAACTGATTTTTAGGCTGCTCCTAGAAAACCATAGCACTCACCTTCTCTAGGACAACAGGGAATCCTGATTATGAGATAATATGACCCAAGAAGTTATCTTTTTCAATTGAAAAGTGGTACTTAAAAATATTTTCATAAAGTTTATTCTCTCTCTTTTTACTTAGAATGATCTCAAGATGCTTAGAATAGTTGATACAAGTGTGAGAGTCCACCAAGATGTCATCCACAAATACCAAAAAAAAAGAATCCAAATATAGGTGCATCACCTTATTCATCAAATACATAAAACAAATAAGGCATGTTCATAATACTGAAATTCATAAAAAGGTACTAATATAGACCATAAATTCTATGAAAATTTTTACACGGTATGTCTAAAGTCCTAACTTTTATTTGATGATAGCTTGGTATCAAGTGGATCTTATAGAAAACCCTAGATCCTTATGACAGGTCAAAGATATCATCTATAAAAGGTAGTGGATACTAGTTCTTTATCATAAGTTGGTTCGCCGTCTATAACCCATGCATGAATTATGGTTATCATCCACATTCTTAGTGAAAATAATGGGATAACCCCAAGAAGAAGTATTGTGATATATAAATCCTTTATCCTATAGATCCTCTAAATATCTCTTGAGCTCAATAGGTGTCATCCTATATGGAGGAATGGACACTGGAGTTTCTATATGAACGATCTCAACCATAAACTCTACCTCTCTATCAGGAGGTAATCTAGAAAAATCATCAGGAAAGTCTTCCCTAAAATGATCTACTACCAGAGGGAATTTATCCATATGTAAACCCTGATCCTCCAAGAAGAGATTTGAAATCTGGTTGGTCACTCTACCTAGCCCATGATTCTATGGTCTAGATCTACTATCCTGGACATCTCACTCACCTTTTTGATCATAATTGTTTCCCTCTGGGGTTGTAAACAACACCCAGCAGTGATAGAAGTCTACAATAGTGTGATATGAAACCAACCAATACATCTGGAGGATGACATCTAATCTAGTCATCTTGAGAAAAATGTGGTCCTATAAGAAAGGGTAATTTCCTACCTCAAGGGTACAACCCCTATATTTTTTTAGTCCCTCTAACCATACTTCTAATGGCATATCCAATGACATTAAACCATAGTAATACTATATTTCTAGTATAATACTTTCTATTATAGATAAAAATATAACGGAGTAAAAATAACATGTATAAAATAACGAACATACAATAGTAGAGGCTACTAGAATAGTACCTCATACTATAAATGTTCATGATTCCTGATCCATGGGTATTGGTTGTAGTGAACACAACTTATGTGATTCATGACCACATGATACAAATTTACTACCATGATCAATAATTCACTACTGTAACTATTTAAAATATGAAGTTTGGATACTATGGCTATGACCTACTCCTCATCCATTTATTCTGGTGCTTTTCAAACTCCCTATCTGATGTGGCATAAAAGAACCTTCCCCTGATGGTAGAGGTGGTGTGGATCCTCTTTCACTAGAAGCTGATGGAAAGGTCTAACAGAATATCTAAAGATTCCCCATGTAGATTCAATTCCATCACTCCAGAGGGTTTCTGTCACATTGAGGCTTTTCATTCCTATGTCTTCTCCACTTGTGAAACACCATAGATCTACTAGTATTAGTAATTTGGCTTCCACTTCCCTAATGATAAACCTCAAGGGATCAATTTCTACCACTGGAAGAACTACTAGCCTTCCTTGGAACTAATCTTCTATACCAAGTACTGTTGTTGTCCCTCATTTTGCGCTCAATGATAAGAGTATAATTGGCTATTTTAGATAAGGTGGGGAGGAAAAATACATTCACTTGACAATATATGGAAAACATTATCACATCCTTGATGTGTCTAGCATGTGAATGCTCAACACTGTCTAGAAGAAGTGAAAAGTGCTGAAACTCAGTGAAATGTGTTAAATACATAATAACAGCTAAAAACCCTATTTAAGATGAAAGAACACTCTATCTCAGTCATATCTTAGTTTATGTGGGAAGAAATGATCATATAAGGCAGTCTAGAAGTCAATCCATACCAAGCCCTGATGGCGACAATCTTGGGAAACTACATCCCACTAGCGCCTAGACAAATCATGCTCCATGTACGCAACAATCTTGACCATACACTTTGGAAGAATATCTATATATTCAAATATGGTAAGGGATTCCCCAATACAAGATTCAATAGATTTTGGAATTCTATCCAGTGATAAGGTTAGAGGATTCTACTAGTGGAACTCACAAGTCAGATCAACCATCATAGGTGTAGGTTGTGAAGCACCTTGCATGGATAACATTAGATGTAGGAAACTATCATAAAGATAAGTTTTCATTCCCATACTAGGTAAAACATGCATTTCCTCAAGTGTCGCTCCTATTGGTAAGACTAGTGGCTTAGGTCCCACCCATTCTGAAGTATAGTCTTCACCTCCCTCTAAATGTATGACATGAGAACTTTGTGGCAGCGTTGGTCTACAAATTCCAAGCACACAAATCAAAAAATGATTTTTGCGGATATATATTAAAACTAGTGGAAGGTAAATGAATATAAAGGGCTCAATAACCATGGTATAAAACCCCAACTAATCACTTAAAAGTCCAGGTATTCATAAGTGATCTAGTATAAGTTACAAAAAATCCATTATATGAAGGGTCAATAGCACCTCGCCTCATCATTTACTGTAAATAATTACATTTTACAAGTCATGATTCACTTTACAAGTTTTAATTTTATTATTTCCATATATCAAGATTAATTTAAAATGAATTTTTAATCCTAGTGAATCAAGTCCCCTACTTATTATCATTTATATCAACACCCATTTAAATTATAAATGAATAATTGACATAGTAAATTACTCATTCCAACCCACAAGGGATTATATAACTCATGAATTGAAATAGGAAATCACTCAATCACAACCCAAGAGTATCAAAAGTAAAATATAAAAATAAGGATAAATCAACAATCACACTAATATCACACAATATTATTAGTGAACTTCTCCTATATGGTTTGGAATATTCATGGCATGTGAATTTCCTATAATGATGCATATAAAAATTATCATTTCCCCCATATCAAAAGGACAAAGATAAAATAAAATCCTCATTCAAAATAATAATAATAATAAAAAGGAGACATGTTTGTTACCAAATGGTTAACTGATATTAACTATAATAGGAAAAAAGTAGAACAACAATTATATTTAGGAAACTTGTTATTTACCCCAAACATGGGTTAGCTACACCCAAGACTGGCTTATAACCAAGTTCCTTAGAATTTATAATATCTAGAATTTTTTTCTCCAAATACTAAATAAATAATGTGACCCATTATGATAACACTTTCTAATTTTCTGGACCAAGATTCCACTCGGAGGTCCCCCGAGCCTGATTAGTCACACGGCCTGAAGAGCATCTCCATGAATTTTATAGGTAATCGACTAGTAGTGGGGGCCTATGGTGTATCCATAGAGAGAATATTCCCTCATTAACAAAGTGTATAAAAATATATAAATATGATAACAAAAGTTAAATAGTGGGATCAATATGATAATTAGATGACACAACAGAAATAGACTAAATTAATAAATAACAGAACAACTGATAATCATATACAAAAGATAAAGATGATATTTCATGTATCTAATAAGCTAGAAAACATGGATACATATCATCAGACAATAAATTCTATAAAAAAGAATAAAAAATGAATCCAAAAACAATCCCTAGCATCATGGGCTTTAGCTTGTTCATCTAGTAACAGCTCCATCCTAAGAAATCGAGCAATCAAGTATCTGAAGTGATATGCTTCCCTTTATAAATAATTGCATACATATAGTCTTCACGGGTTCCAATGTAATCCCAGATAGGTTCTAATATAAATCCCAGAATACCACCACAAATGGTTTCTATTACATTCAATCCTTGTAATATAAACTGAAACTGTGTGAAAGCATGCATATATAAAATTAAAATGGTATAGTAATGTAAATACCCAAGTACTTGCATCTTCCCTCAACTAATGTATGAACATATAATTATTTCATTAATTAATTAAGTTCTATTTTATATAAATAAGTCACATGAGGTAATACCATCACTGAAATGATAATAGAATAATGGTAGTAAAATACCCAAGACATAGTAATTCATCCTGTAATGATAATAATATTGATTAGGTTCAAAGGTAATATCCAAGGAAACCTTCACCTAAAGGGTCTAAACCTTAGTTGTAACTACAACCTAACTAAGGGGTAAGAGTGAAATAAAAGTATCTTCATCCAATGTATTCCACAATAATAAATCTAACTTGATCCAAGGAAATCATCAAAGGTAAAACAGGTTATGAAATGGATAGGCCCAAGGATGTAACCAAGGTGCCTCATGTTCGTAGAATCAATATTGGATCCAAGGATTGTATCCAAGGCATCCTAAAATATAAAATGATGGATACTACAGTGTCATATTGGGCATCCAATGATAGACAAATATTGGGATCTAAGGTGTGTCTAACCCTTGGAAACTCTCAACTCTTAATCGGAATGGCGTACGTGACTGCCCGAGGAATTCTCTCAGGAATCCAAAATCTAACTCAAGTATTACCACTCCTATAATGATTTCAAGTTCTATATAAAATTAACCTCACAATGGAATCATTAAAACAATTAATTCCAAGTAATATTATAGACATTTTATAAGTCCAAAGGTTCATTTCATGCCTTTCAAACAAGTGATAAGACATCTCAAGGACATGAATCCATCCATGAATTCATATATACCATAGACATTTAATAAGTCATTCAGTTCAATCCTTTCCTTTAATTAATGTGACAAGGTTAAGGGTCGTCAAACCATTTTGTTCATTCCATATAAGTTATAATCTTCTAATAAGGTTCACTCTAATACATTCCATTAGACATGGTAAGGGGTGATATATACATGAAACCAAGCAATTAATTTATAATAAATTTGTCCAAGTTATATATATATAATATATACTTTTTATTTCTATTTAATATTGATTTATCAAGTTTAATAACATACCATAGGTGGGTCAAGTGGGAAGCATACATGTGTTAACAATTTAAAATTCATTTATTTCATGTGGCTTACCATTAGAAGGGTAAAGCCATACACCCAAATGGTGGAACAAAAGTCCTAAAAAACCATTTAAGACAAATTATAGAAATCACCCCACATGGTGTAGCCATAATTTAGATCACAACCTCTAATTATAGATAACATATTTAATGAATTTATTAGAATGTGATTCTAATTACTATAAGCAATATATGTTAATTAAACAGGTGACGCCTGATGAAATCGGTGAGCATACATGAAAATTTATAAAACTATGAAACTTTATGGATTAGTTATATACTGCCTATATCATACTCATACACCTATCCTCATTTAGTAATTGCCTCTAATTTTTTCTATACTAGAAGAGATATGAAGAATGTATCAATGCCTTGAAAATAGGGCATATGAACCTGAAACTAAATACTGTTTTTGAGAGGAAGAATAATGACAAATAGCTAAAAATAAATTTATAATATACTGAGAGGAATCCAATGAGATTAATAGTAGCTTAATTAAACTTCATAAGGAGTATTTCAATCAATTACTAGGTTAACCAAAAAGATATCTCAAAGAAGATAAAATGACGTGGCTTTCCGCTAGAAATGAAAATAAGTGGAATGGTTTGTTTTAAAACATAACTTAAGGTAAAAATTATAAAGTCATCTAAAAAATCCTCACATGGTTTGGGTGCATAGTTAGGGAAACTGTGCGCCAACAATTCTTCCTCAATTATAGGGATAGATCACCCGCACGATTAGACTGCATGGTTTGGAAAACTATGCACCAACCATGTAAAACACCTATGAAACATGTCATCACTTTTTAGCATGGTTTTAAACCTCAAATTGTGTGGTTTTTATAATCATGCATCATATAGGACTCTACTATCTAGCCTCGTATGGTTAGAACTAACCCTATAGCCTACCCCTCACAGTTTATACTAATCGTGTGATAAGACTTTTTCTCCCAAAAAACTATGCTCTACAGTATGAACCATACCCAAACGCCACTAAGACACCCATGAACTCATTAATCAAATGTATTAGGTCCAAAATAAATAATTATACCAAATTTAAAAGGATCCATACCTGAGTCAAAAATAGGGTTCTTACATCACATCAACCCTTATCATGACTCTCTAGATAGTTTATCTACACTAGGAATACAAATGATCCAACAATGACCACAAACACAACCCACACATACCCATGTAAATCAACATGCCTTCCCATACTCTATCAAAGGTTCATGACTATTTAGGAATCCCATGCCTATGACAAAACATGATAATGGTACGATACACTGATACTAATCTATACCCATGTTGTCTCAAGATTATTCCTACCTGTACTATGTCTATCATCATACAATCCATCACTCATACTAAATAAAAATATATCAAATATAATAGTATACAAATAATAGCAATCCCATATCCATGGTAACGTGGAATTCTACTATGTGAGTGTTATCTAAGCACAATGTCGATGTTCATCCTGTGTTCTCACCAGGACTATATCTATATATCATGTACAAAATAGTAATAAAACTGTAACGCATTATTTAATACCGTTTATATTGCCTCAAACATTCTTTCTAGAATAGTAAATGATCCATAGGATATATATAGACATAATAATTCCTCATCATACAACAAAGGTTACTAGTTATTAGTGAAATTCAGTGATCAACTACATAAAGACTACACTCATGATATCCTAAGTATAAAATATAGATAAATCACTATATTTATAGCATAAACATCTATACATGAAATTTAATAATATATATATTGGAATAGCAGCTATGATTTAATCATAAAAGTAAAATAACAACATGTTATACTAAATAATATCATGATATATAATTAGTAATATAAAAAATTTGGACTCATATACTAGGAAAATAACATAAAATGACAAAAAACATTCATGCCACACTTTATGGACCTAAGAATTAAACAGATCCTGTATTTATTATATTTTCAAGATGCTTCATCATTGACTCCTCTAAAGTAATTACCACCAACATGAAAATATATAATATGCACATCAACTGGGGTGAATATGAAGAGTGTTATAAAAAGTATCAGTACACCACCACTAATGGGATCCGAAAAGTATGGCATAATATATAGTAATGATTATATGTGAAATAAATAAAGAAGTATGAAATGACATGTAATAAATCATATTGGTTTGTTCTGTGATATTAATCCCACAACAACACCCATCATTAAATATTCATCTAGAACCATTAATATTGTCTATTGTTCCCTCAAAAGAGTTGAGGGTGCAACTTAACTAATCTATCCCCACATATAGTAACTACATTAGTGGAAAGGATTAGTGTATCCAATTCTATAAAAAAAATCATTAAGGTAAATTTATAATGGATTTTATTTCATGGGTAAATTAACTACATTAGGTTAAAGTTTTAAAATTTCCAATTACATGGAAAATAGTTGAGGATGTGGTGTAATAAAGTCTGTATCTAATAAAATCACTATATAAATTGATAATTATATAATAACTCATCTCTTGGAAAATGTTCAATTATTTTGTATGAAATTGTTGGCCAATAATATAATCATCACTTTAAGTTAAATGAATTAAATAACTAGATTTATATAAATAACCATATGGGTGATGGCTTTTGGAATTAAATAGGTAGGTGGATTGAGTCTATCAGTGTCAGGGTGATGGTGTGGGGATCGATGTATATTGTGCAGAATTTTGAATTTTGAATTGATTTGGATAATGTGGAATCATCCTATTATTGTTTTTGAATTTATTTTTTGGTTGAGAACCATTTTGAATTTTGAACTTGTATTGTGAAATCAAGGGTTCGTTGTTTTTGAATTTTTGAATGTACGATTATTGCTAAACCTTAAATCAGATTTTAGAAAATGAAATAAATGGATTTAGAGGAATGTACTTAACTACCTAATTCACTTTCATATTTGTTATAGATTTATATTACAATATAATATGTGTTATTACTTTCAAGAATAAAGATAATAAGCATACATAATTTTATATAATAGAAATAGGTTTTTTATATTTAATTCATGGGTATTAAATATCAATTATAAATTACACTTTGTATTGATGTGATTATACTCCCAAAAATTATATTTGGTTAATTAAAAAGTATATCTATATATTGAAAATGGATAAAGTTTTATTTCAATGGTGTTAGGAATATATTATCTACAACAACCCAGTGTATAAATTATATAATTAGAAAAATATAACAAATTTCTTATAATAAATATTCTTTGGTTTAATTATTAGATAATAAAGTATTTTCATTCTTGGTTAAGTGAAATATTTATACTATATACGTAAATGAAACGTTTTCTGAAATAATAAATATGGTTGTGAGTTTATATATTTTAGATATATATAATCCATTGTTTAAAATTTTAAATAAGCAAGTTAAGGTGGATGATTTAAATTTCATTTAATTTGGGGATTTTTACCATTGAATTATAACATAGATACATAAAAAATGGATCCAAAGATATATATTTCTGAAATCATTTAAATATGAATCATTGGATAAATATTAATATTGGTAGTTATAAAAATATTTTAAGCACATTTTATTGGAAAGGATGAATGTGCTAGTTGGATATTGGACATATTATATAGTGATATATATGTTTTAATGAGTATACAAGAATATTTTTTATAAGTACTTTGAAAACATTTTATGTTAAATTATTTGTTATGGTGGTGTATTTCTTAAAAAGAACAAATTTTAAACCTTTTAAATGTTCAATGTATTAAAAAATGAAGTAAAAAATTTTAATTTTCAACAGTATTTGGATACTTCTATCATATCAAGGAGGGGAATACTTAAGAGTTTATTAATCTCTTGAGAGATTATAAAAATTGTTTCACAACTTACTCCTCTAGGTATAACCTAGTGTAATTATGTTTTAACAAGGTAGAATCACACTTTTTTAGAAATATTTTTATCAAAATTTATTCAATCCAACCTTCCTAATACATTTTCAGGTTATGCTTTAAAGAACACTATTTTCCTTCTTAATTTCATACCATATAAATATATTATAAAGAAACTTATTTATATTAACATATAGCTACCCAATATTAACATAAAATCATATTACATTATTTTTTATGAATAATCAGTACTTTACAAAAATTACATGCTCGAGGGCCATCATAGTTTAGTGTAATTGGAAACATGGAAACAAAATATTTTATCCTGGTGAAAAATATTCTAACATCATCCATAAATATATCAACCTTTAGTACCTCTACATAAAACCATTCTTCATAACCTGGGGAAAGGAAACATAAGAAAGGGGTGAGATCAGATGATCAATAAGGTAAATAAAGGAAATGTGTAAGCACAACATGAATAAAATGGTGTGGAACTTGAGAATAACATTTAAATATTATTTCCTACATATTAGATATCATAATAAATATTGGAAATTTATAAGACATGAATCATAAAGAAAAAAAATATAAGACATGAGATCATAACATAGTAATAAAACATAGAATTTTTGTAGAAACATAATCATATAATATTATTTATATAGTAGTCAAGGAATCTTTGCCAATACAATATTATTAGTACGGGTCCACTCCCTATACCATCTTGGTTGTTTTGGTTTACTCCAATGGCCATCTTAGTATCATGATTTCACTACTCATACCATATTGGTTGTCATAGTTCACTCTCATGGTCATCTTAGTAGTCAAGGTTTTCTCCCAAAACTATCTTAGTCTATCTCATTAGATATAAATATTTACCCAATTCATTATAGGGATATATTGGTCCCACCCATCTCATAGTGAAATCATAAAAACATGTACCACAAAATCATAAACAGTCATATCATAACCCATGAAATGAAATGGGTATCATAATCATGTAAACAAATCA
Source organism: Viscum album (assembly GCA_963277665.1). Classification (NCBI taxonomy): domain Eukaryota; kingdom Viridiplantae; phylum Streptophyta; class Magnoliopsida; order Santalales; family Viscaceae; genus Viscum; species Viscum album. Next base: position 423,166,516 of record OY728148.1, read on the forward strand.
TAACCTATGGAAAAAGATACAGGTTTCATAATCATTTTATATAAATCATAACCAATGAAAGATAAATGGATTTTATAAATATACAACCCATGAATGAGAAATGGGTTTCATAAATTCCAGGACATTAAGCACAAAAAATTCATAAAAATAATATGAATGGAACATTTAGATCATTTTTTATAAGGTAATGACAAAAATCAATAGATTTTATCTTATATGGAAAATAATTTTGAAATATATTTCAAAATCATTTATTGAGGTGAATATCGTTTATTATTTGAAAAAATCTTTTTATACATAAAACCATTTTTAAATCATTTTTTATAAAACACCTTGAAAACATTCCAAAAATACATGAAATCATTTTGAATACTTTTTTCCTTGAAAACATATAATATAATCTCCAAAATATTTTAAAATCATTTTTATTTGAAAACACTTTGAAAACTTATAAATAAATCTTGAAAATGTTTTGAAAACCTTTTTTCTTGAAAACATTTGAAAAAAGATTAAAAATGTTTTAAAAACCATTTATTTTAAAATCCTTTCAAAACTTATAAATTATTATTGAAAAAAATTGAAATATTTTTACTTCAAAACATATGAAAGAAGATTGAAAATGTTTTGAAAACCATTTCTTTTAAAACAATTTGAAAACTTATAAATAAGGATTGAAAAACATTTGCAAACAATTTTCGTTGAAAACATATAAAATAAGATTGAAAAAAATTTGAAAAAAAATCATGATATTTATTTTTACGCAATTTTTCTTAAAAATTATTCATTTAAAAATTAAAATGAATATTTAAAGAAATAAAAAATGGTAAATCTGTAAATATTGTATGATTTAAAAAAGAACATTCATTTTGTACAGTAAAAATGATAGAAAAATGACTTGTTTTGAAAGTGAAAGAAATATTTCTTTGAAGAGATTGGTAAAATAAAAAAGGCTAAACTTTTCTATTAATGAGTATAGTAGAATGGTAAAATATTCTGGGATACCCTTTTTAGAAAATATGGTTTTAAAATAACAAATATTTTTGACCAAAGAGAGGGTAAAGTTGGGATTTCTTAAAAACAAATTATTAACTATATTATGTTCCAGAGAGTGGAATAAATGGTTCCAATATTTGAATAAATAATTAATAACCATAGGATAATAAAATTCATGAATTTTATTGAGATATGGTTCATAATATTTCATCAAATTAAGCATAAACATACACAATATCAAAAAAAGCGATGAGATTGTTTCAATAAACTCTTATAACATGGTAACGTGGGATAATAATCTCCATGAAAGAAAATGAAATTAATTGAAACATAAAATATCATGAGAAGAATTAAATTCATTATATAACATGTAATATGAAATTATATATATCTCAAAATAGAATTTAGGTTCAAAACAAAACATGAGTCTCAAAGAAAGAAAATTGAGACAAAACTATTTCATCGATTTGGTAAATTTTGAAACTTTATATCCAAAAAATAAATATCAAGAAATAGATATGTTAATACCCATAAATTTAATTATAAGATACATATAATACAATCATGGTTATTATATACACCACACAAAAGGAAAGAGTGGTGAACATAGCATGTATCTCATAAAAACAAAATGTGAGATGAAATCCCCTTACCTTGTGTCTTGAATCTCTTCATATTCATTCAAACTACTTGCATAATAAATATAAATTTATTAAAAAAATTACATAACCATATTATTATATATAATTCTATATTTTTCTACGGCCTTATATTACTCACATTTTAACAATATTATGTTAAGGTTTCACTTTGGATAATATTTACTTTGTTCTTTGCATGTGTCTTAATTTGTCATATTATTGATCCTTATACTTATATCAAGATTAAAGAATCTAAAAAATGATATAAATATAATGTATATATATTATATTTGTATCATAATAATCTATATAATATATAATCAAGAAATGTAATACACCGTTCATGGAGATGATAAGTAGTATGTACGCATGAATGTTATTTCCATTTTTATTGTCATATTAAAAAAATGAAATATATGTATATATGTATATATATATATATATAATATCATTAAATTATCATTATAATTATATATATATTATATAATTTCACTAAACTCATTTTTAATAACTTCTATGTGTTTTATGAATGAATCGCATCTCTTTGAGGGGCGGTAGTCCACACTTCCTCAAACGAAATTATCATATTTACATCAAATGGAAAGTAAAAATATTTATGTTATTAAAATAATAAATAAGATTAAATAAATATAATATATAATATATATATAAAAATATAAAAATATTTTCCATCATACTCTCCTCTATGAGATGCGGTAAGGAAAATTGAATAATCATTCTTTTGTGAGGCAGGAGTTCGTCGTACACATAAACAGTATGTTCATTCTCCATTAGATGGAGGTTTTTGTAAGTGTAGGTTGAAACCATAGCATAAAAAATCCTATTATATTGAGTATACTGGTGTTTTATACAATAATTAAATAAATATATTGGAGGGTGTGTAGAGAGAAAAATAAAATAAAGGAGCTTTAGAGAAGACGTTAGCTCTAAATCGGGTAACTCCTTTTGGTTTGTGCCAAAAGGATTACTTGGATATATTTATACCCAATGGGAGTCCTATAGGGAGTTAGATAGTGATTTTTAGAAGATTATTGGTTAGATCTTGGCCAAACCTAAGTGGTTTTAGAGGTGTGAATAAGAGTGAGATATGGTGGCCTTTAATAAAGAAGGAGGAGTGTCCCTCTTGTAAATATTTGAAGAGATAATTCCACCCACATTTCTCATGTTAAAATTGGATCCAATAATAATCCAAATTATATTAAATGGGGGATATGGGTAAAATATTTCCATACAAAATATTTTAGAAAATTTTATAGGTCATTTTTTCTTTAAGGTTATGGTTTCATCCCTTATTAAGATTAATTTAACCTTCATCGATTTAGTTAATTTTAATCACTTTCACTAATATTTTTGGTCAAAAAAGATGAAATCATTAAAAATTATAAATTATACTAATTAGAATATGGAATCCATTTTTTCAAATTCAAATCACATAAGTGGATGAAATTACTTTAAAATTAATCCTACTGACGGGATGACACTATAGGTTTTTTAAATAAAAATGATCAATAGTTTTCTCAGTTATTTTATCCAATTTCAATGTGAATTTGGTTACAATTACTTAAATTATATTAATTTATAAAAACATTATCTAATTAAATTTTAAACCAATTTAAAATATTATTTTAACTTATAAATAAATTATATGAAAATGTAGTTTTTGAATTAAAATCTAGTAATTTTAACTATTCATTATAAAAAATGAAACCTTACAGAGAAATACCAAAAAAATTCCTAACATAATTTTATGTTTATATTCCAAATATGAAGTTTATTTTGAAATATTAAAATCTTTAAAAATTTAAAAAATGGATTTAAAATGGATTCTCCATTAAAATACATTAAAAATTACTTTATAAAAAAATATGTTTTATTCATTAAATTAGGTTTGTTTTTATATTCTGGTTATCCAATCTATTGGATGAATACCAAAAATATTTGATTAAATTTATTACATATATATTATATTTATATCACTCACTAATTGTATTTAATTTTGTTTATTGGGAAAAAACATCATTGTGACCATAAAAATAATAATACTACCTTTTTTATTCAATCGGTTTTCATATTCATTTATAATAAATTGGTAACCTATGAATACATATTATATTGTATAAACCATATATTTTAATAAATTAATATTTATAAAATTTAATTTAACTTATATTTTATATATTATGATATTAAATAACCATATTTTAATAATATATTATTTTTTGGTAAACCTCAGTCATGTGTGTTATGAAAGACATCAAGCAAAGTCATTATTGTGTATAATGAAATATAACCTCAATGTTTCGTGTAGATAAAGATAAATTTTATGTTTTGTGTAGTGTTAAATTAACTTGGTGTTTTGTATATCGCAATCTAAACATAGTTATTTAATAAAAAATGAACAATTTTAAGTGTTGCATGAAATAAAAAAATATCAAAAAGTTTTAATTAAATCTAAAAAAAATCACAAAATCTCAGGGTAATACATTATACCCCCCTTAAAATGAATTTCTCCCTCTAAATTATTTGTGGTTATAAAAGGTTTAAAATTTTAAAGTTTCATTCATAGAAACCCATAGCGTAAAAATGAATACTAAAACATCCTTTAAAAATGGAAAGTTGGAAACATTGTGGTTACCCTTTTTAAAATATAACTACGTTTCCACAAAGGATAACATAGGTGGGAAGTGAAAACATAGACATAGAAAAAAAAATATAACTATATTTTTATGATGGAGAGTGATAGAGAACAATGCCAGGAGACAATTAACAATGAGAAAGCAATAAATCTGTGATAAACTGAGGGACTATATGATTCAACAGAAATGGATGTACTATGATAACATCATTGGTTTCAAGACCCTTTTTCCTAATGTTAATTATTTTTAATGAAACTATATTCTTTCATGATTTTAGGACAACTTCACCCTTTGTTTTTCCTTGATCAACTTCACCTCTTTCTCTAAAAAGGAAGGTGAATTGTTCATTCCTAAAGAACTAATATATTAGAAGATCCATGATATGAAATACCATCTATCATTAGTTATCATCATCACCATTTTTTTATAATAGGTTATCCAATATGCTTAAATTCTCATGTGGTAAGACAATACTTTATTCTCAAAAAAATCATTTAATGTTTAAATTAATCTTTCCATAAATAGATAAACTTATAAACCTTATGAAAGATATAAATACAAAAAATTATAAAGAGATTCATGAAATCATTTTAATAATGATCCTCCCATATATCAAAAAGTAGCTTTTGGTTGTTACATTCTAAAAATTTTATTACCCTCATTGTAAATTATCTTGGAATATAGTAACAACCTAAATTACCATAAATACATCTAGAAAACATGGTTGATTCCTTATTCCATAGATTACTGTATATATTCCATAAATCTATGAAGTTTTAAACTTAATCCATGATATCATAAACTACTTTTCATCAAGTCCTTAATTAGTTCAAAGGCAATAAGTATCATCCAATTTACTTATTCATATCCCACATATATTTATCCAAACAAAATTATCATAACAGAAGAAACATATTAAGGTTTATATTTCCCTTAATCATGTGTGTTAATTGGATATCACTTTTCTATTATATCACTTTCATATTCTATTAGAACCATTCAACATATTCTTGTAAATCCATAGTGAAAAACATAAACTGGAGAATCCTTATATATTTTGTCATTAATATAACATAATTCTTGAATCCAAATATATAAACACATCTATTACTTTATCCTTAATCCATTTATAAGGATACATCATAATAATACCTCTTTTCTTTCACATTTCATCTGTAGTCTCTTCATCATCAGCAATGTAACCATTACTTGCACCACCTTGTGAATGTCTTCAGAAGCTTTCCTCTTGGGACATTGATATTCATAATAACAATTTATTTGACACTTAAAACACTTAACCTTCAATAATTAGTTAGTGATGCAAATATTTTCATCCATTTTATTAATCGAACTCTTCATTTTTCTCTTGTAGTCACTTACTTTGTGGAATTATTTTCCACAGTCAAAACATCTTCTTATTCCTCTAATACATTCACTTGGGTGATTATTTACACATTCTTGAAATATGGGAAACTGAATGTTCTTTCCTCCATAGTCTCCATTACCGAAACTCTCAGTTAACTTCTTATCTATCTTTATAGGTGAGTCTGAGAGTTAGCTAAGGTACATGTGGCTAATAATGTTCTGTGAGAACTAATTAGGCATGATCAGAACATATCTCAATTTAGTGATCATTTCCTTTTAATTATCATTATAAAATTATCCATCACATTCAAAATTAATCCAGTTCCTTCCAGTTCCAACCATTTACTATAACTAAAAGCATAGTATGAGAATTACTTATCATAGCATAAAACCTTATAGTTATTAACTGATTTACTTATAGGATGTCTAAATAATTAAACCTTCTTTAATATATGAAACCCTAGGTTCATCCTAGTTTATTCATAGCCAACTTATATTTAAATATTTCATGATGTTTAATGAAGATTTTGTGAATTCCCAAAGCATATCCCCCATGAGTGTCAAACCATGTATGTTGCAAGGCTCATTATAATGTACCAGATTATCCCGAGTCCGGCCCAAAATATCTTTTCAGAGATGTTACCCCTAGGTACATCTCTACCAGATCCACATACACTTTTAGTATCCATACATGGATGTATTTCTAGGAAACCACTAACTATATCCTTTAAAAAAATTCCATTACATTTTCCTATATGTTAACCCATCCTTATACTTATTTTTAAGGACATCCCTAGACATGTCCATACAAATATACCTAGGTATCTCACAAAAGTTTTCTTATACTAGTTTCTAAAGGATGAATAAACCTTTCCTTTCATACCAAATATATAGACTCGAACTTAACATAAATGTATATTATATCATTCTTGATGAATACCCATTACATTACAAAAAATACACATTCGATGGCCAAAATAGTTTACTATCTTTTGAAACATAGAAACAACATCTTCTATCTTGGTGAAAGATATTCATCATCTACCATAAAGATATCTGCCTTTATTTATTCTACCAAAAACCTTTATTTGTAACTTGGGGAAAGGAAACATAATAAAGGGGTGATCTCATATACTTAGTATGCTAAATAAAGGAAATGTGTAAGCATAGCATGAATAAAAAGGTATGGAAATTGAGCATAACATATGAAGATCATACCCTTTATATTATAGATCGAAACAAATATTGGCAGTTCATAAGACATGAATCATAAGAAAATAAAGAACATAATACATTAAATATAAATATAAGAATAAAACATGGAATTTTGGCAGACACATAAGCATATAATATGATTTCCATAGTATCCAAGGCATCTCTACCAAGAACATCTTAGTAGTATGGGTCCACTCCCAATTCAATCTTTATAGTTATGTTTCACTCTCACAACCATATTAGTAGCATTAGTTCACTCTTCATACCATCTTGGTAGTCATGGTTTACTCCCACGGTCATCTTACTACTCAAGGTTTACTCCCAAGACCATCTTAGTATATCTCATGAGATATAAATATTTACACAATGCATTAGAGGGAGATATAGGTCTCACCCATATCATATTGAAATCATACATACATGTTCTACAAAATAATAAATAATCATATCATAACCCATGAAATGAAATGGGTATCATAATCATGTAAAAATATCATAGCCTATAGAAAAAGATACATGTTTCCGAATAATTTTATAAAAATAATAACCCATGAAAGAGAAACAGATTTCATAAACATATAACCCATGAAAGAGAAATGGATTTCATAAAATCCATGACATTAAGCATAATACATTCATATAAAAGTATGAATGGAACCTATATATCATTTCATAGAAGAGAATGAGTTACATCAATGGATTTTATCTTATATAAAAAAAATTTAAATATCATTCAAAAAAATTTCTCCAAGAAAATATAATTTCTTCTATAAAAAAATATTTTTAATATATAAATCCTTTTGAAAATAATTTTCTTATAAAAAAACCTTGAAAAAATATAAAGAATAGTCGAAATAATTTTTTATACCTTTTCCCTTGAAAAACTTATAAAATAAGATTCAAAATATTTTAAAAACATTTTTCTATGAAAACACTCTGAGAAAATATAATGAAAGAAAAAACATGTTTTGAAAACATTTTTACATGAAAATATACGAATGAATCTTGAAGATTATTTTAAAACCATTTATTTTAAAATAATTTCAAAAATTGTAAAGAAATATTGAAAATATTTTTGAAAACCTTTTTAATTGAAAAAATGGGAAAGAATCAGGAAAATGTTTTGAAAACATTTCATTTAAAAGAATTTGAAAATATTTAAATAAGGTTTAAAAATATTTTGAAAAAAATTTTCCTTTAAAATTACTTTTAAACACATTTTCTTAAAAAATAATTCATTTAGAAATAAAAAAGGAAGCTTTAAAAAAATGAAAGTGGGTAAATCCATATATGTCATACGAGGTAAAAAGAACATTCCTTTACCATGGTAATAAGGATAGACAAATGTATTTTTAAGAAAGTGAAAATAATATTCCTTTGTAGAGATTATTAAAAGAAAAATAAGGTAAAATTTATTTTAAATATTATAGTATATTGTTATAATATTCTTGGAAACCCCTTTTAGAAAACATGATTTTTAAGGAACATAGATTTCTAACTGAAGAGAGGGTAAATTGGGGATTTCTTAAAAACAAATTCTTAATTAAATTCTATACCAAAGAGTAGAATAAATTTTACCAATATATGAATAAATAGTTAATAACCATAGGATAAAAAAATTAATGATTTTTTTATAGATATGGGCCATAATATTTCATCAAAGGAAGCATAAACATAAACAATCTTGAAAAAAGCGATGAGATTGTTTCAATAAACTCTTATAACATGGTAACTTGGGATCATACACTACATGTAAGAAAATTAAATTACTTAAAAGATAAAATATCATTAAATTAAGAAAATTTAGTACATAACACATAATATGGAAGTGGATACACCTCAAAAAATAATTTAGGTGCATAACAAAACATGAGTCTCAATGAAGGTAAATTATGAAAAAACTATTTCACCAATTTGGTAACTATTGAAACTTAATCCCCATGAAATAAATATCATTAAATGGATATGTGAATACCCATATATTTAAGTATAATATACATTTAATACAACACTAGGTAGTACATATACCACACAAAAGGAAAGAGTGGTGAACATAGCCTGTATCTCACGGAAACAAAAAGTGAGAGGAAATCCCCTAACCTTGTGTCTAGACTCTAATCGTACTAATTCAAACCACCTGAATAATTAATATAAATTTATTATAAATCTTCAAAAAAAACAATATTATTTTATCTAATACTATGTATGGTTTGATTAAGACCTTATATTACCTACTTTTTAACCATCTAGCTGGTATGATGCTCGCTTTAGAACGTGGATGGGGTGATTTCATCATGTAGTATGAATTCCTTACCGTAATCGATGATATTAATCAAAATTACAGTGGAATCCAATCTTTTGGTATCATCATTAGGAAAATTCTTTCACTTCGCCAAAGCTTCTTAGTATGCACCTTCTCTTTCACCAAAAGGGAAGGAAACAACGTATCCCATCAGCTTGCGGCCTTAGGCACATTCGTTACCAACCAGTTATGGATGGACAATTTCCCTTCATGGATTTTCACATGTACTTCTTCTGATCTTATTCATTAATGATATTTTATTTTAATCAAAATGAATGTTAATGTTTCACTTTGGATAATATTCTCTTTGTTCTTCGTGTGTGTCTTAATTTTATATATCATTGGTTTTTAAACTTATATAATTATTATAGAATGTAAAAATTATTTAAATATCATGTGTATCCATTATATTTTTGTTAAAATAATCTATATAATATATAATTACTAAATTTGATACAACGTTCATGGAGATAGTAAGTTGTACGTAAGCATAAACATTGTTTCTGTTTTTATTATCGTATTGAAGGAAATAAAGAAAATGACATATATGTATATATGCATATAATATAATTATATTATAATTATAATATTATATATATAATATAATTTCACTAAACCCATTCTTAATACATTCCATGTTGTGGGTGACTGAATCACATCGCTTTGAGGGGGCGGTAGTCCACACTTCCTCAAACGAAATTATTGTATTTACATCAAATGGAAAATAAAAAAGATATGTGTTTTAAAAGAAATATAAAATCTTAAAGACATAATGATATAATATATAATATATATAAATATATTGTCCATCATAATTTCTCTCATGAGAGGGGTTAATGAAAATTTAACAATCATCGTTTTGTGAGGCGATAGATTGCAGTACACATAAACAATATGTTTATTATCCATTAGATATAGGTTAATGTAAGTTTAGGTTGAGAAAATAGCATAAATATACTCTTATATTTATGATACTTGTGTTTCTATACAATAATGTAATAAATATAGTGTAGGTGGTGGAGAATTAAAATAAATAAAGGAGATTCAGAGAAGATGTTGCTTCTAAATAGGGTACCTCTTTTTGATTTGTACCAAAAGGATTCCTTGGATATATTTCCTCCTAATGGGAGGATTCTAAAAAGAAGTAAGGGATTTTTTAAAGTTTATTTTTCATAGATCTTCCTAACATAATAGGTTTTAGATGTGTGAAGAAGAGGGAGAGGTGGTTGACTTTTATAGGGAAGGAGGAGTGGCACTCGTGTAAATATTTGAAGAGACAATTCCACCCATGTTTTTTTTTAAATTGGATCCAATAATGATATAAATCGAAGAAAATGTAGTATAGGGTATATATATGTACATAAAATGGATTTTGGACAATTGTATAAGTATTTTTTGGCCTTAATGTTATGGTTTAGTCCCTTATTAAGCTTAATTTAACCTTAACTGATTTAATTAATTTTAATCACTTTTTACTAATCTTTGTAGACAATAACTAATTTTAAAATATTATACATTATAAATTATTTTGATTCAAAAAATGGAATCCATTTTTCCAAATTAAATTCAAATAAGTTATATAAATTAATTTAAAATTAATCTCAATGATATGATGACACTAGGAGTTTATAAACTAAAAATAATAAAAGTTTTTCTAAGTTTTTATATCCAATTTCATTGTGAAATTGGTTAAAATGACCTAAATTAGTTTAATTTATAAAAATATTATCTAATTTAACTTTAAAACCAATTTAATATTTTATTTAACTGTATAAATAAATTAGATGAAAAATAATTTTTGAATAAAAATCTGGTATTTTTAACTATTCATTAAAAAATGAAACCTTACAGAAAAATTCTAGAAAATGGTCCTAAGCTAATTTTTATGTTTCAATTTTAAATAAAAAATATTATTTTTACATATTAAATCTATAAAAGTTCCAAAATTTTAATTCAAAATGGGTTTTCCATTAAAATGCGCTAAAACTTACTTTATAAAAAAAAATATAGGTTTTTATGCATAAAATTAGGTTTGTTATTATCTTATGTATATCCAATATATTGGATGAATGCCAAATATATTTTACTAAATATATAACATATATATTACATTAATATCACTAAATAATTATGTTTAATTTTATTTATTAGGGAAAATAGTTTTGTGACCATAAAAATAATAATATTAATGTTTTTATTCAATAGGATTTCATTTTTATTTTTAATTAATTGGTAACCTATGAATTTGTATTATATTTTGTAAACCATATATTTTCATAAATTAGTTAATAATATTCATAACATTTAATTTAAAATCTGGTTTATATCTTATTATATTAAGTAATTATATTTTAATAATATATTATTGTTTGGTAAACCTCGGTCTTGTGTGTTACACAAGAAATCGAGGAATGTCATTGTTGTGTATAATGAAAGCTAACCTCGGTGTTCCGTCCAGAGTAAGATAAATTTTATGTTACATATAGTGCACTATTAAATTGGTATTTCATATATTAGAAGACAAAAAAAAGTACTTTAATATAAAATAAACTATTTTAAGTGTTTTGTTAAATAAAAAATATCAAAAAGATTAAATTAAAACTAAAACCTTTCAAAAAATCTTGAGGTATTATAGTACGTGTGTATTATAGTTATACAAGGGTTCCTAAAAGTGAACCATGTTTCTAAAGCATGGTTACATGAAGTTTTGTGTTTAATCCATGCAGACATAATTTAATCTACACACAAATTATATTTTTTGTTTAAAATACATATTCAAAAAAGATGTGTGTATTATATTTCATCAAGAAACTAAACTAAAGTATCGATTAAGATTACTGGTGGTGTATGTGTAAGTGAAAACACTACTAAAAAAGATTTGAAAATACAATTATGAAATAGTGGGGATTTCGGGTTCAATTTCATTGATCAACATAATATTTCACTTCAATTTCTTGAACCATAACTTGTACAATCATTTAACCCCCCATGTATTCCATCCATACACTCTGAAACTCATTTATACAATCATATGTTTTTGTAAGGTTTACTGTATAATATTCACGGAGGGAGATTAATTTTTTAATCTAATTTTTCCTTGATTTTATAGGTTAACCTTATTTTATATAACATAAAGTATATCTCTAGTGCTCATAATAAAATTCCACTTTCACTACTTAACCTGTAAAAATGCTTCATTGACTCAATGATCAAGCTAGTGATGTATTATGATCAAAATAAAAAAGATGTATGTATTTAATTAATCAATAAATCACTATGATTATAAATTAAATATCTCTCTATACTTACAAATTATTTATCCCATCATGTGCATAATACAAAACAAAACAAAAATAAAGAGTAAAAAAGGATTCTATAATGGTGATAGTGGTAGGGAATCCTCTTTGTTATTACACTTCTCTCCTCCTATTTGAAAATCCTAGGTGGTTGTTTGATGAGTACGGTTGTATTTTTTTGATATATAATAATGAATCAAAATTAAATATATGATGAAGTCCTATGTGATTAGTGATTAATAATGGAATGAGAAAGATGGAAATATTTTGAGAAATATTTTGGAATGTTGATGATAATGCCAAAAGAATTGTTATAGACTCATTGGTTGTCATTTAGTAAGACTATTCTCCGTGATTGGTTATGATTCCGACATAATTTTTATGAATTCATATAATGGAATTGGATTTCATTCATGGAAAATTCTCTTTGGAAAATAATTATAATGATTATTGAACTATTCAGAATTTCAAAGACATGTGTTTATTGTACTATGAGATTAAACATTGTCTTCAACATTTGAAATGGTGATGAACACATGAAAATATTCATTGGCATAATGCATTTATTTTTTAGATAATATTTTAAGATATTAAGATTTTATATACAATGAATTTTTATATTTCATGATGAAATGAAAAATTCTATGAAAAATTATTTAAAAGCCATGTAATTTAAATATTATTTCATAATGATTTGAATATTTTTATAAAAAATAATTGAAGTTTCCATGAAAAAAAGAAATTATATATTTCCTAAGGAAGATAAATGAAATCCATGAAATAGTAATTTTATTACATGAGGATTTTTTTATCGATTAATACAATGAAAATATTAATTTTTATGATAAAAACATATAAAGAAGGAATTTAAGGAGGATTGGAATTTGGTGATGCTATTAACATGGATTAAGGATGGATTTATATTTTACAATTAGTATTTACTCTGTATATTATATGGTTACTTTCTAAAAAAATGTCCAGGACCCTGAGAATTCAAGTCTAACTCAACCCTAGACACATGTATGAAATAGAGTTGAACCACAACAAGGGGAACCCACCCAGAGAGAACCAAAAAAAAGTTAGAGAGTGGTCCCATGTATAAGTACCTTGGAGAGTGCAAATAGGAGTAGTGGCGGTGCCATTATGTGGGGTGGCACAATAGAAGGACTAGTATGAGGTGGTACCAAAGGGGTTTAGGATTTCTAGGATACTACCGATAATGGTAGTTTGATATATCATTCCCCTAAATGAAGGTATATTCGATATGGGACATGAGGTTTTCAAACATTGTTCATCCGTCTTAAAAAAATGTGGCAATTTTAGGAGCTGCATGATTCAAATGATCGCAACTGTCTGATTGGTTAAGTGAAATTGTATTCAACCTCCATTTCTCGAGCATCTATAGCTCGTGGGTATTCTTCCATTTTTGAGTGATGATGATCAGGCTAAACATATGATGATCAAACTAGTTCCACCATGGTTGTTTTGTGATCGAGATAAAGAGTTTATGGGGTTGTTTGATCTAACTGAAATCATGCATGCAATCTAACATATTGCATGAATTTTTTCTAATAACATGTCTCGGTTGGATGAAAACATGATTGTTATACATCATTTGATAATTTTAGGATTTAGATCTTAACAGGATCATGTCATGTGATCACATCATATGCATGCGAGGATACTCTCATAAGATGAACACCATAAAAGTCTGTGAACTTTTGATAATATACCAATGACTCAGGTGAGATAATTTGAGCCAATCTATGTCATAGATCTCAAATATTTGAATTATTCATGCACTTGGTATTAAAATAAGATCTAGGTGGTGCGATGCTTCTTCATTCTCTACCTATAAATAACAAATACCCAAGCCCAATATGTTGTTGTCAGTCTTTATTTTGAGAGAGCTATCAAAAAATAGAGCACCATGAAAAAACTATTTCATGGTATGAAGGTTATGTGAATCCTTGTCTTTTATCAAGGATAAGGAGGAGAATTTTGTGGTCTTTTGACAAGTTCTAAGAACTCTCTAATGATTCACGAAGAATCTATTCCATGAATCAACTTAGTAAAATGTGATTCCTCACACATATTCTTCCTAGTTTTCATGAAGCACTAAGAACCCAAAAAGAATCATCATGCATAAAGAAGATAAGTATACCATATGCATTCATTTATTGTATAGTAAACTTGAACATCTTCATAAAGAATTAAGTTCTATGAGGCCATTGTTTTGAAATTATGTGATATCCTTATGCATATATTCACTAGTTTGATGAGTTCCCTAATAAGGCTATTTTCCTACCTATGATATTACACTGAAAACCTACACACTAAATCATTCTAGTTCGTTAAAATTATTTTCAAATGGTTTTTGTGTTATTGCATGCAATAAATAAGTACACACTGATAGTGTCACTTATTTAAAGGGGTTTTAGAAAATGTAAAGTGTGTTCATGTCCATACACACATGAATCCTTGATACATACAAACCTATTATTCAAAGGAGAAGTACAAAAGTTAAAAATAATTGACTTGTGGATAGTACATATTTTTATACTTGTTTGATTACACAAACATTTAAAAACAACCTAAAATAAGAATTACATCACACAAAATAATAAATAATAAAATAGATTAATGTGATAATATGTTTGATTCCATGAAATACATGTATTAATTGGAATTGATTTGAAGTTATGAAATTATTGTTCTTGAATAAAATATTTAAGAAAAGTGTGTGCACCACTTCACACATAACTGAGGTCATGAACTTCATCATGGTATAAGTATCTACCCTATAATTTGATAAAATGAGGAAGAAGTTAAATTTTAGTGTGCAGATAAATTCATCACTTTTTTATTCTCATAAAGCAATGAGTTAAAGTGGAAGTTGAATCTTCCTATTATTAAATAGTACTAGGCTGACTTGAATATTATCGTATTGATTTAGCAGTAGTCGAAGACCTACAGTTAAAGGAAAATATTATTCAGCTAATTTGAATTCATCTAGTTCAGTAGGGAGATATTTCTCATTATATTTACATAATATCTTTGAAGAACTTTTGGTTCCAATATATACAACACCATTGAAGACTGGGGGAACCAAAATAAAGAACACCACTGACTTGGGATGATTATTTACTTCTTACCTAAAAATTTTATACCAATTTTAGGTGTTTGTAATCCCTAAAAAACTATATTGATAAGATAATATATCAATCAACAAAAATTTGATCATGATATGGAGTAGGTATTTTTATGTAACCTTATAAAAAATATTTGTGTGTTTTTTTTATTATATTCATTTCATTTGTATATGATTTTTAATAACACGCAATAGGTCCATTACACTTAACTAGGTAAGAGGTTCAAGAGTAGAGTAGATAATTAAAATAAATTAAAATATGGTAAATAAATAAGGAATATTGATCCCCCAATCTTATTCCCCTTTTAAAATCCATATGGGCTCTACAAATGGTATTAGAGTGTAGGTCTTCCTCTGATTGGATCATATTTTTGTCCCCACTGTTTTTACATGTTTTATAAAAAGTTCATATTTGAAGTTGATTTTAAAGAAACTTAGGTTGAAAATTTAATATCCACTTCTATCAAATAAAACATGAATGTTCCCACCATGACTCTAAGAAACAGAAATAATAGGGAAGAAAATATATTGATAAAAAACTCAGAGAAAGAAGAGAAGGGTCAATTATCTCTTGTCAAATCAATTGAAAATGTTTATTATGAAGAAACTTGTTAAATATATAGAGTATGAGTAATGTTAATCTATAAATTTTTTTGAAGGATTCTACTATCAATTTTAATGATATATAAAGATCATTCCTAAAGAATTTATTTTATGAATATTGTTCTCATTCAATAATATTTTTGATGAAAGAGAACATATTAAAGAAGAATTCAATAAATAAGAGGATGCATATCCAAATAAATTCAAAAGGTACAATGTTCTCATATACCTTATTAAACAAAATGAGGAATATATTACTCTTTTCATTAAAAATATTTCAATAATTGAAGAATAATGTTAATGGAATAGTTATGAGATCATTGTGGGGAAAACAAATTGAAAAGTAAGCCATTCACATGAAACATTATTAAATGTTTCTATGAATGAAATAGATTATCAACTTGAATATAAAATATGTATGTTTAAATAGATTGACATATTAGTGTAATAGAATACCAAGTTTTATGGTGAGTATATATAGAAGATCCAGGCTCTAGAAGAATATCATAAAGCTACTATTGATGTCATGGAATCCTATGTTCTAAACCCTAGGGTTCTTATTTTCCTTATGAGATTTTGGGATATCCATGGGGGATTTTGAGTACATATCCTTCATTTAAGGGATCATGTGGTACACTAATGATTATTTATTGGGGCAGGACTTTAGCATATATGAGGATATTATCAAATCAAGGATCATCAATGACTGCAAGACTGGTAAATAGTGGGGCTTTGGGTTTGTTACATTTAGAAATGATAAGGAAATGTTGGATGTTATTAAAGGGATGAATGGTCTGGACCTTGGCAGGCATACAATTATTGCCAACCAAGCTCTATATAGAGGTGGAGGATGTGGTAGTGGCGGTTATGGTTATGGAGGTGTTAGAGGTAGCTACCAAGGGGTAGGTGGTTATGGAGCTGGTGGTGGTTGATATGAAGACATTGGTGGCTACAAAGGTGGTTGTAACTACAGAACTAGTGGTGGTAACTACGGTAGGGGTGGTGGTGTCTATGGAGGTGGAGGGTGTAGTGGTGTTGGTTATGGTGATGATGGAAGTGATCATGGCGATCACAGTTATGATAGATGCAGTGGATAGAGGAGCAAGATCTGGTGTTGTTTGGAGTGGTTTATATGAACGGTTGATGTGTTTCTCTATTTTCATCATTTAATTTTATTTTTATCATCTTTTTATACCTTTATCTATTCTTGTTTTGTTACCTTTTGCCATTGTTGTACCTTATTTGGGATCTATTACTCTATGTGTGGTAATTTTTCTAGAATTTTTTTACTAAAATTTGTTTGATGTGGTTTATATGAAGTTTCTCTGATAGTTTTTAAAATTTACTGTTTATTCAAAATGAGTAGATTCTCCAGTATCAAGGAAGCGTAATTGAAAGTTAAATCCAGAAGAATCATAGACCTTGAAACTACTATGAATGAAGTTAGTAGATAACATGAAGAACATATCAATAAAATGAAAATTTATTGTGAATATAGACTAACATCATCTGAAAATAAGAATATTTCCATCACCATGAACTAACTTAAACTTGATCTGTAATTGATAAATTTAAATGATTCACCACCTGGAACTTCCCAAGTTGCTGAGAAGATGAATTCTTCGACCCAAAAAAATGAATACATTAATTCTCCAAAAATATATGTTAATAAAAAAACTATTTATGAGACTCGTGTATCTGGAGAGACTAATATTGGTGTTAAAATGGGATCAAGATCATCTCTTGATTAACATTTTACAAACTCAAGGAATAAGGTAACCTATAAAATAGTAAATTCTATTTCTACCAATACAGTCTCATATGATAGTGAAGGTTCAATGCCAAAAGCTGGGAAAATGTGGTTTGATATAAATTTTGATAAATCTTCCAAAATATCAAGGGTGGATATTAATGTGATTAAGAAAAATTACTCCTAAAACAATTCTACAAATAAGGAAATACAAACCTAGAAACAAAATTGTACTAAATCTATATAGTCTTTTAATATAAGAAAATGAATGATATTTGTTGGCTACTGTTGGTGCTTTTGGAAATTTGATCATCAGTACATTGATTGTTGGCCTAATGTGTCAGTGTATTAAAATTATATAATACATGAATTCATTAAAATTATATGTAAACAAATGAACAAACCAACAATGATGAAGAAAAATATATAGATGAATAATAATCACTCTATCAATAAAAAATTTGGTTATCATGAAAACTACTATGATTATTTCAACATAAGTGTTCATAGTTACGATTAGTTCAGGTATATTCCAACCGTTCACTATTCATATTTTAACGAGAAGAAACATGAAAAAAAAATTAAAAAAATTATTCCTTGAGTACTATTTAGAATAAAGAAGTCAAGAAAAATATGAAACAAGCTAATCCCAAGAAGAATGATAAGAAGGATTCCAATAATTTCATCTCAACTAATAAAATATGATTATACTTAAGAAATAACGTTCATTACATGGACCATTGAAAACATTCAATTTAAATGAATGTAATTAAGCTAAAATCAAGAAGAGAATCAATCCAGGTGAGAAACAATAAGATAGAATCACTGACAAATATTTTTTATTATATTATAAACCCCTTTTAAAGGGTTATGGAGAACCAAACATTACTTTAAGGACATAAGACATTAAATTGTGCCCCAAAGGATAAAAATCCATAAAACCATATAAAATAAACAAGGGCATCCCCACCCCCAGCATAAAACAATTAGTTCAGATTCCACCTTCTCAACTCTACTCAGCTAGATATCCCATGCAGTGATGCATGGGCCTGGTACCGATGAAAAAAGTCATACCCTCTCAAACGTCCAATTCCAAATATCCATGATCTGATGAAAAATTTCAGCTCTAAACCTCATCTGGAATAGCCCTTGAAGCAGATATGGAAACATAGACCCTTGGACCTTTGACCACACAGTAGAACACACCACCCAACCAAAAACAACCAGATTCGCACAGTAGATTCACAGCAAGAGGAAGAATCACAGCACAAGAAGAAAATCACACCATGAAAATGATCACCAAACAACAAACCATTCCAAGTAGACCACCACCATGCATAAAATATTCAACATGATTCTATGTATCTCCAGTGCATCGACCCACTACCACCACAGCCATATAACAAGTAGACCACAAAGTAAGGAGATCCCAACAGAGAGGGATACCAGCGACAAACTATTCACACCAAATAGAAAACCAAGAGAACCAATTTCCATCACTCCCCACATTCAGCATCAAAGATAGAAAACCACAAAAATAGAACCTGCAAGGAAGCCGCAGGAAGACCCTCCCCCCTCCGCACCACACTGGGGCCAGCGCCAAGCCTCGCATAATCAAGCCTGTCAGGCCGAGGCCACATCCGACGCCCAATGAGCTCCATCACGGTGAAAAGCCAGATCCACGCCTCGAATATCCAACCGAACGGGATTGAATCCAGATCCACACTATCGCCAGGCCAATGCACTAGGAAGACAAAGATGAAGTTGAAGCCTGAACCTTCATTGATCCAAGGCCCAGAGATGTCGAATGGGATTGCAGCCAACCACCTTCATAAGGGCAGAATAATTCATGCCAACACCAAGGTGAGGATGAATACACTGACACCGACTCGCACCACTTCATGCTGGAGGAGGGGAGGAGGAAAACTCGTGAAGAAACCCTAGCCCACTGCTCAGAGGGAAATGTTGCTACTCAGAGGCCCGATAAACAATAATATAAGACTGATTGAAGACATTCCTGAATAATATATTGATAAGTTACCTTAGAAAGGTAACTCAAAATTATTGAAGATTCTATGTGGAAACTCCATGATATAATATGTTAAGAATTATTTCTTAATCATATTCCCTAATAAATTTTATTTTTCTAGATAAATGAATAAATTTGAGGATGAAACATTATCCCAAGAAAAGGAAAAAATGAAAATAGATTGTTCTAAATTAATAAGAATTAAAATTTCATGAGTGGTTTTCAACATGTGAAAACTTATGTGTAAAAAAAAATTTAGGTGAAAGAATGTTATAAATAATTAAAAGAATTTTATAACTATTTTACCATCTCAAAGATAGATTTAAAATGTTTAAAAATAATCACAAGGATAAGTAATTTGCTACTGGATGAAGTGAGGGTAGACAATCCACATAAGATGAATATGAATGGAAGTAACATGTAAATTATATAAAATAAATATTAAAATTTTAAATATAATGGATACATAGGTATGAAGAGTTTTAGACATTTAGAGATATAAGGAAAGGAGTCTCTGGATATAGAGGTAATTCTCATCCTTATTTCACTTATTAAAAATCTCACAAGTCTTCTGTCTTATTACCTTATTCTTGTGTAGTATTTTTATTTCCATTTCATGTAATTAAAGGTTACTTTTATTCTAAACATGTGAAATGATTGAATAAAGTGAAAAATAAAAAGTTGGAATGATTATTCAAGATCTAATAAAGACATTAATTGTTCCACAATGGTGGATTATGAACATTAATGTCTTGAAAACTATCTGATGAAACTTTATACAATGTAAAATGGAAAGGAGTTCACCCCTTAAGGGGGTGAAAATATAAATGGGGTGATATCAAGGATTATTTCATGAATATCTATAATTCATGTCATCTTTAAAAAAATGAAAATTTAGTTAACCCAAATACACTTATTCCCCTAGTATTGATTATTTCAAACATATACATCAATTGGGAGTGTCGGCTGATGAGTAAGATCACTAAAAGGGGAAGTAAAATATTATTTCAATTGAAATTTATGATGTTTTTAATAAAGTGTTTTAGAGAATATATTACTTCATGAGTTTCTTTTATATAACCCACTATTTGAGGACTAAATCTATTATGAGCATGACATCACATGCATGGTTGTTAATGGAAATCACATACAACCTCGTTTGTATCTCTCTTGTTTTTTATAGTGTGTTATACCACATAGACTTAGAGTAGAGCAACTAAATATTCTTTTCCAAGTGAACCTTATGGTTCCATCCTTTTTTCATAAAAATTATAAGTAATTTCCAAATTGTTTAAAATTATTAAGAAACCCCTTTTCATTTATTATCAATAAGGGGGGAAGGAACATTGACTTTAAGGAAATGGTATTGACAACAAAGCCAAAGGGGGATATTGGAAATCCCATGTGGATTGTTGATGAGTATGTTTTTACTTTTTTCAATATGTAATAAGTAATCAAAAGTAAATGTATGATGAAGTCCTCGATGATTATTTATTAATCATGGAATGAGAAGGTTATAAAGGGTTTTAGAAATATTCAAGAAAGAGATGATTTTCGGAGGATTTTTATGAACTCATTGGTTTCTATTTGGTAAGATAATTCTCTATGATAGGTGATGATGCTTGGATAATTGTTATGGATTTATTTAATGAAACTAGATGTCATGCAAGGATAATTCTACTAGGACAATAACTCTAAAGATTGTTAAATTGTTCTTATGTTCAAAGACATGTTATTATTATAATAATAGACTACACATTCTATTCAACATTTGAAAAGATGAACCCCACATGAAAATATTCATTTGAATGATAAATTTATATGTGATAGAATATTTAAAGATTTAAATATTTTAGATATAAATAATTTTTATATTACATAATTATATAAAGAGTTCTTTAAAAAATTATTTGCAGGATATCAATTTAAAATATTATTTCATTATGATTTGAATATGGTGTTAAAAAAGTTAAAATTTCTATGAAAAAAAAAATTTCATGAATAAGATAAATAAAATATATTGAATATAAATGTAATTTCAATGAGTTTGAAATTGATGAATACCATAAAAATATTAATTTTCATGATAGAGTGATGAAGAGGAGAGATTTAAAGAGGATTGGAATTTTGTGATGGTATTAACATGGGTTAATACTAGATTTATATATTATAATTTGTATTTATAAATTATATTATATGGGTCCTTTATAAAAAAGTTGACAACCCACTAATAATCCAAGGCCAGCATGACCCCAGCCATTTGTGGGACCCAAAGGTCGACCATGACCTGTGGAACCATATTTGGGAGAACTAGAGAGTGGATGATAGCGAGAACATTTATAAGGCCCACATAGGGTGAAAAGGGGAGTAGTAGTGGCACTATTTTTTGGGGCAACACGATGGTAGAACCAGTCTAGGGTGGCACCAGAGGAGGTATGGAATTCTAGAAGACTACCCATAATAGTTGTTTTATATATCTTACCCCTAACTGAAGGTCTATTAAATGTGGGTTGTGAGGGAGTCAAAAAAGTTTCAACCATATTAAAAAAGAAGAACATTTTAGGAGTCACAAGATTCATCTAATCATGACCATATGATTAGTTGAGGGCGATAATCTCTAACCTCCATCACTTGAGCATCTACAGTGAATGGTTATTCCACCATTTTCAAGCAATTAACATCAAGACAAGCATTTGTTGATAGAAACAATGCTTCCAGAGTAGTTTTTTATCTAGATAAAGAGTATATGAGGTTTTTAAATCCCACTGAAATCATGAATACAATCAAATGCGTAGCAGGCATGAGAAAAATTTGAAGAAAATGTCTCATCCAGAAGAAAATGTCAGTTGTCGATGAAATTCGAGAAGTGGGTGATTTTGAGCTTAACAGGTGAAGGTCCTAAAATTTCATCATGTGCACATGAAGATACTCATAGAAGATTAATTCCATAAAATTCGGTATACTTTTAATAATACCCGATTGAATTAGGTGATATAAGTTGAGATGATTCACAACATAAATATCATATCTTTAAATGAGTATTGGACACGTCATGAAAAGAGGAACTAGGCGGTGAAAGGATTTGTGATTCTCTTCCCATAAATATCAAAGAACCAAGACTGAGATTCTGTTTTTGGTCTTCACTTTAAGAGAGATACTAAAAAAATCACCATGAAATAACTTTTTCATGAGGAGGAGGTTATATAACACATTTTTTCACAAAGGTGGAGGAGAATCATGTGTTCTTTCAATATGTTCTATGAACTGTGGAAGACTTCATGAAGAATCTATTCCATGGATCCACTTAGGGAAATGTGGCTCCTCATACATATTCCTCCTATTTTGTGTGAAGCACCAATAATCTACAAAGCATACACTTGCATTAAGAAGAGAATTATACTATAGACATTCAATTTTTACAGAGCACACTTGAATAGGTTCATGAATAATTGATTTCTATGGGGACATTTTTTAAAAGTATGTAATATCATTACATGTATCTTCACTGGTTTATGTGAGTTGATTAGGAAAGATTCTTTCATACCTTTGAGATTTCACTAAAAACCTACACACTTAATCATTTTGGTTTTCATGAAGTCTATTTCATAGAGTGTTTGTGCAATTTCATAGAATAAAAAAGTACACACTAATAGTGTGACTTAATTAAAGGGGTTTTAGACAATTAAAATTTCTTGCACGCCCATGCATGCGTGAAGCCTTGATACATATAAACCTATTGTGAAAAGGTTAAGCGCACATGGTATAAAGAAGTTACTCATAGACACTGCATGTTTTTATACATTTATAATTTCACATCCATTTTAGAACTACCCAAAAAAAGAATTATTTGGCACATAAAATAATAAACAAATAATATAAGAATGTGATAAGTTTTTGGATTCCATGCAACCCATGTAGGAAGTGGAATTGATTTGAAGTTGTTAAGGTATTGTTATTTTATAAAATATTTAAGAAGAGTGTGTACACCACAGCACACATAAATGAAGTCAGGAACCTCATCATTGATAGAGTGTCTATCAAATCATTTTATAAAGTGAGGAAGAAGTCAACTTGTAGTGTATTCGTAAATTCATCAATTATTCATTCTAATAAAGTAGGGAGTTGAAGTGGAAGTTTCATCTTCCACTTATTGAAGAGTTCTAGTCTAAAATGAATCATGTCTTGTTGATTCAATAGTAGTTGAAGACCTACAGTTAAAGGAAAATATTATTTGGTCTATGAAAAGCCATCTAGTGCAGTAGAGAGATCACATTCATTGTGTTTGACATCTTTAAAGAACTGATGGTTATAGTATAAACAACGACATTGAATACTTTTGGAAACAATATAATGAAAACCACTGACTCTGGAAT
This sequence comes from Viscum album, assembly GCA_963277665.1. Lineage (NCBI taxonomy): Eukaryota > Viridiplantae > Streptophyta > Magnoliopsida > Santalales > Viscaceae > Viscum > Viscum album. The sequence continues at coordinate 423,190,891 of OY728148.1, forward strand.
ATTTTTTGATTCTTTCCTAAACATTTTTATACAATTCTAGGTGTTTGTTATAACTTCAAAACTATAGTGATAAGAGAATAAATGAATCAACCATAGGTTTATCATGGAAAGGAGTAGGAATTTGTACCAAACCATGTAAAAATATGTGTGTGTTATTGTTTCCTTTATTATCTTAATTTCATGTGTATGTGATTGTTAATAGCAGAAAACAAATATATTTCCTCTTAACCATGGAAGTGGTTCAGGAGTAGAGGGTTTAATTTAAATAAAGTAAAATATGATAAAAATTTGGGTATGTTGACTCAACACCCCCACCCAACTCTTAGTGTCCATGGATGATCCATATAGTATCTACAATATTAAAGGATAAATTATTTATACATTCTATTATTATTCATATTTCCTTCTATAAATCCTCTTAAACCTTCTCAAACTATGGGATCAGTATATATGTTCCATCTTTATTTTGATCACTCCATGTGTAATTTCATCTTATTTCATAGATTCACTTATATATCCTTTCATTGATTGTAACATCCACTATCATTTCCCATTTTACAATATTCAATTTCATATTGATAAAATTCAATTTATAGAAGATTTTAGAGGGTTACCGAATTTATTTAGAGAATTCATACAATAAAACCCTCATGTATGCATTCCACATTCCCCTCCAACTCCATTCATGTAACTTATAGATTTTTCTTCCTTAATTAATTCTAGATTAATCATATAAGTTATTATATATTATTATTGTATTAATAGAGTAATAAATTAACAAATTAAAATTATCTAAAAAGTTCTAACTATTATATGTAGGGATTTTCATCAGTATGGGGAATAAGAATTTGTTAGAATTCAACACAATTAATTGAACTATTATTAATGGTGTTACGAATACTTAATTATATTAGGGAATATGAAAATTAATCCTATATAGACTTCTCACTCTATTTTTGTATTGTAAGTGTAAATTCAGTTTTTTACTCTCTATATTATTATCAAAAATATCATTATCTTTATTCACTATATGTGAGGGTCTTAAAAAAGTTGGTGTTAGTTGTGTCATGATAATTTACATGTGATTGTTCATTTTATTTCAAAATAGATTATCAAAACACTTGTATTATATTAGGAATCTGTATAAAATTAATTTTTAAAATTTCACTACCTTGAGGAGTAATGTATATTGTGTTTACATTACCATTTCATGAATTGGATTCTTTCCCATGCATGAAGATTTTATCATTATCTCTATCTATCTTCAATATTGTTATATTAGTGTCATAGTATATCAATATACAAGTAGGGAATTAAATCCAATGAACTTGAATTATTACACCATTAATAATGGGCATAAGCATTGATTATATTTATCTTTCTTTTGAGATCTGAAATAGATGGTGTTATTGCATTATAACCTTCTTAGGAAAATATGCACACAACATTGGAAAATTATCACTCTCTTCCTGAGTTATAAAATATGTAGTTTTTGGTTCCATTATTCCTGGTATAAAATTTTCCCTTTGACTAACCTTAAAATATTTACCTCTCATGAGCATTCAAATGAGTAATCTAGTTTTTTGTATAAAAATGGCTTGAATTAATGAATTTAACCATTGATGATAAATATAATATTTTTATTCACAAGAAATTTTAATTTATATTTTTAACTAAATTAATATAGTTTTTAAAATAAAAAGAGATCGTATTATAATGGGTATTCTATTATGAAAAGACTATAAATTTATATTAACCTAATTCCCCCATACTTGTGTGATTTCTTATTCTCAAGTAAATACTATCTCTAAAATATTCCCAAAAAATACATTTTATCTCAAATACAATCATGGGGATAATAAATTACAAATGATAAGGGATTACTTAAATAATTATTTCAGAAAGGCATGTTATTTTAAATCCTCCACTATCATCTCCATATTCAAATTTCCAAAATCACCCAACAATGATTCATTACAATAAAATAGGTATGATATTTAATTTACCTCTTATTTATTTGAGTCGGTATTCCCCATATTTTATATATCTCTCAATAAAAATTCATAATATCCAAACATATTTTTTTAGAAGCCATTTATTGTGAGTGGTGTTTATTAATTAATTTTTTATATTATACTAGGAACTAAACTAATCTAATGATTATGATCCCTTGAAATTAATTTTAATAACTATATAATGGATTAAATGTTGTAAAACCATCTCTCAAATGATTCTTGACTCTTACTTATGGATTTAAATTTTCACACACTCACATTATAGGAGGATATCTTAGGAAATATTTTGTTTGGTTCCCAAATACTTATTTTATTTTAATTCAATTGAATTGTCATATTGTTTTTTAGGGTTAATTGTTTATTTTTTTCCCTTACATGACAAGAAAGTTACACAAATTTGAGTTCATAAATCTAGTGCATGAATGGTGTAGTTATATTCCTCTAAAACCCTTATAATTAAAATTAAATAAACATGTAATGAAATAAGATATTTCATATCTTTGAAGTGAGTATTTATATTAAAGTTTTATGGGAATAATTCTATCAAGTAGGGTTCAACACACATATCAACACTTCTTTTCCATCCTCTTAAACATCCCCTACCCATAAACACTTTATTATCATTATATTATAACAACCCATGAATAACCAACCCATTATTATAATTTAAAAAGAACATATTTTACTTTAATAAATTCCCATTACCTTTAGGTTTGACTTGTTTAATAATTAAGAAATAATTACATATAAAATTTTACCCTTATATTTTGTGTAATTTTCTTCGACAGAAATGGGTTCTTAATTGTGCATCCATGTTTCATTCATGACACTTTTGTTTCATTTATGATGATTCATATTTTCATAAAACATGACCTAACTATAGTTCCTACTCATAATTTTATTATATTAAAAACATTTTAAAACATGGGATGAGAAGAAAAAATCTCATAAGGGATCCAAAAAAATAAAAGAAACTCATTATTCCTTTGAAAATCATAAAAAACCATAATAAATGTTTTTCTATTTATATAATAATCAATAATATCGTAAAAATATTTTACTTACTCATGAAATAAACTTTATTGTATAAATTTTATCATAAAATATCACATAGGAAAAGATAAATGAAAAAATATATTCATCAATGTTTCTTACAGAACATGAGAACATAAGAAAAATTTTCCATAAAAAACAAACATTTCACATTTAAAAGATCATAAACCTTTATTTAATCATAAAATCATTATCTTACCTACAGAAATAAAAATATTTTAATTAAACCTATTATAAACATATAAAAAATGAAGGAATATTGGGAAATTATACTTACAATCGCCCTTACAACAACCCTTATAATGGAATAACATACCGAGTTAATTCACACATATATCCTTTGGAGAACATATAATTACCCAATGCATTTGAGGGTTATATTAGACACAATTACTATAATATACCATATAAAATAACCATGAAATTTTTCAAACACATACATGTTTTAATTTACATCATAAAAATCATTAAATTTGACATTTGATCCCATAATAAAAAACACTTTTATTTATCTAATAAAAATAAAAATAAATATACATTTCTTTTGGAATCATTTTAAAAATTTAAAACAAAATATTAGAATAATGGGAATTCGTTATTCTTTAAAAAACTATTAAAACATATATAATAATATTAATAATTAATAACAAACATGATGGGGTGAAAATTCATCCCTGTAGTAAAAACCCAAAAAAACATTTTTTTATACCTTTATAAAGAAAGTAAAAAAAAACCATTTGAAAAATGTTAAAAATATTTATTTTTAAAAACTTTTTAATGAAACTAAAAGATAATATAAAATTAATTTAAAAAATAATTTTTATTATAATAATAAAATTCTTAAAATATTCAAAATAAAATGGACATCGAAGATAAATAGTTTAAAACATTTTAAATATGTTTTTAAAGAAAAAAAACTCTTACCTCAAGTCCCAACTCACTTTGTACAAATTATAACCTCATAGAGAATAAAATCTTATTAATCATTTACATAATTAAGAACCTATTTAATTTTAATTACCTTATTATTATTAATTTTATTTCATTTATACCATTTTTTATTTAGTTACTAAATAAGTTAAGTTTATGCCTGACATTTTGAGGTTGTTTGGTTCTTAATTTGCAAAACTACATCAATACATTGATCATGGTAAAAGTGGTAATCATTAATTAATATCAAGAATATTAATAATATAATAATTATTATTCTGATAAATGAAATATACTTTTATAAACATCCCTATAATTTGATCATGAAAATTGAAATGCATTGTTTCCTGAAGGCGGTAGTCTACACGTACATACGAGCGACCATTCCATTTTCCAAAAGATGAGAGGTAATAAAATTAGAAATTAGTTTATAATAAAAATATATATTTAAATCCTAAATATAAAATATATTCATTAAATAAATCCATTTATCTATCCATTGGAGGTGATGATGAAAAATTAAATATGTCACTTCATGGAAGCGGTAGTCTGAAAATATGCACAAGCAGCATTTTCATTTTCCATTGGATGGAAAAAAAAGGTATTAAATTGTTATTTCATAAAAATAATTAAATTTTAGTATATAAACTATTATTTTTAATTATATTAATATGTTTATAATATATTTTAAGGAGGTGAAAGAATAAGGAAACTTGAAAGAACATGGTTAATACCCTTACCTCTTCATTATATATCCTCCTTTTTCTTACACAATAATCATTATTAAATTGATATTTTGGTGATTTATGAACCATTAGGACAAGGTAATGAGAGTTTTTTAGGGATTTGGATACCCCTAGTTAAATATAAGGTTCTCAAATTTTATGGAGAAGTGAAGGGTGAATGGATCCTTTTATAAGTTAGGGGAGTGGAAATCTCGTAAATATTCATTTTTTAAAACTTTTAATATGTATAATTCAAATTAAATTGGTCCAAAATATAAAAAATGAAATTATTAGATAAATATGGTCCAAATTAACTCATAAAATAATATTTTATATAAAATTTGGTGAACTTATTTCATATTTTAAAAATTTTTCCTCATTGAACCCTCTACCGAGGTGACTCAATTTTTACCATGGTAAATTATTTTTATGACTAAAAATAAAATTGAACTCATTAAAAAATTATAATGTAAAATATGGGATACATTTTATAATATTAAATTTCTATATGTGGAAAAAATAATTTTAAAACAAGTACATGTAACACGGTCAAAAACAATTTTTTTTAAAACATTTTAAACATAAAAATGAATTTATAAAAAAAATATTATATAGTGTTTATTACCATAAAAGTTGATATTTATGATTAAAAAAGAGACTTATTTGTATTTAAAACTAATTAAAAATATAAAAAAGTAGAGGATTACTTGATTAAATGAAAATCCCAAAAACAGTTTGTATTATAATAAAACATTATTTTGGTTCTATAATGAAAAACATGGTTTTTTTAGATTGAACATAATATTTTAAATTATTTTTTTAATACATAAATTTATATTTAGTGTAAAAAAAGTACATAAAATTTCAATATATTTTTATATCATGATAATTTCATAAAAGTAAATATATTGGGAAAGAATTAATTTTTCACTATACAAAAAAAAATAAACCTTTTCATAAATTCCTAGAAACTTACCCTAAGATAGTTTTAAAATTTTTAACTAAAAAATAATAATTTCATTTCATTAAAATTAAATTCTAAAATTCATAAATTAATATTTTGAATTAAAATACAAATTATATATGAAACATATTTTATAGGAAATATACCTTTAAAACATTAAGTGACCTTAATATTATTTCATATCAATTTAAAATTAAATGAATGTTAATATATTGGTTTGTGAATTAAAATATTACATACTATTAGAATAATATTTTAAAAGTGATAAATTAAATTTATTAGGATAAAAAGGGAACACATTAAAAGTAGTTATTTGAAAAATAATCGTTTTATGCATTAAATCATATTAATTATTTATCTTCTAATTATAATAATTTTTAAATGAATACTATAATTTTACTTACTATAGGATTTATTATTCTAATAACTTTATTAATAATTTTTATATAATGTTTCATGAATTGTTTTAGTTTGTTGGGGTGTGTAACATAAGTTATCAAACATAGTATTATTTAAAAGAAATTACATTACAAAATCTTAAGGTGTTACATATATTGTCAATATGAATACATGCAAGAATATATGATGAATGATTTAAACTATAAATACATGCATGATGGAAATTGAGACATAAGGAATATTATAACACTCCCCTTTCTTTGTTGTCCCATCCATGAATTGGTGTGTGTTCATCTTCCATATTATATCGGTTTTCTTCAATGAGTAATATTTCTATAAAAATAAAGTATTACACTCATTAGGGATAATTTATATTTATTATAAAAAACTATTAATCAACTATAAATATTATTCATGTGTTTCATTCTAAGGGTACATTCTTTAATTTCATCATCATAACTTTTTTAGAATTAACTCATTATGGCGGTGGATTTCTCCAACCTAACACCTTCAAATTAGAGCTTAAAAATATACCCATTTACTAAAAATTATCCTTATTTCCCTCCAATAGTCTCCACTACCATATTTGTGTTGAAATTTAATACCTTGAAGATCCAGACCATGAGGACCAAAGTTGGCCAGAAAATGACTTTAGTCTTGGATTAAACATAAAAAAAGTTTGTCCTTCATTAAAGTAAATTTTTTCATGTTTCCAACGCTTTCTCAAGGGTGCATGTCTTCCTATTGAGCTCATGCTGAAATGTTTCCCTACATTACCACTTTCAAAAGGTGGGTGGAATCTGTTTCTTATTTAGGGACGTTTTCTCCAAGATCGAAATAGGGTAATGGGATATTGGTTCCTCCTTCCATGGATTCCTGCTCAGAACTCGCTACCAAGTTCGGGTCTCCCTCACAGACATAATACATTGTTCGTGAAACTATTCCCAGTGACATATCTTTATGGACACCAGTTAATTATGCTACTTCTGTTTGGACATTCCAAGGGTTTCGGCCTAGTCAATAACCTTTGGTCAGGGAGTAGTCATGTTGGACATTGATCGCGTGTCTAGAAGCTGGAACACTTGTGGGTCTGGGTTTCTTTCCCTTATGATAGGGCTTCTTGAGGGTACGGAAGCTCAAGGAATCCCATGTCTAATGTGGGGAATTATATTCCATAGGCATGTATCTGAGTTTTTTCTCATATTTCCAGGTTTAACACAGGGTATACTACGAGTTTAACGTCTAGTGGATACAGATTAGACTGATCAGAACACTAAAAAGAGTGGGTCAAATGGATTCAACCCCTGTAGGATCATTAATGTTGGTTCAAATGTGTGATTAGTTCACCGGTTTCTATTAGAAGCAGAAATAAAGTGGGTGACATGATCTCACTCGGATATGGTGGCCCGGGTAAGAATCATGTTGGATGATGAAGAGTTGAATGAAGTGGATAGAGAATGAGATGGAACTGATGTAAGGATGACGGTGATGTTGGGCTTGAGCCTCGAAGAGACTTCCAACATATCCCTATGGTAGGGAATCAAAGTCCGTATTGTTTGGTGGGGTGATTGGACACCTGAGGAGGCGGACCATAAGAATTGATGTATGGAAGGGACTCAGGGAAAGTGTAACCTCTGGATTGGGACATAACCTTCCCAAAACACATAGGCTTGAGAGAAATACGAGGATGAGATGTGAGTGACGGGCTTGAACCTCAAGGAGGCTTCCTAAAAATCCATGTGGTGGGGAATCAAAGTCCATGTAGTTCAGGATGAGGGCATATAATCGAGGTGTACATAGAGGATAGCAACCCTAAGATTATTTTTGGGGCTTACACATGGTTAGAAGCCTGAGTTGGTCTGATGAAGAAGGGGAGGACTAGATATGTGTGTCCCGACAAAGGGGACTATAATGGAATACTGTCAATTGAAAATCACAATGGCTTACCGCTGATAGTGTGCAACGGCTTATAGTCAATTGGAGAACACAATGGTTTACACTGATGGGGTATAATGGCTTACTTATGGATGGGGTGCAATGACTTACCACTTGATGGGGTACAATGGCTTACCACTAGTTGGGGAATCACAACAACTTACTATATATTTAGGGACACAATGGATTACCATCGATTGGGGATTATAATGGCTCACTGTTGATTGGGGAACACAATGGATTACCATTTATTGGGGTACACAACGTATTACTGTCGATTGTGGATCACAATGTATCACCATATATTGGGGATCACAATGGCATACCGTCGATTGAGGAACACAACGGCTTACTGTCGATTGGGGTTGGACCTCAAGGAGGCTTCTTATGTACCTTGCCTATGAGATAAGGATCAATGCCAACGTAGTTTGAATCGGCCCATTTTAACGTCTTTCAGGATGAAAAGGGGAATACAGTTTAATTTCATGTGGGATGAAGGTGAACTGACATGAAGGGGTTTAGAAAAACTGGGTGTTGGACATGAACCTCAGGGAGGCTTTTTACATACCTTGCCTTGGAAAGGATCAAAGTCTACGTAGCTTGGTAAGGTTTTTTGAACCGACGTGAAGGGGGTCAGGACCAACAGGTGTTGGTATTTAACCTTAGGGTGGCTTCTTATGTACCTTTCCTTGATAAGGATCAAAATCCATGTAGTTCGGGTAGGTTAGGGGCCTACACTCTAAGGAAGCCCATAGAGGATATCATGGTCGATGCTTACTCTAATCCTACGTGAGTCATTCTCGGTGTGAGAAACAAGAGGCAGTAAAGAGCTGATGATCACATCATGAAAGGTGTTTACATGGGAAGTGGAGTGGGGATTACACATGGTTAGTTCCCCAAAGAGGAAACAAGGGCTTACGCATGGTTATCAGCCCAAGGAGATGGATATTGGGACTTACTTCAGGATGGATGCCCAATGGTGAAAATCCCAGAGGGAGAGGGACATGATAATGATGGTCCATGGGTCCATCTCTCCGCCAGTATTTTTCATAAAAGAAGAAAAGAGTAGTAGGGGTTCTCCCTCATGCAAGAAAGGCTAGGGGCTTACACCAAGGTGGTTTCCCTTCCCCGCGGACAAGTTCTGCTCCAACAAAGTAGATATAATTCCATGTGAGGAAGATCTCACTCCCATGGAGACGAGTGGGTGTAGAGAATGTATGAGATGAGGTAGTCGACATATGATGCACGGAGCGAGGCCACTGTTTAACATCATGTACTGTGGATGATAGTGCTTGGCAGTTTAATGTCTTGTAGCTTGGCTGAGGCGGGTTCACTCCTCACCCCTAGGACTAAAATAACTGATACCCTCCCACCCTTGGGGAAGGTAAGGCATCAAAAATTCTATGTTTAGGGGGTGTTGTGGAGTGATCCACTGAGGGTCCCATGTTAGTGTGGCTATACGAAGAATCAATAGTCCTTAGTGTTCCTGGGTGCTCCTAAAGAGAGGCAATGGTGAATAGGGATTATGCATGGAAATTGATCAGGTGCCACTAGGGAGTGGAAATGATGGATAAAGATTACGCATGGAAGCTACCCAGATACTACTAAGGAGCAGCGATGGTGGATGGGAATTATTCATGGAAGCTATCTGGGAGCCGCTAATGAGCGACAATGGTGAATGGGGCTTACGCATGGGGGCTTCCCGTAATGTCTTCCTCATGTCTGTACATGAGGGAATCCCAACTCATAGGTGGTTTGAGATATATAATTGGGTCCAACACCTATGTGCAATTGCACAAGAGAGATAATTACAAGGGTGTTGAAATCAGTACGAAGAAAGGGAGATAAAAAGTGTGAATCACATGCCCAACATTTGGAATGGGGTGAGGGTGGCATAAATATGAAGGATAACGGTTGACCATGTTCTTAACACAGCATCCATATCACGTTATCCTGAAATGGGGACAAACAAATGAGGGTCGACTACTGACCGTGTTCAAAACACAGGACATGACTCAAAGATTCATCCAAAGTCTTCTGGGGCACTGGAACCGAGTAGTAGGTGAGTCGAGGCAGCATGGGACCAGGCTGTTAGGGGTCCCTTCATACATAAAAGAGTATTAATATCTGAATGAAGGACACACAAAGCATGATGTGGAGGGGTGAAATTATCGAACGGATTCTAACGCTCATGAAATTATTCCACTATAATCAGTGCATGAGACATCTTATTCTTAACACGTAATTCATCTCTTATTTGGAGCAAGAGGAATCCTATTGTTGAATGATAGTGAATACTACAGTTTATAGTCATTTATAGAGGACTATTGGCATATTATGTTTGGTGCATAAGGCAACTCTTTTTGGGTGCAATAGGTGTCCTATTATTGAATGATAGGGTGTACTACATTTTAGATACATGTAGATGTGATTGTTGGTATATTATGCTTGGAGAATAAGGAATCTCTTGTTTTGAGCAAGAGGCATCCTATGTAACATAGGGTTTACTATAGTTTATATTCATATATATAGGACTATTGGAATATTATTCTTGGCACATAAGGCATCTCTTGTTTGGAGAAAGAGTCATCATATGTTTGTAACATAGGGTGTACTACATTTTATAGTCATATAGAGAGGACATTTGGCATCTTATGCATGGTAGATAAGGCATCTCTCATTTGGAGCAAAAGGCATCCCATGTTTTTCAGATAGGGAGTAATAAAATTTATAGTCATATAGATAAGACTGTTAGGAAAAAGGTTCAAAGAAATGGTTGGTGTTGGGACTTATACAATAGCGGCCCTTTCTGGTTTAACCTGGCATAAGAGTCAGGTGATGGGGTTTGGATGAGTTGCTTGAGGAATGGTTTGACTCAAGGTACTCAGTGAATTGATGATGATAAACTCAACTCAGGACATGGGAAATGAACCATGAGTAATATGTTGACACAAGGTGTTTCATGGTGTGTGTAGGAGTATCTCAAATCCTGGTATTTTCCATAGGTGGAAGGTGGGTGCTCATAAAGGTACAAGGAAAATGTCGACATCACGACTTGGAATGTTCAGGGTATGACTATCCATTTTTCATGGGGGTCAGTGATGATAGAGAAGGAATTGGCCCGAAGGTCCGGGACCATAGCCCGGTACTAATCCCAAACGGGAGTGTGGGGGTGCATCCCCTATGGTATGTATCAGCAGGCATAGGCTTGGATACTATTGCGCGTAAGATGTGCCAAATGTAGGATGGGTGTGTTGGGAGGATCCTACCTTCGTGTGTGAATTTAAAGGTGGTGATGGGATATGTGGTTGGCTTGCAGCAAGGAATTCTTCCCATAGATTCTGGAGGTCATCATTTCGATGAAGTTTTTTTGTTTTCTTATTGATATTTTGTTAGAGATATTATATGCCCTCCTGGTTGTGATTTAGTTTTGGGGGTTATGAATTTATTGGCTTTTTATTTTCTTCTTGTTATTTATTTTGGCGTTACGGTGTTGTTAGATTTTGATTATTCTTGAAGCAAGTGGTTTTTTGGTGGTGGTTTTTTTCTCAGAACTTAGTTTTTTTGCAAGGGAATATTTTGTTTTCATTGATTTTTTTTGAGATGCTGGTGTTCATTGAAATGGTGATGGTGGAGCATTGAAAGTTTCGATGATGGTGCTCATGTTAATTCTGGTGATTTGGTTTTTGGTGGAGATGAATCTTGGTGCATTGTGCTTGCGGATTGGGGTCAAGCTTCGGTGGATGTTGTTCATGGCAGTGGCATACTATGACAAGGTAGCAGAGGGATTTATGTTTCCTTTCTATTTTCTTTTTTATGGTTTCTATTATCTTGAAATTCGGATGATGATTTTGGATTGTGGTTTGTTTTTGCGAATATTTGGTGATGAGTTTGAGAGCTTAAGGTTGGTTATCTAGTTTTGTTTAGATCAGGATAGATCTGGGTTTTTCGTTTTACGGTTGGTGTCTTTCGGACAGTGTTGGAAAGATGGAATGTTTTCAGACTGGAATGGAATTCTTCTAAAACCATTGCAAATGAATGTATTTTTCATTTTTCATTTTATAATTTAATGTTTTGTATTTTGTATGACGGCTTGGTCCAGACTTTCTACTAGGAAATGCATTATATGTGGATTCAGAGCAGGTATATTTCACTATGCATGACTACTTGGATTCAAAATATTGAGAGGGTAAGGCTTAGCAATCGTTTCTCTGCCCATGCATTTTTTTTCACAGGACAACTCACTGAGTAGCCATGCTTTGGTGGAGGCTTTCCATAATGAAGTTGATGTTCGTGAGGGGCACTTTTAGTAATCTTGTTTTTTGGATCGGGTTATGTTAATGTTTATATGTCTTTGAAGTCGTGTGAGGTTTCCTCGGTTCTCCTTAAAAGGTGGTTTATCCAAAAATAAATAAAAATTAAGTCCTTTGGTCCATTTAGTTAGGATTGCGTGCAATAGTGATGTTTGGATCACAATAGGGAAGGATTGCGTGTAATATGGGATGTGTGCATGCAATTGGATAGGTGTAGAACTGGTGCGCACAAAATTGGGCACAGTGGAACTGTTCCATGCAATAATGATGTTTTTAATGAAAAATTTGGCACGTTGGAAGATTTACACACAAAAGTGATGTTTTGTGTGCAAGATGGGGTGTTTTGTGTGAAGGCGCAAAAAAAGGCTGACTTATGCGTATTAGAGCGGTGGTCGACCTCCATGGCCCTCTTGGAAGAAGGGGTACAATAGTATTTATAGGAAAAACATTGAATGTCTATGCATGTAAAATTTTGTTCCAAATTTGTGTGAAAATCCATTTAGCAAGAAAGATTCCATTTTTTCATGGAAGATTCCATTTTTGCACGCAAATCCATACTTTTCCCAAAAATTGTCCTTAATGTCCATTTCCAACAGCCCGACTTCGAACAGCCATAACTTTTGAACTGTAACTTCGTTCGAAATCCATGACCATTCAAATTGAAGATTTGGAAATGAGATACGCTATGATATTATGTTAGGAAGAATTCGGTTAATTAAATGGACATGTTTTTTGGTTCCAATAGTTCAAAAATACAATCATGAAAAAAATTATAATTTTAATTAATGATCCTTTTATTCTCATATTTTTCTCTTATTATTTCTTTAAATTTATTCACATTGAACAATATCTTCTTATAAGAACTCTTTTAATCATACTTTTTGGACCTCAGTTACAAAAAATCCATGTATTCATTTTTAACAGGTATATGGCATGATTTTATAAGAACTTTCCTATATGGGGATATTCTAATTGGTGTTTTATAAGTATTATTCTAATATAATTATTCATATTCAACTTTTAATTTCTCATACTAGCTTTAATTTCTTATATTCTACTCAATAATTCCATTTAATGCCTTATTTAAAAGATATGTTTCCCTATTAGTTTATTATTTATTGAATGTTATTATTTTTTTCTTATATTGATACTTATCTATGAGTGATCTAAACTGACTATTTAAAAAATAAACTGCATTTTCACCAGTGATGGCCCTAGGAACCCCATATCAAAAAAACTATTTTCCCATACAAATTTTTCCAATAAAGAAATTTATTTTACCCAATTTGATGAATATTTTTCTTCCACTAGTTTTTATTAATTTCTATGATAATTTAGAAATTGACTCATGAAATCTAGGCCCCGCACATAAAAAATTTCTACCGCAATTATTCTAGTTTTTGGAATGTCTTCTCTACTTCCATATTTCATATTCTTTTTTATTTTTCACAAGCTAAGACATATTGTCTAGTATCCTTGTAAAGATTTTATTTTTTGATACCAATCTAGAACACCTTAGTAGTTTCTTCCCAATTCTATAATGTCCACCACATGGTATAAAATGAAAATGTTTAAGAATAGAGATTAATTACCCTTATATCACATGTTTCCTTATAACTGCATCTACCCATTTCTTAAATAATAATAGTTCTTTCAAAAAATAGTACTTCATGTCTTCTTTGAACATATTTTCTCATTCCATGGAAATCCCTTGTAACTTATACAATTATAAGTTAATTTTAAAATTCATAATAGGAAGGTATCCTCTAGTTGTTTTCTGAAAACAACTTCCTATGGTGGAATTTATCATTGATTAGATCCTAATATTCTTCCCATAAATCTTACAACCTAGAAAAATAACCTTCCAATGGTATTTTTCTCTCTTTATATTCATGATTTCAAGGTAAAATTATTAATGAATAAGAATCCACCTTATCAACCTTATTTTATCTTTCTCATATAAGGGTAAATACTTCAAAATAAATGATATATGTAAACAATCACCTTACTTATAAGAATGTATAGTTTAAATTTCTCTATAGAATACACCATAATAAATATTTATTTTTCTATATTTTCATAGTTTATTTCATCTCCATTGATTAATTTTTTATAATAGTACATCACATGTTGTTTTTTCTCTTTTCTCAATATGATCATACCACCTACTATAATATCACTCACATCAAACATTATTTAAAATCATAATTTCTAAAGTGTTGATATAATATTTGAATCAAAGACTAAATACCTTTTTAATCTTTCAAATGCTTCCAAACAGTATTTATCAAAGTTTAATTTCACATACTTCATTAAAAGTGAACAAAATGGTCTTGAAATCACTGATAAATCCTTTATAAATCTTCTATAAAATCTTAAATTCCTAAAAAAATCAAAGTATCTTCATTGAGTTTTGATGTGTCGGTGAGGATATCACTATTATTTTGGTTGTGTCCTCTTCAATTCCATATTTAGATATTATGTGTCACGCCACAATAAGTTATCTCACCATGAAATGGAATATCTTCAAGTTTTACTTTTAACATATCTCAATCACTTTAGAAAAATTATATAAACACTTTTCAAATGAAAATCCAACTAAAAATAAGTCATCTGTTAATATTTCAATAGTTATTCCCATCATGTTAGAAAATATAGTCATCATACACCTCTAAAATCTGAAAGAAACAACACACAATAGAAATTTAATTATTTTTTAATAAAATGGACCATATGGATAAGTGAATTTGGTTTTTTATTGGTCTAATTGATTTATTTGGCTTGATTATATCCTTATTAATCATTAATATGGAAAAAAAATTTAAATTTCTAGTAAATCATTTAATCATTTGATCAATAAATGACAGAGAGAAATGATATTTCATTTTTGGTGGATTGAATTTTCAATCATCAATACAAACATTTTATCCTATAATTATCCTTATGTAAATATATTCATTCATTTAATTTATAACCATTATCCTTCCACCTTTATTTGGAACCACATGAATTGGATAAACTCATGTGTTGTCTAATATTATATATATGATAAAAATATCTATAATTTTGATAATTTCAAACCTGAAAACCTCTTTAATATTTAGGTCCACATTATTTTTTACTCCAAAATAATATTGGCATCATCCTCTATTAAAATATTGTGTATACATATTGAGATATTTATCCCTTTAATGTCATAAATTGTCCAAGAAATAAAATTCATTTATTTCATCAAAGAATTTAGTAGTTTTTATTCTTGATCATTTTAAAAATCTATTAAGATGATTATTTTAATGGTTTTTTAATTTCTTAGATAGGAATATTTTAGTGAGATATTTAATGCATTTAATTAAAGTTCATGTGGTTCTTATATAGATGTATTCAATACTATGTTTTTATACCTAGTTCCTCTCTTGGATTTTTATATAAATTATCATGTAAATAACCAGAAATTTTAAAAATTACTCTTTATGCACATTATATTGACTATAAGTATCTTAAACTATTTTATCTTTCTTAGATAGATAAGAAATCAATTTATTTTTTAGTTCACGGTTAACATTTTTATCCACAATATCAATTGAGAAACAATAATCCAGCTGGTATGGATGTTTCAAAACATGTAAAAAACTATGGATTTACTTTTATTATCTCACTTATAATGTAAACTTAACTCATTTAACATTAATGAGAGAAACTATAGTAGCTATGAATGGATTAATAAGGATAATTGGAACCTCTTTATTTTATCTCTACATCAAGCACTAAAAAAATTAATATTAACTTTCTAGTTCTCACCAAAATATTTCAGTAACACCAGTGAGATAAGTAATGGATCGATATCTAAGATCTAAATCCAATTTTCATTTCTTAATAACCCTTATTTCAAGTTAATTTTACACTATAAAAATAATTAGGTTAAATCTTACATTATAGACAACTAAGAATGTAAAATTCCTATTTCTCCTAAATTTATAATGAATTTTGAAAATAATTGGATTATTTAGATTTTGATGAATCTAAATTTAGATCATAGCATAGTATTCATCAGTATATGAAACTATGGAAAATTTCATAATCATTTTCTTATTTTGAATTATGTTCTTGAAAAACATTGTATAATAATTCATCTTGATAATTCCATGGAAAATGGAATATTCACTCTAATATTTTGAGACGTCTTTATAAACCACATTAAATGTCTTTATTTGTGTTTAAATAAATCTATATAACTTTCAAGAAATAATTAGAGGGGGATTATATATATTTAATCCATATTCTAATATATTCTATATTACCACTCCATAATTCATTTTTTTCCTATTTTTCTTAGGATTAATATTTTATAGGTATATAGATTTTATCCTTACTAATTTTTTTTTATTTTTCTTGATAGTGTATATCATTTTATTTTGAATCATTCATTACATTTAATTTAACCATTTTATCATATTTTATTTTCAAAATTTTTCCTCCTAAGGTAGTTATTTCCATGCATCATTCTTTAGGATTGGTTTCATTAGTACTTGGAAACAAAACCTTATCCCTCATGATATTGTTACTTTAAAGTTATCTAACATATAATTTGAGATTTTGAATTAAAATTTGATTTATTTGAACTAATTGATCAATCTAAGAAAATTTAGCTTGAGTTTTATAAAAAATCATTAACCTGCATTTTACTTTACAAAATTTTATATAATTTATTTATAATTCACCCATTTCATTAATTATATTAGTATGATGATATCCAAAAAGTCATTTTTAAATTCCTATAGAGATACATGAATTTAAATATTTATAAAAACTCAAAAATTATAACTACACAATTGAATTAATTGGTAAGTTCTACTATAAATCTCACAACGATATTTGTAATTCTCTAGATTAACTTTTGGAATTTAAAATTCAATTTATTGATCATTTGGAGATAAAGATAAATATTTAAAATAAAATTTATTTTGATTATGAATAAATATGTGAAGCATGATAGGTTCAGTTATTTTAATGTTTTTGTGATCAGTGATTCAATTAGTTATGTGTTTACTCATATTAATTATCATAATTGGGTCTTCATGGATCCTTGGTTTGGGTACCCTTCACTAATCGAATAATCAATCCATTGGGATGGTCAACTACTAGGTTTATTACTAGACTAAGAAACCCAAAAACATTATTTAAACATAATCTCTTAATATTAAAAAATAATCATAAGCAATCTATGGAGATTAGTTGGTGCATAAAAATGTACTCTTCAAATCATGTAGCAATTATCAGGCAATGCAATAAGAATGATATTAATTATTATTGAATAAAATTGAAACAACTAAAACATTAATAGAAAAATATAGATAAACCCTATTCAATACTCCCCCAATAATAATGTTTCATTCCACTGTGGAACTAATCACTCATGCTAATAATGAGGTGGAAGAATGAAATTATTACCAGAAAAATAATGGTGGCAGTATCCGGGCTCTGAGGAGGTGCATGATCCCACTATCTGGCCTCTCTGTGCATCCAAAAAAACCTTTTTTGGTGTGTGGTAGTGCAGAAATATATAAGAATTTTCATTGTGCCCTCATATCTGGAATATTTATTTCTTTGTTTACTGTGTTTTAAAAATGTAAAGATGTATTTTACATTGTGAAATTTGCAGCCCAGATCTAAAATATTCTCCTCCCTATAAACTTATATCATTAGTATGGATTTTAAAGTGTAATTATGCATGGTATTTTCTTCTTCCTATAACATATTATGGTGTAAATAATTTTTATGTTGTAATTCCTTCTTTTCAGGATTTGAATTTAATTCTATCATAATTATTCCCTCAAGACATCTCATGGTGTAAATTCCACTTATAATGTAAATGTGCCTCTATCCAAAATCTACAGTTCTACTCTAAATCAATCCAGTTTTATTCCAACTCTAAAATTCGGGTGTTATGTCTCACTGTACTTAACATAATAATATAATATCATTTAGTTTGTTTCATAATTATTTATTTAAACCTTCTAAAAATCACAAAATAAGTTAAATATTTCACAAATTGGAAATAATATCAATTAAATTAAAAATATTAGTGTATAAAAATACTATAAAATATATTCATGAAATGTACATATCAGTTGAGGTATAAGAATATTTCCCATAAGTACCTTTTTGGTTCCTCTATTGTTATCTATATTTATGTTCTCCTTGAAATTTAGAATTTTTAAATTTTTTAAATTTTCATTGTTATTTCAAAGAAAATTTTGTATTATTTTGTCAACTGGTATTATATGTGTTTTAAAGTTGATAATTTCACACAAGTTATCTTACATAATTTCCTATGTAATTAGTATCCACAGCTTTAGATAAATAATTTTCTGTATTCAATTCAAAATTTATACCATTAATTTCACTATGACTATATATTCTATAATAATAAAATTGATTCTTATTTTTTTATGTTTTTAATGCAATTTTATAGAATTTAATTTAATGATCTAAAATATATGAATTTACATATTCTATGGTAGTGGATTCATTTACAATATATCTCTTTCATATCATTGATTTTTTATATAAATTATTAGAAATCATGTAAAATATATTGTTTCATTCCTAAATGGTCTTATATCCATAATGTAATGACCTATAATTTTCATATATGTTTTCATATAATATTTTTGATAGATTTCTCTACACACAACATCGAACCAAAAAAATCATGATATATTTATATCATGAAAACCTAGATGTTGGGTTAGTAGGTATGTGTAATTCCCCGACATCGTAGACACTAACTAGTGCCCCAAGTTGGGTCACCACATGACCTTATTCACACTTCCTCATATTCCAGATGATTCTGACTAATAGCCCAGGTCTATAAAGGTACAATAAGGGGACTATACCTTCTTATTAGAGTAAAACCACAACAGAAATAATAATGACTGATATATAAACCAAATTTTATAGTACAATGGAACAAATAGAATAAATAATCAATAATAAACCAAAATAAACATAATATAAAACTGGAATTTATACAAAACATATCAGGAAGTCATACAAATAAAACTCCAAATATTAAAACCATAAAAGAACTCAACAACTATAACGAATATTTCATTTATTACACATTAAAACGTGATTTATTAAATAAAATTACACTTAATTAAACCCTAAATACTGATAATTCTGGTGTATTTTGGAATTAGGTACATTACATTACAACTTAAAACATGTAATGAAACATCATTATTAAAAACTTCTTTAACATGCTCACACTTAAAGTTGCATGAGATAAACTGAAAAATACATTAGAAAGGGGTGAGATTTAAATACCAATAAGGTAATAAACATTTAATAAGGTAGAAAATGTTATAAAATTGGCATATCAAGGGGAATAAAGAGATTAGGAATCATAAACATGAATGATATAGCATTATAACATAAAGTAAACATTGGAAATGTGGAAACAACTCAAAACATTGTATCATAGGTCCAGGATAACTACCAAGATATCATAATAAAAAATTTCCCATAAAGGAATCAGGATAAATTCACGTACCAGCATGACATATCATGATATTCAACATTACCCAATGCATTGGAGTGCTACATAATTCTGAGATCACCCGTCACTTTCATTTACACATCATGCTTAAGTGTTCCACATAGATCATAAAACATGGATTCATTCATCATATTATTTTATTTCACAGTCAAGGAGTATAGAACACATAAATGTAAGTCCCAAATAAAAGAGTTATTAGTGTGTAAATTTGAATACCCTTGATATTAAATAGTTATGGTATTCACTACACAATTATTTTTCGAATGGGAAATCGAAGTGAAATTTCAGTAGCATAACAGTGTCGCTTAAAAATTCATATAATGGTTTGATGATAATGAAAAGGATCTATCATAATTTTTACATAAATTTTTAGTAATAGGGAACTATAAATACATATCCCATCATTAGGAATTGTAAATAAAAGGCATATGATAATAAAAAATATATGATTAAAGAATAGGAATGAAGAACTCTTATGAAATTTTGGAATGGTAACAGGTGTTCTTGGGAGGTCTTAATGAGAGATAAAGGGGTTTATCATAATTTTTACATCATAAGGGAAGTATGGGGGAGGTGAAAAAACACCATACCCAATATTTCGTAATTAAAAATAAAAGGGCATAAAATATAGGAGATTCTTGAATACAATTGAAAGGGAGAGGATTCCTTACCTTAAAAATATGACACCAAAATCTTGAAAGGGGATTATGGAGAGCATGGGGAACCTTGGGAGGATTCTAGAGAGAGGAAGGTAGAGTAAGGATGTTCTCAAAGTATTTTAGTGAA
Source organism: Viscum album (assembly GCA_963277665.1). Taxonomy (NCBI): domain Eukaryota; kingdom Viridiplantae; phylum Streptophyta; class Magnoliopsida; order Santalales; family Viscaceae; genus Viscum; species Viscum album. The sequence continues at coordinate 423,211,572 of OY728148.1, forward strand.
GATAAATGAGATATTTGGTGGGATTATATAGGAAATGACTGGGGAATTCTTTAATATTTCACAAATATAGGTTTTGGACCCTATATAATAAAATATTCAAAACCACAAACTTTACCATGGTTTTTTCCCATGGTTTATACTAAATAAGAGTGTTTTTAAATATTTTATTTTTAAAAGGGCTGAACATATTAAAATATTACTCTTTCTTATGTGGAGATGAGTCACACTTCTAAAGAAATGAATTGAAAATCATAAAATATATTATATGTTCTGAAGGATTCATAATGGATTTATAAAATTAATAAAATAAACATAAAATCACATTATTTTAAGGTAAAAACATATATTTGGCCTAGGATGCAGATTATAGTATTTATTATATCATTTTTGGGTCATTATAATGTTATAAAACCCACTGTATGTCCATACAGTATTTAATTTTTACCCGAAAATTTGATTATCTCGTAAAATTATGAAAAACACACCATTGGATAATTTCGACATTATGATTCCAAAAATAAAATTCATTTTATCTAAATAATTTTCTAAATATTTTAACCTTCACTTTTTAAAAAAATAATAGATATTTATTGAAAATGACTGGTTTTTGGCAATAATAGTTTTTTGACCCTAATAAAACATTAAATTTAACATAATAAAAATTATATGATAATTTATATTTAATAAAAAATATTTCAATAATATTATTTTATTAAAATACTATTTATTTCAAAAATTCATTAATTCATAAAAAGAATTTTTTTAATTGAATTAATTATTACCCAAAAATACTATTTGTGTTTTATAGTATCAAAATAAAAATATATTCAGTATTATTTAATAAATAATGTACATAATCAATTTTATACGGTTTTGATACATATAAATTTAATACACCAATTTAATCCATAAGAGTAAGGTGCTCGATACTGATACTTTCATGAGATCGTTTGGAAAACAAGGTTTGGGCCATGATCTTGATGAGCTTGAACTTTTCCCATAAATGGTTTCAATCATGATTAAGTTATTAGATCTCAAATTGGGATTGGTCTAGGACTAATACCATACAAACTATCTACCTCTAAAACTCTGATATATGGGCTTCATAGGGTACAATCCTTTTGGATGAGACCATCACTTTCTTTTTCTAAGTCAATTTCAATTTTTAAATCCCTATATTTATACTAATCATTTGATTATTGTTCAACAGATATATTGTAAATGGTAAAGATTATTAATGGTATTTTGAATCCAATTGGATATAACAAAATAATTTCATGTGTTTTCTATAAAAATTTTACATAATAAAACATTAAATGATAAGGGAATTTTATTTATAATTGTTTGGGTCGTTATAATCTTCCCCATTGAGAATTTTTTCCCTAAAAGTTTTCATTTTACCCCTTTAAAAATATAAGGGTGATTTTATTTCATCACTTTCTCTGGTTCCCACATTTCTTCTTCAAACATGTTGTTTCTCCACAACACTTTGACAAGGCGCATTGTCTTATTTTTTTATAAGTTTTTCTCTATGATCTAATATCATCACCGGCTGATCCTCATTAGAAATATCATTCTCCTATGGTACCACCTCCAGATTGAGTACATGTGAGGGGTCAGGTATATAATTCCTTAAGAGTTATACATGGAATACGTCATTAACATGGGATAGGTTATGTGGGAGTGTAGGTCGATAAGCCACCGCTCTGATGTGATCAAGGATCTCAAATAGTTTTATGTATCTTACACTAAGATTTACCTTATTCCCAAATATCATCACTTTATTCCATAGAGATGTGTGGAGGAATAATGTGTCTCTAACACCAAAATATAGGTCTCTTCAATGATTTTCATCATACCTCTTCTATCAACAGTGGGAATATTTTATGTTTTATTGAATGGTCTTAACCATTTACACCATTTCCTCAAACATTTTAGGACCTAGTAGTTTTTGTTCTAGAGCTTCATCCCAGTATGCAATTTTCATGAACCTATTCTCATAAAGGGATTCATAGGTATACATTTGGATTCTCAAGTAGAGACTATTATTGTAAGAGAACTCAACCAGAGGAAGATGTTGATCATATACTTCTTTTAAGTTAATTAATCATGCTCTCAACATGTCCTTAAGTGCTTGTATAGTCCACATGGATTGGACATCAGTTTGAGAGTGATAAAATGTGCTAAAGATGAACTTAGTGTTTAGATCATGATTACAACTTTTCCAAAACTTAAAGGTGAATATTGGATCTTGATCAGATACAATCAATTTTGGTACTCCATGCATCCTGACCAATTCCTTGATGCATATCCCTACAAGTAGATTGAGTGATAATTTTTATCATATCGTAATGAAGAATGCAGTCTTTATAAGATGATCCACCACAACCCATGTACTGTTATTCCCTCTTGATTCCTTTGTAAGACTAGTGACAAAGTACAAGGTGACTCTTCCCCATTTCCATGTAGGTATAGGTAATGTTTTCATCATGCCCTTGGATTTTTTTCCTTTTTTCTTTCATTTTCTGACATACAAGACAAATTTATGTATATTATGTGATCTCCTTATAAATATTTTACCACCAATATTGTTATTTAAGATCTTGATATATCATTGTTCTTCTAGGGTGGATGGATAAGGTTGAACTATGTGCGTCATCCAGCAGCTCCTTATTTAACTCAAGATTTAATGGTACACATAGTATTGACAGAAATCATACAACACCTTCAATATTAACATTAAACTCTAGGAATTTAACTTTCCTTATAGCTTCCACTTTCTTATGAATTCACATATAAACTCTTTGAGCATCCTTTAACCTCTCCAGAAGAGATGGATTAGCAATCATTTATGAAAAGATTTATGGTTTTCCTTGACTAATGATTTCCATTTCCATCCTTTATAAATCTATAAAGATTGGATCCTTCTCAATTCCCATCAATAATATAATTTATAGATCATTTATACTTAAATTTTCTACCACATAATTTTCTTTCTTTGGATGGTATTGGATTGATCAATCATATTCTTTGATCATCTCTAACCATCTGCATTGTTGCATATTCATCTCTTTTTATGTGAATATATACTTGAGGCCTTTGTGATTCAAATATATTTCACACTTCTTCCCAAATAAGTAATATCGCCAAATTTTCAAATTTAGGATCACTACATCCAACTTCAAATCATGTGTTGGATAATTCTTCTCATGAATTATAAACTACTATGAATCATAGGCTATCACTTTTTCATTCTTCATTAACACACATCCAATCCCTTTTCCAAAGCACCGCTGAATACCACAAAACATTCTCCACTTGAGGGTAGTGTAAGCACAGAGGTGGTGATAAGTATTCTTTTCAACTCCTTGATGATATCTTTACATTTATCATTCCAATAAAATTTTACTCCCTTTTGAGTTAGCTTGGTAAGACGGTTTGAAAATTGTGATAAATTTCTCATAAATCAAAGATAATACCCAGCTAACCCAAGGAAACTACAGATATATATAAAAAATGTTGGCCTTGACCATCCTTCAATTGCTTCAGTCTTTGAAGGTTCCACATATATCGCATTGATTGTGATGATATGTCCCAATAAAGATACTTCATTCAACCAGACCTCACATTTTCTATACTTGGAAAAAATCTTCTCCATTCACAATGTCTTTAGCATAGTACTCAAATTCTTTTCATGATCCTCCTTAATTTTAGAGTATATTAGAATAAAATCTATAAAGACTAAAAAAAATGCATTGAGGTAATCTCTAAATACTCTATTCATCAATTCCATGAATATTTTTGGAGCATTAATGACTCTGAAAGGCATCACTATAAACTCATAGTGCCCGTACCTTATATGAAAAGTTGTCTTGGGGATGTCATCCTTCATCACCCTAACTTGGTAATATCCAAAATACATATCCAATCCACCTCAAAGAAGTATTTTTCTCCATGTATATGATCGAACAAGTCATAAATCTGAAGTAGAGGATACTTATTCTTTATTGTGAGCTTACTGAGCTCACGATAATCGATGCAAAGGTGAATTGACTAATCCTTATTCTTGAATAAGAGGACTGGTGTACCCCATGGTGAAGCACATGGGCGTATAAACCCTTTTTCTAGGTTCTCCTATATTTATTTATTCATCTCCTTAATTTACATAACATCCATTCTATAAATTTTTTTAGATAATGGCAATTCCCCAAGTATAAGCTCGATTGAAAATTCAACCTCTTTGCTATAAGGAAGACCAATCAATTCCTTAGGAAACACATCAGCATATTCAATCATAATAGGCATGTCTTCAAGGATGGTTATTTCATTTGACTTAATAATTTTAACAAGATACTATTTATCATAGGGAAATAATATCCATTCTTGAGATTATTGTGCTAAAGAATATTCATCCTCCTCTTTATACTTGTACAGAATCATGGGTCAATTCACAATACAGAGAGTGATTTCCTTCTTGTGACAATTTATGTTGGATCTATATAGGGAAATCAAATACATGCCTATAATTGCATCAAATTACACCAAAGTAAGTATGAAAATATTAACTAGGAAATTCATCCCAAAAACTTTTACAGGGGATGAGTTATAAAATTGGGATGAAATAATTTCTCTATTTTCTATTTTCACTGATAGCTCTACTTCCAAGCATTGTGGTTGTGTTTGGATAGTTTTAATTAAAATTAAAGATATGAAGGAATGCGTAGAACCAAAATCAAAAATTAAATTCAATATTCTTGAATGAATAACCATTTTACCCATCACCACTTCATTTTTGGGACACACCTCATTGGTTGTGATGGAAAAGCTCTCCCTTTCTACCTTGGAGGTTATTGGTTCTCTCTGAAAACCCTTGGCTTAGTGCATTGGTTTTCAAAGTGCCTTGGTTCCTTATAGTAATAGAAATGAAAAATCTATTGAGGGTTGACCAGAGTATTCCTTTCCTCTGACACAGTAGCAGGTTTCTCCTCTCGGCAATCATTTTTATAGGTTCCCTTCCATCCCACTCCTAAATCATTTCTTCATCCCCTTTAATAAATTTTTAGGGTTCTTATTTCTCTACCTTTGAAAAGTGGGGTGTTGGAATTTTTTACACCATTAAATCTCTCTATCATAGCTTCACAATTAAAATCCACTTTCCACTTCTTATCCATATGATACCCTTGAGATTCACTTATCTCTATTTTGAATTTTAGGGAACATCATACAATTTTATCATAGCTATAAAAGTCATGGATTGCCAAGGATTTTTTTATACTATTCTTTAGTCCACCAAAGAAGCATTCAACCTTTCATATGGGGTAACGAAAAATCCATAAGAATACCATTCATGTATTTTGAAGTTTTCCTCATACACCCCAGTACATTTTTTACCTTTTTACTTTAGGGAAAGGAAATACCTTTCCATTTTAAGATGTAGAGTGCGAGAAAAATATTTATAGAAAAACATTTTTCGAAAATCATTCAACCCCATTGCTTTGATCTATTTCTCAAGTTTCGTATTTTTTATCAATGTCCATCACTGATCAGATTCACCTTCCATATGATAGATAGCTAACAGAACCTTCTCTTTCTCAAAAGATCTAAGGATGGAGAATATTTTCTCAATGGATTTAATCCATTGTTCTGTGATTAGGGATAGGAAACCCCATTAAAAGACAGAGGCCTTTATCGTATAAATCTTTCGAGTGCAGATTGTTCTCTCTTAGGATGATTTGGAAACTTCTCCTAATCCAGGATCCTATTTAGAGCCAGAGTCAGCTGAGATATTATTTTCATGACGTGCATGATTCCTTCTCCCATCAGTTTGGGCTTCTTGTTGGGGTAATAATCACATTTCTCTTCACATTGATTGTCTACCTAATTCCTCCTATTTTCAGGTAGAATAAAAGGGAAAATAGGGATGAGTATATTTATACTTTATACACATAAAGGGTTAATCCAAAGACATTAATGAGATAACTTATAAATTACATGTATTTCCTTAACTTATGAATTTATAGACATTAGTCTATGTCATCCATGATCTATTTCCTAACATATACTCTTATGGGTATATTTTTTTTACTCCACTAATAATAGTTCATAATGATCTTACAAATTTACCAAAGTATATCCCTAAGAAGTTTCAAACTAGGTGCACAGTAAGACCTGTTGTCATGTACCAATTTACCCCAAGTCAGGCCCAAAACACCATGTTGTAGTTTTTCTCCTAGGTAAATCTATACCAAAACCAAGTCTACTTGTATTATCCAGATAGTAATGTGTTTTCTTGATAAAACACATACTATATACTTACCAAAATTTAGGGATGTTTTATTATACTTAGTATTTCCCTACGGAATTTTCTAATGTTTTCTAATCCCAATATCAAAAATAACTAAACTTTTATTTTGATACCAACAATAACAAATCCTACCTTTATTTCACATTAACACATGATTTATTACATAAAATTACACTTAATTCAACACAAAAGATCAAGATGTATATTTTATTTTGGAATTAGGTATATTACATTACTACATAAACCATAGAACACCACATCTTTATTGAAACCTTATTTAACTTGATCGCACTTAAAGCTATTTGAGATAACCTGAAGAAATAAATAAGAAAGTGGTGATATATAAATCTTAGTAAGAGAATAAAAATTGAATAAGGTATAAAATGTTATAAAATTGGTATATAAAGGGGTATAAAAAGTAGGAATCATAAACATGAATGATAGAGACTGCTAACATAAATTCAACTTTGGAAATGTGGGAAAAAACATAAAACATTGCATCATAGGTCAAGGATAACTTCCAAGAAATCATAATGGAAAAAGTCCCATAAAGGAATCAAGTTTAATCACTATACCAACATGATGTTTTATGATACTAAACATTACCCAATGAATTGGAGTTCTATATAATTTTGGGTGCACCTATCACTTTCATTTACATCTCATACTTAAGTGTGCCACATATATCATAAAAATGGATTAATTCATCGTCATATTTTATTCTATGATCAAGGATTGAAGAATAAATAAATGTAAGTCCCAAATAAAATAGTTATAAGTGTATAAATTTGAATACACTTTATAGTAAATGGGAATAGTATTCACTACACAATTTTTTTGGAATGTAAAATCGTGGTGAAATTTCAGCAGCCTAACAGCGTCGCTTAAAAATTCATAAAATGGTTGATGACAAAAAAATGGTATCTCATCATTTGAAAATAAAATTTTCAGTAATAATTACATGGAAATACATATCCCATCATTACAAATTGGAAATATAAGGCATATTATAATAAAGAAACTTGATTAAATAAGAGAAAGGAATAACTCTTATAAATTTTCAGCATGGTAACAGGTGTACTTGGGAGGTATTAATGAGAGAGATAGGGGTCTCTCATAATTTAGAAATAATAAGGTCTATATGGGGGATGTTCTAAAACATACCCTGATATTAGAAATTAAAAATAAAAGGGCCTTAAATTGTTGATATTCTTGAAAAAAAGTGATAAATAGAGGATCCCTTAGCTTAAGAGTGTGACATCAAAAGCTTGGAAGGGTCTTATTAAGAGCTTGGGAGAACCTTGGTAGGATTATAGAGAAAATATTATAGAGTAAGGATGTGATGAAAGGATTTTTAATGAAGATAAATGAGATCTTGGGTATGTTTATATATTAAATTATAGGGGAATTATTTAATAGTTCACAAACATAGGATTTCAACGCTATATAATAAAATTTTCAAAACTACAAACCTTTCCATGGTTTTTTACCATGATCTATAAGAAATGGGATTTTTAAAATATTTTATTAGTCAAAGGAACAAACTTATTAAAATAATACCCTTGATTATGTCAAGGTGAGTCAAACATTTAAAGAAATGGATTTAAAATAATGAAATATATTATATGTTTTGAAGGATTCATAAAGGATTTATAAATTTAATAAAATAAACATAAAATCACATTATTTTCAGGTTAAAAAATATATTTGGCTAAAGATACCCATTATAGTATTTATTATATCATTTTTGGGTTGTTGTGATTTCATAAAACACATTGTTTGTTTATATGGTATTTAATTTTTACCCAAAAATTATATTGCCTCAAAAAATTATGAAGAAATAACTATTGGATAATTTAGTAATTATAATACCAAAAATAATATTAAAGTTATGTAAATATTTTTCTCAATATTTTTTTTCACATTTAAAAAATTAACTAACATTTATTAAAAATGATAGGTTTTTGGAAATAACAGTTTTTGAACCATAAAAAGCAATAAATTTGACTTTATAAAAAGTATATGATCATTTATATTTAATAAAATAATTTAATGCTAATATTTAATTAAAATATTATTTATTTCAAAAATTCATTAATTAATTAAAATAAATTCCTTAATTTAATTGAATATCACCCAAAAATATTATTAGTGTTTTATAGTATCAAAATAAAAATATATTTGTTATTCTATAAAAATAATGTACATAATCAATTTTATATGGTCTTGATACATATCCCTTCAATAAACCATTGTACTCCCTAAGAGTATCGTGTGCGACGGTGATACTTTTATGAGGTTGTTTGGAGAACATTCTTTGGGTCGTGATCATGAAGAGCTTGAAATTCTTCTGTAAATGGTTTCACTCATAGTTAAGTTTTTGGATCTCAACATGAGATTGGTCAAGGTAAAATCCTTGAGAATATATATCCCTTGGAAGCTCTGATAAATGGTATTTATAGGGTATAATTTTATTGGATGAGGCTATCACTTCCTTTGTTTGAGTCAATTGGATTTGTTACATCCCTATATTTATACTAATCATGTAGCCACTATTTAGTGGATATATTATGAATGGTAAGGATTCTTAAAAGTATTTTGAATCCAATTGGATATAAAAAAATCGTGTGTTTTATATAACCATTTTACATAATAAAAAATCAAATCATAATGGAATTTTATTTATAAGATTTTGGGTTTTGACAAGCATGGTCCCGAGTCCCAGCCCAGTCCTAACATCGCATGATCCAACCTATCATCCCATTCAAAAACCAAATATCAGGTCCCTATATTGAACATATTCTAGAAAAAAATCAGAATATTCTTGGGTACCCAAGTTTCATGGAATCCTGAGAGGGGTTTGAGAACAACTCATTAGGCCACAACCAACAATGTATACAGAAATAACCAGTATATTCAATTGTGTATATAGGTAATATAGGTGGAATAAATAAACAAGGAAACAAGGGAAATCATTCTTCACATCTTAAAAATAGTTAATTATCCAATATTATCTTGTAGGTTCCATATTTTTGACCAATTGACAAAACTAGCTCTGTCCATGTCAAGAGACAAAGCCATAGCATAAAAGGGGTTACACACACTTTTACTCACAAATGGGTGTTTACTAACCAAAAAATTTATCAACATACCTCAGATCCTCGGTCTGGGAATCAAAACATGTCCATACATTTGGGATAATAGAGCCTCAGTTTGACATCCCAATCCATTCCAAATTTAGGATCATAGATCCATGGTCTAACATCTTAAACAAGTAAAACATTGATGGGCCTAGAGTGTTGGTCTAGACCAAACAAAAATTGAGGAGCCTCAGTTCGGTATCCTAAATCATGAAATACATTGTGGGGCTTAGAGAATCGATCTAACCAGACCCATGGGAGTCGAGCCTTAGTAAAATACCCCCACTCATAAATCATACCACATCAACATGCTTCATTAACCATTTATCACATTTACCCATATATCATTCTACTTATTAAGGTCCCAACATACCTTTAAAATTAAATCATGGCATAAAACAAAAATCAAAATATTCATTTAAAAACATTTTGAAGCCACCCTTTAAACCATGATTCTTCCAATTTGAAAAACTAAAACATGCCCCAAGGATTTCATTTCTACTTCCAATAATTCAAATCATTCATTAATCATTTTTTTCAAAAAAAGGGGAATCACACCCCCATTTCAAAACATCTTTTGAAATATAATACGAAAACCACCTTTTCAAATCACTATGAGATCAACACATCCTTTCAAAAAATTACCCACTTTTAAAAAATCATATCCTATCATTGAAAACCATTCCCAGATCATAATCTCAACCATGTCATTTAAACTATTTCAAAGGCCTCCTAGGAATTTCACAATAACGAGCATAAGAAATTAAAATTACCCCTTAAAATAAATCCCACACATAAATAAACAATTAAAACCCAATCAATTTCATAATTACCCTAACCCAACGTTTACCAACTTTTTTTACCACTTTTAGGGGTTCCATATACCCCATGGGTAGCCCTAGGTTCGGTCTCACATCATCAACGAACCCACTGCGGACCATGAAATTTATCACACCTCAATAAATGGAAAAAACTACTTTCCTTAACCAAATACATTAAAATGAATCAAGGAAATGAATCATCACAACTACGTAAAAATATAAAACATCAAGATTATGGGAAAAATCATTAAGACCACATACCTTATTTTTTTTTCAAACCGCTCACTTAAATTTATCCCTTCATTATAACTCAAAAAAAAACTTCAAATACATAACCTATAATCTATTGGTAAAGTAATTTTTTAGGGATTGTAAAGGATATAAGATAAAAAAATGATGAATCTTTCATAAAATGGAAGTAAATGGAGTCTTAGACTTACTCGAAGCCTCGATTATCACCAAACGGAACTCCAAACACGTAAGAAACAAGAGACAAATATCCATATAGAAGGAGAATCTCTTGGTTCATCACCCTTGTTGTTGGGGTTTGAATGGGGTGAAAAATAAGTGAATAAAAAAATAGGTTTAGGAGGGAAATATAGTAAAAACTACTTTTTAATTGACACATGGTTTGGATGCATGGTTTTCCAAACTGAGTTCTAACCATGTGGTTCGCTCTGTACAAGAGAAAATCGAGTTGAACAGTTTTGCTTGCCACCCACATGGTTTGACAAACCATTTGGTAGTTGTGTGTTCGCTGCTATCTAAGGTGGAGCTCTAGCTACATGGTCTACTAGGTCACCCCGTATGGTTTCCTCATTAGTTCACCCACCCATTCAGCAGTCCACACAGATATGGTACACGGTTTCTACAGATCGTGCAACAAACATGGCCTAAGCACAGATTAGCCCATTTTCACACTTTTTCATGCCCCAAAGCCCCAAAATACCCATGATACATGTTCTAATCATCAGATATTTTCCATAAACCAAAAATTTAATTTTTTGCATGCCTTATCTCATGGTTGGAATCTTATAGTATCCCCACCTTTTAATGGCTCGTCCTCAAGCCCCATTACCAAACATAACCATGCCTCCAAGACAAAAAGGTCAATCTATAGGGCCCACCTATAAACTTCCATCTACCATGTTTTCTCTTAAACACATCCATGTATTCACCACAATTGGACCAAAGAAATAGTCTTTCCCCAAATAATTTTTCTATTTTGATCCACAATCATGAACCTGATGTTCCTCAAAGGATACATCAATCTCAAACCCAACATCAACCACATGAACACCATAGGGAATCAAAGGAAACAATGCCTAAATTGAGACATAATGGAACATCATTAAAAGCATTATACCACCATGTAGGAGCTAATCAGCACTCTAACAACCTGATTTTTTCTACAACTCACAGCCCAAATCACATGGCGCAACTTACCATATTTTTCAAAGTTATAATAGTGACACAAGATCGACATCACCAAAAGGAAAACATGATTTTCAAACCACATTCCCCAAACCTATATCAGTACATAAATCAAGGACCATATCCTCATTCTACATTTGAACATCTGAATCCCAACCCAAGCATTGCCTTCATCTCATGGTACTCAACTAGTCAAATCCTGAGCCAATGCATGTTTCCAAAACCGAAACACTATGACGGCTCTTAACCAAGTTCACCCAACCCAAAATATTGTTCAATTCATCAATCAACCACTTTACCTCTATGGTGCTTCCCACAATATGACTTAGCTCACAATCACTATATTCTAGTGTTGGGAACTTACACCATTGAAAATTACCACCAGAACCTCAAATCAATTTTCCACAACATACCCAATTTATTCCCAAATCACTATGATAGAACATCCACAATAACACCATATAATATTGGCATCCTTTCAATCGAAACCAACTAGATTGGACATAACTATTTCATCCATATATTAACTAAGGACAACTGGATTCTTCCTCAGACCCAATTTCCATTACCGAAATTCACTTATAATTTCAAATCATCCATTTAACGTGGTTTATAACTCACCTCTTGAATTTCTTTTTCTAGGACATGCCAGACTATTCTAGACCAAATCATCCTCAAACACCCATCTCAACTTATTTAATTTTATGCCTTTAATGGTCTATGGAGCCTTATAACTTAAGGCATATCACTAACTAGATTATATCCCCAAATTCTGGTAAAAAATCACTATTAGGGAATCCACTTCTTCCCAAACCGTCATTGGGATCTATACCACTCATTGATATTTCCCTGCTACAAACATCTTTAGTTTCCTTAAGAATCAACTCGAGTGTGATGACAACACTTGTCTTGATCAACCACCACATCCAAGGTCAACCTGGACTTCCCTAATGAAACCCAAATGGGTGCCTCATTGGTTTCTCATTGGTAATCTAATTCCACCACATCCACTCCATAGTCTTCTCCACACATCCATGACTGAAATATCGCTCCCCACCTTAGGAGTGTCATTGTCTTCTCTTTCATCAAGTAATTATGAACACAAAGCCTCATGATTTGATCACAATTTCAACCCAAAAACGTGTTTTTATCCATCTAGATTTCACTAGAACAATTAAACATTACCAACCTTTACTCATTCCCACCTTCCGAGAATAGAATTCATGACATTTTTTGGCATTATTTATATCCTAAAGATCTTACTCAAAACTATTTCATGGTGTAATTCCCACCATATTTCTCTACAAACATCACTCTATTAGCGTAACCTCTAAGAGGCCCCATATCTGAACAAAACACATCCTGGTATCTAGGCTTAAGCCCATATCTCTCTTAGTGTACACAATGTGATGTCAAGATATTGGTCATGATCGTCACAAACTAGGAGTATGTTAAGAATTCTTCATTTAATACCATTAAAATTTATCCATTATTGATGTCACCTCAACTATAGAGAAAAATTAACCTACCAAAATTCTTGGGATCCCCTACCCATAAGAATCTCGTCCACACTCAACCACCACTGCTGAAGTGGGATTTCCAACCAAAATTGTCCACCTCTTCATGACCTTTTTCCAAGCCGCTATGAACCAACATTCCCTTTAGAACTACTACCATTACCCCCACTCAAGTTCTTCCAGAATTACTCTAGTGATTCACTACATAAACACAATGATCCATCACATTGATCAAAAAACCAATTTTTCTCTCGCATAACCATGATTCCCACTTTGAATCCCCAGAAAAAGACATGTGCATATCCCAATCCACAAATTCACCCATCCCAAATGGCATCATTTATCCCCATCATGTGCCCAGATTTGGACCTCAATAGATCCCTCGAGGTCTCACACTATCTTGAAACCACACATTGAACCCGAATCTAGATCACACGAGTTGTACATCAACAGATCAAGTCCCAACAACTAATTACACATCTAACCATGACTCCTAGTCAATCAACATCATTGGAATTGAGTAATTATCAACATTATCATACAATAACCTAACCATTCATACAAACAGTACCTACCATGTGACCTCCACTCACATAAGGTGTCACCTCCATAACGAAATCATTCATTCATGCCATCATTTCCCTTTTCTTGTCTACCCAAAATCATTATTGATTCTTTCATTAAATTCCATAAAATCCATAGGAATAGGTTTTTGAACAATAATGCCCCCAAAAAATACCCTTACAACCAACCATAAGAACTCAAGTGCTATTATTAGAATAAAACAATGGAATGATCGTGCCTTTTTACCAAAACTCAATAACACCAACTGTGCATTGGTCCCACACAAAAATTGCCCACATGTTCTTTACATTCCATGGTTCCTGCAACACTAGAGAAACCTTATTCACAGTTAACCTGAATGATCAAATGATACCAAATATCTAAATAGTATTCACATCTAACAAAGTTCACTATCTATCCCTCAAATCCATACATGCCAAACCTAAAACAACTCACTACTCAAGGGTGTCACTCTTATACCCTTTCCAAAACACACTAAGTCTAACACACCCTAGAAACCATTTACTTTAGGTTTCACAATAAGGATACCTGAACACATACATAAGAAATATGATAAAAACACCCACACTAGGGTCCAAAACACAAATCACATTATCAAAACCTACAATGGTTACTACACCCACATTACCGGTAAACATCTCATAAACCAAATCCCACAATCTGCCAAAGGTAAAACAATTAAAAAAACCTCTAACTACACATCAAAACCAAAAAAAAGCCTCATGACCCATAACCATGGTCACAAAATAGGGTACTCTCACTGCTCAAACCATCCATACATAAGGTTTGATATCAATACTAGGGATATATGAACCATCATCCCTAAAGGTCCCATAATTTTCCAATTTCAATTTTTAATTAAACTTTATTATTTTAAAACTTGAGGATTCACATTTCAAAACCATACATTATTAAAAACCAAGGATTTACACCTTCAAAAACCTTTTTATTAACCCAAAATTTTAAAAATATCCTTGTTTAAATTTATATTTCAAAAAAAATCATTTACAAACCATTCTTTGACTACATTTTTCAAAATTCTTATATTTGATTTTGATTTAACAAATAAATCACAGGAAACATGCCAATGACATATCAATACTATGTGTATAGCATGATGCATGATCCCACACACCCTATCTTATCATACTGGTCCAAGAGATAAAACATCATAAATCAATAACATCACATTTAATTGAACCACTAAAGGTGGAAGTATCAACCAACCATAAAAGGAAAAAACAGAACATAAATTCCCACCACTAGGAACTTGGGTTTTCCATCATAAGTGAGGTTGAAGGCACCCAAGAATGAGTTTATTACTAAGCCCTGAAAAGATCATAGTCTCTTATCTACCATTCCCAAATAATAATACAAAAGATACCGTCTTAGATACCACTTTGTAATGCCCTATCTTCGAAGCCACAAAACTGATGCCCCGAACTAGGTCACCACATGACCTCAAGAGTTTCTTATTGTACTCTAGAGGTGGTGGACTAGTAGTACGGGTCTATAAAGGTGTAATTATGAGACTATACCTTCTTATCATAGTAAAACCATAGAAAAAATAATAACAATAGATATATCAACCAAATGTGATAGTACAATGGAATGAATAGGGGAAAGATCCAACAATAAACCAAAATAAACATAATATAAATGTGGAATTTATACACAACATGTCATGTATTCATACAAATACAACTCCAAATATCGAAACCATAAAAAAAAATTAAACATGGTCTCGAGTCCCAACCATATCTTAACATCCCATGATAAAACCCATCATCCCATTCACAAACTAACTACCAGGTACCTATCCTGAACCTGTGCTAGAAAAAAAAGTAGCATCTTCTCAGGTACCCAGGTTCCATGGAGGCCCAAGTAGGGTGTGACTATAACTCAGTAGGACACTAAAAATGGTGTCTGAAGTAATAACTGGTTTTTATAACTATATATATATTTAATAAAGGTGTAATAAATAAGAATGGTAATAAAGAAAATCATGCTTCACATGTTTATATTTGTTAATTATCCATTATTATCTTATAGGTTCCATAATATTAATCAAAGAACAAAACTAACTCAGTTTATGTCGGGAGCCTAACCCATAACATAAAAGTGGTTACACACACTTTTAGTCCTAAAGGGGAATTTACTAACCAAAAAAATTATCAATATACCCCAAAACCTCTATCCAATAATCAAACCATGTACAGATGTTTAGGAGCATAGAGCCTGAGTCTGAAATCCCAAACCATTCAAAAAATAGAGTCTAACATCCTAAAATAGGAAAACATCGGTGGGCCTGGATCATTAGTCTAGCCCAACCAAAAACTGAGGATCCTCAGTCCCTATGTATAGAGCATAGAGCCTCAGTCTGATATCTTAACTCAGGAAATACATCATTGAGACCTAGATCATTGGTCTAGAACAGCCTGCGGGAGTTGAGCCTCGATCGAATACCTCGCTTATAGAACTTACTACATGGACATTATTTCTTCACCATTTATCATAGTTACCCAAATATAATTTCAATTAATAGGGTCCTAATGAATATTTAAAACCAAATGATGGCATAAAAGACAAATCAAAATGATCATTTAAAATAATCTTGAAGAAACCATTTAAAACATGGTTCTTCATATTTTAAAAACTAAAACTTTTCCCTAAGGATTTCATTTCCATTTTCAACCATTCAAAAACAATCATTAATTATTTCCACAAAAATGGGAACCACACCCCTATCTCAAATAATCATTTAAAATCTAATAATAAACCTACTTTTTAAAATCACTTTGAGGTCAACTCAAATTTTTCAAACATTACCCACTTTCAGAAGATCATATTCCATCATTGAAAACCATTCTTGTATCATAATAAAAAAACATGCCATTTAAACTATTTCAAAGGCCTCCAAGGAATTTCACAAAAAATAGTATAAACATTTCAATCAACCCTTACACAAAATACCAAGCAAAAAATTTACAATTAAAACCCAATCACTTTCATAATTACCCTAACCAAATGTTTAACAACTCATTTTACCATTTTTAAGGGCTTATCATAACCCATGGGTATCCCTAGGTTCAATCTCACATAATCAATGAACCCAATGGGGTACTTTAAAGGTATTAATGCTCAATCTAAGGTCCAAATTACTTTCTCTAACCAAATAAATTAAAAAAAACAATGAAATGAATTTTCACAACTACATACACATATAACACATAAAGACTTTGGGGAAATCATTAGGATCACCCACCTCATGTACATTGGAAACCACTCGCTTAATCTTAGGACTTTATTTGAACTCAAACAAACTTCAAATCCACAACTTAGAATATGCTGGAAAAGTTAGTTTTTTGGTAATTAGAAGGATAAAATACAATCAATGAGGCCTCTTAAAAAATGGAAGGAAACAGAGTAGAAGACTTACCTAGAGCTTTGATTCAAACTAAACAGCATTCCAAATTCCAAATAAATAAGGGAGAAACATCCATGGGGAGTTAAGAGCTTCTGGTTCATCACCCTTATTGTAGGGGGTCTAATGGGGTAAAAATTAGGGAAGAAATAAATATTTTTAGGAGGGAAAACATTGAATATACACTTTTTAAGTGTCTCATGGTTTGTATGCATGATTTTCAAAACTATGTTCTAACCATGTGGTTCCCTCTATCTAAGAGGAAACTGAACCACATGATTTGGATTTCCACCCTCATGGTTTGAAAAACATTTTGGTAGCTATGTGATCACCATTTTCTAAGGGGGATCTAAAACTGCACTATCTACTAGGACACCCTTCACTGTTTCCTAAATCGTGCCCCCCTCTTCCCCTTTATCAAGATACACAGTTTATATTAATCATACACCAACCATTTTCTCAGTATTGATTGGCCCATTTTCCTCTTCTTCATACCTTGAACCACCAAAACACCCTCAAGACCTATCTTATTCATCTTAGATGTTCCATAAACCCAAAAAATTAATCCATTATGTAACTTATCTCAAGGTATGGATATTACAGTATGAATAAGAGTAACTGAATTACAAAATATATTAATGTAAATATTTATCTATATAAATGTTATTTTATAAAATTTACTTAATTCATTATTATTATTAAGTATCACAAACCAACCCGGGTCGACCATGAACTGGTCACCCAAGTCAATTTGTGACGGCCTGAAGGGAATTCCCGATCCCTATGAAATGAAAACTAGTATTGGTCATCATCAGAGTACACAAGGGAATTATTTCACCAAATAAATAAACCATAACCAACAGTATAAAGAAACCAAAAATCCCAGTATAAATATAAAAATAATATTTACTTGTTTTATACACAATCTGAATATTTACAACAACTACACAAAACAACTAACCAGACAAAATGAAAAAATTATCTCCATGTGACCTCACTGGTCACTCTCCAACACAACAATCACTCGATACCCAAGGTGACTGAACCCAAGCTGACACCTACACAAGGTATAAAAATAGAAAATAACTATAGGTGTGAGTATTAAAACTCAATAGGCTGGTCCGATAATCTATTCCCAAGGAACATCCTATAAAATTAAAGAAACATCAATTTCAAGTTTGAACTAAAATATATAAAAGTATGATAATCTACACATTTTACTTTAAAAACAAAGTATAACTCATTTCCCTTACTCATTTACAAAACTATATTCATTTCATTAGTGTGTTGCTACCATTTTTAAGGTGAAAGTGATGTCTATATTTTTCATCTTGCATATAGAGGGTAAAACAATTTTATTTGAAAAAAATTCATAAACCTTATTAAACTCAACCCATCACTTTACAAGAAAAAAATAGAAAAGAAGGTACAAAATCAATCAGAAAACAAGGGCAATGTAAATAAACAAACAAGTGTCACATTCATCACTGTAAGCAACTAAAATCCAGTAAACATGGGTGAACCTATGAGATCAAGAATAATCCAGAATACACTAATACCTGAGATCTCATCTACGATAGCATGCCACACACAATGAAATAAAAATGATGAATACACTCAATCATTATTTCTCAGGGAATTTCAAGGAAAAATCCCATAGCAATAAGCTCAATATATCCACCTATTATGGGCCATTGGTCAGTACCATTACCTCACAATGTACTAATCATTATTAAGAAATTCTATCAATATACCAGGTTCCCTTTTCTCAAATATTTGATGGGGGTCATCCTACTGATGCCAGTCGAGCATCCAATAACAAAATATATATATATATATATAATATTTCACAACAGGTGTCACCCGGAGTCACTCCAAGGACCAATCTCATGCCACATTGCAAACAGAACACAAAGATTCCAACCCGAAGCACTATAATAATAAATCACAAGAATTCCACTTCTAGGAAATCCCATACATTATATACACATACTAATAATGATAACATCCAAATGAGGTTGTTTCTTCATAATAATCAGTTTCACCATTTTCACAAAGATGCCAAATGGGTCTTTAAGAATTTTAGCAAACCAACAATTATAAAATGACCAATTTTCAATTTTCAAAAAAGGGGGTATAAACACACCTTTTGAAGAAACAAAATATTTACATAAAACCCTTAAAACATTCAGGTTACACATTCAACATACAACTATTTTTATCAAAATTCAAAATGGGCCTTCCCTTCCGCAACACATGTTGAAAAATGCTAAAAACTAATACCCATTTGTTTATAAAATCAAAACCACATTCAACAGAAATAAAAGGAACCCAAAATATAATTTCATATGATTTAAATACTTTAATAAATTCAAACAAATCATTTTATAACACACTTATCACATAAAATCCAATGAGACACTTTACGAAAAACAAGACATGAAATATTTAAAAAAAAATATTATTTAACACTCAAAAAGATATAAATACAAAAATCATTCCATAAATTCATTTAATATACTAAAATAGGTTTTACATATCAGAAACTAGGTATGAAATCTAATTAAACATTTTATCAAATACTTTGAGTGCACATTTTAACCAAAACAATACTAAGTTTCACTAAACATGGAATAAACCACCATTTTCACATAAAAATAATTAAACCAAGGGTTTAAAAACAACACATAGCATATATATAAGGTGTGAACAACTAGAAATAGATAAAACATAAATGATAAAGGCAAGTGCATGGGATATCCTACCTCAAATCCATGGAGGAATGGAAATGCACACCAAAAACCACTTGTTGTGTGTTCCAAAACCCTAAATCTATGAAGACCAACCCTAAAATAACAAAAAACACAAAAAATAATGGGAAACCATAACCCTAGGTTGAGCATGAATAGGGGAGAAGATAAAACCAATAAAAATTGGAACAAGAAGTAAGAGAGAGGGTAGAAGAGAAGGAAACTTTCCTCAGAAATTAGCTAACCCTTCATATTCCCTTAGATATACACTATTAGAGGAGGGAGAATGAATTATGAAGAAATGGAGAGGCTCTCTAGGTCAGGAGGAACCAGTTAAAGGAGTTTTGGTCAAATTTAGGTTTAAAAATTCTGATGGAGAAAAGTTATAATAAAAAAAAATATTCTGGGAAGACTCGCATGGTTAGGCCGCACAGTTTATTAAAAAATGTGCCAAACTCGGTCGAAGAAATATGAGTGACTGCTGGTTTCATCTAAGAATATTCATGTCCATCCTTCAACCATGAATTTTGTTTTATACAAATCTCACGGTTACCTGGGTTCAGCCGCAAGGTTTATCAAAGAGTGTGCAGACCCTTTTTAATCCAAAAACCCATGTTTTCTCCAAAAACTCCCAAATAACCTAGGGACCAACCATGAGAGAATAATTATACAAAGAAAAAATTTCAAAACTTAGTACCTGTCACACACAAACCTTGAAAAAAAATGCCGATATTACCATTCAATCAGATCAAAACCAAACATGAAAACCCGGGTGGGACAATTCTTTCCACCATTAAAGATTTATGCCCCCTGAAAGCCATAACACATTCCAATAGGTTGATCAATTCATAAGGATTCCACATCAACATGATATAACCTCTTAAACCATAACCATTTCATTCACCAAAAAAGGAACTTACGTCTCTTGACTCAAAAAATTAACTCACAACCACTTATCGAGAATCAATTGAAGGATCATGCCACTACATCCACAACCAAGCCAAGAACCATGTTGTTGGGCCTTCTCCCAATGAACACAAAAATCACCCAAACCAAAGAACACTCACAAAAGATAAAAATTTTAGGGGAGTTCGGAATGGACTACCCACCAATTAGAAAACAACCAACATCTAATAAATCCATAAAAAATAAGATTAACGAGACCCGAGGTGAGTATCCCAACTATTAAGGATCAACCAGAAACAACCAAAAAATAATTTACTACGAGCCAAAATTAAGCCTTTCTATATAGGCCAAACAAATATCCCTTATGATGGAATATCATCCCAAGCCAAGAAGAATGTAACAATAACTTTTAAAGTGACCACTCTTGAAAAAAGGGGTTAAATCTAAGCCAAAAATCTCTGTATAGAATAAAAATCCCAACCAAACTAGTATAAAAAATATTTTTAAAGTCGCCATTTTTTCACGTAATTTTTTTAGAACTGACATGAAAATATATGAAAATTGATTTTTCACATCATTTATTATATAACCGACCTGAAAATCCATTTTTTCTGATTTTTCACATCATTTATATAAGAAAAAACGTGAGAAATACATTTTATATAATTTTTCACATCAGTTATATAATAACTGACGTAAATAATCTATTTTCTTGACTTTTTTACATTGGTTCTAAATAAGAAATGTTAAAAAAATCAATTTTCATGACTTTTTCACATCATTTATTTAATAACCTATGTGAAAAATGTTCCTAATCATGTAGTTCATTTCCCAAAGCTTCGATTTGATAGGTAACATATCTTAAAAGGAGTTACATATCAAACATTATAGTCATCGAAAGTTGAACATCTTTAAATGAAGTCTTAGGGAAGGCCAATTTCTGAAGGCCATAACTTTTAATCTGTAACTCTGTTTGAGCTCTGTGACTAGTCAAATAAAATCTTGAGAAATTAACTACATGTTTGTAAACGTCTTTCATGTCAGTTATTAAATAACCGACATGGAAAATTCCTTTTAACATTAGTAATTAAATAATAATTGTGAAAAATTCATGAAAATTGATTTTTCACATCAGTTATATAATAACTGATATGAAAATATGTGAAAACATTAATATCTTTTCACAATTTTTATCATAAAATAAACGCGAAAGATAATTTTAATATCTCTCTAACGAGAAATTTCAATTTTTTTACATCATGACATCGAAATTTCCAATTACTGCCTAAAATTTTTAATACCACATTTTCTTTTATCATCTCAATTATATGTTTTCATTATAAAAATATTCTAATTTAACAATCATTTCTTTCAACTATCATTGTTCTCCCAACTCTACATATTTGATCTTCAATTTGAATAAATTATTTCTTCTTTTCATAATCTCATCAAGGTATTTTTAATTATTTATCCATGGTTTATGGTTTTTATGATTTTTTTTCTTAATTGATATACCATTTAATGATCATTTATTTAATCCATCATCGTTCTATAGACTAAAGTTGTTTGATCTTCCATGTGAATCCACTATTTCTTCTTTCTACGATCTCGTCAAGGTATTTGTAAATATTTTTCCATGATTTAAATTTTTTATGAGTAGTTTTCTTAATAGATATACCATTTAATGATTATTATTTTATTATAATGATGGATAATTTTTTACATATTGGTAATAAAACAAATTCTCCTTGGGATTCTAGAATTCCTTCTAATATGAAAATACAGTTGGCTCATTCAATCTTTCCTCAAAAAAAAATATCAAACTTATGATGGTCATAACTTTTGATTTGTAACTCCATTTTATCTCTACAACCTGACAAATAAAATATTAGGAAATTATATTAAAGAATTCATACATTTTTTATTTCATCTATTTAAAAATTGATTTTAAAAAATGACTTTAAACACCTTTTTTAAACCTAAATAAAAATAGATTTTTAACGTCATTTCTAGAAGGTCTTTCACGTTGGTTTTTTTAAAACCGATGTTAAAAACCATAAAAACATTTTTAATGTCATTTATTAAATAACCAATGTAAAAAATCACATTTTTAACATCACTCGCAATAACTTCACCTCAAAACCGACGTTAAAACACTAAAAAAATTGGTGTAAAAAAGGTTTTTGTACTAGTGACACATAGGTAGGGGAGGGAAGGGGCCTTATGATTGAACCATTAAAACCAAAACTAAATACTATTTACCACTCTATACAAAACTAGATGAAATCCACAGCATTGAGAAACCACAATAAAAACACTACAACTACCTTAATACAATGAAAAGGCATGAACTTAAGCAAACCCCTTACACCTCTGAGATTTCTGACTACATGTCAGGTTCACTTCGAGACCTATGGATGGAGATCTTATGGATGAAGCGTATACTTCCTCATAGTCAGGAACTGATAATTCAAAATTAAAACAT
Organism: Viscum album; assembly: GCA_963277665.1. Lineage (NCBI taxonomy): Eukaryota > Viridiplantae > Streptophyta > Magnoliopsida > Santalales > Viscaceae > Viscum > Viscum album. Next base: position 423,234,938 of record OY728148.1, read on the forward strand.
GCATCACACGATTAGATAAAAGAGTAATATTTGAAATCTCTGGAATAGAAACCCCACTTTTATTGAAAATAGGAGTTTACAAAAGACCCACAACATCTCTTACATTTCAAAAACCAAAACACCATCATCACAATATACACGAAAAAATAACTCTTACACTAGAAGTAATCTTACAAAAAAGAAACTTTAAACAAATTTACAATAACAAATCACTTTTGATAATTCCCTACATGACTCTTCCCAGAAACACCTTGATAGAATCGCTGGAAGTGACCCAGGCATACACAAGCATGGTAGGGATTAGGGATAATTGGATATAATAGCCTCTTATGACCCGGATTTCCACACTAATAGAATAGAAAATAATCCTTCCCAAAAGAAGTTGATTAGAGATCCCATGGTCTTTTGATTCAATTACTTACTCCATCAACATTCCCCCACTTCCATATCTCCTTGACAGAATCTACACCACTACTCCTAGGAATTGAAGGAGGGGGGACCACATCGAGCACTCCTTCCATCACATATTAGAAATTAAAATATTTCCTCACCACATCCATAAAAGAAATTAGTTTCATCTCTAATATCTTCGACTACAAATCAAGACAGAGCCCCACCTCAAAGCGTCGAACATTCATTGAGTCTTCTGCAACATACCCCGAATCATAAGGGACTAGATCCACAAATAAATGGAAATACTCTAACACCAACCCATTTACCTACTGAAAACATATCATATCTATCCCATTTATCACCATTTCTCTCTCATAGAAATACTAATGAATGAACAAAGCCTTTAATAACTCCAAAGTAATATCTTTACAAGGATTTTTTTGTGATACTAACTTTCACCACATCCGTGGAGAACCTTCAAGCATGAAAGTCTTAAACTTAACCTTCAACAACTTAGGAAACTCAATGCAGATAAAGTTCCTTTCAATCTTTTGAATCCACTATTCTGCTTTGAGAGGGGCATCTTGTCCATAAAAGAGTGGTGGACCTATCTTCTGAAACCTAAGAACAAAATCCCTAAGTTGATCAACCAAAAATACTACTATTGAGGAATTTCTCATAGCTACACTATAATCTCCCATTGATGCCCCATGGGGACAACTGTTGGAAAAATAAAATCCAAAAACTAAATCAAGACTAGCTCAACAACAAAAATCTTCAAGAACAAACACCGCATAGGTGAAAAGATTTTAATATAATAAAACAAACCACTATAACATCAAAACATTATTTTTGGAAACATCTTTAAATTTTTTTATAAAAATTGGTTTTTTATCACTCTTCATTTGCATTCCCTAGAGTCTCACTCACATGCATGTTTTCGTGCCACCCCAGGCATACATCCTCCATGAAATACTGGAAATCCATTTATATTCCCATATATCATCATTCATGTAAGAACTCATATGAACACCATGTCTGAAATAAAACATTCTCATTTACCAAAACAAATCATTCAACTCATTTAAGAAATCATGATCCTTCTGAAGGAACATTAACCACAAAGTGAAAACCATTTTTATATTCACACATCAACCCGTTTTACCTTACTTTAAAATGAAATCTCATAGATTTCCATCAAAAATTCATTTTTCTTTTATAAAAAAATTCCAACATATCAACAAACCTCATTTTATAAAACTATTTGGTTAAAACTCACTCATTTTTTCATCTAAAAGAACTTCCAAAAAAACATCTTCTTTTCATAAATCCCAAAAAGTTCATTTTATAAAAACTCATTTTCTAAGGTATTCAACAAATTAAATTTTGAAAATACTTTTTCCCACTTTCCAAAATCCAACTATTACCATTAAAATACCACTTTCCACAAATTCAACAAAAAAAAATTTCAAACCAATTTTCAAAATTCATAGAAAACCCAAAGCACCTCACAAAAGGGAACTAGTGTTGATGGGTAACTTAACTATATGGTTGGTGGACATATTCCAAACACACCAAAAACATGAAGAGCCTTATAAGACTATGACCCGACTCTACATGGTTTGACAGGACCTACGAGCTCATGGTACCATTAGTCAGACTCCCTTCATCGTATCCAAATCACCAAACAATACCTAAAGACCATGAAACTAACAAAACCAGACTTCCCATAGAAACCTGAGGATAAGAATGAGAAAGAGTTCATGACTCTCTCCTCACACCTACCGCTCAATCCCCAAATATCCTACTCTATCTACCAAGACATCCCCAAATATAAAAGGGTTCTCTCAAAAGTAATGTCTACTAAGTATTGACCTCCTCTGATACCATTTTTTCATGAACCCACCTAGGTCAACCCTAAACCGGTCACCTGAACCTATCTATAGAAAGGCTCAAAGGGAATTCACGATCCCCACAATCTTGAAACTAGTGCAGGGAATCATCATAGTATACAATGGAATTATTTCTCCCAATAAATAAACCATAACCAACAGTGGAAATAAACCTAAAATCCCACAATAAATATAAAAATAAGTTGAACATATTTTATACACAATCTGAAAATTTACAAAAACTGCACAAAATAAGAAACCAAACAAAAGGAAAATACCATCTCCATGTGACCTCATTGGTCACTCTCCAACATAATAATCACTTACCACCCAAGGTGACTGAACTCAAGATGACACCTAAATAAGATCTAAAAAAAGAACTGTAGGCGTGAGTATTAAAACTCAGTATGCTAGCTTGATAATATATTCTCAATTCACTTCCTTTAAAATAAAATAAACATCAATTTCATGTTTGAACTATAATATATAAAATTATGGTTTTATACACATTTTCATTTAAAAATAATGTACAAATCATTTCCCTTACTCATTTCCAAAACTAGATTTATTTCATTAGTGTGATGTTAGCATTTTCAGGGGGAAAGTGATGTCTATATTTTTCATCTTTCACAAAGTGGGTAAAACAATTTTATTTGAAAATACTTTTCATAAACCTTATTAAAATCAACCCATCACTTTCCATGAAAAAACACATAAGAAGGCACAAAAGAAATAACACAACAAGGGCAATGTAAATATACATAAAAGTGTCACATTCATCATTGTAAGAAACTAAAAGCCAATAGACATGGGTAAACCTAGGAGATCAAGAATAATACTGAAAACACCAATACCTGAGACCCCATATATGGTACCATACCACACGTGATGAAATCAAAATGCTCAATATGCTCGACCATCCTTTCTCAGGGCAGGCCGAGGGAAAATTCTATACCAATAAACCCAATATATCCACCTACTATGGGCCACCGATCAGTACGATGACCTACCAGTGCAGCAATCATTCACAGAAAATTCTCTCAATTTGATAGTTTACCATGTCTCAAGTATTTTATGGGGTTGAGCCAACCATTTAAATTCGAGCATCCAATCACAACATATATATAATAATAATTTACAACATGCATCACCTTGTGTCACTCCAAGGACCGATCTCATGCAACATAGAAAAAAGAACACAAAGTGTCCAACCTGAGAAACACTAATAATGGATCACAAGGATTCCGCGTAGAGGACATATCATCCATTATATACATATACCAGGCATGTGAAAATCCAAAGGATGTTTTTCTCATAATAATCAGTTTCACCATTTTCACAAAGATGTCGAACGGGCCTTTAAGAATTGTACAAAACCAACGTTTATCAAAGGTACAAATTTTAATTTTCATAAAAGGGGGTGTAAACACACCATTTTTAGTAACTAAACATTTACATAAGACCCTTAAGACATTTAGGTTACACGTTCAACATACATCCATTTTTATAAAAATTCCAAACGGGTCTTACCTTCAGTAACACATAACAAAACATGCTAAAAACCAATACCTAATTGTTTATAAAATAAAAAAAACATTTCACAGCCATAAAAGGATCCCAAAATATCATTTCCTACACTACCAATACTTTAATAAATTCAAAAAAATAATTTTATAATCCACTTATCATATCAAATCCAATCAAACAGTTTACCAAAAACAAGGCATGCAATATTTAACAAAAGAAATATTATTTAACACTCAAAAAGGTGTAAAACACACATTTTCATTCCAGAAATTCATTTAAGCTATTGAAACATGTTTTATATATCACAAAATATGTTTTAATGATAATGGAACATTTTATCAAATACTTGGGGTGCACATTTTAACCAAAATAATACTAAGTTTCACAAAATAAGGAATAAACCACCATTTTCACATAAAAAATAAACCAAGGGTTTCACAACAAAACATATCATATATAAAAGGTGTGAACACCAATAAATAGATGAAACTTAAATGATAAAGGCAAGTCCATGGGATATCCTACCTCAAATCCATGGAGGAATAGAAACGTGCACCTGAAACCGCTTGCCATGGGTTCCAAAACCCTAAATATATGAAGAACGGACCTAAAAGAACAAAACCCCCATAAAAATCATTGAAAACCATAAATCTAGGTCGATCATTACCAAGAGAGAAGATAAAACCAAGAAACTTTAAAGAATAAGGAAGGGGGAGAAGATAAGCAAACTCACATTGGAAACTAGCCAACCGTTCATCATCCATTAGATCTACACCATTAAAGGAGGGAGAATGGCTTGGGAAGAAATGGAGAGGCTATATAGGTTCGGAAGAACAAGTTGAAGTATTTTTGGTCAAATTTATGTCTAAAATTCCTGAGATGGAAAATATGAAAAATAAAATTTTTAATTCTGGGTAGACTCGCACGGTTAGGCCGCATGGTTTATTAAACTATGTGCCAAACCATGCAGAAGATATAAGAGATACCACACAGTAACCTCTAAGTGGTCGTACATCTATTCACCAACTATGCATAAGTTTTATACCTACAGCATGGTTACCTGGATTTAGCCTCACTGTTTATCAAATCGTACGCCAACTGTGTGCAGGCACTTTTTAAGCCAATAACCCATGTTTTCTAAAAAAACTTCCAAAAACCCCATGGACTAGCCGTGATGGGAAGATTAGACAAATTAAACATTTCAAAATTAATCATTCACACCCAGAACCTGAGAAAAAGATAGTGATTCCCAATGAACTAGATCAAAACCAAACATAAAAACCAAGGTGTGACACTAAGAATCTATATTTTTATGTGTTTTAATTATTATTAAATAAAAATAATTATATTACTATTAAATTATTATTTTGATAAAAATATAATATTTATTGATTAATAATATCTTTATTAATTTTTTATTATAATTTAGAATAAGAACAATTATTATTTTAAAAAAGTTATTTTCCTATAAAAATAGTTTCTCATTGTATTTTATAATTTTAATTCAAAATAAAAAATTATAGAAATTTAATTTAAAAAAATATTTTTTTTTTAGATTTTTAATTTCAATATTAATTTATTATTAATTTTTACTTTTTTTTATAAGAAATATTTTTAAGTAAATAGTGTAAAATATCATGTTTATAAATAACATAAATTTTAAAAAAATTATTAAAATATTTTAAATTAAGGAAATATTTTATAATATAAAATATATATTTTATAATTTAATTTATTATTTTAAAAGTACTTTTTTTAATTTATAAATCCATATTTGAAATTTTATAACATAAGTTATATTTTTCAAAAAATTGATTAATACTTTATAAATTGAATATTTTGAAATAAAATTTTATCACTTATATAAGTTTAATATGAATAAATTAATTCCATTTTTGGATTCATGATTTGGAAATGATCTTCATATTATTTTTTGTATTTTTTTGAAATAATTGATTTTAGGTGAATAGTGAAAAATACAGTTTTTTAAAAAACTGTAACTTTTATCACTTTATGTGTATATGTAAAAGGCCTATAATTTTATAAAATACCATAATTGATTAAATTTTATTATGTTATAATTATGAAATATAAAATATTATTCTAAAATTATAAATTCTATTTTTAATATTTTTGGATTTGAGCAACTTTTTATTAGAATTTAAAAACCATTTTCTTTTGTTTCTTTTAATTAAACATTTTCATGGTGAAATTAGTTCTTGGATTTCTTTAAAGAAAAATAAATTTTATTTTTTTTATAATAAATCAATTCCTATCATAAAAGTCATTAACCATAAAAAATTTATCTTTTGTATAATTTTAAAGTTTAAAATCACACTCTTATTTAAAAAAATTGTGTGTAATGTGTTTTTAATTTAAAATCATATTTTTTTCATATTTATGAAATTAATTATGTCTAATTTATCCCCAATTAAAAAAAATATTTCATAATTTGGTAATGAGGTATTACTTATGTTTTTTTATTAATAAAGTAATTGACATTATTAATATTTAATTAAGAGTAATAATTATTTAAATTACTAATCTAAAGTTGATTGAATTTTCATAAATTAATATTACCTTTAGACTTTATAGAAGTCATTTTTAAAGTTTCAAAGTCTTAACTAAATTTCTTACCAACCTTACTTCACCTAACTCACCTAACTTTCATGTCACTCTATTCTTTCCCCTAACTTAACATTATTTTCCATGGAAAAGTCCCTCTTCTTAACTTATAAAATGGTGATAACTTTCACCCTTAAAATAATTCACTAAAATTTTAAATTTTCTTTGATACTATACCCAAATTTCCTCTCCTTAAATTCATTTACATTCTCTAATTCCCCCAGTTAATAAAACATAGCCTAAGTCCGTCAAATCTAAGGCCTTCTTCAAAAGTAAGTCTAAGGTCTCAATATAGGTAACACATATTTCTTAACATTTCATTATTATTATTTATTTTATAAACCCATCATAATAATATTATAATAATAAAATCATGATAATTATTTTTTTTAGATCTTATTATAATAATGGTATAACCATTATTTTTTCTCTTCTATAACCAATGAAATATGTTGGTGCATGTGTGTGGATTACCATCTCCCTAAAGAGTCTCCTTCATTTTTTCATCACCACTTATCATGGATGGTCTTAATGATGGTTTTTATGAATTAATTATATTTATGTAATGTATTTATTATTATGAAATGATCACTTACTATCAACCTCCACCTCCCAAAATTGTTGACAAAAACGAAAATTTCATCATTCATGTGTGTGGACTATCACCTCCATGATCAACATGTTTTGTTTTCCATGACCACTCAACATGGATGAATTTAAAATTTTATTTAGAATGAAAAAAATTATTTTTTTGAATTTTAATATTCTGTAATAAAAATATATGATATCTTGTAATTTAAAAAATAAAAAACTTTATATTAACTTTAACCACCTTAGATGGACTTAACAAGGCGCCTCCTTTGATTTTGATATTTTTGGGATAATATTGGAAATTTTATAAGTATTTTTCTATTGGAATAATAAAGTAAAAAAAATACTACACAATTATTTGTATCATAAATTTATTTTAAAACATCTTTGACCATGCTCAACAAATTTAAAGTATTACAAATAAATTAACCGAACAACACTGAGTGACTGAGGAAAGTAGAAACTATATTAAAAAAGAGTAACAAAAGATAACAAATTTACCTTATAAAATTAAATATAGGTGAATAATGTTATAGGGAATATATCTAATGAACATAATTTAATTTTTTAGAAAGATAAGTGCAAGTCTAGAACACTTTTGAACATAGGTAAGGGGTTCATCTCAAAACTTCCATCATTAAGACACATGTTCTTTTATGAAACTAGTTTATTTTTAATGATGGATACACTAAAAATTGGATATTTAATATCATTTATTATTATTATAAATTGTATTTTAAATTCAAAATTCAAACTATGTTTCTCTTTTAAGTGATTTTTATTATAAGTCGTAAGGTTTTTTATCTTAAATCTTCTTTATTAAGACATGTTTTAATGTTAGGAACCAATTAATTATTTATATGGTGAATATAATACCCAAGAATTTATTTTGGAAAAATAAATTATTTAATTCATTGGAATTATATAATTCATGATTTTAAATGTTTTATTTTATTTTATACATCACATGGGATTTTTATTCAAAAGTTTCAAATGTTGTAAAGGGGTTTTCTTGACTCAAAATCTTTTCCTTGGGTCGTAATTAATCTACTTAAGATAATATCTTACAATATTGATCTATTATAACGTATGATAATTTTTTTGTATTTACACCTTCTCTTATATGAAAATAATGTTTCACAATAAATTATTCTTCTTTAATGATTAAATTTTTTTGTTAAAATTCATTTTCTAGAGAATAATTCTCAATACATTTAATGGATTTTTCTTCCATGTCTATGTTTTTACTTCCCAAAAATTTTCTCTATTACCTAATTTAAATTAATTTTTTATCTCCATTAATCCTTTTATTCTTTTTAATTAATTTTAAAGTAATTGTTTATCCCATTAATTATGTGTGTTTTCACCATGGTTGTTTCAAAATGTTCAAAAAAAAATTCAATCCTTTCGAAATAAAAAATTTTATCATCCAATCAACATTTATTTTGATAAATTTTATTCCTTTTTCAAGATTCAATTATGAAAAATTATTTATAAAATTAAAATTATTAAAATTATTTTCACATCTCATTTTTGAAATATTAATTTATTTTTCAAGTCTCCATTATTAATGATTCTTTTAAAAGTAAACATTTCCAAAGTATTTACACTTTTAATTTTTTAAATATTTCTGTTCTTTAAAGGATATTTTATCAGAAACTATTTATAATAATAATTTATAATTATTTTATTTCCCTCCACAAAATTATTTTTAAATTTAATTTACACTATCTTTTATAAAAACCATTAAATGTTTTGTGGAAGATTTTTTATTTTAACATTTATTTACCCTCCAAGTTTTATCTTTCATGAAGTGATTTTTTATAATCCTCTATATGTTATTATGAAATGATTTATTTTGTAAAATGAAATTTTTTGATATTATATTATTTTATAAGTTCATGTTATGTTATGCTTTTAAAAGGTTTAAGATATACATTATTTACATGGGTTCTTTGTGAGATAATTAATATTTTATTTTCAATTGGAAAAAAATGTATAGATTATGAGATAATTGAGACCTATATCTCCCTAGAATAAATTTTATAAACTATTATATCTCATGAGATAGAATTTTTAATTGAACAATTTATTGAGTAGCTAGGTTTACAAAGGGTGAGTGTGATGTATTTTAGCTCTACACACAATTTCATGAGTGAAAGGGTTGATGGATATCTAAGTTCACAAAGTTAATAAATTATATGTTTATGATTGTTCCACTTTCATTCATATGTTAATTTTTTAGATTTCATGTTTATTAACTCATGTTTCTGAACTCCTTTGATTCATTTCTTATGTTTATTCAATGATTTATGAGCTAATATTTTTTGGTTATGTATTCTCTTATGTATATTTATTACACACATTACTATTCTTATGCTCATTTATGATATTTGTGTGTTTTCACTTATGTTTACCCATATTGATCATCTGAGCTCACCCCATCCTTATGTTTCCATATCCCTAGGTTATGAAGAAAATTTATATGTAATATGCATCTAGAAGGGAATCTTATGAGAATAATTTTTGGGAGATATTGAATTATTTTTATAGATTAATATGTTTTTTAACATAGTGGGAAATGTATAATAGTTGGAAAATACATGAGTTTTTTTAAGTAATTTTCAATCCTAATTCTCTAAAACTATAAAATGAAAAGGTATTGGTAATGTATTATAATGAAATATTTTCTTTAAGTTATGTGATTACCATATGATTAAGTCTAGGCTATCTTAGTTGGTATCAAAGAGGTTTTTAGATAACTAAAGTGATATGGATGTTCATTGAGGATAATTTAAGGATTTATGAGTTATGTTTGATCATAATTTCAAGGGTATAAATAACCCATTCGTATACTATATGATTTAATATTAAAGAAATAATTCTCTTTTATTTTTTTATTAGGATTAGATAAATTTAGATAAAGCCTTATGGATAATTATGAGATAGGATTCTTGGTATAAGATAATATCTTGATGTTTTGGTAAAGCGGATATTATGTGATTCTCCTAGTAAATGATTCCCTATATAGATATTAAATGTTGATACATTATCTAGTATAAATGTGAATAGTGGTAATAACTCTGAAAAGGGTAGATTTGGTATTGTTTTGGTCATCACCTATAACACCCCAAGATTTCATAGTACGTTAATTCTTCAAAATAATCTAATAACTTGCACTACACGCAACACTGAGTTCAAACGCACCACAACTTACCAAACTAGCCGTTCAAAAGCAGTTATGAGTAGTATTAACTGAATTTTGAACTTTATATAATCCTTATAATTTTAGAATCTATATTATGAGTTTCTTAGACATAATGTAAGAACAAATTCATTTTTTCCAGATAAAAGAATTTTTTTTTCAAAAAATGCAATTTTATCACCTTTTAAAGGAGAAACCTTTTTAAATCCAATAATTGAAACTTTTATATATTCAATTTGAAAAAATAAACTTCTTCTTTAGAATAGGGACATAAGAATTTAGTTTCAATAAATTTTTGGTGTTTTTCTGATAACTTTCATATTTGGGTGAATAGTGAAAAATACTATATTTTAATTGAAAACAACTTTTTTAATCTAAATAATTTATATTGTTTAATTATAAATTTTAATGTTTTGGAAGTATAATTAGATTATATTTTTACCATTTAATCTAATGATGGTCATTGTAAGTAATTTCACTTTAAAATTGGACATAAACAAGTGTCAATCTTTTGATAGTTATTATTTCTTAAAAATAAGCTTTTTGGTTTTGATAATAGGAATTAATTTTAAATTAATTAATTCAACTTATATGTTTTTAAATTGGTAAAATAGAATTAATTTTTGAATTCGGAATACCAAAATTAACTTAGGGTTAATTTTTGGTATCTTTCTGAAAACTTTCAATTTTTTATGAATAGTGATAAGCACTTTGTTATAGTTTAAAACCGAATTTTTATTTAAAAAATTATTTATTTTATTGAAATTTATTTTAGGTAAAAATAGATACATAATACCTATATAATTTCAATTTAATTCATTGAAATCAGTTTATAATAACTTTAGATATATAAAAATTTTATTGAACTTTTTACCGTCTTTACCCACCTCCAATGACCATTTGCAAATTTGCATAAAAAATAATTTTACCACTTCTGTGAGTTGAATTTAAAAAATCTAAGAGACACGGAAGATATAAGTATATAAAATGTGGCTCAAAAATATGGAAATATTTTTTGGTAAATAGTAACTTTTTACTTTTATTTACCACGGTTAAAAGTAATAGGGTAATTAACGGTAAAAATGATATTATTATTACCCTAAGACATGTCCTAATTCAATTGGATAAGTGTAATTTGACCCAAAAAACCTTAAGAATAAAATATGAACCTCTTTGGTCCACTTGTATTAGATTAGCACATTTATTATTATTTAATTCAAAGAAGGTTTAAAAGAGTTAAAATCAAAGTTTAATAACTAAAACATTTTAAATATAGGGTTACACAAAAAATAATTTCGAATATAAATATTCATTAGAAAGATATAAATATTTCCTAAATAATGGTATTTTATTTATATTTTTTAGACACTAAATAATTTAATTTATTTATGACACAATGATGATGCATTAATTACCAAATTAATGAAATATTAAAATAATTGATATTATAAATATCCAAATAAATTTAATTTCAGACTTTTCATAAATTAAACTAATTTTATAGGTTAATAAGACATATTAGGGTTGGTTATATGAATTTTTTTTGAAGTAATAATTTTGTTATGAATTTATAAAAAACAAAATACCAAATAGTTCCAAAATTTACATAAAAGAGTTTTTAAAAAAATATTATATTATTAAATGATATCCTATTTATAGATATCTAGGGTTTGTAAAAAAGACCTATATAATGATAGGTGTATCATTAATGAACCACTTGGGGTTTCTTGGAAATATATAGTAAGTTTATTAAACATATAATATAAAAATACAAAGAGATGTGGTAAATGTCAAACTATTTAACCAACAGTTAAATCTAAAAGATAAGGTTAATATAGTGACCCAAACCTGTCTAAAACCTATTGGTTGAGTGTTTTTCGACCAATACCCACCTTATACTTTAAATAATTCATTATGGAGCCATTATAAACCTAAAATGATTTTATTACAAAATAATATTTCAAGATTTTCCTAACGTTCCCCTCACCCCTCTTATAAAAGGGCACTCCCCCTTCTCTCTAATTCACACCTTCAAAGCCATTTGGTTCGACCAACCCCTACCCAAATACCCTCTAAACTGTCCTAAATTCAACCTATAGGCCTTCCTTTAGCCCTAAAGCCAACCTAAAGATCCATTTTGATCAAATTAAAACTAAGAACCCAAAGAAGAGGTAAATATTTCATCACCTCTTTCAAGTTCCTTTATTCTTCCACTTCCTCTTTCTTTGTTGTTTCAATCCTAAAATAATAAGTTCAGTATCTTATATATACTATGATGTTATTATAAATATGGTAAAACCATATTCATTATTTTATCCATCCTTTGAATGACATGTCACCATACGTGAGTATGTACGGCTTACCGTCTCCACGTCGTGGTGTAATTGTTATTCAATACATAATTATTTGGATGGGTATAATAATGATGTAAAATTAATGTAAATAATAAATATAACATGATAATTATTCTGTATATATGATATAACATCCAATTATATATTATTTTAATATCAAAAGAATGATATTGTCGCTCGTGCGTACTTACAGATTACCATCTCCACGAACGCGATGAGATTCATTCCCCATCGTATTCATTCAAGACTAATTTTCATTTGATGATTAAAAATAATGTTTAAATACTTTATATAATTATGGATATGAATAATATACATCCCATACATAACAAATATGGCTCACATAAAAGAGAATATAAAGTAAAACAAATTCTTTAACACCCAAAACAACAATAATACTAAGATATTATTAACAAAGCAATGTTAAAAGATAATATATGATATCATATTAATGTATATGATTCTTGTATAATTTAATAAAAATTATTTACCATTATACAGGAGGTTAACCTAGCCTCAACCAAGGAAAATTACAAGCTAAGGGTTAATTCTACAATCTCTTCATTATCTGAGGTTGTTTATACGTAATTATCTACTGGGACCTCTTTATCACCCACATCCATGTTTCTTAAAAATGTATTTCAAAATATTATTACTACTTTATAGAATATGGTTTAAAGTCATTTATACCCTTTTTTGACTTTTTATAAGATGTTTATAAAGGAATCTTTCTGTCATTTTCCAAACAAGGTCCTTTATGACCTTTTCGACAAAATTAAGGTAAGAATATCTTTTTTAACTTATACGGCAGGTGCGGCTATTTTCCACCATTATAACATCACCAAAGCTTCCCTTAAAAGATTATAATAATATTTAAAAAATAAATGTTTTCTTTTATAATTATATGACTTTAAAATTATTTCAAAATAGAAAGAGATATTTCTCTAAAAAAAGGTTTTGATTTCTTCTATGTCAACATCCTTTGATGGATTTTAAGCTTATTTGAAGTTGATTTATTATGATACAAAACATCCATATTTTATTGAAGTTTTTGTGATATGTTTGAATGTGGATGTGTTATTTTTATACCATTCATGGTTTATAGATAAAGTATTGACATTTATTATGCTATTTTTAATACGAATGTTTATGTTATGTTTAAACCTTTTCATACAAGGAATGCATTGGACTTAGTAAGTGACGGGTGGAGGTTTTTATAGATCCTAGATGAATTGGTAGGTCTCATGAGACAAACTAGTATCTTGGCACAAGGCCTTGGCAGAATCTTATTTGTAGTCTTGGCACAAGGCCTTTACTATGTGGTTGCGAAAGTCTGGAATTATGCATTCCATCATTATGAAAGTGGCTATTGATATTTCATGTGATTATTATACCAGTATAATATACATATGAGTAAGTAAATGGAATTATTTTTATTCATATTTTCCATATTATGATGAATTTTATGTTGAAAATGATTTTTTTTTGTTTTATACATTGACTTAAATTTTTATGCTTATTTATGAAAGTTTCTACTATATTGTTATCCTTACTAAGCATCTGAGATCACCCCTTTCTATGTTTTATTTATCCCAGGATGTGAAGAAGTATATTATGACTGACCTGAAGGGATAATATATGGGATCATATTGTTTTCTATGGAAACAATGTTTTTGTAGTTTTCCATTTATGATGTAATGTAAACCTTATGAATTTATCTAGTATTTCCAAGGATACTAAACTAATCGGTCTTTCGATACTTGATCTTCTGTGATCATGCCAATGTTTTGTAATAATGCACTAACTCTGGGTAACTGGGGTTGGGGAGTTACAGTTGGTATCATAGAAAGTTTAGTACAAACCTTGGAATCTAGATTTAGATAAACTCTGATTAGAGCACATTACCCTAAGATAGACTTTTAGGATTAGTATAGAATAACTTCATATAATTTTGGTATTGTAGAGATTTTGTTAGTTTTCCAAGAAATACATCCCTGACTAGATACGAGCAGGTAGAGGCGGCTCTAGAATAGATGTACCTAGGGTTAAAACCTGAAAAACTGCTTTGAGCTAGACTCGAACGGGAACTGGTGCAGGACAACGGTTCTTGCTGCACTATAGGTTATGACACTCCCGGGGGATATTCTTAGGATAATTATCATTTTCTTTAAAAACCATTATGAAGGGTTTATGATTATATACTTCCTCAAAGAAAATATTTTTTATGATTATGGATTATATAAACAAATTGGTCAATTTACATTAGGTATTTTATAAGTTTGGAATTAGTCATTGCAATTCATAAACTAACCTAGTGTATTCCATTGTATAGAAATGGTGCCCAGTAGAAGGAATGTGAACTCCAGCAATATGTATAATCCAAAGAGTAATAAGGATCATATCTTTCATGGTATTAAGACAACATTTATAAGGGAAATAGTATCCCATGTATTCTTAAAATATGAAGAAATAGTATCATCTGTTAATAAGATAAGTAAATAATTCTCTGAATCATATGGCTTTGAAGGGAAACAAGAGAAGAGAAGGATGGAAGAGAGAAAGATGGATAAAGGGAAGATGGAAATGAAGGATTTTCCCATATTTGATAACTGTGGAAAGAATCACCTTGGTAAATGCTTGAAGGGAATGAGAGTCTGTTATAAGTGTGGAGAAAAGGGACACCAAGTATGTTATTACAAGGGTAAGAAAATGGTTTCAAATGTAAAATGATTCATCTTCAAGGCATTGGGACACTACACGAATCAATGTCCCAGTCATCATAGTATAACGGAAATGATGCTATTGGATAATAATCAAGTTATGATATTGCCTCAGATGAAGAGTAATGACTAGTGTTCTTATGTTATTATTCTAGAATTATTTCATTTGAGTGTTGTATCAGTAACATAGTAGTTGTATGAATTATGGAGATAAATAAGGATTGTACTGCAGTACTATTTTATTGAGGATTTGAGATTATATGGTTCTAAGAAAAGTGACTTAATAGTAAGCTACACTTTTTGTAAAATACATACTTGAAGGAAAGGTAATCCTTAATATGGTTCCGATAATGAGATAGTGATTTTGGAATAAGAGATGGTTGATTTGGATAAATTATATTGGATATTTGTGACTTCCATGAAACAGATTAATGATTTTTATATTCCATCATTGTTGGAGTTTACAACATTTTTGGATAGAAGGAGTATATCCAGTATTCTATAAGGAATAAGGGATCATGAATGTAATCAATAAGTTGTTATGGTAATTCAGGATATTGTAGTGTTTTAAAAGAATACATGATGAAGATGTTCACATGTTATTACATGGAAAAAAGGATCTTCATTATGTTTACCTTCTTTATAAATTTTGTACTATGAGTTTGGACAGAATTATTTTGGATAATTCTAGTTTGAGATTATTTTTGGATTGCCATAAAAGGACAACCCGGAGGTCGGGCAGTAACTGGTCGCGTCCAGCAAGGCCGTGAGACTTGAACCCGCATCTGAAGAGAGACAAGGGTATATCACTAACCACTGGCCCACTTGATGTCCTGGATTTAATAATGTAGTTTTTTTTAAATCCTGGTAGATGAATTATAAATTCATTTTTTTTGGAATCCTATACGAATAGGATAAATAGAATATTTTTTAAGTTCTATTATATTTTAGAGTAAAAGATGAGTTTGTGGTAGAAATTAGTTAACGGATGGAACTCTACTTGTCAAGTATATTTTTGTTTCTTCTCTTATGAAGAAATTAATTCTTAAACTTTAGGTAAGGGATCTTAAAACTAATAATGTGTTACCCTAATACCTAATGTTTTGTTGAACATATGATATTTTAAATCAATATAGATTAATGTCTTTAAGGACCTCAATTCTACAATTATTTGTGACTAATGACGTTAATCAATCCCTATAAATATTTATGTTTTTCCTCTAATTATGTTTCTCTAATTTCCACCAATTTTCTTCTAATCGAGATCATAATTTGGTGGTGACTTTTTCATTCCCCTTTTCCTCTTATTAAGACTAAATTTTGTTAACCCAATTTCCGATGTGGGTTTTCCCACAAAGGTATTTTCTATTTTCAACCTTTTATTTTTGAAGAATAATTTCAAATTTAAAGGACGCAATTTATTTAAGTAGGGAAGAATATAACACCCCAAGATTTCATAGTACGTTATTTCTTCAAAGTAATGCAATAACTTACACTACGCGAAACACTGAGTTCAAGCACACCACGACTTACCAAACTAGTCGTTCAAAAGAGGTTATGAATAGTATTAACTGAATTTTGAACATTATATAATCCTTATAATTTTAGAATCCATATTATGAGTTTCTTAGATATGATGTAAGAACAAATTCATTTTTTTCAGATAAAAGAATTATTTTTCAAAAAATGCAATTTTACAGCCTTTTAATGGAGAACCCTTTTTAAATCCAATATTTTAAACTTTTATATATTCAATATGAAAAAAAAACTTATTTTTTAGAATCTAGACATAAGAATTTAGTTTCAATAAATTTTTGGTGTTTTTCTGATAACTTTCATATTTGGGTGAATAGTGAAAAATAATATATTTTAACTGAAAACAACTTTTTTAATCAAAATAATTTATAGTGTTGAATTATACATTTTAATGGTTTGGAAGTATAATTAGATTATATTTTTACCATTTAATCAAATGATGGTCATTTGAATTAATTTCACTATAAAATTGGATATAAACAAGTGTCAATCATTTGATAGTTATTATTTCTTAAAAATATGCTTTTTTGTTTTGACAATGGAAATTAATTTTAAATTAATTAGTGAAAATTATATGATTTAAAATTGGTAAAATAGAATTATTTTTTAAATTCAGATTATCAAAATTATCTTAGGGTGAATTTTTTGTATTTTTTTAAAAACTTTCAATTTTTTATGAATAGTTAAAAACACTCAGTTATAGTTTAAAACTGAATTTTAATTTTAATAATTATTTATTTTATTTAAATTTATTTTAGGTAAAAATAGATACATAATACCTATATAAGTTCAATTCAATTTATTGGCGTCGATTTATAATAGCTTTAGATATATAAAAAATTTATTTAACTTTTTACCGTCTTTACCCACCTCCTAGGAGCATTTGCAAATTTGCATAAAACTTAATTTTACCACTTCTGTGAGTTGAATTTCAAAACTTCGAGAGAAATTATTGATATTAGTAAGTAAAAGGTGGTTCAATAAGATGAAAATATTTTTTGTTGAATAGTAACTTTTTACTTTTATTTACCACGGTTAAAAGTAAATAGGGTAATTAAAGGTAAAAATGATATTATTGTTACCCTAAAACATGTGCTAATTCTATTTTATAAGTATAATTCGACAAAAAAACCTTAGGAATAAAATATTAACCTCTTTGGTCCACTTGGATTAGATTAGGATATTTATTATTATTAAATTCAAAGAAGAGTTAAAAGAGTTAAAATCAATGTTTAATAACTAAAACATTTTTAATCTTGGGTTACACATAAGATAAATTAGACTATAAATATTAATTAGAAAGATAAATATATTTCCTACATAATGGTATCTTATTTATATTTTTAGACATTAAATAATTTAACTTATTTATGACACAATGATGATGCAGTAATTACCTAATTAATGAAATATTAAAATAGTTGGTATTGTAAATATCCAAATAAATGTAATTTGGGATTTTTTATGAATTAAACTAATTTTATAGGTTAATATAACATATTAGGGTTGGTTAGATGAATTTTTTGAATTAATAATTCTGTAATGAATTTATAAAAAACAAAATACCAAATAGTGTCAAAATTGACATAAAATAGTTTTTAAAACAAATATTATATTATTAATTGATAATCTATTTTTAAAAATATAAGGTTTGGAAAAAATACCTATATAATGATAGGTGTATCATTAATGAACCACTTGGGGTTCTCTTGAAAGTATATAGTAAGTTTATTAACCATATAATATAAAAATATAAAGTGACATGGTAAATGTAAAACTATTTAACCAAGAGTTAAATCTAAAAGATAAGGTTAATATAGTGACCCAAACCTGTCTAAAACCTATTGGTTGAGTGGTTTTCGACCCATCCCACCTTATACTTTAAATAATTTATTTTTGAGCCATTAGAAACTGAAAATTATTTTATTATAAAATAATATTTCTAGCTTTTCCTAAGGTCCCCTTCACCCCTCTTATAAAAGGGCACCCCCCCCCCCCCCCCCCCGTATCTCTAATTAACACATTCAAATCCATTTTTATACAGCCACCCCTACCCAAATACCCTCTCAACTATATTCCCTTCATCCTAGAGGCCTTCATTTAGTCATAAGTCCAACCTAAGGGGCCATTTTGATCAAATCAGAAGGAACAACCCGAAGAAGAGGTAAATATTTCATCACCTCTTTCAAGTTCCTTTCTTCTTCCACTTCCTCTTTCTTTGTTGTTTCCATCCTAAAATAATAACTCCAGTATATTATATATAATTTTATGTTATTATAAATATGGTATAACCATATTCATTAATATATCCATCCTTTGAATGACATATCACCATATGTGCGTGTGTATGGCTTACCGTCTCCACGTCGTGGTGTAATTGTTATTCAATGCATTATTATTTTTATGGGTATAATAATGATGTTTAATTGATTTAAATAATAAATATAACATGATAATTATTCTTTATATATGATATAACATCCAATTATATATTATTTTAATATCAAAATAATGATATTGTCGCTCGTGCGTACGTACGGATTACCGTCTCCACGAACGCGATGAGATTCATTCTCCATCGTATCCATTCAAGACTAATTTTCATTTTATGACTAAAAATAATGTTTAAATACTTGATATAATTCTGGATATGAAGAAGATACATCCCATTCATAACAAATTTGACTCACATAAAAAATAATATAAAGGAAAACGAATCCGTTAACACCTGAAACGACGATAATACTAAGATATTATTAACAAAGCAATGTTAAAATATCATATATGATATCATATTAATGTATATGATTCTTGTATAACTTAACAACAATTATTTCACCATTATACAGTATTTTAATCTACCCTTGAACAAGTAAAATTATAAGGTAAGGGTTAATTCTACAATCTATTCATTATCCGAGGTTGTTTATACGTAATTATCTACTGGGACCTCTTTATCATCCACATCCATGTTTCTTAAAAATGTATTTCAAAACATTCTTGCTATTTTATAGATTATGGTTTAAAGTCATTTATACCCTTTTTTGACTTTTTATAATATTTTTATAAAGAAATATTTCCTTCATTTTCAAAACAAGGTCCTTTATAACCTTTTTGAAAAAATTAAGGTAAGAATGTCTTTTTTAACTTATACGGTGGGTGCGGATATTTTCCACCATTATAACATCATCAAAGATTCCCTTACAAGCTTATAAGAATATTTTAAAAATAAATGTTTTCTTTTATAATTATATGACTTTTAAATGATTTCAAAATAGAAAGATATATTTCCTTGAAAAAAAGGTTTTGATTCCATATATGTCAACATCCTTTGGTAGATTTTAAGATTATTTAAAGTTGATTCATTATGATACAAAACTTCCATATTATATTAAAGGTTTTGTGATATGTTTGAATGTGGATGTGTTATTTTTATACCATTCATGGTTTGTGGATAAATTATTGACATTTTGTATACTAGTTTTAATACAAATGTTTATGTTATGTTTAAACTTTTTCATATGAGAAATGCATTGAACTTAGTATGTGACAGGTGGAGCCCGCTATAGCTCCTAGATGCATTATTAGGTATCATGAGACAAACTAGTGTCTTGGCACAAGGCCTTGACATAATATTATTTCTAGTCTTGTCACAAGTACTTGACTATGTGGTTATGAAAGTCTAGCATTATGCATTCCATCATTATGAAAGTGGCTATTGATATTGCATGTGATTATTATACTAGTAAAATATCCATGTGAGTAAGTAAATGGAATTATTTTGATTTAAATTTTCCATATTATGATGAATTTTATGTTGAAAATTATTTTTTTTAGTTTTATACATTGCCTTAAATTTTTATGATTATTTATTAAAGTTTCCGTTATATTGTTATCCTTAATGAGCATCTAAGCTCAACCCTTTCTATGTTTTATTTTTTATTGGATGTGAAGAAGTATATTATGACTGACCTACAGGTATAGTCTATGGGATCTCAGTGTTTTCTATAGAAACAATGTTTTTGTAGTTTTCCATTTATGATGTAATGTAAACCTTATGAATGTATCTAGTATTTATAAGGCTACTAATTTAATAGGTCATTCAAGACTTGATCTTTTGTGATCAATCCAATGTTATGTAATAATTCACTGACTCTGGGTAACTGGGGTTGGGGCGTTACATCACCGAGTTCGCGATAAAGAGGCCTAATCGCGCACCAATTTTGACATATTTGGGGGATTTGATTTGGTTAATAACATTCTCTTTACATGTTATTATGAAAGATTTATTATGTTAAGGGATTAGGTTATGGAGTACAAGAGAATATAGAATAATGAAAATTAGATAGATCATAAATTATCAAATAATGGAACGAATTTTTTATTAGGGAAGACATCTTGGGATTGATTTTTAATATTCACGTGATCATTTACTCTGATTTTATTGATAAACATTTTAGGTTTTAGTATTTGGTTAAAATAGGATCATGAGGATAAATATGAGAAAGGTATTTAACCAAAAAATCAATTATGTATTATAACTAAATAAGGGAGTATACTTAAATGGTTGATAGTATTAGTATATTCCTATTATGATAGAAAAAGGTGAGTTTCCAAGTCTCTCTAAGGTAATGATGTTGATACTATAATATAAATTAAATTTTTATAATCATATATATTTTCATTATTGAGTGACACTTATCAATGGTACATTGGTATATTCTAAATGTTTTAATGGTTATGTGAAACATCTATGTATTTTTATCTAGTATATATTCTTTAAATATTTACAAATGTATATTAAACGAAATCTATAACCTTGAAAAGTGATTTTATAATATGGTTATGTTTTGGGGATAACTATTTAAGAATAGATTATTGAGGTATGGATAACTCTTAGGATTAATATAATCTTGATATTTACATAATAAAGGGTTGATTGATTTAGATAAAAGTGAGTTAGATATTGTTGATATCCTAAAAATTGATTATTAGACAAAGTAATCCATGATATTTTTATTAGTGTTTATTTCATTTTTTCGGATTATTATATATATTGACTAGTGAATAGACTTATGATCTAGGTGTTAATTCCAGTTGAGGATTAAGGATAAAATCATTTCTTGAAATAATATTTGATTTCACTAAGGTTTTATGATTAGGAGAAGTATGTAGTTTTAGGAAAGGAATACACAGAAGAATATATGATTACTGTATAAACAATAAATGTTCTTTGAGAAAAGATAAGTTTGTTGATCAACATTAATATATAACATTGGAAGCTATATCATGAATAATAAATATGTTAATATTTCCCTCTCCTTTTTTTATTAATGGATAAAAAATAAAATTGAGAAATGAAATTTATTTAAGGGGGTAGAATGTAATAACATTAGATTTTAATATATTTTTCCCATAATAAGTTTGATTTATTGATACACATAAAACAACAAACTAAAAAAACTATAATATGTTTATATCATTAAAACCTAGTAATTTTGTTAGTACGTATGATTAAGAGTAACTGAATTATGAAATATATTAATATATATATATGTCATTTTATAAAATTTAATTAATTAATTGTAATGTTTTAGAAGCTATGTTTTTAATAAAAAATCTAAGTATATTATTGTTGAATGATTATTTTAAATATAATATAATATTGGTTGATTAATTATATATTTATTATTGTCTTATTGAAATTTAAAATATGAAAAACCAGTATTTTAAAAATTTATTTTCCTATAAAAACATTATCTCAATGTATTTTATAATTTTAGTTTAAAATATAAAATCCTATACATTTAATTTGAAAAAATATCCTTTATTTTTGTACTTTTAATGTCAATATGATCTTATGATTAATTTTTATTTTTTTCTAAAAAGAATGAATTTTAATTAAATAGTATAAAATTTAATTTTTATAAATTACCTGACATTTAAGTATTATTATAATAGTTTGAATCAATTAAACCTTTTTCTAAGATAAAATATCTATCTTATAAGGTTATTTTTGTTTTTAAATTTTTTTTTAAAATTTACTAACCTATATTATACATTTTAGAAGTTAAGAAATATTTTTCAGAAAATTATTTAATAAATTATACATTCGGTATTTTAAAATTAATTTTTATCACTAAAATAATCTGGATATAATAAAATGACATACGTTTTTGGATTCACCATGTGAAAATGATCTTAGGATTATTTTTTGGTATTTTTCTTTTATAATTTATATTTAGGTGAATAGTGGAAAATACAACTTTTTCCAAAATAATGTCTTTTATCATGTAATCAGTATATGTGAAAAGTGTATAAAACATTTTAATTGATCATATATATATATATATATATATATTAATTTTATAATTATTAAATATAAAAATTATTTTGAACTTATAAATTCTATTTTTAGTATTTTAGGGATTAAACACCATTTTATTGGAATTTAAAAATTATTGTCATTTTTTTCTTTTCATTAAACATTATCATGGTGAAATTATATTTTAGGTTGATTTTAAAGACACATGCATTTTATTTTTTTATGATAAATAATCTATTATCCTGAAAATCAGTAACTATCAAAAAATTATCTTTTATATAAGTGTGATGTTTATAAACACTATCTTATTTTAAAGAACTTTTTATGTGTTATGAGAAGTTTAATTTAAAATATGATTTTTTTTATATTTATAAAAAAATTTATGTTAAATGGAATACAAATTTGAAATCGTCATTTAAATTTTTTTTAATAATGGTATTGTTATACTTTCTTAGTAATGAAATAATTTACATGATTAATATTTAATTAATACTAATAAGTGTTTAAATGACCAATCTAAGGTGGCTCGAATTTTCTTAAATTAGCATGAAATTTCGAAATTATAGATATATTTTTTAGTTTTCAATTTATTAAATACATTTATTACCAACCTTAATTCACTTAAATCACCTAAATGACATGCCATTCTATTCTTACCCCTTAACATTCGTTTCCATGGAAAATTCCCTCCTACTCACTTATAAAAAGGGGATCACTTACAACCTTTCAATAATCCACTATTATTTAAAATTTTCATTAAAAAATTGCCCTGATTTATTATACTTGAATTAAATTGTGTTACTTAGTACCCCTAGTCACCACAAATCATCATAATCCCCTTAAATCTAAAGAATTTTTCAAGTGTAAGTTCAAGGTCTCAACATAGGTGACAAATATTTCTTAATGTTTATTTTTTATTATTTATTTTATAAACCAACCATAACCATTTAATAATAGTAGAATAATAATTATTAGTGTTTTTATATGTTTTTATAATAATGTTACAACCATTATTTATTCGCTTCCATCTACTAAGAAAAACAAGAATCGTTGTTACTATGTGTCAATGTATTACCACCTCCACAAAGTGACACCTTCAATTTTTCATCACCACCTCTCATGGATGATATTAATGATGGTATTGATGAATAAATAAAATTTATATAATTTATTTATTATTCTTAAATTATAACTTACAATCCACCTTTATCCCTCTCATTCTTTCAGAAAAATGAAAAAGTCGTAATGAATTTGTCAAAACTATCGCCACCATGGTCAGCATGTTTTGTTTTCCATGACCACCAAACATGGATGATTTAAAAAATGTATTTAGAATTTAAAAATTATTTGTTTATAATATTAATTTCATTTAATGATAATATATGATAATCTATAATTAATAAAAATAATAAACGGTTTTAATAACTTTAACTGCCTTAAATGGACTTAACAAGGAACCTATCTTAATTTTGATCTTTCTGGGATAATATTTGAACCTGTATAATTACTTTTATAGTGGAATAATAAATTAAATTATTCCCCATAATTATATAGATCATGGTTTTATTTTAAAACACATTTTACCGTGGTCGATAAATCAAAATTATTATTAAGAAATTAACTAAACAACTATGAGTGGAAAAAGTAAGCAAGAAAATGTATTAAAAATAAGTACCAAAAGATAATAAATATACCTTATAAAATTAAACATATATGAATGAGGTTATTTTGTATATATATAATAAAATTAATTTAATTATCTGGGAATTTAATTACAAGTGTGTAATTTTTTTGTACAGAATTAAGGGTTTCATCTCCAAATGTCCTTCTTTGAGACACATGTTATTTCACGCACCTAATTTATTTTAAATGTTGTATATATAGAAACCCATATCTTTAATACAAACTAAATCATATATTATTATATAAATATACTCATAATACAATCCTATAAGATCATGAGGCATGGTATTTTTAAGAAATTATATATATATATAATTAAATTTAAACATGGTTATAACAACATTATTTAAAAACTATAAAACATGAACTTATATTCCATAAATATTCTAATACTACCTGATATAACCTAGGGATGTACATAAAAAATGGTGATATATAAATCCCAAAACGTAAATAAAAAATCATAATATTATGAAAGTAAAACATTTTATTCAATTGGAATATCAATGTGACATAAAAGGGTTGAGAGTCATAAACATGATCATAGAAGCATGATATAAGATGATAACATAAAGGAAAAATAGGAATATGGAAACAACATAAAACATGACATCATAATCATAGTTCAAGGATGGACACCAATAAATCATAACATAGTGTGCTTAGGATAACCTCTGTTGAACCATACATGGTATCTCATGAGATAAAAAAATTACCCAATTAATTTGAGGGTTATAAAAGTTCAGTCCCACCCATCACACTCATATCATGTACATTAATTTATGTTCCACATAGGTTATGAAACATAAGGATTCCTTTTTTAGCTTTTAATACCATGATTAAGTTGTGTGGTTTCCATAAATAGAGGTAACTGATAAATTTAGTATGGATACATCTCTTTGAATACCCTTGAGTGGAAATGGAGATGTTTATTCACTAAAAAAATGTTTCGCATGGAAAAATCATAAGATAATTTCCAAAACATAATAGGTTCATATAAAGGTTCAAGTTAGGGTTCAATAAGAGTTAAAGGTGACCTATCATTAATTTGGAATCATAATGATTATAAAATAATCTGTAAAAACACATTAATACATGAATAATTAGAAATAAAAAGGTATTAGTAAAAAGAAACTACGTGAAATAAAAAGGAAGAGGAGGGGATCCCTTAACTTGAGAGGGTACTTCTAAAATATTAGAAGGATATACTTAAGAGCTTATTATAACATTAAGAGGGATTTATAGAGGGATAGAGAGAGTAAATATTTCCTCAATGGTATTTGAGTGACTATGAGTGGGAGGTTGGGTGGGTATTAGTAGTGAGAGGGAGTAATTCTTTATTAATTTCTAAACATAGGTTTTAGACTCTATATGATAAAATATTTAAAAAAATCATATTATTTTTTCCATTTTTCTACCAAATAGTATTTTTTACAATATTTTATAATAAAAATAATATAATTAATTAAAATAATACTCTTTGTGATATGGAAGTGGGTCATGTTTATAAAGAATATATTTTAAAAGCTTAAAGTATAACATAGATTTTGGAGGATCCATTATGGGTCTATAAAATTATTCAAATAACATAAAAACATTATTTTAAATTTTAAACAAATTTTTTTCATGTTTTCACTTTATAAAATTTATTACATCACTTTTGGTCTATTATGATGTCATAATATGAACCATATATTTATATTGTATTTAATTTTTACCCAAAAATTCAACTATCTCAGAAAATTATGAAAAATTTAGAATTGGATAATTTTTTATGTGATCATTTCAAAAATAATATTTATTTCATCAAATTAATTCTCCAAATATGATAATTAACATCTTTAAATCGAAATTCTCATTTATTAAAAAATACTGGTTTGTACGATAAGAAACGTTTTCTGAACCTTATAAAGATTATATCAAAATACATTAAATTATATTATCATTTTTATATAAATATTATTTAATAATAATATTATATATAAATAACATTTATTTAAAAATTCTTGAATTTATCAAAAAGAATGTTTTAATTAAAAGCATATATTTTTCAAAAAAATGCAATTTTGGTTTCTTCATATCAAAATCTATTTTTCTTCAAATGATATATAACTGTTATGATGAAAAGGGATAAATATAATCATTATTTAATTTAAAATAATATAATATAAATTCATATATCTAGGTTATAGATACATAACCCCTTATTACTCTAATGTACTCCCTAAGGGTAAGGTGTGTGATGTTGGGGATTTCTTGGGATAGTTTGGTGAACATTGTTTGGTCTATGATATTGATAAGCTTGTACTTATCTAGTAAAATATTACCCTCGTGATTTAGTTATTTTATTTTTTCTTGGTCTTAGTCAACGGAAAATCCCAACGATGTCATCTCCCTCGAAATCTCAAATAAATGAGCTTCATAAGGTATGATCATACGGGTCAAGGCTGTAGAGACCCAAAGCCTGACGTACATGGACATTACATTACTTTTGTGGAATACTTAGTACATAACAAAAACACACACACAAGGACCGTAATAGTTTAGTGTCTTTGGAAACTCGGAATATAATCTTCTAATTGTGGTGAAAGATCTTCAACATCTCCCATAAAGATCTTCTTTTTTTTAAAACCTAAATCATTTCTTTTGGTCCTGGTGAAAATAAAACATAAAATGCTGAGCTCAAATTCTCAGTAAGGGTAAACAAAAGAAATATCAATCACGTCATATTCATAAGAACATATCGTTTGGAAATCTTAACCTGCAAAAGAGATCATAATTTCATAACATGGGATAAATCATAGTAGTGAAATGTAATCCCAATAATCATAACATAAAATATGAAACTTTGTGGCATACACACATAATAATAGAGAATCATTTCTTATTAGTCAAGACTCATTGCCAAGACTATCTTAGTGGACAAAGTCCCTTTCTGAACCGAGTTCACCCCTCGTTTCAGTCCTGTTTCACTGAACCGGTATAACCTACCGTTCCAGCCATGTCTATCTCATGAGATATAAAATATTTACCCAATTCATTGGAGGGATATATAGGTCCCACCCATCTCATAATGATACCATTCTTATGTGTGCCACAAAATCATAAATCATACATCATAGCATAACCCGTGTAATAAAAATGGGAATCTTAAACATCGTGACATCATAAAACAATTAATATAAGATAAAGGAATTCATAAAAATATAATTCCATCACAACATAATCAAATCAATGTAATAATAGGGATAGAAACAGAACCCTTTATTATCTTAGATGGAAAATAATTTTGATAAAACACTTGAACTCCATTCTTGAGAAAAATATCCTTTCTACTTCAAAAACACTTTTCCTTTCTTAAAATGTCATAAAATTATAAACTAAAAGAAGTTGATTAAAAATAAACTTTAAAAATTTTAAAGTAAGATTCTTGGAAATAATGTTTTAAAAATCCATTCATGTCGTATAAGTTAAAAAAAACATTCTTCTTGTACTTTTTTCGGAAAAGTAAAAAAAGTACCTCGTACAAAAAATGACAAAAGATTCCTTTCATATATTTTACTAAAAACTCACCGAAGGGTAAAATAGGATTTAAATAATTTTAGTTGAATAGAAATAATATTACATCTTTAGGAAACATGGATGTGGATGATAAAATACACCCCAGTAAATACCAAAGTATAAACAATCTCGGATAAAAATGAGATTGTGATATTTCCCTTACCTTAGGTCTGATTTGCTTCGTATGTGTCCGAAAATCCTGTATAATGATTTAAATAATGTCATTGACTTATTCCAGAATCATAATCATTGTTATGATATCATATATGGTTCACTTATGGCTTTATATTACCCGTTCTTTTGTAAATTCCATGTTAAAGAGCGTTTTGGGTAAAATCGTTTCATTTGTCGTCCGTGTTTTGACTTGTAATTATTCATATGATTACTTAGATCCTGATTACTTAATTCCAGAATATAAAACATGATTTATATATAATATATATTCAGAATATATATATATATAATAGATCAGTAAATGGAAAGAAATACACCGTTCATGGAGATGGTAGATCGTTCGTACGAATGAATGCTGTTTTCTTTTCCTTATTGAGTTGAATGGAATTAAGTAGATGACATACATATATGTAAAGATAAATCCAGAATCATTATTATGTCATATATTTCATTATTACTTATTATATATACTTTATAATCATTCATGAATGGTTAACATGGAGAGTGAATCTCATCGCGTCGTGGAGACGGTAGTCCGTACGTACGCACGAGCGATGATATAGTTCTCATGATCGTGGAATTGTATTGGAGTGTATTTATACTATTTCAGAATCAATATCACTTTAAAATAATCATATATAGTTATTATTTACACCATTATACCCATCCAAGTAAGGTGGTGGTGGAAAATAGATTACACCACGGCGTGGAGACGGTATTCCGTACGTACGCACGCGCGGTGATTTCGTTTTCCGTAGGATGGATAGATGGTGAAATAAGGTTGTTTCATAATTATAATAACATATCAGTATATAAGTGATACTGATGTTATTACTTCATAATGAAACAACCTAAGAAGAAGAAGTGGAAGAAGAAATAAAGATGAAAGAATCGGTAACGGACATTACCTCTTCTTTGAAGCGCCTCTTTGAGATCTCCTTTTAGGGCTCTAAAATTGGTCTTTGAGGAAGACCATAACCTCTAGTATGTTTCTAGGGAAGTCGAGAATGGAATATTTCAGGTTTGGGCCGATATTGAAGGCTCAAAGTGGTGTGAGGAAGAGAGGGAGTAGGTGCCCTTTTATAAGGGAGGAGAGGGGCACCTTTGGAATAACTAAAACTATTATTTTATTATAAAGTCAAATTCGGTTTTAAATATCTCAAAATTAATTCATTTATAATATAAGGTGAGGATGGGTCTAAATCCTCTCATACAATATAATTTAGACAAGTTTAGGTTCCTATTTTAACCTTATCATTTAGATTTAACATTAAGTAAAATAATTTTACTTTTACCGTGTCTTCTTGTGTTCTTATACTATAAGGTTAATAAACATACTATAAGAAGAAAAACGAACCCCAAGTTGTTTATTATTAATATATATAACCTTATCTAAGTTATTTGGACGAACCTTAGATTTTTAGGAATAAAATAACAATTAATAATATAATATTTGTTTTAAAACACTATTTTATGTCAATTTTTACAATATTTATTAATTGATTTTTGTGAAAATCATAACAGAATTATTAGTTCTAAAAAAGTTAATTAAATCAATACTAACATGTCATATTAACCTAAAAAATTAGTGGAATTCATAAAAAGTCTCAAATTAAATTTATTTTTGTATTTATAACTTCAATTATGTCAATATTTCATTAATAAGATAATTACTGCATCATCATTGTGTCATAAATAAATTAAATTATTTAATGTCTAAAAATTACAAATAAAATACCATTATGTAGGAAAAGTTTTTATCTTTCTAATGAATATTTATAATCTAATTTATCTTATGTATAAATTTATATTAAAATTAATATACTTATTAAACTTTGATTTTAACTATTTTAACCCTTCTTTAAATAAATTAATAATGAATGTCCTAATCTAATCCAAGTGGGCCTAAATGGTCATATTTTATTCCTAAGGTTTTTTTTGGTCGAATTACACTTATCCATTAGAATTATTACATGTGTTAGGGTAATAATAATATCATTTTTACCCTTAATTACCCTATTTACTTTTAACCGTGGTAAAAAAAAGTAAAAAGTTACTATTCACCAAAAATTATTTTCATTTCATTGAACCACATTTTACTTACTGACATCAACTGTGTCTCTCGTACTTTTGAAATTCCACTCACAGAAGCGGTAAAATTAAGTTTTATGAAAAATCCATTTTTCTTAACTACCACTTAGTGGTTTCACTATTCATCAAAAAATGAAAGTTTCCAGAAAAATACCAAAAATTAGGCCGAATCTATATTTGATATTATGAACTCAAAAATGATATCTATTTTACCAAATTCAAAACATATCAGTTTCATTAATTAATTTAAAAATTAATTCCCGTCGTCAAAACAAATAGCGTGTTCTTAAGAGATAATAACTATCAAAAGATTGACACTTGTTTATGTCTGGTTTAAATGTGAAATTACATCCAATGAGAAAAATTGTATTAAATTGTAAAAATATATTCTAAATATACTTTAAAACCACTCAAATTAATAATTTATCACTATTAATTATTTCGATTAAAAAGGTTTTTTAAAATTTAGTAATTTTCACTATTCATCAGAAAATGAAAGTTATCCGAAAAGTACTAAAATTTCACCCTAAGCTAATTTCGATATTACGAATCCAAAAATGAATTCCATTTTAAAAAAATAAAATTTACAAAATTTCAAAAAGTGGTTATTACTATTCATAATGGCTAGTTTTAATAATATTTTAATATCATATTGTTGTTTAGTGAAACTCGTTATTACGTACTACACACGCTATCGAGGAAGGTCGCGATTGCGTGTAATGCAAGGCAAGTCAAGGATGCATTTTGTGCTAGCTCCTTTTGGTGTAGCGTACAACACAATACATTAATGAAATTAAAAAGAATATTTTTCATAAAATCTTGGGCTGTTACATTCTACCCCCCTTAAAATGAATTTCGCCCTCGAAATTTGTCGGGGTTATAAATGGTTTACTATTCGAAAGTTTCTTTAATAGAAACCCACATCTTAAAAAGGAATACCAAAACCAATCTTTAAAAACAAAATTATGAAACGTAATGGTTACCCAAATAAACTAATCACTGGGTTTCCACATAGGTGAAAATATGGATATGGAAGAGAAATCTAACCATCATGTTCTGATAGAGAGTGGTAGAGAACATGGCTATGTAAAAGCCAGCAATCACAAAGCCATAAATTTGTGACGATCTAAGGTATCATCTGATTCATCAGATATAAGAGCACTAAGACAACATTTTTGGTTTTCAAGATCATTTCCCTAAAGTTGATGAAATTGAAATTAGAAGAAATACTTTTGTGATTTTGGTATAGTCTCACCGTTTGTCGTTCTTTGGAAAATTTCCACTTCATCTCTTAAAGAAATGAATTTGAATTTGTCATTCGTGATGTGTTAGCAGATCATGTGATAGAATGATGGGTCATTCCATCTGTCTCAAAAAAAAGGTTAGAAAAGTTATCAAAAAATAAATAAGTCCATCTATAGTGAGATTAATCATATATGGTCCCTAAAATGAACTTATACTTCATATATCATACTGCTTAATATAATAAAACTAGTTTCTACTAAACAGGGACTTCCTGTAGGTCAGTGGTAGGCGATAAAGGCCAGTCGCACTTCGGTTGTGGGTTCGATTCCCACAGCCTTGTCCGATGCGATGGGTTATCGCCCGTCCTGCAGGTTGTCCTTTTTCTAAAGCTATATTACTATAACATCCCATCAACAATATCAAAAAAGTTTTATCCTTATACAATACTAACTTATTTCCAACATAATCCATTCCAATCTTTAGGCTTATCTAAAATACTTCAGTCCAAGCTCATAGTATAAAGAAAATGATCACGTGAATTCCATCATTTATACCCCATATATCATAAGATATATCTTGTTGGTCAAATTACAAATATGAAAATACCTTAATCATGTATTCTCTTGAAGAATGAATATCCATTGAACCTTAGTGAAAACATGAATGCAGTTAAAAGTTAACACTTTCCACATACCAAAATCCTCAAAATTCTATATCCTTAAACCATGATATCACTTAGTCCTTATATCAATCATGAGCTCATGAATACTATCAAACATATTAGATTATATTTATCCCTTCATTATGTGCATATCATCTGCTTTCCAAAAATATTTCAATCACTTTTCATGGTTACTGATGCCATAAAATTATTGAAAACCACAACAGACCAAAACATAAATATTCCAATATTCCACGATACTATATACAACATTATTCTGGAATCCCATTACATAAACACTTAATCAATCCACCACATCGTTGTCATATTGAACATCGCCAATGGTGATCGCATGTGACTTCCCTTTGTCCTTTTCCTTAAGTTTTTTATCACGTCGATCATTACTAACCCTTGTATTAAGGCATTTATTAGCATAATGCCCCATTTCTTTGCACTTGAAGCATTGAAGTGTTGTTGGTGCGTTCTCTACAGTCTTTTCTTTATTAACATCATTAGAAACCCTTTTTCCATTACTTCGACACTCAATTGCCCGATGACCTTCTTTTCCACACTTAAAACATTTTCTAGTCCCTTTAAGACAATCTCCACCATGCTTCTTTGCACACTTTGATCATAAGGAAACATTCATCTTCTTTTCACCATTATTCTGAGATTTCTCCTTGAACTCCATCTTTCGTTTCTTTTCAAAACTATGATATGGATAAGTAACACCAACTTCCATTTCTACCTTGATAGCACAACGCACAATTTCTTCATAGCTACTGAAGTCTCTTATAGCTAATGCCCTTCGAAGATTTGGTTTTAAGCCACTGAAGAATCGATCAACTTTACTTTCAGGTTGGATGATAAATCCAGAAGCATACCTTGCAAGCCTTGTAAAATTCTCTTTGTATATACCAACAGATTCATCATCCTTTTTCTTTAGTTCAAGAAACTCCTTCTCCATCTTTGTTTGAAGAATATGAGGGAAGTACTTATTGAAAAATAAGTTATTGAACTCGTCCCATTCCATGGACTCAATTTCATCTCTTTGCCTCGTATTCTTGATAAGATTCCACCATTGATCAGCTTCACCTTCCAAACGATATACTACTAAGATGACTTTATCATGTTTAGAACATTAAAGAACTAAAAATATCTTTTCAGTAGTACTGATCCATTGTTCAGCAACAAGTGGATCAGAAGACCCACTGAAAGAAGGTGGACGTTTCCTCATGAAGGACTCAATAGAATATTGTTCCCTTCTCTGCTCATTTGGAAGTCCAGAATGATTCATAGCTTGTGTAAGTATAGAAATAAGATTTTTCACTTCATCTCCCATAACATTTGTTTGTTCAGGAGGACAATCATTGCATTGTCCATTGCATTGATCAACACGGTTCCTTCGGGTTCCAGTCATCGTCTAAAACCCAAAAAGAATAGTGTGAGAAGCAAAAATCATGTTAGGGAAAACAACATAATAAAGGGGGAGTACCCTCAATATCTAACATCTTAGGTTAAATTCTATTATCGTTACCGTAGTTATAGGAATGTATCCTATACGTATACTTATCCTTAGGGACATCCCTAGACATACCTTAGAAATATCTCTAGGGATCTCACTAACGTTTTCGCATCCTAGTTTCCAAAGGTTGACTAAACCTTTCCTCTGATACCAACTGTAGAGACCCGAAGCCTGACGTACATGTACATTACATTACTTTTGCAGAATACTTAGTACATAAAAAAAACACACAAGGACCGTAATAGTTTAGTGTCTTTGGAAACTAGGAATATAATCTTCTAATCGTGGTGAAAGATCTTCAACATCTCCCATAAAGATATTCTTTTTTTAAAACCTAAATCCTTTCTTTATGTCTTGGGGAAAAGAAAACATAAAAGGGTGAGCTCAAATTCTCAGTAAGGGTAACCAAAAGAAATATCAATCATGTCATATGAATAAGAACATATCTTATGGAAATCTTAACCTAAAAAAGAGATCATAATTTCATAACATGGGATAAATCATTGTAGTGAAATGTAATCCCAATAATCATAACTTAAAACATGAAACTTTGTGGAATACACACATAATCATAGATAATCATTTTTTATTAGTCAAGACTCATTTCCAAGACTATCTTAGTGGACAAAGTCCCTTTCTGAACCGAGTTCACCCCTCGTTTCAGTCCTGTTTCACTGAACCGGTATAACCTACCGTTCCAGCCATGTCTATATCATGAGATATAAAATCTTTACCCAATGCATTGGAGGGATATATAGGTCCCACCCATCTCATAATGATACCATTCTTATGTGTTCCACAAAATCATAAATCATACATCATAGCATAACCCATGTAATAAAAATGGGAATCTTAAACATTGTGACATCATAAAACAATTCATATAAGATAAAGGAATTCATAAAAATATAATTCCATCACAATATAATCAAATAAATGTAATAATAGGGATAGAAATAGAACCCTTTATTATCTTAGATGGAAAATAATTTTGATAAAACACTTGAACTCTATTCTTGAGGAAAATATCCTTTCTGCTTCAAAAACACTTTTCCTTTCTTAACATGTCGTACAATTATAAACTAAAAGAAGTTGATTAAAAATAAACATGAAAACTTGTAAAGGAATATTCTTGGAAATAATGTTTTAAAAATCCATTCATGCCGTATAAGTTAAAAAAACATTCTTCTTGTACTTTTTTTGGAAAAGTCAAAAAAGTACCTCGTATGAAAAACAACAAAAGATTCCTTTCATATCTTTTACTAATAACTCACTGAAGGGTAAAATAGGATTTAACAATTTTAGGTGAATATAAATAATATTACATATTGAGGAAACATGGATGTGGATGATAAAATACACCCTAGTAAATACCAAAGTATAAACAATCTCGGATAAAAATGAGATTGTGATATTTCCCTTACCTTAGGTCCGATTTGCTTCGTATGTGTCCGAACCTCCTGTATAATGATTTAAATAATGTCATTGACTTATTCCAGAATCATACTCATTTTTATGATATAATATATGGTTCACGTATGGCTTTATATTGCCCGTTCTTTTGTAAATTCCATGTTAAAGAGCGTTTTGGGTAAAATCGTTTCATTTATCGTTCGTGTTTTGACTTGTAATTATTCATATGATTACTTAGATCATGATTACTTAATTCAAAAATATAAAACATGATTTATATATAATGTATATTCATAATATATATATATATATATAATAGATCAGTAAATGGAAAGAAATACACTATTCATGGAGACGGTAGACCGTTCGTACGCATGAACGTTGTTTTCTTTTCCTTATTGAGTTGAATGGAATTAAGTAGATGACATACATATATATACAGATAAATCAATAATCATTATTATGTCATATATTTCATTATTACTTATTCTATATACTTTATAATCATTCATGAATGGTTAACGTGGAGAATGAATCTCATCCTGTCGTGGAGACGGTAGTCCGTACGTACGCACGAACGATGATATCATTCTCATGATTGTGGAATTGTATCGGAGTGTATGTATACTATTTCAGAATCAATATCACTTTACAATAATCATATATAGTTATTATGTACACCATTATACCCATCCAAGTAAGGTGGTGGTGGAAAATAGATTACACCACTGCGTGGAGACGGTATTCCGTACGTACGCACGCGCGGTGATTTCGTTTTTCGTAGGATGGATAGATTTTGAAATAAGGTTGTTTCATAATTATAATAACATATTAGTATATAAGTGATACTGATGTTATTACTTCATAATGAAACAACCTAAGAAGAAGAAGTGGAAGAAGAAATAAAGATGAAAGAATCGGTAACGGACATTACCTCTTCTTTGAAGCGCCTCTTTGAGATCTCCTTTTAGGGCACTAAAATTGGTCTTTGAGGAAGACCAGAACCTCTAGGATGTTTCTAGGGAAGTGGAGAAGGGAATTTTCTAGGGGTTGTCCGAGCTTGAAGGCTCAATGTGGTGTGAGGAAGAGAGGGAGGAGGTGCCCTTTTATAAGGGAGGAGAGGGGCACCTTTGGAATAACTAAAACTATTATTTTATTATAAAGTCAAATTCGGTTTTAAATAGCTCCAAATTGATTCATTTCGAAGATAAGTTGGGGATGGGTCGAAATAATCTCATCCAATAGAATTTATACAAGTTTATTTTCCTATTTTAACCTTATCATTTAGATTTAACATTAAGTAAAATAATTTTACTTTTACCGTGTCTTATTGTGTTCTTATACTATAAGGTTAATAAACTTACTATAAGAAGAAAAACGAACCCCAAGTTGTTTATTATTAATATATATAACCTTATCTAAGTAATTTGGCCGAACCTTAGATTTTTAGGAATAAAATAACAATTAATAATATAATATTTGTTTTAAAAAACTATTTTATGTCAATTTTGACACTATTTATTAATTGATTTTTATGAAAATCATAACAGAATGATTAGTTCTAAAAAAGTTAATTAAATCAATAATAACATGTCACATTAACCTATAAAATTAGTTTAAATCATAAAAAGTCTCAAATTACATTTATTTTGGTATTTATAACATCAATTATGTCAATATTTCATTAATAAGATAATTACTGCATCATCATTGTGTCATAAATAAATTAAATTATTTAATGTGTAAAAATTACAAATAAAATACCATTATGTAGGAAAACGTTTTATATTTATAATGAATATTTATAGGCTAATTTATCTTATGTATAACCCTATATTAAAAATTATATACTTATTAAACTTTGATTTTAACTATTTTAACCCTTCTTTAATAAATTAATAATAAATGTCCTAATCTAATCCAAGTGGGCCTAAATGGTCATATTTTATTACTAAGGTTTTTTTTGGTCGAATTACACTTATCCAATAGAATTAGTACATGTGTCAGGGTAATAATAATATCATTTTTACCCTTAATTACCCTATTTACTTTTAACCGTGGTAAAAAAAAGTAAAAAGTTACTATTCACCAAAAATTATTTTCATTTCATTGAACCACATTTTACTTACTGACATAAATAGTGTCTCTCATATTTTTGAAATTACACTCACATAAGCGGTAAAATTAAGTTTTATGAAAAATTCATTTTTCTTAACTACCACTTAGTGGTTTCACTATTCATCAAAAAATGAAAGTTTCCAGAAAAAT
Organism: Viscum album; assembly: GCA_963277665.1. Taxonomy (NCBI): domain Eukaryota; kingdom Viridiplantae; phylum Streptophyta; class Magnoliopsida; order Santalales; family Viscaceae; genus Viscum; species Viscum album. The sequence goes on from OY728148.1 coordinate 423,272,727, forward strand.
ACCAAAAATTAGGCCTAAGCTATATTTGATATTATGAACTAAAAATGATGTCTATTTTACCAAATTCAAAACATATCAGTTGCATTAATTAATTTAAAAATTAATTCCCGTCGTCAAAACAAATAGCATGTTCTTAAGAGATAATAACTATCAAAAGATTGACACTTGTTTATGTCTGGTTTAAATGTGAAATTACATCCAATGAGCAACATTGTATTAAATTGTAAAAATATATTCTAAATATACTTTAAAACCACTCAAATTAATAATTTATCACTATTAATTATTTCGATTAAAAAGGTTTTTTAAAATTTAGTAATTTTCACTATTCATCAGAAAATGAAAGTTATTCGAAAAGTACCAAAATTTCACCCTAAGCTAATTTCGATATTATGAATCCAAAAATGAATTCAATTTTGAAAAAATAAAATTTACAAAATTTCAAAAAATGCTTATTACTATTTATAACGGCTAGTTTTAATAATATTTAAATAGCATATTGTTGTTTAGTGAAACTCATTATTGCGTACTACACACGGTATTGAGGAAGGTCGCGATTGCGTGTAATGCAAGGCAAGTCAATGATGCATGTTGTGAAAGCTCCTTTTGGTGTAGCGTATAACACAAGACATTAATAAAATTAAAAAGAATATTTTTCATAAAATCTCGGGCTGTTACAAATGCCACCTTCCTTTCATATGTGAAAATTATAATTTATTAAAACCCTTAATATATACTAATATTATTAGTCATTTTACAATGATTATATTATCAATGATTATGATTCTTGACATTATTTTAAATCCAATAGTATATATTTTATAATTTTTCTAAAATAACCAAAGTATTTCTTGTGTTTTCTATAACTATAATACTAAATATGAAATTTATGAATTCAAAAGGTAATTTCACTTATAATAGTTTGGGTTGTTACATTATTCCCAGATGATGAAATTTCTCCCTAAACATTTTCATTTTATACACTAAAACAAATGAGGGTACCTCTATTTCAGCACCTCTTCCAATCCCCAAGTTTCATCCTCAATCATGGGGTTTCACCACAACACTTTGACAAGGTGAGTTGTCTTGTTTTCATATAACATCATTTCTATGATCTAATATCTTCATCAGATACTACTCATATGAAATATCATTCTCCAAAGGTACCACTTATGGATTCAATACATGTGAGGAATTTGGTAATTACTTTCTTACGAGGGATACATGAAACACATCATATACTGAAGAAAGGTTTTTTTTAGTGGAAGTAAATAGGATAAATCTTCGATGTGATCTAGGTTATAAAAGGGTCTAATGTATCATGTAATAAGAATTACCTTCTTCTCAAACCTTGTGAATTTTTCCATGATGATATATAAAGGAACACCTTACATATGACCTCAAAATCTAGGTCTTTTCAATTATTTTTTTCACATATTTTCTATCAACTTTGCACTAATTTTATATAACATTAAATGCTTTGAAACTTATCTATAATATCTTGAATAATAACAATTCCTTTCAACTTCTTATCTCCAAATTCATCCCTAAATATTGGATTATAACACTACATCCCATACAGATCCTCATAAGGTTCAATTTAAATGTTATAATGTAATTTATTGCTATATGAGAACTCCACTAGGGGAATGTGTTGATCCTAACATCCTTGAAAATACATTGAACATGGTATCTGTATATCTTATAGATTTTTAATGGTTCTCTCAGATTAACCATCCATCTAATGGTGGTAATAAATACTTAAACTCAACTCTTTATCCAATACTTTCTAAAGGATTCTCTAGAACCTTGAGGTAAACCTTAGATCTCAATCAGATGCAATAGAGAGTGGAACTCCATGAATTATTATCACTTACCTTTTTTATATCTTGTTGAGTTTGTCAATAGATAAATATTCATTGATAGTAATGAAATGTACTGACTTTTTATGGTTGTCGACTACACCCCAGATGGAATTACTAACTTTAGATATTATGAGGAGTCCTATGATGAAATCCATGGATATGTTTTTGCATTTTTATACTGGTATTGGAAATGGTTATATCATACCCTTATAATTATGGAATTTATCCTTAAATTATTGGAATATAAATCATTGAGATACAAATTCAGAAATTATCCTCTTTATGTTATCTTTTCAGAAGTTTTGATTCAGATCTTTATACATCTTACTGATTCCTGGATGCGTGGAGAAGGATGAGCTATGTAAATCATCCAGAAGTCCCCTCTTCAGTTTTAGTTTTGATAGAATACATATCTAGGTTACAAACCTTATAAATCCATATTCATCAAAGTTGAACTCAAGAATATTCTCTACCTTTATCTGTATCTCGTCATAGTCCTTTTAAGCCTCGTTGAACCTCTCAAGAACAGATAGTTGAAAAATTATTTTTTAAATAAAGGATGAATATCCTTTAATTATTCCATTTCAATCCTTTGAATTTTCAAGTATATTTGATCCATTTCAATATTTATCATGGATAGGGTTTCAGGATCTTTTCTACTCAGATCATATTCCACTTTTTTAACCTTCCCAATATGGTAATGGATTGAACAATCATAATCCTTCATCATCTCTAACCACCATTGTTGGTTCATATTGATGTCCTTTTGCGTAAATATTTACTTGAGGATTTTTTGCTTCGTATATATGTCACACTTCTACCCATAGATATAATGGATATAATGTCACAAAATATTCAATACAAATATCTCTAAATCAAATTCCATATCATGTGTTCGGTAGTTCTACTCATGGATATTTAATTTTTAAGATTCATATTCTATAACTTCGATATATTTCATGAGTGCACAGCCTAAGTCCTTTTTTGATCCATTTTTGTAGATCACAAATCATTCCCCACTAGTGGGTTATTTGAGCATAGGTGTAGTGATTATCTTATTCCTTAACACTTTAAATATTTCCTTGAATTCATCATTCGAGAGAAACTTTACCCCCTTTAAAGTTATATTGGTTAGTGGGATTGACAGTCATGATAATTTTCTCAAAAATAAATGATAGTACCCAAATAATCTAAGTAAAATATATACCTCTATCATAGATTTTGGTATGGGACATCCTTCAATTACCTCTATTTTTTAAATGATCCACAGATATCCCTTTTTTGGTGATAACATACCCTATGAATTTTAGATGATCCATCCAAATCATGCATTTACTATACTTCAAATATAAATTTTCCTTTCACAAGGTATTAAATAGAACAATCAAATTCTCCTCAAGTAACTCCTTCATTTTCAAGTATATAATAATTTCATCTTGGAATAATACCATAAATTTATTAATATAATACCAAAAGACTACTAATTAAGTGTGTAAAGATATATGCAGTATCAGTGAGTCCAAATGAAATCACTATGAACTCATATTTCTCATACCTTGTATGGAAATTAGTATTGGGTATATTATTCGTATTCACAATTAATTGATAATATCTCAACTAAATTTCCACCTTATAGAAGTAATTTTATCTGTGTAGATAATTGAAAAATTCATCAATTTATGGTAGAGGATACTTTTTTATCATTATCTTTTTGAGATCATAATAATAAATTCAAAGTCACGATAGCATATCCTTCTTGATGAAGAGGACCAGTTCACCCCATGGTGAAGCACATTGGGTGTATAAACCCTCTATCTAGATTCACCTATAGTTGTTTTATCATATCTTAAAGTTTAATTGTGGACATTCTATATAGAGTCTTGGATATTAGAAAATCTCCGAGAATAAGATCGATTAAGAACTCAACCTCATTTCTTATAAGAAGACTGGGAAATTATTTGGGAAACACATAAACATATTCCCTAAAAATTGGAATATCATTAAAGATGATATTATCCTTAGTCTTAATCATTTGATATAGATACACTTTTTCATAAAAAAATAATATCCATTATTGAGATGATTATATAAAAGGAGATTCATCCTCCTCCTTGAACTTTTATAAAATCAGAAAGTGATTTGAGATATGGAGGTTGATTTTCTTATCTTAGCAATTTATGTTGGATCGATATAAGGAAATCCAATCCATACCTAGTATTACATCAAGTTCCACTAAATGGAGGATCGTAATATTTTTTGAGAATATCAACCTAAAAATATGGATATAAGAAAATTTATATAATTGGGATGCAATAATTACCCAATTTTCCATTTTCACAAATTTATATACTTCCACGATTTGAAGTGGTGTTTAAATGGTTTAGCTAAACATTAATGATATTAAAGAATATGTAGAACCATAATCACATAGAACATTTTAAGTTTATTAATGGATAATAATACTACCTTTCACAATTATATTTTCATTATAATAATTTACATCATCTAAAATATACCTAGGGATGAGAATATTCAAACTATTAAACACATAAAATGGAAAATATTAACATTGAAAGGATAAAACCTAAATGTAATACATTACTTAACCTATGATTATCTACATTTCAATCAAAGTTATTTGTGTTCTATTTCCTAACATAATAATTTATGGTGATTTTTTCCCTTCATAATGGTTCATAAATAACTTGTAAAATTACCAAATTATATACCCAGGGATTTTCAAAATAGTTGTGTAGAAATTCCTCTTTATCATTCACTAAGTGAATATTGAGTCAAATATCAATGCACCCTTTTGGGTTTATTACTCCATGGTAAAACTGTGTTAGATCATGTAATCGGATGAGCTCATAAGGGGATACGCATTGCTAGGGTTCCATCCTACTACTGCCTTCTTCCTTTGTCCCAGACCGGCCCATCTTCACTTCCCATGCTCATTTATTCGTTGAAACAGCTCCTCTATCGTGGTGGTGCTTTCTAGCTCGGTCATCTCAATGATATACATCATTGTCTTTCCTTATTAATCAACGCATCCTTTGGTGGATATGATTCCATGGTGGACCGGTGTCAAAAAAGAGGCTGATCTATGTTTTCGCGGTATGAGGGAGCTGACTCGTCCTCAAATGCATGTTTTTGGTGGTTGCGCATGGCCTTTGTGGGACTTCTGGTTGGAAGCGATGGAATCTATAGCTGGTTTGTGATTGGGTTCTCTTATGGTGTTCTGGTGATGGTTTTATTAGTTCTTTTTTTTCATCTACTATTATGTTTTTGATGGATTTTGGGATAACGTTTCATGGTTTTCTCTAGTGTTCTTTGATCTGGAGGTGGTGCTTCGGTAGAGGCAAGGTCGAGTCTTCTCCCTCTTGTCATCAGTGGAGCACATGATTTTGGGAAGTCTCTGTTTGGTTTAGGATGAATATGGTTTGAGGTGAATTGGTTTTTGGTTTATTCCTCAATTTTTGAGATATGATTTTCTTGACATTATCCTACGATCTGTGGTTCAATGTGTTGGTAGGGTTGATTTGGTTTCTGTTTCTTTGATTGGATAAGTCTTTTGTGGTTTGAATTTTGTGTGTTCACTTGTGGCATTATGGCCTTGGTTCATGAGACATTGCATCCAGTTCATTTTCAAGGGACTATTCCAGAATATGTTCAGAGCAGAGAGTGTTCTCCTTATCATTTCTATCTAGAATTGGAAGTTTTGAGGGGGTATGGTGTTTTCCATCAGTACTGGGACCATGCATCCTTTCACGGGACATCTAGTCAAGCAGTGATGGGAAGGTGGACACTGATCATATTGTTTTTGTTTCTAGGGTTAGGATTTTCTTCGATTTTGAATTCAATTGTATTTGATCTTGATGATCTTGGTTTTAGAGGCATGTTTGTGTTTTATGTCTTTGATGTCATCTTGGTTTCCCACATTCTCCTCGAAATTGCTTTTGAAATAAAAATTTAATTTTCAGTCAGTCAAGTGTGTTAGATCCATGTCCACATAAAGTATCTAGAGAGGGATTTTGTTCAATAGAAACCACTTAATCCATACTTTACTATAATTTATGGATTTTTACTTATGTTTATCCTTATACCTAAGTATTTCTCAAAAAAATTCTAATCCTAATCCTAAAAAATATCTATTCCTTTCCTTGAATACTAACTAGGATAACTCATATCTTTAATATGCATTAATTCATAATTTATTACATTAAGATAATCATAATACAATATCATAATATCAAGAGGCTTAGTTTATTTTTTAAATTAGGTACATATAACATTTAAAACAAATCATGGATATAACAACATTATATAAAAACTTTAAAACATTCCCTTAGATTTTATCAATCGTCTAATACTACATGGGATAACCTAAGGATATACAAAAGAAAGTGTGAGTTATAAATCATAGTAAGGTAATGACCAAATAATAACATTATGAAATTAATAATTTTTATTCAATGGGTCTATCAAGGTGAAATAAAATTAGTAATAATCACAAACATGATCAGTGAACCATGATATAAGATGATAACATCGTGGAAACATAGGAATGTGGAGGAATATGAAACATGACATCATAAGCATAAGTAAATTAAAACCATTGATACATCATAACATAGTGTTCTTAGGATAACCAATCATGAACCATAAATGGTATATCATGATATAAAAACATTACCCAGTGCATTTGAGGGATATATAATTTTGGTCCCACCCGTCACATTCATATCATGTACATGCATTTTTGTGCCATGTAGGTCACACAACATAAGGATAAATTTTATCAATTTTAATCCAATTTTTAATGTGTGTGGGTTAAATAATTGTAAGTACCAAATAAATTTACTACATTTACATCTTTTTTAATATCCTAGAGTGGAAATAATGATGGGTATTCACTACACAAATGTTTTGTCATGGAAAAATCATAGGATAATTTTGGCAGCATAACAAGTGCACATAAAGGTTCAAGGGAGGGTTTAGTGAGAGTTAAAGATACCCTAAAATATATTTTTAATAATAATGATATTAAAGGTATGTGTAAAAAAACATTACAACATGAATAATTGGAAATTAAAAGGGCTTGGTACAAATAAAGTACATGAAATAAAATGAAAGAGGAGGGGATCCCATACCTTAAGAAGGAGATTCTAAATCTTGGGAGGAGTCTCTTAAGAGACTTGTAACACATTGGGAAGTATTTATGGAGGTATAAAGAGAGTAAATTAATTATAAATGAGATTTTAGTGAATATGAGTAGGAGGTTGTGTGTGTATTAATCACAAAAGAGGGAAAATTATTTATTAATTTCTAGGCTTAGATTTTGGAATCTATATAATAAAATAATAAATACCAAAAACATTTCAATGGTTTTTTCCCATGGTTTTTACCAAATAGGAGTTTCTTTCAATATTTTATAATTCTGAAAACTAAAATCCTTAAAATAATACTCTTCATGATGTGGAAGTGAGTGATGTTTATAATGAATTTATTTTAAAACCTTAATATAATACAGGTTTTAGAGAATCCATTAATGGTTTATACAATTAATAAAATAGAATAAAAGATTATTTTAATTGTTAAACATATTATTTATCATTTATTCCCTATAAAAAATTAATTTAATCACTTTTGGTCTATTATGATGTCATAATACATACTACATATTTCGCACTTATTAAATTTTTACCCACAAATTCGAATATCCCAAAAAATTATAAAAGAATCACCATAGAATAATTTTGATGTTCTGATTTCAAAAAAAATATTTATTTTATCAAAATAATTATCTAAATATAAAAAATTACACTTTTAAATCAAAATCTTCATTTATTGAAAAATGCTATTTTTTATGACAATAAAAATTTTCTTACCCTTATAAATATTATATTAGACTTTATTAAATTATATTATAATTTTTATATTAATATTATTTCATAAGGATATTATATTAAAATAAAATCAAAATCAAAATTATTTAATTTATAAAAAATAGTATTTCATTTAAAATTATATATTTTTAAAAAATGAAATTTTTTTCTTAGTATAAAAATATAATTTTCCTAAACTCCAATATAATTGTAATAATGAAAATGGATAAATATAATAATTATTTCATTAAAAAAATATAAAAAAATTATTACTATGGTATAGATACATAACCCCTTATTACACTAGTGTACACCCTAAGGGTAATGTGTGTGAAGGTGGTACTTTCTTGGGGCGGTTCGGCGAATATCATTTGTGTCGTGATCTCTATAAGCATGAAATTATCCTATAAATGGTTTCTCTCATGATTAAATTATTTAATTTAATATTATACTTGGTAAAGATAAAATACTAGTGATTTCATATTCCTTATAAGCTCGGATAAATGGGCTTCATAGGGAATGATTCCATCGGTCGAGGCCATCACTCCTTTCATCTATAAGAATTAGAAACTATCATAAATCTTAATATATACTAATATTATCAGTCACTATAAAATGGATATATTACCAATTTTTAAGATAAATAATATTGTTTTAAATAATATTGGATATATTTTATAATTTTTATAAAATAACCAAATTAGTGCATTTGTTTTCTATAACTATAATATTGAATATTGAATTTATTCAATTAAAAGGGAATTTAATTTATAAAAGTTTGTGTCATTGTAGTATATACAACCAATTAGATATTTAATATCATTTATTATTCTTATTAATAGTGTTTTAACTTAAACATCAAGCAATGTCTCTTTCAATCATTTTTTATTAGAATTTTTCTGAATCCATAATGGTTTTTCTGTCTCAATTCCTCTTCATTGAGACATTTTTTTATTGTTATGCAGCTTATTCTTATTTATATGGTGTATATGTTTCACAAGAATTTATTTTTGGAATAATATGTGATGTAATTCGTTTTAATTATAGAACCCTGTGATTTTAAATATTCCAATTACTTTTGATTCCAATATTACTAAATATGTATGGTTTTTTTGTTGCAAATTTGAATCCATTGATATATGTTTTAGTTTTATAATATTTTTCCTTTTAAATTGTGTAAATACTTCCATATTATAATATTTTATCATTATACTTTTATACTTCATGATATTAAATGTTTTATTTAATGTTATACTAATCATGGGGTTTTGATTCAAAAGATACAAAGGTTGTAAAGAGGTTATTATGAATCAAAATATTTTCCTTAGGTAATAAACACTATTATTTGACTATTATATTACAATATTAATATATTTCTATCCTATGATGATTTTCTTCTATATTTACATATTCTCTTATGGAAAAAATAATGTTTCACATAGAAGACTTCTTCCTTAATTATCCTATTGTTTCGTTAAAAAATGTATTCTTAAGAATAATTATCATTACTTTTAATGTATTTTTCTTCCATATCCATGTTTTTACTTCCCAACAATGTCCACCTTTACCAAATGGAAAATAAATTTTTAAATATATAATGGTCCTTTTGTTCCCTTTAATTAATTTGAAATCAATGGTTTCATTATCCTTTTAACAATGTGGGTTTTCAACAAGGTTATTTCAAAATGTTCGAAAGTTTTTTCCATCCTTCAAAAATAAAAAAAAAATTATAATAATCTATAAATTTTCTTTTGATAAATTTTATTCATTTTTAAATTTTCCATTATTAAAGATTATTTTTTAGTGTAATGATTTTTAAAGTATTTTCACTTACCATTTTTTAAAAATTATGACTCTTAAAGTCCCCATTATTTAATATTATTTTAAAAGTAAATGTTTCCAAAGTATTTACACTTCTCATTTTTTAAATATTTATGTCTTTTCAAAAATATTTTATTAGGAACTATTTATAATAATGTTTTAAAATATATTATCTTTCCCTAAAACATATATTTTTTAATTTAATTTACATTTCATCTTTTACAACAACCTTTAAAATGTTTTGTTAAAACATTTTTACATTCAATTGTATTTACCCTCCAAGTATTATCTATCATGAAGTGATGTTTTAATCACCCTATATATGTTATTATGCTATAATTTTTTTATTAAATGATAGTTTTGGATACTATATGATTTTATAAGTTCATGTTATGTGATGTTCTAGAAATGTTTAAGAAACTCATTCATTTTCCATGGGTTATTTTTTATTTGATGAATGTTTGATTTTAAAGTGGCCCATAAATTTATGGATAATGAGATGGGTGGTACTTATATCTCCATCTATTGAATTACATAAAGTCTTATATCTCATGAGATAGAAATTTTATGTCAATAGTTTCGTGAGTATCTAGTTTTAAGAGGTGTGAGTGTGATGGAATTTTGTACTACTCAAAATGTTTTGAGTGAATGGTTTAGAGAGTATACAGATTCAAAAATTTAAGAAATACTTTATTTATAATTATTCCACTTTCCGTATTATGTTCATTTTTTGTGTTTAAAGTTTGTTTACTCATGTTTCCACACTATTTTGATTCATTTATTATGTTATTAAAAGTATTATTTCACAATTTATGAGCTAAGAATTATTGGGTATGTATTCTTTTATGTGTCTTTATTATTACCATATGCTCTATTTATTCTTACTTATGATATTCAGTTGTTCTTAATTATTTTTACCCTTATTAAGCATCTAATCACAAAAATTTATTATATTTCCATTCTAATAAGTTATAAATAAAATCAATACATAATATGTGTATGGTATCTTATGAGAAGAATTTGTGAGAGATATTGAAGACAATCTATGGATTAAGTAATTAATTTATATAGTGTAAAAATTTCCAATAGTTGTAAAATATAAGATTTTTTTTAATTATTTTATATCCTAATTCTATAAAACTCTAAACATAATAGGTCTTGGTAATTTATTATATTAAATTAATTTCTTTAATTATTGTAATTACTTGATGATTAGGTATGGGCTGTCATAAATAATGACCTCTAATAACAAAATCTACCAATTTTTCTTCCAATGCATTCATCCCTTAAGTAAGAAAATTGAATTAACCATGATTGTGTAAATTAATGATTTTAACATTTATGATAGTAATTATTAAACCTTTCATATGATTTATGAAACAATTTATGCTCCTCTATAAAGGATGAAATATTTGTTCTCAAAATCATTATTCATTGGGTCAAAAAAATATTTTAATTAATGTTATATAAATTAAATCATATGATATATATGAGTTTTATTATTTGATTTAATATCCAATTTCTATATTTTCCATTTAAATAGTATGGAAAATATCTCAATCTAATCTCATGTTTTGAAACTTAATGTAATGGTATACAATAAATTATTTATAAAAATATCTTTTTGAAATCTAGGTGATTATATGATCATATTCCATTAACCATAAGTATATAATAAAGATGATTGTGTTTTAATTAATAATTCCTTATATTGAGTCTCACCCAGATATATAATGTATTTCTAAAACATACTTCGTATTTATAAATCTCTCAAACTTAGTGAAATTTGATCATTTTATATTAAAGATTTTGAAAACTATTAAACATAAATATCCTACATCATCCTGTATATATTATCCTCTTTCATGTATTTTTTGGTATTTAATAAACTCTTGTGAAATTATCTTTTGATTTATAGAATAAATGGTAGTAAATTAGAACTTAAGGATCTCTTTGTATACATATACTTGAGAATATAAAAAATATTAATAGTTTAAATCTTGTGTTGAGTCTATGAAAATTTTACAAGTAAATAATTAAATTATTGAAGTTATTTTTTCATTATATATATATAATTAAAACTAAAATTGATTAATAATAACCCATTATTCCCAAAAATGGAGTCAAATGTGCTTGATATAAACTTTTCCATGTGATAAACATAGGGTTTTCTATAATTACACTAGGTAACTCGTGTAGTGTTACTTAGAGTTACAAGTAAAATCAAAGGGGATATCTGTGAAGCTACTCAATAATTCTAATTTAATATATGAACTAATATTTAAAAAGGGATTAGTTTCTTTCTTATTTCAATTAATAAATTAAAATAATGTATAAATTAAAACTATGGGTCTTGTGTGTGTGAAAGGACTGAAGAAAATTATTTAAAAGCACAATGATGAAATATATGAGAGTTTAGGGTAATTTTTTTTATTTACACAGTATCTCATGTAAATTCCTTGAACCATAACTATCATGGTCACTCAATTTTCCAAGTGGTATTAGATACACACTTAGGCTCCTAGTAAAAACATAGGTCCCCATATGGTTTCCTATATAAGTTTTACTGATGTATTTCATGTTATTTAGTCTATAATAAAATTTTGTTTTTAGTTATTAATTTATTTTTATACATTAGAAGATCAATACTCTTTATCTACTTCTTGATATGTGATTCCAATTTCACTACTTCACATATCCCCTTGATTTATTAACTAAGTAATTAAGTTGGATAGGCATTGCTATCAAAAGAAAGATATAGTATGTATTCAATTCATTTAAGAAATCATTATAATTATCAGTTAAACATAACCCTATCCTTATTAATGATTTAAATTAGCATGATCATAATATATAAAAATTAAAATAGGGATCAAAAAGGATAATTCAATGGTGATGATGGCATGATATTTTTCTATTTAAATAACGCATCTCCTCTAATAAATTGATTAATGAACTATATATTATTTTTTCTTTAAATCCTTTATATATCTAGAAAAACATACTTTAAATATATTATCATTCTATATTGACCATGTGTATATTTATTATTGCATATTTAATTATATTCCCATTCACATATTTACTTTGATTTCATTTCCTCAAGTTCTAACACCACTAATATTTATCCTATGTTTATATTCTCTCTAAAATGGGTTGGATTCTATATATAGATGTTGTTATAGAGTTACTAAAATTTTTTAGATGATTCGTATAAAATATTATCTTCTTCCATGTATTTCGTGTGTCCCTCCATCACTATTTATGCCTCCCATATAATGGGATTCCATCATTCTATCTAGATTAACCATATAAAGTTTTATAGAGTGTTATTGTATTATTAAAAGCATCATTAAATCAATACAATAAAGCTATAGAGATATAACCATTTCATTAACAACTTATCATAAACATGGGAATACATATTCTGATGGATTTCAAAACAATTCATGGCGTGAACATAGATTATATAATAAAGACTTCATTATATTGGTGAGATTCATAAACACCGCCATATGATCATTACACTATACATTGGTTTTATGACATGAAATTGTGTCTTTCACTATTTTCATTATGGTCATAGATAGAATTATAGTTGATTTCAAAAGCTCTATTATTAGTTTTTATATGTGTTGATAGGTGATTTTCCATATTCCTTCAAGATAGAGCACCATAAAAATACCTTTGAAACAATCCTACATTGTATTGGACATCTCTGTAGAAGTCATTCTGGATATTTCACTGACTTAAGAAGATATTCATATTAAATATTTATTATCACTTCCAAAATTGTTAATTTTTCCTAGGCATAAAGTAAACACCACTACACCCCACTATATTGAGTATTATCATAGAAAATTTACAATATATTATTATCCCAGTATAGATATCTCATCCAAAAAACTTTAGTTTCCTTTCCATTGAGAATGGATTTAAGTAGTGATCAAATTCATCATTCTTTACATTTGATGTCGAAAATACTTTTTCCATTATATCCTTCTTTGGAAACAATGTGAATAATATTAACACCTTTTCACTCTCTTCCTCTATGAAAATACAAGAAACAACATCTCCTTATTATTGTTAATATTGGTATGGTTCCTTTATTCATGGGAGGTAAAATCCCCTACAACTAACATCAGAAATTTAACCTCTCATGAGAATCCAAATAATCATCTTGTAATTTATACATAAAATTAATTGAATTAATTAATTTCTATCATATATGATTAATTTTATATTATTAGTAAAAATAAATCATAATGTCAATTTTCTAATTTATTATTACAATTTTACTATAAAAACATACCAAAATATACTTGAGATATTATAAATAAAAAAACTATAAATTTATACTAATAAAAATTCATGTCATATAATGAATAGGAAATGTCCAAAATTTTATTTCTTTTAAATAGTAAGTTGCAAATATTATATAAATAATAATTATTCTGATAAAATTGGATTTAAACATGATAAAGTTATGTTTTTGGATATCCTAAAGAATTGATAGTCTGTTACTTTTTTAATTCATTAGAGTAAAATGTTTTTGTAGCTCGACTTGGTATTTTCCTTGACAAGTAATATATTTCTTATATAATAAATTGGTATAAATTTGAATTTTGATAATTTTGAGACAAAAAATAATAATAATATTTCCTAACATAGAATATAGTAAATTTTCTTAAAGAGTTTTCAAAAATGAATTTAATTAGTTATACAAGAACCTTATAGGTATGGATATATTCATTATAAAATTAATATATATATAGATTTCTTGTAGAAAATGATGATAAATGTGAGTTCATATAGGATAAACCCACCATATATCAAGAAGCTATTATGAGTTTTAATTAAAAAAATAGTTAAAAGTAATTATATTCTTAATGGAATCCGTGTACATGAATTATGTTTTGAACATGGTGAAACCACTTTAAGGTGTTGTACCCATTGAGTGAAAGTATGTTTTATGGAATAAAATTAAATAGGATGGTAGAGTATTTACCTATAAAACTCACTTAATTTTTAAATTTTATAAGAAAATTCAGTATTTCTTATGAAGAAACATTCTAATTGGTAAATAAAACAAATATCATTCATGTTATTCTTTAATTAATAGTTTATAATTTTTATGATATTTATTAAATAGATGCTAAAACATTATTATTTAATGGAAATATCTTCAAGGGTGTATATATAATAAAACATGCTATTTTTAATTATTTAAATGGTATTTCTCAAGTTTTAACGTTACAATGGTATATTTATAGATTAAATAAATAATATAAGAGTTAGAATATCAATTTCAATGATATAATGAAAGACATTGGTTATAGTAAAAATAGATATGAATATTTTTTGTATAAGTAGTCTCATGGGAGAACTATCATATTTATATCTTTTTACATAGAATATTTATTACTAACTAAAAATGTGATCCCAACATTAATGTATATTAGCGTATGTTTAGAAAAAAATTCAATGGAAGATATGGGTGAAGTATCATACATACAAGGTATAAAGTTCTATCAAGATAGATAAATACGTTTCATGATATGATCCATGTCACATATATTAGTGAATAATTAATAAATATTAGCATAGATAACTCTAAGAATTCGTTTTTAATATTATTGTGTGGTTCATGTATCATGAATGATAAATGTAATTATATGGTGGTTAAAAGGAATCATATGAATGAGGTCTATTTTTTTAGAAATTATATCAATCATATATATAATATTATAGGTTTTACTTGATGTATATTAGTAATTAATTACCTCCAATAAATACCTTTCAAATTATTGTGACTATCACTAGATTTTCGAAAATAATATTCTGATATACTTGTTTAGGACCACGGATTTATTCATAGTTTTTATAGGTGAGGAAGAGATAATTTAAAAGTTACAATAATGATAGATTATAAAATAATAAATATGATTCAAGATATCAATATTGATTTATATTCTACTTCGATTGTGGATTCATTAGATTATAGTGTTTTAAAAATCCAATAGTGGTTAATTCTATAACAGTTTTTGAGTACATCACTGTGTCGGATGCTATAAAAGAATCTATTTGAATCAATAATTTTATTAACAAACTTGGAGACTAGAAGTAGCACCTAGAATATCATGCCTAATAGAGTTGTCATATGATATTTATAGATCTTCCATGTAGGTTAAGGAAACCTTATCTCACTAAAGTAATAAAAATATCCTTCAAATATATAATCCCATTAGATATATCATTAATAAGGGTGGTGTAAATAATTTTTTATCAACTATACAATATAATGTTATAAATACATTTACAACCCCACTAATGTAGAAAAACAAAAAGGGGATATAAAATTATTAGGTATTTGATACATTTGGGTTTTTTTCTAATTTTTATGGTTTTTTATTTAACCTCAATGTTTCTTATGTGATTTAAATCTTATGGTCCAAAATATGTTATTATTTTATTAGTAATGAAAATTTTTATAGTATCATTCATTAATGGGGGGTATATTTATTACATGAGATCAGAATAATAATAAACCACTAAGGGAAAATATCAAAGTTTTCTATAATAAATTTTTTTCATCAAAATTAAAGGGTTGTTACAAAATGTTGTGATTATAATGAGTACATAATTATATGGATATATAGAGTTCACTCATATGAGGTTATTGTGAGTTATTATCTAAACTATCTAACTAATCAATAACATATATAATGTTGTACATGTTATATTTGATATAATTTGGGGTGTATACTTTATATGAATCCTTGATGCATGAGGTAAATGAGTTATTTTTCATGTGAACCATCATACTTTGACACCTTTCTTGTATGAACTTTAAAGTTGAGCTAATCAATGAATATTCGGTATTTTTTATTATATGGTGAGTTTTTATTAACCAATATGATATTTTTTCTCTTACCTAGTAGGTATGACATATAGAACCTCAATTTAATTATACTAATCAATTAAATGTTCATTCTCATTTGAGTGAACTTTGATGTGATTACCTACTGGGATGAATGAAATGTGATGTATTCATCTATAATAGTCATACATTTTTAAAAGAATTATGAATTTATGAGTTTGAATATATAATATAAGAATGTTACACGACTCAAGGTAATAATTTATGTCATGGTAAAATGGATTTTATGAGTATGAATTTGATGTATGAAAATAAATTCAATGGAAATGTTTATATAGAGATAACTTTTTTAAAAATACATCATGTCAGACACTTTTTCAGCTTGAGTTGCATTGATTTTTTTTGAGGTTGGTCCTTATATATGTTTATGAATTAATAATTAAAATTTTTGAAAATTATTGGTCTTGGAGTTCATTAAATTACAAAGGCATTTTTTCATTTCATACCTAAGGGGAGAAATGGTAATTATAACCTAACAAATAAACTTGGATAAAAAATTTATAGTTCCATCAATCATAAAATGTGGTATTTAATTATGGTTATAGGTTAAGAATGAATCAATATATTTTTGGTTTTCACTATACATTTTAATTTTAATTAAATATTTATCTCAATTTGTGTGGCATATTTAATTTTTTTGATAAAAATTTGGATATATTATAAACATGGCCTTTAAATGAAAGTTTATCAGCATATTATTTCTTAGGATGTTATGTTTAATTTAGTTCTGATAGAAAATTAAGGGCCAACCATAGGATCATGTTTTCAATAAATATTTATTATAATCTTTAATTAATTATTTCAATTGTATATCTAGGAAAGAATATTTAGATAATATTATATGAATATGAGGAGGATTCAGTGGCCCCTTAAGGTAGAATCTTGAATAAATTTTAAAATACATTAATGTATTTTTTTAAATGTAATTGAATTATAATATTTAATTTTATGTTTAATTAATTATATTTTTTATTACTATAAAATAATCATTATATAGAAGTGATAGGACCATGAGAGGAAAACTGCCACTGTGAGGGTGGTGAATCAGTGGTTGGACTAAAATAAAAATTCTTAGACAATGTATCATGCCATCAGTTAGTGCATGTAGATATCAAATAAGATAATATGATGATGATTGAAAAATTGAGAAATAAAACATGTAACAAAACAGAAAATACAAGGTTCACTAACTCTTATAATAAGGTGTTTAATCCCTAGTGTGCAATGATTATGATCTCACTACCTGTATTCCTATTTTATTATCAATAAAAAAAGGGAATGAGTAGGGATATGGACCTATACTCTCAAGTACAAGATTAAATGATAAGAATAAACAATTCAATAAATCAATGCTTCCTAATATCAAGTGCCTTCGGAATTTGGATCTTATGTACAATCTTTTTCTTCTCCTAAAATATCATCAAAACCCTCATAGTATATCTCCCTAGAATAAATGGTAGGATAAATCAGAGTTTTGTCATAATCACACATCTACTAAAAATAAAAACCGATCATTTATTTATAGTTTTTGAATCATTAGGGCATGGAGATCCTTGTAATACTTTTTATTTAGTTAGATAGATCCAATCTATAAGGCTATATCTCCTCCATCCATTATCTCAAGCTATTTTAATACCTCAAAAATATGTTCAACTTGAAACACTATCAAAAATTCATGTTATGTTCCCAATGGTTCATTGATGGTCAAATACAGTGTGGTATCACACATAATTTGGTAATTCGACTCAACATCCAATTGAAATTCCAGAATGTAATTATTTTTTTCTTCCAAACCATTTCTTATAAGGATTTATCTCTTTTGAAATGGGATTTTCCATAACCATTTTGAAGTTGTATCCCTATGTTGAATCTTATATCCTCCTTTTATATTCTAAGGTGGAATCCTAAGTCTCATAGAAAATTTACTATATTATTTTTCATGATCAACCACAACATGTGGAACACCCATTTTGGGTTATGATGTTTTTATTTTCAAAGCCTCCAATAGATAATGATCATTGAAATTCTATGGTTCCCTTAAAATTCTTCAGCAACCATTTTGAGCTTTTTTAAACACCATGTGGCCATAGTGTAGTGAATTTTTTTTGTCACGTTCTTTAGATTCTTCATTCCTTTGAATCACTAATCAAATCCAATAATATTACAACTCATCTATGATAATATTTTTAGAAAATAAAACATGAAAACACTTCCATACCAATGAATTAAATTCCTCATGATACTTAAACAACCATTCCTCTAATTTGATATTAATCAAACACCAAACCATAGGTAAGAATGGTGTTTGTATTATTAATAAAAATATTGGTTTAATATCAATGTTTTATTGAAATTATCTCAATTTATTTCAAATAATATCTCCCTTTATCAATTAACTTCATTAGGTGAATCTCCAAACTTCAACACTCATCAACTATCCCTAATAGTCAAAGAATATTCAATATCTTAAGGGTCCTTCAATATCCTCTTTATATTTTTTAAAAAACATAAAAATCAATGAAATATCTCTACAAGATTCATCTATCAAAACCATAAATCTCAACCCGTATACCCCTTGATAATTACCTAAAAAAAGAAACTGGATTATCATCCCCTCTTCTAAAAGAACACCATTTGTATTCTATCTCTTTATCAAAAAAATGAAAAATGATAGAATATGGGGAAACCAAGAAAACATATAAGGATATTGGGAGACAATGAATCCCAATAAGAGTCTCAATTTCTTTAAGGGATCCATTTGTGTGTAATTTATAAAGATATATGCAACTTTCTCCTTAGTTAAGGAATACTCTAAAGAAAGATCATGATACATCGTCATCTCCTTGATGAATTGTTACTTTATGTCAATATTTTTTTATCTTGAGTGCTTTTATGGACTCATGGAAAATTTTATTTCACTTTGGTTTTCACATATAATCATTAATAGTTATTAGACACTAACCCTTGTGTATTTGAGATGTGATTTCATCCACATCATTTTTGTGGTGGCCTAGGTTTCCATAATAGATCTATCTTCCATTGTGCTCAATGTGATATAATATTTTTTGTGGAGTGTCATGAAATGAATATTCCTATAAAAGATAATACACCTCTAGAGGTGTAGTTTAGATCTCATCTAACTTTAGCCCAATCTATATTAGAAAAATAATAAATCTATACTAATGTGTTCTTCCTATACCTCAAACTAAAATCAATATTTCTTTTTATATAGAATAAGATCCATTTCATCACTAAATTATGTGAATATTTAGGGTTATGTTATGATTTTTAACTATGTTTTACTAGAAATGTGATATTGGGTCAAGATATTATCAAATAAATTAAGATACTAATAAGTCTCCAAAACTCTATTTGACCCACGCTCCTTCATTCTTTATCAATAGAAAATTTGGTTACAAATGTTACAGTATTAGATAAATCTCAATATTATTACATAAAAAAATTCTTTAATATATCATGAGAATCATGTTTTATTAACTTATCCATGTTCTTTTATCACAAATTTTCAAGTCTTATATACCATAATTGATTTTTATCCTTCATACCCATGCAGAATATAACATTATCATTGGAAATTTGAAACATATTATAGTTTGTTCACTTCCCTTTTATCAAGTTTATTCCATAATTCAACTTTATTAAGGCACTTTAATCCTTGGGAAAGATCACCGCATTCTTATTTTCATAAAACTATGAACCAATCAAGATTTTATGTTTGATATTATCATAAAAGATAATATCAATAGATTTTTTTTCATTTTTAGTGAATCTAACTCTGTTAACATTAAGTGATTTTTTGTTAAAGAGTGTAGTATATCCTTTATTATAACTTTGTTAATCTTTTAAGATGTTCTTTTTTACAGTAATGTATAATGAGAAACAACTATCAAATATCCAAGACTTTTATTCTTTTTATCATTTTAAGCAACCTAAACTACCATTACATGATCTTATTTATTCTTACTCTTTCAATATTTGGAATTATCCTTTTTTAGATACTCTGGTAGAACTATGAGTCACTTTTTGGTGTTATTTTTGTGTTGATCACACCTAAAATAATTTTCCTTACTGGAATCATAAGTATTATTTAATTTTACCTTCACTTTTGGATGTTGTCTTGGTTGGCCTCTAGGAACTTCATGTTAACTCCCCCTTGATTAATATACTCTATTTGATTGAGGGAGTGATAAATCATACCATCATACATATTTTATGTTTTTATATACTCTTAAACACTGTCATATTCCTTAAAAGTAAAATTTCATCGAGTAATATATATATTTTTTAAAATATGCTTGTTGGTATTCTCTTTGATTAGAATTAAAATGATTATTTTTAATTTTATCATTCTTAGAAGATTTATCCATAATCGTGAACTTTACCTTATGATTATCCTAGATATTCTTTTATCCTTCACCAAATTTGTATAAAAATTTTATAACCACTATTGATCTTATAAATGGGTGATTTTTCATTTTTATGTGATACAATAACTTTCTCATTGAATTTTTTATTGCATGATCCATTTTTATTATAGAACCAACTATCTAAAACAATTTTTCATGGAACCTTAGTTTAATCTCTAATTTTAATGGTAGCATTAGAAACCTTATCTGATACTTTAGATCTTTTATCAACTTCTTTGATATAATTTTAAAACATATGGATGAATGGTTTGGGTGTAGTAGAAGTCAGTTGGGTCCATGCCTAACAATGGTTTTCCTAGAATCTAATAAATAAATAATAAAAAGATTATGAATAATGATGTATCTCATTCCTATATCCATATATCCAAAATTAATGAATCCTAGAAATATAGAGGATCTTCCATGTCAAATTTATAATTAATTTAACAATATGAAATTACCTCGATCTTGATTAATTTTCTCAATATAGATTTTAATCAATCAAATACAATATCTTATGTAACACCATTGAACCAAGAGTTTCAAAAGTAGAATACATAAATTTTTAATCTACACATACACTATGATCTTTGAATGACAATATATCATGTTGAGTGCTAGCGTGGATGATCCGTTCATATTGAATTGTTTATCTTAGTCGTAACATTATTCCTTAGACTTGGATATTATCTATATTGTATCTGTTTCTTGATAAGGTAATATAGGTGGAAGATATTTCTCAGTCTTGAGAAAAAAAATACATTCTTCATAGATAGATTTCACTGGGAAGAGTAAATGTTGTGCACAACAACCACACAATAGAAATTTTGTAATTGGGTATATATAGATCTAGGTTAAAGAATTGATAAATAAATTTTGGGAACCATGAAATTCATGAAATGAAATTTTCTCCATAATACATGGATTTTCCTTACTCATGTAACACAAGTTTAGTTTGAATATAAAATCATCTCCATGCCCGAAGAAACAAATGGGATTTCCATGTGTCTTGTGACTGACTGCACATTGAGGGATAGAGATTACTCAAAAAAATTTCATAGTTATATGACACTGTGTTGATAAACTTCTTCTAATAGTAGATCATGAACTTTTCACATTTACATTGAAATAGGTTTTGAATCCTTAAAACCCATTTTGGAGTGTATTCTAGGCACCTTTTGGCCTTAGAAAAAACCTACTATGAGAGAACCCAGTATCCAGTGGTGGGGTTTTTTTCACAAGATTCAATTCAATATATCATGGATTTAAACGAACTTACAGATCAAAATTTATGGTTTTTTAAGTTAAGAATCATTTTTAAAATAATAAAAAAATTATTTTTTGTTTTTTGTTTCATAGAAAGTACGATAACCACTTTCTCAGTATGTGAACTGTATAGTCACTATGTCATCCATGTGATCAAAACATGAGATTACATTTCATTATGAATATTTTTATTTTTGAATAAATAATATGTGAATACCACAACCATTATAAAATTATTTATTTTTTTATGTGACTCGCTATTCTATGAACTGATTTCATTTATGGTTCTGAGGCAGTAATTCTAGGGTCACTCACTAGTTCCTTCTTGAACTATCCTCATTTGTGGTTATGAGGTGCATACAATAAATGGACACATACCTATTATATGGTAGACCATTTTGGAAAATAATTTATCAAAAATCAACAATAAAAACCAAAAACCTACCATAGAATGTATAGGAATATAGAGGAAAGTAAATACTATGAAAGACCCTTCAGTTAATCCACCCTAGTTCAGACTTTGAAGAGGGTATGGAATTTGAAAATAAATCCCATGAAGGTCCCATTATGAAGTTTTATGAGGATGAACCTATAAGTAATACCGCTTCACAAAGAACTATGTGGATGCCCCTATTCTAATTACCTTTCATGAAGAGCTATTCAGATATACTACATGGGATTCCCTTTATGAAATCCTCTATATGGTCGCATATATACAAGACACCCATGATCTAGGTGCTACGTGAATGCCCCCTCCCCACCCAACATAGTACCTTGGTGTCATGTTGGTTGGGACATTACAAATTATATCTCAACCTTATCCCATTAGTCCAAATCATGGGGGCTCCACCCCTGCACCCCTAGTTCTTCTCAGTAATGGAGATAATTTCTTAGATTTTATCCTACTAACTTTCCAGTTATCACTAACCCCCATAAAAATATAGAGTTAACCCATGAATTTTTTGGTCCATGACACACTTTATTATGGTTTTGATACATAAAATCAAAATATTCACCACAAAAATACATTAAGTTTAGGTGATCTTATTATTTTCCTTAGACCTTGGGCTCCACCTATGTGTAAGCCCAAAGATATATCTTCACCTGACTCACCTACTAAGTTATGTATGTGAGGATATCCCCAATTCATAATCCCTACTCAGTCTCATTTTTTCACCTCTTTTTTGGAATAATAATCCTCTATGGTCCTCATCCAAGGTGTAATGCATAACCATATATTATCTTATCTAGTTACCCATAGATTGGAGTAGATAAAAGGGAAACTCAGTGTGTAAGTCCCATTCAATGCCCTGATTTTCACTCTCATGAAATACAGTTAATCTATTATTATCTCTTTTTCTCACACTAAGAATTAATTATTTGGGATTATAGGGTTTTAGTTTGTTTCTTCATTAGAATAATTGAGGTACATCAAATCCCTAAGCATGGAGAACCTAGAAACTTGACTCTAAACTATTTAGAAAATGTACTTACTATATGATGTTAAACTACATAGATAGGTACTTCTATACAACCATAAACTATGAACCATAAACTATGTGGTCTTCGATTCTTGTTAACTAAGATAAATTGGATGTCACTCTAAGGTTCAATACCAGGATCCTTAAACATACCTTTCCCAACATGATGAGCATATGATTCCTTATGTGATTAGCATGACATAATGCTTTGAGTTTTTCTTCTCCTATTAGTTTCCAAAATACCTTTAGTTAAGATAATCCTCTTGGTTTCCAATTATCTAACCCTCATAAAAGGTGTAATCCCTTACCTAAGCTAGAAGGATCATATGTTATGAGTATAATAAACCTATTTGAAAATAATAGAATTATTCAAACCTCCCTTGAAAAATGATCCTAAGGTGATCATGATCAAATTCCGTTGACTTACAATCCAAGTTACACATATGTGAAGATCATAGGATCTTATTATGTTGATGAGAATAAGGTGAATCATCATTCTATAGTAACAATCTAAGGATTCCTCTTGTGATGATTCAGATATGATCAAACATCAGTCATATAGTGAGCATGAGATGAACTCATGGCCTATAATGTGGAAGCTAAATTGATCCTCCTGCTATGTGTAAGACCCAATCATATCTTCACTTGTTTATTTACTAACAAAAAATATGATCCAAGAATATTTTTTCATTCTTAAGTCATGCATCATCCATTGTTAGACACCTTTCACAAATCTATTCATTTTTCATGATTCCAAACTACATAGAAGTGGTCCTTATCAAATGACCTTAAAAGGTATTATGTGTCTCATTAAATTTAATTGAACTATATGGGTTCTGATTCCATTTATAGGGATATATAGGATTCCCCATCACAGGCCTAATCCCAACACCATAAACACCTAATTCCTACCTTGATGGTGATAGTCTTCAGAGTTCCTAACTATATGGCTATAAAACCTAGAATCAATAATCAATAATAGAAAGATAGAGGACCTATAATATATACATATGTTCACATATCTACATGAGTTTGATCAAGTCATTGGAACATGGGTAGTCAGTCTCGTACTGACATTTGGGAAGGATTCATGAATATGAATTAAATATATAAGAGAGTCTCATAGTTTTTAATAATTCCCCACAAAAGGGTGAGATGATCTGGACCTCCTATCTCCTCAAGTAACATGCATTCCAAAGTGTCATTGGAAAGAAACCATAGTGATTTCCTACCTTTAGAAAATAGGTCTAAAACAAATTTTGTGTTGAAACTTCACAGAGAGAGAATCCATTATAGTTTCTATTGGAAACATGCACATGGGCCCTTAACTAATTTATTAATCCTTAAAAAATCCCACATCTAAAAAATATATTACTATTTCTTTGATGTTTGAATGTCTCATGGATAATATAAATATAAATTAATTAATTAATATTTATTTAAATGATATTTAACATATAATTTCCATTACCACCAACTTAACATAGCCCAACCACCTTCCTCAACATTTATCGATATTAAAATAATAAATAAATATTATTAAATCAATAAAAAATAAGTACTATATTCATGGTATTGTAAATAAATATTTATTTAATATTCATGTAGCTAGATAAATAAATATTATTTATTACCTTACAAATCAAAATAAGAGATAAATAAATATTCTATTTGGAGGACTTGTGGATAAATATTTATTTAAATACTCAACACACATATAAATTATGAATAAATAAATGATAATAATTATTCCAAATTTTAAATACAAATAATATTTAATTGTGGTCATTGGATACACTAAGTGTGTGACCCTTAAATCCTTTTCCTAATTGTCATCAAGTGGGTTCACCTAAATTCCAATTTCAACATCTAGTAACATGTAAATGCACCCATCGAGGAAGAAGTTAATGTTTTAATTACTAAAAATCACATATGAATTATCATTGGGTATTACAGTCACTTTTTATGATATCTTATTAGGAAGGTTGTGCACTCATTTCATAAACCTATATGCTTGATATTTTTTTCTTTGACTATCTGAAACAAACTCATCAATACACCATGTACATGGAATTTAGTTTGAAAGTTTTAATCTAATAAAGGTTCCCAGATATAAATTTCCATAAATATGAAATGTAAATATCCTTCCTCAACTTATTTATTAATAACAAATCACTCATGAAACACCCAATTTTTCCTAATTATCCTAAACATAGGTCATCACGGGTTTATGAAATACATCAAATTATGTGATTTGTGATATGTATTAATAATAATCTTAAATTATAATGATTATTACACACATTCATGGATAGAAATATTCAATGATAAATAAACATGTGGATGTCTTACTTGTGAGTATTTTATTTGTAATATTCCATCTTGGAAGTGTGAAATTCATGAGATAAATCCTTCTCTACTTTTAATAATTTGGCATCAAATAGTTTACATTATCTATCTCTCATCAGATAACATCTTACAATTATAAGATTAAATTTTTAATAATATCATCATAGAACTTCAATGTTCTCATAATAGGGGGAAATGTTATTAACTTTCAATGAAAAACATACTATATAATGTTGTCACATTAAATTAACAGAAAATAATAATAAATATGTGATAAATATTTATTAATATTCACATACATGAATGTACAGTTAATCTAAAGTAGATATTTGTTGGTTCTAGGAAACCAACTCCAATAGACTCCCACTTAGACTAGAGATAGCCTCTAACAATTTGTTTCCTACTTTCTCTCACATATTATTTGTAATTCTACTGAGATAAGGTTATAGTCAGTGATTCCAAAACATTGTCTTCCATGGAAACTACACTCATAGTGACCTCACCTATCGGACAAAAATAAATTAATAGATGATACTTTTAAAGTATGTCCTTTTTCCACTGATGTGAACTTGAATCCTTAGAAAAAGTCACCATTATAGTATTATCATATTATAGTGTGATAATATATTTATTATTAGGCACCACATAAAGATATTGGGTGAAAATTTGTATCAATACCACTTTTTCTGCATTTGAATCCATATTATACTCAAACTCTATTCAAAAAATACTTTGAGCTCTTCTTTCACATAGCACCTCCATTGAGTGTAAATATATATCCCAATTTTTATTTCATATTATCTTTATATTTTTGGGACCTATAATTGTTATATACCTTGAGGACTATTTCCTCATGTTCTCTATAAATTAGGAACATATCCTTAGTATGATTGAGGTACTTTAGGATAGTTTAGACTTCCAACCAATGGTGGTATCTTGGATAACATTGATATTTACTTATAATGATTAATATTTTGGAAACATCTAGCTTGGTACATAGAATATCATGAATAACTAATACTATAGAAGTTGCATATGTTATATTTTTTATCATTTGTCTCTCCTAATGTGTTTGTGGACACATTTTCTTAGAGAGATGTATATCATGTGACATTAGAAATGACCCCCTATTAGATTTCTCCATACTGAATCTCTTCAATATCTTGTAAATGTATATTATCTAATTTAGTCCATGTATCCTCTAGTATCTATCATGATATATATTAATCCCATGAATGTATGTTACTTCATGTAAGAAAATAGTGGAGAATCATGTGTTCAACCAGG
Organism: Viscum album; assembly: GCA_963277665.1. Classification (NCBI taxonomy): domain Eukaryota; kingdom Viridiplantae; phylum Streptophyta; class Magnoliopsida; order Santalales; family Viscaceae; genus Viscum; species Viscum album. The sequence continues at coordinate 423,300,048 of OY728148.1, forward strand.
TCTTAATAGAATCTAAAACTTGTATCTGATTTCTAATAAGTAGTATATTATCAACATAAGATATTAGGAAAATTATTTCACTCTAATGAAAATTCTTATAGACACAATTATTATATTAATTATTTATGAAACCAAATTCATTTATGGATTCATAAATTGAATGTTTTGTGATATAAATGATGGATTTAATCTATAAATGTATATTTATAATTTTTATACCTTATTGGAATCATTTAGAGTAACAAATCCTTCTTGTTATTTTAAATAGAAATATTCTTGAAGGTTCAAATTAAATAAATATATTTTTACATACATCTACAGAACTCATAATTATGGTAAGCTATTATAGAAAGTTAAATTTTGATGGAATTCAATTTAGAAACTGGTGATAAAAATTGCTCATAGACTATTCCTTGATATTTTTTTAAACACTTTTGAAACTATTCATGCCTTATAGGTACTCACTTTTCCATCCATGTCTTATTTCTTCCTAAATACCCATTTTAAACCAATATTATTTACATCCACTGAAGTAACTACTAAAATCCGTACATTGTTTTGGTATATGGAATCCATATTATAATTCATCGATTCATGTTGTATGGTATCTTCGTTTCCACTTACTACTTCCTTATAGGTTATAAGATCATTATTATCAAATAAAGATTTGTCACTATCCTTGGTGATTGTTTATGTCCCTGAGGCGGCGCATTTACAGGTTTGGGGAAAATACCAAAAATGGTCTAACGGGTGACTATCATTCATCTGTTATTATAGAGACTCTCCCATAACCCTATTTTTTTCGAACTAATCCACATAATTATCATTTAAGGTAGTATTGGATCGACCCCGCAGGGACTGGGCAGTTTATCCCTTCTGCACTATGAAGGAGGTGTCATAATCAAATGGTCTCGGCTGGAAATTTCATGGGGTTAAGTATTTGTGCAATCGGTCCTCTTAAGATATAAATTCCTCGGATGGTCTCCAGTGGGTCTATTCATGGATCCAGAAACACCAAATGTCCCTGGTATCCATGATTCATGGACTTTCCTTCCAATGGAAGGTATTCATAGGATGACGATTTGGATAACAACACTTAAGGACTCCATCGGTTGAGGGGATGGGAGGTCGGGATCATCACACCCTTTTGGGGGGAATTATTCACTATTACAAGACTCTCTTATAGATTTAAGTCATTTTCATATGTTTTTGAATCCTTGTTTCATTCCCTAAGAGTGTATCTATGGGCTACCCTTGGTTTGCAGGATCGTCATAGGCACACATGGATTTGATTCTAAGGGGTGAAATACTGACTTAATCCATGTAATAATGCTCTCTAAAGTTTATCATCCTCTAGGGGGGCGGAAGATGGATGGATATTGGGATCAAACCCATAATATGGGATTCCTACATATCCTTAAGAGAGGAATCAGAGACCATGTAGTTCAGGAAACTTGGGGCTTACACATGGGAGCTGCCCATTTGAGGAGACATGATTGGGTGAACCCTTTTGGAAGCACACCCTTTTAAGGTTGGTCCTTTAAGCAGGCATCCTACGTATCCTATTTTGACCAAGAATCAGAGTTCTCATAGTTTAGGATGGGTTGGATGTGTGGATATTGTAATCCTCACAAATCTCTAAGCCCATGTGAGTCATACTCAGTGTGAGAAACAAGATGATGTTAGAGATCCAACCAACCACACACCTCCTCTCCCACTTATGGGAGAGGGTGGGCCTACATCGGAACAAGTTGAGGTGGAGGTGGGTGAGGTCATGGGGCAATGAAACCTTTAATATGGGATGACATTGGGGGTCATGCTGCTCGGACCTCAAAAGGTTAGGTACTTACCTCAGTGGGAGTGCCCCAAAACACATTCTAGGATAGAGGAGGAATGTCACCTCTCATCAAAAGGAGGAAAAAATATGATTCCTTCGACTTACCATGGTTCCTCATTGAATGAAAAAGAAAGTGATCACCCTAAATCCCTAGAACGGGGAGGTTCACTTCAGAATCCCAAGGTTGTACTCCAGGTAACCATGGGAATGTAGACTTGAAAACATCCATGGAGTCCAAACCATTATGGGGAGAGCCTTCATGACTCCTCCCACCATGGTTATGTAGACTCAAAGGGGTGCACTGATGTGCCTGATGATCTGACCATACGGGTCTGGTGGCTTTGGAGGAGGCTTCGGCCTGATGTCAGGTGACTGGTTTGCGGAGGGGATAGAGAAGACTGATTAGTAATGGAGGGGCGATATTGGAGTTGGATAAAAGGACACCTAAAGATTCACCATTCCGCATATTGTCTTCTCATGCAGGATGGGGGGAGCTCCACATACCATAGTGGTATGCGGGTAGAGGGTTCATTTTCATATTGAAGCATTACGCATGATTGGGCATGGACCATTGTATGCCATAGTGGTACATGGTCCTGGATAAGGTCTGCCACACCACTTCTAGTTCTATCTTTGTATTGATGCAGTACGCGGAATGAGTTTCAATCTGTATAGCGATACACTATGTGGAACATCATATTAAATAAGGGTCCAAGAACTTTTAATTCACAGGGAGTTCAACTGCAAGGAATGTGTGGTTCACAATTACACCAATTAGGTTTTCATTTTTCCCATTATTATTAAGTTTTTTATTTTTATGGTTCATGGTTAGTTATACCTGTGGTAATGTGGTTCTCGATTTGGACTTCATCGATTATTTGAAACTGAAGCTAGAATCTGCCCTGAATTATTTCCTCCAACCTCTGGGGTATCCTTCGTGCTTTATTCATCCACCCTTTCTCAATTCCTTCTGTGAACCTTTTACAGATCATTGGGAAAAACATATCTATGGGAATTAAGCACCATTTTTGGAATCCCGTGAGGAGATACCTCAATCTGCGGAATACTCAGTTAACTAAGGTTTGCAGAGGTTGTGGTTAATGAGTCATGGTTTGCGGAACCCTGGCAATTTTCTTCGTTCGTGAACTGGTGAGTTCGTGAGATGGCATGTGGATGGCCATCATGCATTTGATTCCATCGTGATGTGGTTCGTGGTCTCCTAGGTTTTCTATCCAATGCCTCATGAGTCCTTCCACATACTAGTGGTTCACAGTTCATGCATTCCGTAGACCCTTCCTGGTGATGGTACGCGGGTCAATTGAATCCCTTTGAGAAATTTAATTTCTTCAAGTTTCATCCAAAGTTTGCAACTCAATTTTCATCCATTCACTTTACCGGTCATGTAGAAATTATTTCTTCCATCTGAAAAGTGATTGTGGGAGTATTTTATCCTCTTTTCCAAATTTTTGGGACCCTACAAATTCCCCCCATCAGAATGGGGTTTGATTAGAATGAAGAAGAGGATATTCTGATGAAGAAGTGCTCCCAACATGAATGGTAAGATAATGATCTAATTTTTTCTTGATCCAAAGAACTCAAAGAGCATAGTTTGAATATTGATGTAGTCACATGGATAACCCCACGAACTTTTTTCTTTTTCATTATTACCCTAATTTTTTCCTAAGCCTGTTTGATGCGAGCTCAGTGGGTACAACTTGGCTTTTTTTAGGCCTCCCTTTGCAGGTTTTCGACCTAACAAGATTTGTGTCACTTTTCAATATTTGACATCTCAACTTTTTTTTCCTAAACCATATATAGTATAGGTTCAGTGATTAAGTAATCTAGTTTTATCCAGGGGTTCCCTTTGCAAGTTTTCAATCTGGTGATTATTGCATCCCTTTTTTCTAGTGGTTTATAGTCCTTCCAATCAGACTTATTACTGATATTTTAGGTCGAACACTTTTGACCAAACATTATAGGGAAGGGGCCCCAATTTTGGATTCATCATCCATTAATGTACTAATAAATTTCATACATGAATGATGGATTTTCCTTGACCATGAATTTGTGATATTTGGACATGTATGAGGCTTGGAATTTATTTTAGGCATATGGAGATAGAAGAGGAATCACCTAAGGGAGAATTTTACTTTATTTGACAGACATCTTATAGGGATCATATGCAGAGGCACCAGGGCATGATGTGCGTAATCAAACAAAGGTGTCTGTAGGACACTGGCCTTCCATCTCCGATGGACTTGGAGGATTTACAACACTTTGAATTTATTTTGGGGTTGGGGGCCATAGTGGGAGGCATTTATAAGGGATGATTTCCAAAAGTATTATGGGAATTTGTATCATCTTTGTATGGGAAACTACTCCCACACAATTCTTACTTTCTTAAGGGAGATCTAGTGAATGGTCAGTTCAATTACAAATCGTTTTTCATGTCTATCCATTTATAAAGGGAAAGACATGTAAGCTATTATTTAGAGGGGTTTTTTAAATCATGGGAGTGAGATGGGATAAAAATTTCATACGATCATACAGAAAATTGTAAAGGACTCTCCTAAGGATGAATTTTCCTTTGATTGATGGCTGTCATATAGAAATCATATGCAGAGCCACCAGAGCATGATGTGAATAGTCAAAAAAAGGTGTTTGTAAAACATTATCCTTCTATATATGATGTTCAAGAAGTATTATGGATATTTGGACCTTTATGGACATCGAATATAACCTTTTAAAAAGGGGTTCACCTAAGCATGAAAGGGGACATTTCTTTGGATGAACATTTCTGGGAAATCCAGAAATAATTGGGGGTATTTTTGTTTCATATGCGGATCAACTTTACACATATGGATGGTTTATCTTTATTTTTATAGAAGCCTCAAGAAAGACCATAGGTGAATCGGGATGGGATGTTTTGATACATCTAAGATGTGGGTAGGAAAAAGATTGTAAACCATGACTCTGAGGGAAATTGAATAAGAAGGGATTTCATGAGGCTTGGGAGTAGTCAAGTATACTGAGATAGGAGAGGACTCTCTCGAGGACAAATTTCCATTGGTTTATGTCCATATTACAAGCGTCATATGCAAAGCCACTAGGGCATGATGTGCATAGTCAAACAAAGTTGTTCACAGGACAATGGCATTTTATCTTTGATGTACATGGAAGATTATTTAGATTCAAGATTACTCAAAGCACAGAGTTTGTGGTAAGGAAGGAGTGAACCCAGATACATTAGAAACATTCGGGCAGTGATTTTCTCATGGGATCAGGTATCCCTACCTAGATCTGACTCATACGTAGGGTGAGTTATTCTTCCCATATTTAGAGTACCCTGTAGTTTAACATCTTATAGCTTGTATGCAGGGTCCCTTATGGGAAAGGGAACCATAACATTCCTTTTAGGGTTATTCTGGTAGGACCAAAACTCTTGGACTTATTTTCCATGATGTTATAGTGGATCCTCCATTGAGGTCTCTAAGATCACATGAGCTATGCTTGGTGTGAGAAACAAGGGGTTATGAGGATTCCAGATCACCACTTAAGAATAGAAAAATCAATAGTATGGAGAATTTTAGTCTTAAACCAATGATATGCAGTTTAACATCATGCATCAAGGATGATTCTGGCCTTGTATTTTAGCATCGTGTAGTGAGGATGTTATGTTGTGCAGTTTAGGGTCATGCAGCGAGGATATTTCTGGCCTAGTAGTTTCACATCGAGCAGTGAGGATTTTGTGTTGTGAAGTTTAGAGTCATGTAGTGAGGACATTTTTCTATGCAGTTTAGAGTCATGTAGTAATGAAATTTTTGGCCTTGTAGTTTAGCATTATGTGGTGTGGATGTTTTTCTATGTAGTTTAGATTCATGCAGCAAGGACATTTCTAACCTTATAGTTTATCGTCGTGTGGTGAGGACATTTTTTTGTGAATTTTAGAGTCATACAGTGAGGATATTATGTTGTCACAATGACCATAAATAGATTTGAGTTAATCATGGTCAGGATATTCTATAATTCCTTATACATGAGTGGTGATAAAAGGTGTAAAACATAGTCCTATCGGAAACTGGGATCAGGAGTAATGACATGGGGCTTGGAATCCATTGGGTGTACTGAGGTATGATAGGGCTCTCCAGAGGATGAATTTTCCTTTGGTTGACGGTCATTTTGTGGGTGACATATGAAAACCCACTGGGGAATGATGTGCATAGTCAAACAAAGGTGTCCACAAGAAACTATCCTTATATCTCCGATGGACATGAATGGTAATGGGGACCCAAGTTTTCCTAGAGTATGGAGTTTGACAAATGGGTAATATATTTCTAGAAACATAAGAAATATTCAGACCGTGATAATCCATGAACTAATGAATCTTCTACATAGATCTGACTCATATGTTGGGGGAAGAATGATCCTTCGACTCCTTATGGGTTTCGGAATTAAAATTTGGAATTTCCATCATCTCTTTGAATTTGTTGTGAAAGAAATTGGGGGCATGTTTGGGATCTTGTAACATTGAGAGTCAGGATGCACATGACTCTTGAGCAACCTTTCAGTTTAATTTCATGCGTTTATGACCTTTTATGGATTCCCATGTACAAGTCTGAACTATTCACTGAGGAAGGGGAATTTTTTTATTAGTGGCTGGATCGGGACGTCAAATTCAGAAGTCACTGCGTATCCTTCTAGGGAATTAATCAAGACATATGTAGTTCTAAATGTTCCCTAAAAGGGTTTGTTCTAAGTGTATGGACATGAGATGGTACCCCCTTTTTTAGTGGTGGTTGGGCCCAGATGTTAAATCTAGGTGTCACTATGTATCCTGCAAGGGAAGGAATCAAGCCATATGTAGTTCTGAATGTTTCCTGTACTGATCTGGCTCGTACATAGGATTGGGGACATTTTTTTTTCATATGCTACATGTGTCGGGTCTACCATATTCCTATATAGTTTGTTTATGTAAGGGAATCCTTACCACCAATCCTAAGCTCGTGTGATTTATACTCGATGTGAGAAACAAAGAGTGAAAAGGATTCCCCTCATAAATATGAGGTGATAAAGGATATGATAGAGGAATTTTTTGTGGGGGATGGCCCAAGATCAACAGTCAAGGCATCGCTACGTATCCCACTGATGAATGGGAATCAATCCATACACAGTTCTTTAGGGATCGTGTAGTTTATCATCGTGAAATTAGGATTGTTTATTCTATGTGTTTTAACGTCTTACAGCTAGGACACTATGTTGTGCAGTTTAGAGTCATGCAGTGAAGAAATTAGCATCCCAGTTTAATTTCATTTTATAGGGACTAATACTATAAAGTTTAATGTCATTTGGTTAGGATGATGACTCATATTTTAGGGTCATAGAGTTTGAACCATGGAATCAAAATTATGCAAAGTACTTCTTCTGAAACCTTGCATTGGTGGGAGCCATGATTTTTTGTCCATCCATCGATATCAAAGAATATGATCCATTGGAATAGACCCTATGTATGACATATTGTCTTTCTCACATTGACTCAAGCTTTAGGGGAATCTTCCTGAGTATCATCGGGTTTTTTAGGACCAACATTATCTCTCCTTCGAGGAAAGATCAAAGGAAAACCTTTTTTTTGAAGTCTTGTGAGATATGATTTTGGTAGACTTCCAAATGGTTAAAAGTGTGCAATTTTTTCTCATCCATCTGCTCCAACTCATCAAATAATCTCTGGAATTTCTCATCCATGTACAGTTGATCACAAATTTCCACACTGATTGATGGTACTTGAATTTCAATAGGAAAAAACACCTCTTACCCATATACTAGTGAGTACGGGGTTTATTGGGTGGTAGTGCGGGTCGTGGTCCAGTAATCCCATAAAGCATGAAGGAGCTAGTCTAGCCACTATTTATTATCCTTATCCACCATCTTTTGGAGTATGTTGGATATATTCTTGTTGAAAGACTCTATCTACTCATTGGTCGTCGCATGGTAGTGGGATGAGCAGTTGGATCTGATTCGATACTCCTGGTATAACTTATCTCACTCAGCAGAACAGAAGTTGGTTTCGTTTTCCACTATTATTGTATGAGGTACACCAAATATGGTAATGATTTTGTCCTTCACAAATCCAACAATGCTTTTCACCCTAACTTTTTAAGGGGAATGGATTCAACCCATTTGGAAAATAAGTTGGTTGCTATGAGAATGAACCTGAATTTTCTGGATGTGGTGGGGGATATGGACCCACAACATCCATCCCCTAGGTGGAAAATGGCTAAGTGTACTTAACTATGAGAAGTAGATCTGGGTTTTAGTGAATAAAATTTGCATGAACTTGGTAGGAATAGAACTTCTTGGTGAATATGGAATAATCATGTATCATAGTGGGCCGATAGTATCCAAGCCTTTGAATTTGATGGGATAGTTTGGTTTTCGATTGGTGCACTCCACAAGCTCATGTGTGCATTCTTTAATGAAGATAGTGGACTCTTCTCCATTTATGCACCTATAAAGGACTCCGTCAAGGCCTCTTTTATAGAGAACCTTTTCTTGGTTTATTCCATTGTACAAGAAAAAGTTTATTACCCACCTCAGGATATGTTCTCTCCTAACCCTATCTGGTTTGAGTTCCCCCCTCCAAATGTAATTTTTAATGGGATTCATCCAGCTGGTGGAGTAACCATAAGTCTCAGAAATGGGGATAATCTCATTTATTTCCTCTGTATTATTATGAATAAATGGAAAGTCCATCTGATAGTGGTAAATGCTAGTAACTGTTTCATCCCGGTCTAGATCATCCAAGGTTGTAGCTATATTTTCTAATGCATCGAATTGATCATTTTTTGACTAGGGGATATAGGTCAGTGTTGGTTCTGATGGAAATTCTTCCATTAGTTCTAAAACATGTTTTATCAAAGGTAACAATACCTATTTCTTAATGGTATAGTCTCCATTTACCTACTTGATGACCCTATCTAAATAAACTCTTATCATCTGGTGTTCGACTCATACATGAAGTTCCATCTCTAGGTCTGCAATGAGGGCCTAGTATTCTGCTTCATTATTTGTGCATCCCTCCGAAATCAGAAAGGAGTAAAGAAATATGGACTTCTCAAGGGATATGAGTATAACTCCCAGCCGTACTTTATTGAGTTTGGGATCTCCATCCTTTTACCCATGGGGATTATGGAAGCACCATTGAAGTATATTTACCATGCCTAGGGGCCTTCTTGGATGGAGAATACTTCTTCATTCGGAAGTTCAGCATCCAATGGGGTTGTTTATTCTAAGGGGTGATTCATTAGGAGTTATTCTAATTCCTAGCCTGTGATGGCCTTTTAGAGCATAAACCATATGTCAAACTATTGTAGTATGACTACCCACCATGATAGGCATCTATTAAGCATGGGACGATTGAGGATAAATTTTAGCGTGTTGTAGCGGGGTCCAAAGATGGACATGCTAATGCAGCTAGAATTTGGGGTGGAAACCCAACCAGGGGTATCCTTTGTGGGTTCACCTGAATATACTTTGAATGATTTCCTAGTGGAGGGAAGTCTTTATTTCTTTATGGGGATGGATTTAAGTAGGTTGATGGTCCCGGTGCTGGGTTACATGGTCATCTGAGCTTGACTTCATTTATTGGGATGAGTACATGTGGAAGGGGTACCTATTCTAGGAACACTAATTGGTGTTCCATAGGGGGGACACATCTGGAATGATAGCCCCTTCAATGCATATCATCATTAATTCACCTGAGATCTTTCATTTCTTTATCCTTCTTGGAGAATATTTCCTAGAGAGTGAGGGAAATATTCTCAAGGGGAGGAGGAGGTAGGTCATAGATGACCTAGGATTTATTCATCTCCATGTTTAGTTTTTTAAAGGGACGTAATGATATATTAACTAATGTGGAACCCAAATTTAGGGCACCTCTCTGGTTCTAGTTATGCACATCATCAGGCTCAGTATGGGATGCCTCTGAGAGGGAAATATATTCTCTTATGTCCTCTCCCTTTGTATCATTTACCATTAGATATGTGGGGTTTATGTTTACCACGTTCATCAATTCATACCACATTAGGGGTGGTGTACCCTGTTCTGAATGGTATGAAAGACTTATGCAACCTTTATTAGACTTTCTTCTTCTATTATATGGTATTTTTTGGGTTTCTAGGAGAAAATTGACCTAAAGGGAGCCCTGATCTGACCTTTTGATATGCCTTTATCTATGAGCGTATGTTCCATGAGATATGGTGGAACTAGTGTGACCTCTCTGCTCATCGTTCTTCCCATACAGGAGAAGACATACGTCTGTTGTGTAGGAACATGAGGTAAAAATTCCCTTATCTCTGCAGGTTAGGGATGTTCTTGTTATTTCGTTGATGCACTATCGCCTGGAAGACTCGGTCTACTGGGGTTTGCAGAGGCTATGGTTTGCAAGTCATGGTTAGTATAACCCTGCCAATTTTCTTCGTCTGTGAACAGCTAAGTTTATAAGACGGTATGTGGATGGACTTCACATGCTTGATTCTGTCAGTATTGTAGTTCGCAGGATCTTGTGTTCATTGGACATCTCTCCATAGACCAGCACCTCATTGGTCCTTCTGTATACTGGTGGTTCACAGTTTATGCATTTCGAGAACCCTTCCTAGTGGTGGTACGCGATTCACTTAAAGATCTTTGAGAAATTTGATTTCTTCAAATTTATTTCGAATTTTGCAACTCAATTTGCATCTATTAACTTTATAGGTCCTGTTGGAATGCTTTTTTCCTTCTTCAAAGTGATTGTGGGATTATTTTATTCCCTTTTCTAAATTTTTGGGACCCTACATTGATAGAGAATCATATCATTCATGTTCCCTAACATCTCATATACTTTTACATTGTACTCATTTCTAGATAATGTACTATTCTATAGGGTTTTGTGGAATATGTTTAGGTGAAAACTCTTCTGTATATTGATATGTGGATTCATCGAATCCTATATTTCTCCCACTATCCCATTTATAGATGTTTATACTTCTAAGAAACATGGAGTGTCTTACCCCAATTACCTTTTTATCTGAAAGGTCATATAGGTGATCTATCCTTATTTCCTTTGGGTATCCTATAAAGGTACACTTTGTGCCTCAGCGTGATAGTATATTTCTTGAAGAAGCCTTAACAAATGCTTTGAATCCCCATGCATGTAAGTTAGAAAACATGGATTTCATTCTATACCAAATTTCATATAGAATACTATTTTTTGATGTTGTTAGAAGTTAGTTTAGTGTATATTTTGTTATCTATAATATGTTTCCCTAAAAGGATCATGGAAGACTTTCATGACTCATTATTGATCTCACCACATATAGAATGGTGTGATTAATACTTTCAATTAAACTATCCATTATGGTGTATAAGGAAGAATGAATTGAGATATAATCTCAAACTCCTATAAATTTTTAATGAACTTTTTGTTTTTATATTTTTCACAAAGGCCTAAGTGTGGTTTCTTTATCTTCTTACAAGTTTATTATCAACACAATTCTTGTATTACTTTAATTATTCAATGGAATATGAATTATACTTCATTATGTAGGCATATCCATATCCCACTAGTGGAAAAAACACCTTTAATTTTGGGGGGTTTTCATTTAAATGTAGGTTATAAAGTGACATTAAAATAAGAGATATAAAAAGTGGAAATTTCAATATCAGTTTTTATAAAATGATGTTCAAATATTTATTTTTGTGTCTTTTGATGTTTGTTATTCTGATAACTAGTATCAAAAGCGAACCTTTAAACTTATGACATTAGTCTTTTGGAAAACTAACATTGATAGCCGCTTTCTATGTTGGTTATCAAAAAACTAACATGGAAAGTGATTGAATTTTTTTTATAATAGAGATAAAGACTAATCACTTGGAATAAAACATGAGAAATCTGAAATAAAAAATTTATAAATCAAATTAAATAAAATTAAATCTTGTACTTAATTTCATTTCTTGTGGTTATTTCCATAAAAACTATATGTTTTTTGTTCATATTCCTCTTCTTTTTAGGGAAGAACTCATTTAGAATCCACAATGGTGGTTTATAATGAATTTTAAACTCTACCTAGTAAATATCATATGGGATATTTATCTTCTTAACTCGATCTGAATAATTCTTCTTCATCATAAAAAAATAAATCATCAAAACATTTATCGATGAAGAAAACTTATAATAAAGAAAATAAATGATGATGATAAATACCATGTTATTATTTTTAGATGAAGAAGTGATATTACTTCTGTTTGGATCAAATAGGACTAGAATAAAATATTTAAAGATAGAGAATGAGAAGTTATATAATGTATATGAAAATCTGTTTGGTAGTGATGTTATAAAATTTAGGTGGGATTTTAAAAATTGAAACTACTCCATGAAAACATTGAAATATTTATTCTGTGTGATTGATATATTGATTTTAACATGGGTTATATATAACTAGAGTTAAAAAATATCTCACATTAGGTTTTTAGAATCAATTATTTATATAATTAGTGTAAAAAAAATTTTAACATTAGTTATTTAATAATTGACTTTAAAAACCCAATGTTAAAAACTATTTTTCTACCAGTGTATACTATATTCATTAGTAAAAGTTATCAAATATGTTTATCCACCCCGTTTTTAACTATTAAGTAGTTTACACACAAACTTATGAACCAATTAGCGATTCATTGTGGATCTTTCAACCTTTCCACTAAATTTTCCTTTGTTCATTTTTTCATGAAAACAATCATGAAATATCCCAAGTGGTTTTAGTTTAAAAAATATAAATTTCCATATTGGTATAAATTTTTCATGTTATTATCATTTACATGACCAAGTCGGTGATTACATGATTGGGTATGATATTATTAATTAAAAATAGATTCATTATTGACAGACATTACTTGGTTTTTGTAATCTGATACATAAAGATAATTATATAGATTTTTCTTACCATAAAAAATTATTTATTTGTAAAATAAGAAATTTTTATTTAAAATTTTGAAAATAAAACCATCCATATAAAGATAGGATGTTGAAATAATTTTTTTAGTAACTAATGAAATATAATAAAAGTTATTTAACACCCGGATCTTTTCATTAGGCAATGTTATGTGGTAGTATCTGATAGCCACTGAATCAAGTATAGTTTCTTTATTGGCCCATTGATCCACCTCACCTAATAAAAATATTTTGAATCTACTTGGTTACTATAATTTTATAAAAATATGATAACTATATATTGTATCTAATACCTAATTTTTAGAAATAGATATATTTCACTTGATAAAAAATGTACCTAAAGTATCTGTTTTCTTGTTTTTTATGATACAAGTTTTCTTCCAATGGTCCTTCTTGGCACATGAAAAATAGAAAAAATTATGTGCCCTTGATTTCCCCTTGATTTTACTCCTCTTTTATGTGTTTATCAAATAATCCTTAGAGTTAGAATCAATCTTTGTGTTTTTTACTTTTCCATTCATAAAGTTCACCAAAATAATAGAAGTATTTTCACTTCAAATCCTTATCAACCTGGTGAAGTAGGGTAAGAAGATTTGGGATATAATTCTCAATGTTTTTCACATTAGAATTAAAAAAAATTATATTATAAATAAGGTAGTGAGGAAATAATTATATCCATTTGAAATTCATGGAGTATTTTAAACCATATAATTTCTAAAAGCTTAATTAGCCAATATACTTGACTATGTAAGGCCCTGATAGTTCATCCTTTCTGATTTTTCTCATGAAGATTTCCTTGGAGATCTCAAATTTCTCATGTCTACTTATCTCCTAATAAAGATCATATATATCATTAAGTATACTATATGAATCAATGATCTAATGATATTTCATGAGTTTATTAGATATAGGTGATAAAAGAAAACACTAAACATCTAATGTTCCATCCAAGTATTTGCCTCCCTAGTAAGAGGATCATAAACTGGGAATTATTTCTTATAGAGTTTTCATTAATGGTTTGATACAATAAAAATGATCATATACCATTCATGGAGGATACATCTAGTGAAAATATTTTCCTTCTCTAGTATAAACCATATGGATATCATCATCAAAAAATGTTCCATTTTTATTCTTCTATAGAAAAATAAAATTAGATATAATTACTTTATCATGATTACCTAAATATGTGATATGAAATAAACATAATTAGATTATTAATTTCCCACTATTTTATAAACACCTAATTTCCCTCACCATTGAACTCAGGATATCTAATCTAATGGAAATTCTAGTGGAAAGGATCTATATTTCTATTATCATAACCTAAGAAAGAGGTTGTTCAATTGCTCGATTATATTTGAGTAGTCAATATTTCCAATTTATATCTTTCAGTTAATTGATCCATTAAGTGGAATCTCCAATCCTAAAATCCAAACTCATATTTCATTAACACTCTCCTCCAAATAACTTCAAGTCCAATGAGGGATGAATTTATTAATGCCTATTTTCTTAAGATAACCCAAAACCTTTATAATAACTTCCCAATAATAATTAATGTCTGGGTGAGGGCCAGAACAAAACTTAGTTAAATGGTTCTATTCTTAATCAGGTAATTAAATGATAATTTTGACTTAATATATTATTAAGGGGTTTTATTTATTATGTGTAAATCATTTCTTGTTAATATTATTTGATTTTACATAATTAATTAAATATGTCATGATAAAAAAATCTATGCTTAATCTATTTATTTTTACTCCATATATCAGGCTTATTAATTTATTTATTTATTTGGTTGAGATATAAAATCAATAAAAATTAACAATGAACTAAATAGAAATAGAATAAATAAAGTGGAATTATTGTTATCTTTCTAATGGTTGATTTATTGAGTGGGAAATAAATCAACCTATATTCCTAGGGGAATAAATCTATTAAGATGAGACTTGGTTAAGTTACTAAATTCCACCATTAACGTCTATATCCTCCAGGTTGGTTTCACCTTAACTCTAGTTCTGAACCACATCCTCTCCTCGAAGCTCCATATTTTTAATATTTTATACTCACATGCAGGTGAGGGAAAATAGGATTATGAGATACATAAAATAAATAATGGATATGTAGGTTCTACATAACAAAGGAGAAGTAATGAATTATAGTCCATCATATTTAATTTAATAAAACTTTATTATAAATAAAAACTCATGAAAAAATATTAAATTAAATAGAAATCCAACACATAAATTGATCAGTCGAGATCATGATCATTCACATATATGCAACAACATCACATTCATACAAGATAGAATAAATATCTAATCTCCTAATTAAATAAATAAATTTCACTTGAATTAATAATTAATTGTCATATTAATTAATTAATTTTTTTCTTAATTATTAATCCAAAAATTTCGTAAGATAAATATGATAAACTATCCACTGTAATTTAAATAAATTAATAAATATATATTATTTAATATTACTTTATTACATACTTTTTACAGGTATTTGACATGGTGTGTACCCATTCAAAATATATGGTACCTTTTTTGTTCTTTTATAATGTATTTACATGAAATATAGCACACATGGCATGTCACATAGTTACATAGAGTGTAAAAAAACATATAACCTATGAAGTGTGTACTGATCGTAACATACTCTGTGTATACAACAACCACACTATGTATTGTTACACATTTTAAAATGAATTAATTAATCATTTATTATTCGGAAAATCCATATCACACACCATATACACCATCAACATGTCATGTTGTCCAATTTTATTATCATAATTAATTTTATTATGTGTAATTTATTTCATGTGGTGTATATCCTATATTGGTGTGTATTCCACATAAATGGGTATGATTTACACAGAATTTATACTAAATTCATGGCTTGTATATCCATTCTTCCAATTCCACATTACACACCTAGGTACTTTCCATGTAATCTATTAAGAATATTATAATATTACACAACATCTATGTCAACTACACTCCATGTAATACATATGGATATTTTTCATCTGTCTTGCATTAAACACGCATCACATGAACTTATTACACTCTATATGCATTAACCACATGACCATCACATTGTGTATATGTTATATATCATGTACATCCATTACACGATGTGAAAAACTGCAATTTGTGTGACACACTAGTAGTTAATAAGTGATGTATTTACACACCACTTAAAAACATCCCACATAGCTAGTAGTTATTAGAGAAAATTATTTTGAATGTGGTTGAATGAGACTATATTATGTGTAATTAAGCTACATGTAATATAATTGTGTCATGAATCCATGATCCACGATACCTATGAATGGTATCATCATGCATCCTTCACCTACTCTTGGCTTGTTCTTGGTCATATAATAGATATTGAACATGTAATCTCAATATTAAGGATTTTAATGATGTAAAAAATGAAAATATGACAAAAAAATCTATATCAAACAAAAAATAATTAAAAAACTATAAATTTTAACATGACTACTTTGATACCTCTTAGAGGTTCTTTGTGGATTGGAAGCTAGCCTAGTATATAACAAAGGGTGGTTTTCATTTAATATGATTAATAAATCTAAGTAAAGTGATGAATAATGATATTTATCGTGATTATATCCATAAAAAATAATCAAAGAACCCTAGAACCAGAGATGTACATTTCATGTTAAATTTATAATTAATTTAATGGAAATAAATTACCACATTCTTAAGTACTTTTTCATGTAGGTTTTTATCGATCAAAACTCATAGATGATAGACCATCATTTCAATAATAGGATATAAATTATAATCCCTCTTGTAGCAATACACAATTGCACCATGATCTCTAAACAACATCAAAGAAAGGTTGAATGCTAGCAGAAAAAATATGTTCATCTTGTGGTGTTCTTCTTAGTCGTAACACAATTGCTCATGCTTAAGGATTATCACTCTTGTCACTCATTCTTCAAGAGTGAAAATGGGTGGAATATATTATCTTGAGCTTAAGAAAAAACCCTATAGATATTATTAATTGATATAATTATCTAGGGAGATGAAATATTTTTTACAATCGCCACATAATAGAAATGATATAACTAGGTATATATAGAGCATGGTTAATGTATTAGTAATTTTTCATATGACATTAATTAATTTATTAATCCTTAGCTAACCCCACAAATAATATTATTATTATTATTTCTCTAACATGTGAATGTCTCGATGATAATATAAATCTTAATAAATTAATCAATACTTCTTTAAAAGATATTTAGTATATCATTTTTGTTATTGGGTGCTTAACCCAGCCCGACCACCTTCCTTATATTTTACCAATCCTTGAATAATAAATATATATTATTAAATAAATAAATATTATATCCATGTTCTTATGAATAAATGTTTATTTAATATTTGTATAACTAAATAAATAAATGTTATTTATTACCTTGAGAATAAAAACAAGCGATAAATAAATATTTCATTTTATGGACTTACAATTGAATATTTATTTAAATATTAAACTCACATACAAATAGTAGTTAAATACATGTAATCAATGATTCCAAATTTTAAATGAAAATAATATTTAATAGATATCAATGGATACATTAAGTGTGTGGACCTCTAGGCCTATTCCTTTTTGAAATTAAGAGGGTTTTTCTAAAGTATAACATTAGAATATAAAAACATGTAAAGACACCCATAGAGGAAAATTTTAACATCTCAATGACAACAAATACATATGAAAGATCATTTTGTAACATAATTCATTTTTTGAGATATATTATCAATAAATTTGCACACAAATTTCATCAACCTATATGATTGATATTTCTTTCTTTGATTATCTAAAATGAACCCATCAGTACACCATGGTCATGGAATTTAGTTTTCCAATTCCATTCTAATCAAAGGGAAAATATATTAAATTTTGTAAATATTTAAGGGAGAAATCCTTTCTCAACTTATTTATTAATAACATATCACTCATGACGCATCCAATGTATTCTATGTAGTATGAGAATTTATATTCACATGTTTTATCAATACATTAAAGTACATGAATAATGATATGTATTGGTAATAATATTTAATTATAAGGATCCTTAAACACTTTAATAGATAGTAATATCTATTAAAACATAAAGATAAGTAATTTCTACATGCGTGTCTTATTCTTATAATTTTTTAATTTTCCTAGGATGTTTAAAGATAAAGTTGTATTTTGTATCAATAAGTGAGAGTTAATGTTTTTTAGAGCTTCCATTGAAATTGTAAAGGAGAAAGTAACTCATGTTGGAAAAGTAAATGAGAAGCTGGACCATTTATACTTTGGTAATATGGATTTTTGAAAGTGTTTCTTCCTATGACGAACCTGGTCAAACTGCATCATAGAGTAGCCCATACATGTTCCAATTGTTGAATTGTTCCTCAAGTCTAAAGACAAGTGTTGTGATTGAGTGTGTTTTCTATTCCATGTACAATACATGGAGAAATTAGAAGAAGGTTGTGGCTACTAAATAGTTCAATATATATAGGTAAAGTTATATTTAAATTCTTAAAATGGGTTTAAAGTGTTTGGGAGAGCTATCGAGAGTTGGAGGAACCATCCTTGGAATTATTATCATTTTCGTTGTTGTAAATTAGTGTAAAACTTACTTTGATGAATTTTTCATAGGTTTAAGTAATCCCTATATACATTATAAGTCATTTCAAAGTTATTTGAATTAATATGTAATTTTTTTAGATTCACTGAAAAGTTTAATGTCCTAAAACATATAAATTTTCACCATATGACTTCCTCATGTGAATTCTATGATCAGCACAAGACTTGATCTTGAGAATTCATTGTTTCCAAAGACATATGAAATTAATAGAATGTGATTTTGATTTATACATGAAACTTTGAGAGTGAAATATCATAATTTAATTCCCCATATAATTATTTATCATAATAATTCATCATATGACTTTAGTTTATAATAATACTTCATTATATGACTTCATATAGATCATTAGAAATTAATGTATATCCTATGGTACTTCATATGACATACCAAGTCATGTTAAATGGTGTTTATATTGAGTGTATAAGTTACATGTAGATTATATTAATTTTATCAAGTTTTATAAAATATATATCATAAAATTTTTAATTTATTCAAAAAAATACATCTATATGATCATGTTATATTATTTTATACTTATGAAAATTTTCAGTTCTTACTGGGTGAAAATGAAGTTTTCCAGATTTTATAATATTAAGAAGAAATCCATTTGGTTTGATTCCAAAGTTATTCTTAAGTGTCATAGATATCATGAATCCATTATTATCCATTATTGAAACATAATAATTTTATTTTCAAGCATAGAGAGAATTAGATCAAAGTATGGAAGAATTTTTATAATATTAAATGTGTTAAAATCATTTTATTGTGTTTTCAAGAATAATGCTGACATCATTGAGTAAAATATCAACTTTTTCATCAAATACTAATTAATTTATAAATAAATTCATTTGAAAAGAAGGAAGAGTAAATAGTTTTGAGTTATTATATATATATAGACTTAATATAATTTTTATATGGGATTTATCATTAAGATATCATACAGAAAGTTGAGTTCCATGTTCAAAGTTGTTGTGTTGTATATTTTTATACATATATAGATATTGAAGTGTAGATTTTACACTGGAAGATTTTGAGGAAGAAGTTAATATGATACTATTTTAGTCTATAAGAATATCCATTCAGTTGATTCAAATATATAATAAAATGTGAAGTAGAATAAAGTGATTTTAATATTATAATACCACTAGAAATGAGTAGTTGAGGAAAATGGGAGACACTTTCATTTTATACTCTTAAATGAGATTGATATGGAGATCATAGGAGATGAATAAAGGGTGTGTGTCTTGTACATGTGTTCTGTTGGTTTCATACATTCCCTAGAGTATTTCCATTCATGGAAATTTAGTAAGACCCCACAAATAAATAAGATCATCTTCACAACCTCACATGTGAATGAGAAAATTGATATAGAATAAAATATAATAATAATAAAGTGTAGTTTTAGATTGTGCGGTAATAGTGGGAAGAAGATGATAGATAAAATTATCCTCTCAAATAAGAAGAATATAGTGATAAGATAAGGTAATAGACACTCTTTAGGAATAATATAAGTGGAGTTAGTCAAACTTCTACTAAATAGATACGACCTACGAGGATTCAAATAAATAAAAT
The DNA here is from genome assembly GCA_963277665.1 of Viscum album. Lineage (NCBI taxonomy): Eukaryota > Viridiplantae > Streptophyta > Magnoliopsida > Santalales > Viscaceae > Viscum > Viscum album. The sequence goes on from OY728148.1 coordinate 423,320,121, forward strand.
AATAATAAGTTGAGTGTGATCACATGTAACACCCCAAGATTTCATAGTACGTTATTTCTTCAAAGTAATTCACTAACTTTCACTACATGAAACACCGAGTTTAAGCGCACCGCAACTTACCAAACTAGCTATTCAAAAGCGGTTATGAATAATATTAACTGAGTTTTTAACTTTATATAATCCTTATAATTTTAGAATACATGTTATAAGTTTCTTAGACATACTTTAAGAACAAATTCATTTTTTTCAGATAAAATAAGTATTTTTCAAAAAAATACACTTTTACCGCCTTTTAAAAGTGAACCTTTTTTAAATCCAATATTTGAAACTTTTATATATTCAATTTGAAAAAAGAAACTTCTTCTTTAAAATCAGGATATAATGGTTTAGTTTCAATAAATGTTTTGTGTTTTTCTGATAACTTTCATATTTGGGTAAATAGTGAAAAATACTATATTTTAACTGAAAAAAAAATTAATCAAAATAATTTATAGTTTTAAATTATACATTTAAATGGTTTGGAGGTATAAAAATATTATATTTTTTCCATTTAATCCAATTCTGGTCATTTTATGTAATTTCACTTTGAAATTGGACATAAACAAGTGTCAATCTTTTGATAGTTATTATTTCTAAAAATAATCCTTTTGGTTTTGACAACTGGAATTAATTTTAAATTAACAAATGCAAATTCTATTTTTTGAATTTGGTAAAATAGACTTCATTTTTTAATTCAGAATATAAAAATTATCTTAGGGTGATTTTTGGGAATTTTTTTGAAAACTTTCAATTTTGGATGAATAGTGAAAAACACTGAGTTATTGTTTAAAACCGACTTTTTATTTAAATAATAATTTATTTTATTTAAATTTATTTTAGGTCAAAATATATACATAATACCTATATAAGTTCAATGTAATTCATTGGAGTCATTTTATAATAATTTTAGATATATAAAAATTTTATTGAACTTTTACAGTCTTTTACCCACCTCCTAAGAGCATTTGAAAATTTTCATAAAACATAATTTTACGGATTTTGTGAATTGAATTTAAAAAATTCAAGAGACAAGGATGATATCAGTAAGTATAATTTGGTTCAATAAGATGAAAATAACTTTTGGTTAATAGTAACTTTTTACTTTTATTTTTCCATAGTTTAAAAGTAAATAGAGTAATTAAGGGTAAAAATGATATTATTATTACCCTAACACATGTCCTAATTCCATTGGATAAGTATAATTCGTCCAAAAAAACCTTAGTAATAAAATATGAACCTCTTTGGTCCACTTGGATTATATTAGGACATTTATTATTATTTAATTCAAAGAAGAGTTAAAAAAGTTAAAATCAAAGTTTAATAACTAAACATTTTTTAATATAGGGTTACACATAAGATAAATTCTACTATAAATATTAATTAGAAAGATAAAAAGATTTAATACATAATGGTATTTTATTTATATTTTTTAGATATTAAATAAATTAATTTATTTATGATACAATGATGATGCAGTAATTACCTAATTAATGAAAGATTAAAATAATTGACATTATAAATATCTAAATAAATGTAATTTGAGACTTTTTATGAATTAAAATAATTTTCAAGGTTAATATGGCATATTATTGTTGTTTAGATGAATTTTATTTGAAGTAATAATGCTGTTATGAATTTATAAAAAACAAAATACCAAATAGTGTCAAAATTGACATAAAAGAGTTTTTAAAACAAATATTATATTATTAATTCATATTCTATTAGTAAAAATCTAAGGTTCATCCAAAAGACCTATATAATGATAGTTGTATCCTTAATTAAACATTTAATGTTCTATTGGAAATATATAGTACGTTTATTAACCATATAATATAAAAATACAAAGAGACAAGGTAAATGTCAATCTATTTAACTAAGAGTTAAATCTAAAAGATAAGGTTAATATAGTGATCAAAACCTATCTAAAACATATTGGTTGAGTATTTTTTGAATCATACCCACCTTATCATTTAAATAATTCATTTTTGAGCCATTAGAAACCGAAAATTAATTTATTATAAAATAATATTTTAAGTTTTTTCTAAGGTGCTCCTCACCCCTCTTATAAAAGGGAACTTCCCCTTCCATCAAATTCACACCTCCAAAGTCATTTGGCTCAGACAACCCCTGCCCAAATATCCTCACAACGATCATAAAATCATCATAGAGGCCTTAATTTGGTCAGAAAGCCAATTTAAGGATCCCTTTTGATCAAATCAAAATTGAAGAACCCGAAGAAGAGGTAATGATTTCACCACCCTCTTTCAAGTTCTCTTACTCTTCCACTTAATCATTCTTTGTTGTCTCCATTATAAACTAATACCTCCAGTATCTTCTATATACTATTATTTTATTATAAATATGGCAGAAATATATTCATTATTCTATCCATCTTATGAATGATAATGTCACCATGCGTGTGTGCGTACGGCTTACCGTCTCCACGATGTGGTGTAACTTGTTATTCAACCCTACGTTATTTGGATTGATATAATGATGAGTAATATGTATATAAATAATGAAAATAAAATTCTAATGTCTCTTTAAAATTAATATATCATCCAATTCCATGCCTTTAAGTAAATTATATTGTCGCTCGTGCGTACGTACGGATTACCGTCTCCAAGACGCAATGAGATTCATTTCCACATTCCCCATTCATCGACGATTATAAAAATATATATTACTAATAAGTATGTAATATATAAAATAATAATGATACTGGATATATATATATTTATTTATTTACTTACTTACATATATTTTATTCACTTACTTCCGTTTAATACGATATGAAAACCAAAACAGCGTTTATGCGTATGTACGGCCTACCATCTCCATAAACGGTGTTTTCCATTTCATATATCTATCTATTATAAATATTTATGTTTTAAATATATATGATATATGAATCAAGGATTGTATTATATAAGTATTTAAATCATGAACTAAATGATATGGTCAGGAATAACAAGTTAAAATACATACGATAAAGAAAGCAATTATTACCCGAAATGTAAATTTAACAAGAAAATAATTATTAAATGGGTAGTATAAAGTCATAAATGAATCATATATGATATAATAAATATGAATATGGTCCTAGTATAATTTAATAACATACAATGGTCATTATAAAGGAGGTTAAATGTACCCTCGACCAAAGGAAAGTGCAAGGTAAGGGATTCCTTTTCTCACTTTTAATTCAGTGAGATTTCCATTGTTCACCACTTATTTATTGCATGTGGTGTATTGTGTACTGCCATTTGATATATATTATCATGATTCTATTTATATTCATGATATTCTATGATTCATTTTATGGTTATTGACTATTGTTCATATGAATCGATTGATTGCAATGAGGTAAGGGTTATTTCTTCAATCTCATTATTACCTGAGGTTGTTTATGTGTAAGTATTTACTAGGAAATATTTATCATCGATGAACATATTTCAAAAAAAATGTTTTCAAAATGAATCTTTTTTAAGGTTTTATGTGAGGGTATATTTAACTAGATAATCATTTTAAATATTTTAAAGAGTTATCATTCTAAATCCTTTTATTTAATGTCCATGTTTTCAAAATTATTTTAAGGATTTATTTATATGGACATGAATGTTTTGAAATGATAATTATTTTAAAAAGTTTCAAAGTGGTATGGGACACTTTGATTCAAAAATATCTTTTAAATTACTTCCTTTATAAATGTGTTACTTTTAAATGATTTTACAAAAGGGATATTTCTATCAAAAAAATTTACTCATCATCTTCAACTATGTCAGCATCCTTTACTGGAAATTATTTTTGATTGAGGTTCATTTATTATAATACAATATTCCATATTTTATTGAATGATTTATGATATGTTTGACTATGGATGTTCTATTTTTATACCATTCATTGTTTATGGTTAATGTATTGACATTTCGTATGCTAGTTTTAATACGAATGTTTATGTTATGTTTCAAATTTTTCATATGAGGAATGCAGTGGACTTAGTATGTGATGGGTGGAACCCGCTATAGCTCCTCGATGCATCGGTAGGTCTCATGAGATAAACTAGTTTCTTGGCATAAGGCCTTGACAAAAAATTTATTTGTAGTCTTAGCACAAGGCCTTAACTATGTGGTAATTATGTCTGGCATTAGGCATTCCCTCATTATGAAATTAGTTATCACATGTGATTATTCGTCTAGTAGAATATCCATGCGCTTGTTTATATAGTGATGTTTGATTTATTTTTCCATATTATGTTCAAGATTATTTTTAAAAAGTCTTTTGTTTTTATACACATCTTGCCTTAAAAGTTTATAGCTTCCACTAAATTATTTACCCTTACTGAGCATCTGAGCTCACCCCTTTCTTATGTTTAATTTTCCCAGGATACGAAGAAGTATATTATGTCTAACCTACAGGGATAGTCTATGGGATATCAGTTTTTTATATGGATACAATGTTGTTGTAATTTTCTATTTTATGATTTAATTTAAACCTTATTAATGTATCTAGTACTTCCAAGGCTTCTAAACTAATCGGTCTTTCAAGACTTGATCTTTTGTGATCATGCCAATGATACGTAATAATGAACCAACTCTGGGATTTTAGGGTTGGGTGTTACAGTTGGTATCAGAGGAAGCTTAGTATAAACCTTGTAAATTAGATTTAGATAAACTCTGATTAGAACACATGGCCCTAATATAGACTTTGAGGATTAGTATAGAAGAACTTCCTAGAATTTGGGTATTGTAGAGATTTTGTGAGTTTTTCCAAGCAATACATCTCTATCTAGATACGAGCAGGTAGAGGCGGCTCTGGAACAGATGTACATAGGGGTAATACCCGAAAACACTACTTTGAGCTAGACTCGAATGGGAACTGGTGCACAACAATGGGCCTTGCTGTACTCTTGGTTACGACACTCCTGGGGGATATGCTTAGGATAATTCTCATTTTCTTTACAAATCATTATGAAGGATTTATGAGTATATACCTCCTAAAAGAAAATATTTTTATGATTATATATTATATCAATAAATTGTTAAATTAATGTTAGGTATTTTACATGTTTGGAATTATTCATTTCAATTCATAAATTGACCTAGTGTATGCCATTGTATAGAAATGGCACACATTAGAAGGAATGTGAACTCCAACAATACGTATGATCCAAAGAGTAAGAAGGATCATATCTTTCACGGTGTTAAGCCAACATTTAGAAGGGAAATAGTATCCCATGTATTCTCAACATATAAAGAAATAGTATCATGTGTTAATAAGATAATTAAATAATTCTCTAAGTCCTATGGCTTTTAAGGTAAGCAAGAGAAGAAAAGGATGGAAGAGAGAAAGATGGATAAAGGTAAGAGAGAAAAGAAGGATTTTACCATATGTGAAGACTGTGGAAAGAATCACCTTGGTAAATTCTTGAAGGTAATGTGAGTTTGTTATAAGTGTGGAGAAAAAGGACACCAAGTACGTGATTTCAAGGGTAAGAAAAAAGTTTCAAATGTACAATGCTTCATCTGCAAGGAGTTGGGACACTACGTGAATCAATGTTCAAATCATCAGAGTATACCCCAAATGTTGCTATTGGATAATAATAAAGTTATGATACTTCCAAAGATGAATAGGAATGATTAGATTTCTTAAGTTGTTATTAAAGTATTGTTTCATTTGAGTATTGTATTAATGATGTACATTTTATAAGAATTATATAGTATATAAGGATTGTACTGCAGTACTATTTCATTAAGGACTTGAGATTGTATGGAACCAAGAAAATTGACTCAATTGTAGATTAAATTTTTTTAAAATATATTGTTGAGAGAAAGATAAACCATAATATGGTTCTGATATTGAGGTAGTGATTTTGGAATAATAAATGATTGATTTGGATAAATTATATTGGATATTCTTGACTACCTTGAAACATATTAATGATTTGTATCTTCCATCATTGTTGGAGTTTACAATATTTTTGGATAAAAGGAGTATATCCAGTATTCTATAAGGAATAAAGGAGCATGCATGTAATCAATAAGGTTTTATGGTAATTTAGGATGTTGTAGTGTTTTAAAAGAATACATGATGAAGGAGTTTACATGTTATTACGTGGAAAAAAGGATCTTCATTGTGTTTACCTTCCTTATAAATTTTGGACTGTGAATTTGTATAGAAGTGTTTTGTATAAGTCTAGTTTGAGATTATTTTTGGATTTCTATAAAAAGGAAAACTCGGAAGTCGGGCGGCAACCCGTCGCGTCTGGCAAGGTCGTGAGACTTGAACCTGCAACCGAAGGGCGACAAGGGTGTATCACCTACCACTGGCCCACATGATGTCCTGGATTGAATAATGTAGTTTTTTTCAAAGTTCTGGTAGATGAATTATAAATTCATTTTTTTGGAACCCTATATGAATAGGATAAATAGAATATATTTTTAAGTTCTATTATCTTTTATAGTGAAAGATGAGTTTGTGGTAGAAATTAGTTAAAGGATGGAACTCTACTTGTCAAGTATATATTTTTCTTCTTCTATTATTCTATGAATAAATTAATTCTTAAACTTTAGTGAAGATATCTTAAAACCAAAAATGTGTTATCCTAACACCTTATGTTTTGTTGAACCGCTAGTATTTTAAATCATCATAGATTGATGGATTTGAGGCCATCAATTTTACGTGTGTCTGTGATTGATGACCTCAATCACTCCCTATAAATATTTACATTTTTCCTCCAATTATGTGTCTCTAATTACCACTAATTTTCTCATAATCAATATCATAAATTGGTAGTGACCCTTTTATTTCCCTTTTCCTCTTATTAAAACTAAATTTTATTAATCCAATTTTCGATGTGGCTTTTCCCACAATGGTATTTTCTATTTTCAGACTTTTATTTTCAAAGAATAATTTTAAATTGTGAGGACACATTTTATTGAAGGAGGAAAGAATGTAACACCCCAAGATTTCATAGTATGTTATTTCTTCAAAGTAATTCAATAACTTGCACTACACACAACACTGAGTTCAAGCGCACCACAACTTACCAAACTAGCTGTTCAAAAGCAGATATGAATAGTATTAACTGGATTTTGAACTTTATATAATCCTTATAATTTTTCAATCCATATTATGAGTTTCTTAGACATAATGAAAGAACAAATACATTTTTTTCAGATAAAAGAAGTGTTTTTAAAAAAAATCACTTTTACCGCCATTTAATGGTGAACCTTATTTAAATTCAATATTTGAAACTTTTATATATTCAATTTGACAAAATAAACTTCTTTTTTAGAATTGGGACATAATAATTTAGTTTCAATAAATTTTTGGTGTTTTTTTGATAACTTTCATATTTTGGTGAATAGTGAAATTTAATATATTTTAACTGAAAACAAATTTTTTAATCAAAGTAATTTATAGGGTTAAAGTATACATTATAATGGTTTGGAAGTATAAATAGATTATATTTTTACCATTTAATCCAATTCAGGTCATTTTAAGTAATTTCACTTTGAAATTGGACATAAACAAGTGTCAATTTTGTATAGTTATTATTTCTTAAAATACGCATTTTGGTTTTGACAACAGGGATTAATTTTAAATAAAAAATTCAACATATATGTTTTTAATTTGGTAAAATAGACTTCATTTTTGAATTTGTAATATCAAAATTATTTTATGGTGAATTTTTGGTATTTTTCTAAAAACATTCAATTTTTGTTGAATAATGAAAAACACTAAGTTATTATTTAAAACAAACTTTTTATTTAAATAAATATTTATTTTATTTAAATTTATTTTGTGTCAAAATAGATACATAATACTTATATAAGTTCAATTTAATTCATTGGAGTCATTTTATAATAAGTTTAGATATATAAAAAGTTTATTGAACTTTTACTGTCTTTTGCCCACCTCTTATGAGCATTTATGAATTTGCATAAAACTTAATTTTACCGCTTCTGTGAATTGAATTTCAAAAATCCAAGAGACATGGTTGATATCATTCAGTAAAATGTGGTTCAATAATATGAAAATAATTTTTTGTGAATAGTAACTTTTTACTTTTATTTACCACCGTTAAAAGTAAATAGGGTAATTAAGGGTAAAAATGATATTATTATTACCCTAGCACATGTCCTAATTCTATTGGATAAGTAGAATTCGACCAAAAAAACCTTAGGAAAAAAATATGAACCTCTTTGGTCCATTTAGATTAGATTAGTACATTTATTATTATTTAATTCAAAGAAGAGTTAAAAGAGTTAAAATCAAAGTTTAATAACTAAAACATTTTTAATATAGATTTTCACATAAGAAAAATTCTACTATAAATATTAATAATAAAGATAAAACAACTTCCTAAATAATATTATTTTATTTATATTTTTTATACTTTAAATAAATTAATTTATTTATGACACAATGATGATGCAGTAATTACCTAACTAATGAAAGATTAAAATAATTGACATTATAAATATCCAAATAAATGTAATTTGAGACTTTTTATGAATTCCAATAATTTGTTAGGTCAATATGGCATATTAGGATTGGTTATATGAATTTTATTCCAATTAATACTATTTTTATGAATTTAGAAAAAACAAAATACCAAATAGTGTCAAAATTGACATAAAAGAGTTTTTAAAACAAATATTATATTATTAATTGATATTCTATTCCTAAAAATGTAAGATTCGGCCAAAAAACTTATATAATGATATTTTTATCATTAATGAACCACTTGGGGTTCTATTGAAAGTATATAGTAAGTTTATTAACCATATAATATAAAAATATAAAGAGACATGGTAAACGTAAAACTATTTAACTAAGAGTTAAATACAAAAGATAAGGTTAATATAGTGACCCAAACCTGTCTAAAACATATTTTTTGAGTGGTTTTTGACCAAAACTACCTTATAAATTAAATAATTCATTTTTTATCCATTACAAACTGAAAATGAATTTATTATAAAATAATATTTTATTTTTTTCTTAAGGTGCCTGTCACCCCTCTTATAAAAGGGCACTTCCCCTTCTCTCAAATTCACACCGCCAAATCCATTTGGCTTGGACATACCCTACTCAAATATACTTAAAACTATCCTAACTTAATCTTAGAGTCCTTCATTTGATCATAAATCCAACCTAAGGATCCCTTTTTATCAAATCAAAAGGAATAACCCAAAGAAGAGGTAATGATTTCACCACCCTCTTTCAAGTTCTCTTACCCTTCCACTTACTCTTTCTTTGTTGTCTCAATTATAAAATAATAACTCCAGTATATTATATATACTATGATTTTATGATAAATATGGCACAAATATATTCATTATTCTATCCATCTTATGAATGATAATGTCACCATGCGTGCGTATGTACGGCTTACCGTCTCCACGTCGTGGTGTAATTTTTTATTCAACACTATGTTATTTGGATGGATATAATGATGAGTAATATGTATATAAATAATGAAAATAAAAAGATAATTTCTCTATAAAATTATTATACCATCCAATTCCACACCTTTAAGTAAATGATATTGTCTCTCATGCGTACGTACGGATTACCGTCTCTACGACGCGATGAGATTCATTTCCACGTTTACCATTCATCGACGATTATAAAAATATATATTACTAATAAATATGTAATATATGAAATAATAATTCTACTGGAGATATATATTTATATATATATATATGTATGTATTTATTTATGTACTTACATATATCTTATTCACTTACTTTCGTTCAATACGATATGAAAACAAAAACAGTGTTTATGCATACGTACGGCCTATCGTCTCCATAAACGGTGTTTTACATTTCATATATCTATATGTTATAAATATTTATGTTCTAAATATATATTATATATGAATCAAGTTTTATATTCTGGAATTATTTAAATCATTACCTAAATGATACGGTCAATAATAACAAGTTAAAATACGTATGATAAAGAAAGCGGTTATTACCCGAAATGTTAATTTAACATGAAAATCATTATTAAATGGGTAGTATAAAGTCATAAATGAATCATGTATGATATAATAAATATGAATATGGCCCTAGTATAATCTAATAACATACAATGGTCATTATACAGGAGGTTAAACGTACCCTCGACCAAAGGAAAGTGCAAGGTAAGGGGTTTCTTATCTCACATTTAATTCTATGAGATTTCTATTGTTCAGCGCTTATTTATTTCATGTTGTGTATTTTGTACTAACATTGGATATATATTATCATGATTTTATTTATATTCATGATATTCTATGATTAATTTGGTGGTTATTGACTATTGTCCATACGACTCGATTGATTACAACGTTGTAAGGGTTATTTCCTCAATCTCATTATTACCTGAGGTTGTTTATGTGTAAGTATTTACTAGGTCATATTTATCATCGATACATTTATTTCAAAAAAAAATTCAAAATGAATCTTTTAAGGTTTTATGTGATGGTGTTTTTAACTAGATCATCATTTTAAATGTTTTAAATATTTATCTTTCTAAATCCTTTTAATTAAGGTCCATGTTTTCAAAATGATTTTAAGGATTTATTTATATGGACATGAATGTTTTGAAATGATAATTCTTTTCAAAAGTTTCAAAGTGGTATGGGACACTTTTATTCAAAAATATATTTTAAATTACTTCCTTTATAAATGTGTGACTTTTAAATGATTTTAAAAAAAGGTATATTTCTCACAAAAAGTTTTACTCGTCATTTTCAACTATGTTAGAATCTTTTGATGGAAATTATTTTTGATTGAGGTAGATTTATTATAATACAATCTTCCATACTTTATTTAATGAGTTATGATATGTTTGATTGTGAATGTTCTATTTTTATTCCATTCATGGTTTATGGTTAATGTATTGATATTTCGTATGCTAGTTTTAATACGAATGTTTATGTTATGTTTCAAATTTTTCATATGAGGAATGCAGTGTACTTAGTAAGTGAAGGGTGTAGCCCACTATAGCTCCTCAATGCATCGGTAGGTCTCATGAGATAAACTAGTATCTTGGCTCAAGGCCTTGAAAAAAATTATTTTTAGTCTTGGAACAAGGCCTTGACTATGTGGTAATGATGTCCGACGTTAGGCATTCCCTCATTATGAAATTAGTTACTACATGTGATTATTAGACTAGTGGAATATACATGTGATTGTTTATATGGTGATGTTTGATTTATTTTTTCAATATTATATTTAATATTATGTTTAAAAATTCTGTTTTTTTATTACACATACTACCTTAAATGTTTATAGCTTCCACTAAATTATTTACCCTTACTGAGTATCTGAGCTCACCCCTTTCTTATGTTTCATTTTCCTAGGATATGAAGAAGTATATTATGATTGACCTGCAGGGATAGTCTATGGGATCTCAGTGTTTTATATGGAAACAATGTTGTTGTAATTTTTCATTTTATGATGTAATGTAAACCTTATTAATGTATCTAGTACTTCCAAGGATACTAAACTAATCGGTATTTCAAGACTTGATCTTTTGTGATCATGCCAATGATACATAATAATGCACCGACTCTGGGATTCTGGGGTCGGGGCATTACGTCACATGTATTTTCGGTCAGGTACAAGCAAGGAAGATGAAATAAGAATAATGATAAGTTCTTGAAGCTAATCCAATGTAACTTGATAAATATATTTATACCCAAGATTATAGTGTTGAGTTTGTTTGAAGATGATTTGAGTTGAGTGTTCATCTAAAATATTCAAAAGAACAAGAAGTTGTAAATATTCACAGGTTGAGTTTCATTTTTTTATTGAATACATTAACACATTTAAATTAAATCTAATTTTTAGAAGTAGATTCGTTTAGTGGGTATAGAGGAATCCCTATACATTATGTTTATATATTTCAAGATGAAGAATAAATTCTAAAATATCTGGTGGGATTATATCTTTATAGAGTGTAATGAGAAGATACAATTGATCACTTTTTAAATTTATGGATCTCACACCTATTTAATATAGTGTGCATGGGTTAGTATAAAAATATCCCACAAATATAATTGTATTAATAGTAATATTTTATTATAGAATCTATTCCTTGGATATACCCAACATAGAAAGGATTAGGATTCTTAGGATGGGTCAATCCTTGTAAAAATGCATTATCGGTTTACTAATTTATCTAAATTACATATTTTTGTATTCTAGGTTAAGAAACAAAAGATACAATAGTCTTAAATGGAATCATGGATTTAATTATAAAGGTTTTTTATGGTTTAAACAAAAAATTATAATTTTGTAAAATAGTACAACACCTGATTCCTCCCCCCACTCACCCTCTTAGTTGTGTTTGTATGCTTGATTTGTTCTTTCAAGTGGTATTAGATTGAGGTTCACTCCGATTTCATCAATTTTTTATCACAAATAAAGTTATAGTAAAGGATATATCTAATTAGTTAAAAATACAAAATGTTTTAATTGATATACATGAAGTTCATATTTGGGTTTAAAATTCCTTAAATGGAAGACTCTATATCCATCCCTAATTAAAAATATTTGGAGGTCTTAATAAATACCTTGAGAAATAGATAGAATAAAGATTCCATGAATCTTATAAAATAATCAAATATGATAGAGTAAACACCATTATCTTAAGATTGTATTGAATCTTCTAAATATCTCTACATTAAAGTTAAGGACTACTTGAAGAATGTATCCCTTAAACTGGTGACATACATATTCAAATTTATCAAGGTATTACATAACGAAAAGTAACAGTTATAATTAGAGTATGATGGCATGGAAAAATAATTTGAAAATAAGGTGAGCTCTTACAACACTCTCACTAAGCTAGTGAAAGTAAAGGAAGAAATTTTTATCCTTTATAATAAAGTATTTATATAAACTAATGAATAATTTCAAATAAATTTATTTAAGAAATAATTTTTAATAAAGTTTTTAAGGAGGTGGTTCAAGAATTGTAGAAACTATATAAAGTCTATATGGATTTCAACGTTCATAGCTGGAAGTTAAGTCAAATAAGATAATGGATTTTGATAATTATTTAGAAGAGACAATGAATATGAATGAGGATAAAGTTATAAAGATTTATATTGAATATGAATACATATTTGGATCATCTAAAGACAAAAATAATTCTATCAAATTTAGAAATCATGACCTAGAAGTAAGACTAACGAATCTTGAATCTACAAAATCTAGGACCTCCCAATCTACTGAGATAAAGATTATTTTTAGAAAAGCTTAATAGAATATTCATGCATCAAATAAGACTCAAAATGTTTGGAAAATGAGATTATTATTATCATGAGAATAATTCATTTCCATGAAATTTTAGTTTTTGTCAAATATATTAATTTTTAATGTTTATGACATAAACAAAAAAACTATAAAAATATTGAAGAGGAAAAATGTTAAAACCCCACAAATAATTCAATGGTGGAACTAATAATTTCCAAGAAAATTTTACCCCAAATTGAACCTCAAAATAGTGGTGTTATAACCCAAAATCAACAAGGAATAAAATATATATAGATTTCACCTACACCAAAAAGAAATAGATTAATTGGAATACGTTGGTGTAGCTGGAGGTTTAGAAATAAGGATATTGGTTACAGACATAATAAATCTGAATTTTTAAATTATATAGATTCAAAAGAAAGGGGTAGAAAATATGAAATAAAAAATAAATCTATTGGACTAAAGAAGATAACACAGAAAAAGGTAAATATTTCTATGAAGAACAAATTTGATTTCTTTAAAAAAAATTAAAATTGTGCTACATAAGTGTTTATAGGTATAATAATTTCAAGTAAAACCCTTCTATGTATCATTTATATACTAAAAGAAGGATAAAATTGTCACATAATAAGAATTAGGTAAATCAAGAAAGCATGTCTGCCTTGGAAAAAAATAAATGAAAGTGATTTCGAAGAAAATAACTTCCAAGAGGATAGAAAAAGAAAGGCTAGTTGGAATATTCATCCTATAAGGAAGAAATTATTTTTTTTTTGAAAAATAATTCACATCAGGGACCATTGCATGTTGGATATGAATTTGAAAGTAAATGGTATAAATATTGAATCCAAAGAATAATTCATCCAATAAAGATATTCTATGATTGGATTAGTTGTTAACACTCCTTGTGAAGATGTTTAGAAACCTCCCAAGAATGAAAAGTTTAAATTTTGGTGAATATTTATGTGTTAGGTGAAATAATCTCAGAAACATAAATATTAAGTGCATGAAATGTCCACCTGAGAAAGATAATCTCATGTAGAACAAAGTCTAGGCACCAATAACTCTAAAAACCAAGAAATTAGTTTCAAATAAGAATACAACACACCCAAATAAGGACAACTATGTTATGAAAGTGTTCTTGATTATATGTTATGGTCAGCTTAAAAGGATAGGAACACAGAGAAAGTGGACAAGAAAGAAAATTCACTAGTTTCTAAAGCTGATAAGTCTATTTAATCTAATAAAAATATCAAAAGGGGAATAAATATGTGCTTCCCCAACTATAATATATTTGGATAATAAAGGGTGCCACTATCATGAAGAGTTCTTAAAGTCTTAAAGCTTACAAGAATAATTTTTAGGGGTTGAGAAACAAGTAGCATCCTCATTACTTATACTAAGTGTCTAAATAATATTCACCTTTTTCCCATGTCTCTATATTTGTGTTACAAAATGAGTAATTAATGGTGAGGTAATAAGGAGATCATACCTTTAGGGGGTCATTTAAAATAATTTGAAACTATCAAAGAGTTATCATTGACTAAATAATCAATAAATTTGGACAACCACTTCAAAAAATGGGTTGAGTTAAAATTTTCATTATCCCATTATTGTTTTAACTCATATACATTATGTTTATCAAGGGGTGATTATCTAACAAAATGATGGAATAAGTAACCTTTCACATGAATTTTTTTTATGTGTGTGTTCATGTGAGCGCATGTTTATGAAAATTATTTAAAATCTATTTTAGATTACCCTAAGTACTGAAAGTTTGAGTTGGTTCCACATTTAAGCGAGTAAATGGATAGCTTTGTTATCTAAATTAACTAATCTTTTTTCTATATAATATTATCCCAAGTAAACTTAAAGTTGGTTGGTTAATTTCACTTTTCTAAGAAAAATGTGTTACCTTTCTTATCTTAGGGAATTGTTGAAAATCCTTGGAAATTGAATGGAAATAAAATGGAAAATATATGTACTTCTTAAAATTATAAGAGTATATTAGATATGAGAAAACATTCATTATAATTTATTTTAAGGGGGAAAACAAAATTAACACCTTTTCATTTATTTTCAATTATGGGGAAGGATTATTGACACTTTAAAAAAATATAATTGATATAAAATACAAATAAGAAGATTTAAGTTCCCTTGGATATATGAATATGAATTTATATTTGTTATAAATTAGTGAGATTGGATGTTTTTTAGGGAATCAATTGAACATGGAAAATACAAATTGACTCATGTTATCATATTAAATGATAATTTTTCCTATTCATAAATGGGTAATATTTATTATTGAAAGTAAATATAACCATGAAGAACATGAATGGACATATTAAAAGGTAAACCCAGACATCTATAAATTTTTGATATAGTCCTCAAGTATAAATACAAGTTCTATGGTCAAGTGAACTATCTAAACCACGTACAATAAGTTTATAAAATGGAATAATTATTTGGTTGTTGAACTATTCTATACCACTTGGTAAAGATTTATTTAAATTATTAAAATAGGATTAATGTGTTAGGGATATCTATCTAAAGTTTTAGGAACCATCCATGGAATTATTAGCATTTTGGTTTATGTAAATTAGTTTTAAAATTTCTTATATGAAGTTTTGATAGGTTTAGATAAACCCTAGAGACATTGAAAGTCATTTTTAAGTCATTTGAATAAATATGGAATTTTTTATATTCATTGAAAAAATGTAAATTCCTATATCATATGAATTTTCACCATATGACCTCATCATGTGACTTCTATGAACATCGTATGACTTGATAATATGACTTCACTGTTTCTAAATCCATGCGAAATGAAGAGCATATGAATTTGAGTTGTGTGTATTATTTTGAGGTTGAAACATCATATTTTGAGTTCCCTTGTAAACCATTGTCATGAGACATCATTTTACAACCTTATATGATTGTAATACTTTATCATGTGACTTCAGACGGATCATCAGACTTCATTTTATATCTTTTGGGACTTTTTATTACATGCTAATTTATATGAACATTATTTTATTGAAATCATATGACTTGCATAAAAATAATATGATTTTGAGGGATTCATACGAAATGGGGACCGCGTTACTTTAAATTCATATGAATCAAGTCACTTGTAGGATAAAATTGTATGACTCTACACTTAGAAAAAATTCATGTTCTGCCGAGTGAAAAATAATGTTTTCTATATTTTATAATCTGAAGAGTAAATACATTTATTTAGATTCCAAATTTGTTCTAAATTTTTCTAAACATCATAAATATATGATTATGAATTATTCAAGAATAAGAATATTATTTTCAAGAAGATAGAGAATACGATAAATGTATGAAAGAATGTATGAAATATCAAATGTATTGAAATGAAACTATTGAGTTTTCAATAATAATTCATACTGTATTGAGTGAAATATTGAAATATTAATTTGATATTAATTAAATTATGAAGTGGTATATTTTATAATAAATAATATTAAAGATTGTTGGGATGTTACTATTGTGTATAAACTAAAGTTGAGTTCTATATAGGATTTCATGTTAATTTATCATGTTGCAAGTTCAGTTTCACATTTTAAGCTATTATACTATATATTTTTATATAGTTTTAGATATTTAAGTTTATATTTTATGGTATAATATTTTGAGGAAGGATAAAATTCAAGACTATTATAGTATATAATAATATAAATTTGGTTGAGTCAAAGATAAAATAAAATGAGAAGGAAAATAAAGTGAAGGTGAATTTTGTAACACTACTAGAAATGAGATGTTGAGAAAAATGTGATATCCTGCATGATACTCTTAAATGGTATTAGTATATATATTTTCTGAAAATAAGAAAAATGGGGTAAGCCCTATGCATATGATATATTTTCTTTCACACATTCCCTAGAGTATTTCCATTCTTGGAAATTTGATAAGACCTCACAAGTAAATAAGTGTCGCTTTTATATTCTCGCATGCATATGATAAAATCAAGAAATAAGAAAATAAAAAATGAAAAAAATATAGTTCTATCCAATGTAGTAAGAATTAGATGAAATAGTGAGAGAATTATATTCTCTAGAAGAAAAAGATAGTGTGATGTAGAGAGACCAGAAACTCTCAAGGAAGAAGAGAAGTGAACTTAGATAAAAAAATATCGAAGATATACTACCTACTAGGTTTCAAAAGAAATAAATAAAGAAAAATAGGTTGAGTGTATCAATATATATTGATTTTAAATTATAGTTGAGGAAGAATAAAGAAAAAATGATAAGTTCTTGATGTTAATACTGATTAAGTTGAGATATATTTTATACATAAACTTACATTTTTTAGTTTGAGTGAATAATATTTGATTCGAGTATTTAGCTAACAGATTAAAAATAAATGGAAGATTTATATTAAAAGTAAAAATTGTATATATATTTTTAAGACATTATGTTTTTTGAAGTCACTCTAAGTTAAAGAAGCTAATCTATTTTATGGGTGTATAGGAATCCTAGGAAAACCTATTGAAATACTTAAAGAGGCAAGAGAAAAGCTAGAACATCCTGTGGAATGGCATCTTGAAGTAGTGTAGTGGGAGGATACACTTTCTAATTTTTGTAACATAATGATCTCATGCCTGTATAATATGATTTTATTGGGTTAGGATAAAAATATCTAACAAATCCATTTGTATTTATAATAATATTTTTATGTAGAGTTTGTGCCTTAGAATTCCAAAGCATGGAAAGGAGTAGGATTCCCTAAAGGTTTCAAACACTTTAAAAATAATCATTCCATTTACTTATTTATAATAATTAAGTATTGGTGTATTATATCTTAAAAAAACCAATAGTCTTAACTAATATCAAGGGTTCATGTTTAAAGGGATTGTTATAGTTTAAAGAACAAATTTTAATTTAGTAAAATTATAAAACGCATGATTCACCACCCCCCCAGGTGTGTTTGTAAAATCCACTAGGACATTAAATAACTTTCATTAGAGATTACCAAGTGAAAAAATCATGACATAAAGCCTCATATAATTATGATAATCCATCAAATGATATTCTACATCATCTATGTCCCATCAGACTACATCATACGTCTAAAGAAATAATTTTTAAGAATATTGTTATATCACTTAAAGGTTCTCATCATAGAGTAAAACTATTATAACCATTAAATGTGGAAAATAAACTAATAAATAATCATATTAATGTAACATAGAAGAACAATAAATATGTGATAATATATTTATTAATATTTGGATCCATGAATATATATTCAATCTAAATTACAAAGTAGTTAGTTCGAGGGAACCAACTACAACAATAGTGAGTGATCCCCAAGAAATTTTCAACATCAATAAAATTTCCCTTGAGGGCATTTACTTATTCATTATTAATAATGTGATTTTTGTCTTAAAATCAATCATCATATCCTTAACATAAATTATTTTATTTATATATACCAAATTTTCATGTGATTTCCACTTAAATCACATTAATTTATTTTGTTTTAATTTATCAAGTGAATTTTTTAATAAATTATTGTCATGATTTATGATTTATTTTCCCTCTCAATATTTTTATTTTCCTTCAAACATACCAAGAGTTACATTCTTAATTGGTAATTTTTGTGTTTCCTCATAATTAATTTCTTCATCTTCACTACACCCTACTTTTTCTTCAGTTGATGAATATTTGATCTGAATTGATTTAGTCATGATATTCATTATCCCTCTTTCCTCTAAGTCATACTGCACTCATTTACTTTTCTAACCACGATATGTGACCTTGTGTTTTGAGAACAAATTATTCTTCTTATTTATTATATTTTCCATTCCTTTTCCTTTAAATAAATTTCTCCCACTATGACTGCTTTCTACATTATTTCTTTCTAACAACCTTTGATATTGATCATTATCTTTATCTTCTTGTTTATTCTTAGGGAAACTAGATAAAAAGTGTATAATATTTATACAATTGAAGAACTTAAATGGAATTTTACCTTCATATTTATATTTTCATCATTACATTCCTTTAGATAATAAATATATAAATTTTTTAAAAAATAATTGTAGTATCTTCATCTTCAAATTCATACTCAAGATACCTATTATGATTGAGTTATTTAATACCTTTTACAAATTTAAAATTCATATCTTTTATTATTTCCCTTTTATACTTAAGGAAAACCCTCTTCTCATCTCATAGGCAATCAAAAAAAATTGATTTTTTTATTTCCCACTCATCCAATATTTTTTCCTCTTAGAAATAATATTATTGTTGAATTTATCTAGAATGATTCTAATAATCTTCTTCACTATGGTAGAATATTCAAGAACACCTCCATATATTTAAATTAATATTATAATTTTATTTACCTAAATTAAGAATCCATCCATCATTTAATCTTATCCCATTGATATTTATTTGAATTGAGTTATGAATGATTGTAACCTTGACTCTTTCCCCTTTTTATCCCCCTCATGAATATCATTGAATTTTTTATAAATTCCATTTATTGTTTTATCCCTATGAATTGAGTATACTCCATCTATGAGAAGGATGGGGGTAATGAATTGAATTGTCTCCCATTAACATTGGTATTATTTTTATCCAATAATGTATAGTTTCTCCCAACATCGAGAAGATTTACATCATTCTCAGTGATATCAAGAATATACAAGTTTAGTGATAAAAAGATACATATTCATTCCTATGACACCTCCATGTCACTATTAAGGTGAATTTTATATTAATTTATATTTATTTAAGGTGTTTTAAATTTTTTAAAATCTTGGGATAGTAATTTATAAAGTTTAAAAGTTTTTAGGGGTTGTATGGTTATCTCACACAAATAGGTAAATCCTGAAGTTCCAATATTATAGTTTTTTAATTCTTAGTAGTGTCATTTGAAATGGTTGGCACATGGTTATTCAAATTATGTAAATTCTCCGAGAAAACAATCCAGATTATTTTTTATGTAAGGTTGACTCACATGGTTGATTTATAGTAAGGGGGAATTTTTCATCCTAGATCATGAAAAGTGTGTTGATAAATGTAGTGTCACCATTATAGTCAACACACATTTTAGAAAATCATGTGGTCTACAAAAATTCATTAAATTTGAAATTACCACTTTAGTCTCCCATAATTTTAATCCATACTCCTCCTCATTGTCTCCCCCTCGTTCGATTGGTTTTAGGATTCACTGTAAGGGATCCTTATCTATTCTACCTTCTTATTTTAATTATTATTTTCATTCGATTCAAGTGAATTTTCAAGTTATTATTCCTCTATTCCTATTCATGTCCCATATTCTTTTATCACTGCCAATTCTCCCTCTATTTTCTTTTCCCTCATATACCCTACTCATTGTGAAGTTTTTTTTTTGAGTTTAGGGTGAGCCTAGTGAAGAATATTTGGGTGTTTTGGGTTTAAAGAGTTCATTTCCATGATTAGTTGAGTGTTCACCATCGAAGGTGATGCATTATAATTGGTTTCAACTTAAAATAAGTGTGTGTTTATATGTAATCGCATTATTTTATTTTCCATGGGGTTATTGTGTGTTTAAAAATGGATTATTGTTTTAAAATTTTACCTGCATGTATATCCCATGAGTGACTGAAGTTATTTTCAAAGTGGTTTTAATCTATGTCATATAATTCGTTCTAGGATAAGTGCTTTTAAAAATTATAAAGTGAATATATAAATGTGTTTTAATTTTTTAAAGAGGTTTTTGAATTCAGTTTTATGTTTTAAATGGGTGTTATATAGAAATTAGTTTCCAATTAAAATGTTTTAAGTTTTCAAGATGGGTCATTTTATTAAAAAAGGGTGTATTATCCCCTGCAAGTAATATTTTGGAACGTTTTGTTGGCTTTGAACATTTCAAAATTATATTTTAAGGGAATTTTTTGTTTCCAAATTGGTTTCATGGAAGAAATTTATAATTTTGGTTTCAAAATTGATTCAAATAGGATTTGAAATTATGTGTGTTTTATTAGAAGACAAATATTACTTTGAAAACGACCATTTATAACCTTATGATAATGATTTTTTATAAAAGTTTTGAGACCATACTTATGGTCCTTGTTCCTTTATTTATATTTGATATGGGTTGTGATTCATGTATATAGAGACTTGGTGATTGATTTGTGGTTTTTCTTCTTGAGAAGGTGTTGATTAGATGATGATTATTTATAATGATTTGAATTGTGACATGTGTTGATCATGTTGTTGATTTATTGATCACCTCCTTTGATTGATGTCATGGGAATATTAGGGACTAGTAGATGTCCTAGATGAGAGATAGCCCTAGAGTATAATGTGTTCTAACTAGGCAATTACTCTTATCTAAACTAATTTAGTTGGACCAAAAGGGGTAGTGGTAAGGAAGATTAGTGACATGTGGTAGAAGTGTTCTTCAAGAAATTTTATTCCTATATAGTTTTATGCAACTATTAGGGATTTAAAAAGGTTCTTTAGTGGTATGATTGGTTCCTTATTTCTAGTTTGTTCCTTTATTAGTGGAGTCTTAGGGAGTTTCCGAGGACACTAAGATACTATTTAGGATTATTTAGGGGATTATTTCCTTTTATTTATTTATATCACTTTTTTATTTTATGATTTCTTGGAAACTTTTCATTGGTAGTTTATTTATTCATATCATGTAACATTGATATTATGGTTTGTATTTATGTTCATTGCTTCTTCCTTATATTGTGTTTATTTCATTATATTTTTTGAAAATGGAATTTTTGAAAAAGGTTTTGAAATGAGGAAAAAAGGAATAGTTTTATTTCCCTTCAAACATTTTTATAAATAGGATTTTAAGGGTGGAGACATTTAAATTAGAAACTATGTTTCTCCATATAGTGTTTGAAAATATTTTATAATAAAGGTAAGAGGATGATTTTTTTATTAAAAAATATAGATCATTACTTTTATTTTCAAGGAGTTTTAAATGAAAATATTTAAACCAATGTGTGGGTTTAAAAGTATGGTTTTATGCATATTGTTCCTGGTTGTCTTTTATAAAGGTTTTCTTCAATTTTGGAAAGGGAGTGAAACTAGTTGTTATTTATTTTTCCTATGATTTCCTAAATGATAAAAATATTTTATATTTATATTTAAACTATAATTTATGGATTGTGATATTAAATTCATTTAATATACTTGAATATTGGTTTCTTATTAGGTTGTATAGCTCACACATATATATTTTGCAGGTTCCGTATTTTAGTAAGATGTGGGATTTTTCTTTTGGACCATCGATGGGTGAGTGGTTATGGGGATGAGTGTCCATAGTTTATGTTTGGATGACTAAAGGGATTTATTTTATTTGGATTTGGGTGGTAGTTGTGCTTCATGTGGGGGTTTATTAGATTGGTTTGGAATTTTATTTCGGTTTTGGGTAGTATATCATCCTTTTGGCCTGGTGTATTATTTATTCATATTTTTTATAAATGATTTAAATATTATTTTATATATAGATTTAGTTGTATGTTTATCTTGTATTTTTAGTTACTATATCATGTTTTTTGGTTTATTTATTAATTTTTTTGTTTGTTTATGATATTATACAAGGGAGAAACCATTATAAAATTATGTTTTTGGATACCAAAATACTAATTGTTAGCCAATAGGAATCAAGAATGCCCTTCAAGACTAATGATGGGTCGGTTTGAGTATTGGGTTAAGGGTAGACTGGTCCAGTTCATTATAATATTATCTTTCCATATATGTAATCCCTTGCCACCAAATATTGGAACTCATTTTTTGTTGATTTTGTTTATTAAATCCGTAGATCTCATCAATCAAATTTATAAATAGTGAAAAAAAGTCATATATGTGGGAAAGTAACTAGTACTATTGTGATGAAAATTACAATAATATCTCACAATGATTCCAACTTGATATAATTACAACCATATTTGACACCAGATAGTAAGTATCATATAATCATTAAGAATGATCCTTGAAAATATGATACTTGGAAACAAACTAATAGGCCTATGAGAGAGTAAACCACCACATTGAGAGGGAAAATTAGTAGTTAGACTAAAACACAAACTCTTAGACCATATTTCCCATCACTTATTAGTGCATATGGATTTAAAATATCACAATACAATGATGGTAGAAAAGGTGTGAGATACCACACATAACACAATGAAAAATATAAGGTTCATCGACACTTATAATCAACTGGTTATTCCCCATGGTGTAATGGTTTTGATTCATCTACCCATGTTGTTATTTTATTATAAATAAGAACAAGGAAAGAATAAATGATATAAACATGAATAAACAAGTACATGATAGAGTAAAAGATTCAATAAATCGATCAACTGTTGCTTCTCAACCACAATTTCTTCCCGTATTCACCCTTGTTATTCTCCTAAAATTTTAGGAAAATCCTATAAGTAACTCTCCTTGAAATTAATGGTTGGAAAAATAAAAAAAATCATAATTAAACATCCACTTTAAATCAAAACTCATAATTTTTTATAGAGAGGGAATCCCCATGGAATATAGCTCTCTATAACACCTATTTTATCGATTATCCAAATCCTATCTATATGGATATATCTTTTCCAATCATTATATCAATCTATTTTAAAATCTCATATATAAATTCAACTCAAAATGTTATCCAAAATTATTTTTATGATCCATGTGGTCCATCACTTGTCTTCCACTCCATGATCTTCTATGTACTTTGGTGTGGTCGATATGAATTATAACTGAAGTGCCTAAACATAGTGTTCATTTCCCTATAAACTATTTCCCCTAGGGATTTTTATCTTTTTAAATGGGATCCATCATGACCATTTTGAATCTCTCTCCCCACGGTTGATCCCAACTCCTCCTTCAAGCTTCCAAGGTGGAAAATCGGGTGCCACATCCACTTTACAATGGTCTTTTTTCATAGTCATCCATGAAATGAGAAACATCCATTTTGGACCATGTAATTATCATTTATTGAACCTCTAAGTGAAAACCACTGTAGGGAAAATTAGGAGTAGTGTAATTTCTCTTACTATTGATGTTAGTTATAGAAACCATCTTGTAATTCATGGTTTTTAGTCAATTAGGTGTGGTTCTAATTAGTTTAGAATCAGTTTTTTTATGTGTCTATTGGTGAATTTAATGGAAATTTTTTATTTACTTATTAATGGTTTTAATTTTGTTTTAGTAAAATAAATTAGTGTAAAATAAAAATACCATAGATAATTAATATAGTGGTAGTTTAATTTTTCACACAACCAAAACAAATGAACCACCACTAAATATTATAGTGGTTGTTCATTTTAGTGGTGATTACTATAAACCACCGCTAAAATATCAAATAAAGTACAATTAAATCCATCATACATTAAACTCCACCATAAATATACAATAAATTTAGTCATATATATACAACCATAAATCATATATCCATAATAATATATACAAAAACATCAGTCAATTGTGAACTCAGTAATCATATAAAGATAAAATATGGCCAGCATCCACTGTTATCCCATGACCTTCAAATCCATCTCACCACCTCCACTACATCTAAAAAACTCCATAGCCTAATTTAAAATATGAAAAACCATCCACAGAATTTTATCAATTGGAACAAAAACAATATATAAATCATAACATAACATAATAAATACAAATTATAGTTTAATAAATGATAATAATTAAACATTCCAAATAAACTAAAATTCATCTTGAATAACATATGAATAGTTTCAAGGATCAAAATGATCAACCTCTTACCTACTGTCATTATCTATAACCTATAATGCATACCATAACATTTAAGAAAATAAATATGAAATAGAATAGGCACAGAATGTATTCAAAGTTTTCTACATTTCATTTTTATTTTTTTAATCAAATAGATTAAATTTTAAGATAAAATAAATAATATATCACCAATAAAACATAGAAAACTTAAAATTACCTATTTAATATCTTATTCAAACACTTTTAAATCAAAAAGAAAAAATTTATAATAATTAATAAACTTTTTAACCGATGTGTGGTTGGCATAAAATTACTCAACAAAAAATTTTAAAGACTTTGATATGACATCATTTAATATATTTGAAAAATAATAATATAGTGGTTTTTCAAATATTTCATTCCAATATGAGGTCTTTTGTTGTGGTTTTGACCATTACACACACATTTTAGTGTTTTAAAACACTAACAATTTATTTATGGTAATCCTAGGAAAACCGTAACTTGGATTGACATGATATAGATTATTACAGTTCAAAAATCAACCTATGATCATTGAACAATGATTTAATGTCACTTTTATATTGTTTTCTTGGTTTTGATCCCCTAAAAAAAGTTTTTAAAGACTTTGATATCTTTTAAAACTACCTATTGGGTCATTCTAAGAACAAATTCATGTCAGATGGATGTTCTGTCAACTAGTACATGACACAAATATTCAATAACAGTTTTACCAAGATTTCATGCCAATATAAGGTTTTTTGTTATGGTTTTTACAGTTATACACATGCTTTGGTGTTTTAAAACACTAAAAACGAATTTATTTTCATCCTAAAAAACTGAAACTTTGATTGACGTTTCATCAATTCCTAAAATTAAAAAATAAATATATGATTGTTTTTTATTATTACATAGTACTCAAAAGTAGTTTTCTTTGTTTTGATCCCCTGGGAAATATTTTTAAAGACTTTGATTTATTTAAAAACTACTTATAGATCCATTTCGACCACCCTCCATGTTAGATAAAAATATCATTTCTTCATACATGTCAAAAATAATTCAACAACTATTTTACCTTAATTTAACACCAATTCGAGGTTATTTTCTATGCTTTTGACCTTTACACTTGTGTTTTAGTGTGTTTAAAATTCTAAAATTTTATTTATTATCATAAAGTACAAACCACAACTCGTATTGATGTTCCTTTAGTTTTTATATTTTAAAAATATATCTATGGTTTTTGTTTTATGATTTCACAATATTATGATGTTGTTTTATTGGTTTTTATTCCCTAAGGAATGCATTTAAAGACTTTAATATTTTTTAAAACTACTTATTAAGTAATTCTGAGAAAACTGTATATTTTATGGATATTTGTTCTACTCAAACATGTCATAAATAATTCAATGATATTTTTCCCATGATTTCTTTTCAATATGAAGTTTTTTTTATGTTTTTGATCATTACATGAACGTTTTAGTGTTTAAAAATATTAAAAATGTGTTTACGAATATCTTAGGAAAACCAAATATCAGATTGACAAGGATTAAATTCCTATATTTGAAAAAATAAATCCCCAGTTGATGTCTAATGATTTCATCACACTTTAATGTTGTTTTCTTTCTTTTTTCCCCAAAACACATATTTTAAAAAAAAAATTGATATATATTAAACCTATATATTAAGTCATTCTGACCACACTATATATCATGTGAATGTTTCATATACGAGTTCATGTAATAAATAATTCAATTATATTTTCCTCCGGATTTCATGCCACTCTTAGTTTTTTTTTGCAATGGTTTAGGCCATTACACGCATGTTTTAGTGTTTTAAAACACTAAAAATACATTTATGATCATCTCGGTAATACTATAACTCATATTGATGTTCATTTATTTCATACATTTTAAAAATGAATATACAGTAAATTTTCAAGGATTTTATGGAACTCTATTGTATTTTTAATGGTTTTCACCCCCTAATTCATGCTTTTAAAGACATTGATGTCTTTTAAAAATGATTATTGATTCATTCTAAGAAAAACAGACATTGTATGGATTTTTATTCTTCTATTAAACATAAAAAATAATTATAATACAATTTTTTGATGATTTCACATCAATATGAGTTCATATTCTATGGTTTTGATTGCTACATGCATGTTTTAGTGTTTAGAAAACTAAAAATGAATTTATAGGCATCTCTATAAAACTACAACTCATATTTACATGAATTATATTCCTAAATTTAAAAAAAATAAATATATAGGTTTTTTTTATAATTTTAAGGAACTAGAACATGTTTTTCTTGGTTTTGAACCCCTACACACATTTTAAAATAATTTGATGTATTTTAAAACTTATTATTGAGTTATTCTAAGAACACAACACATCATATGTATGTTCCATCTACTGGAAAACATAAAAAAAATAACTCACTAATAGTGTTACAATTATTCCATGCCAATAATAGGTTTTTTTCTATGGTTTTGACCACTATATTCGTGTTTTAGGGTTTTAAAACACTAAAAATGTGTTTACGGACATCCCGGGAAAACTGGAACTTGGATTGGTGTGGCATAAATTCCTACATTTCAAAAATAAATCTATGGTCATCGTACTATGATTTCACTACATTCTAATATTTTTTCATGGTTTTGACCCTCTGATGCATGTTTTTAAGGACTTTGATATCATTTAAATCTACTAATTTAAGTCATTTTGAGCACACCACACATCAAATGGATGTTCTGTCTACTCGTACACATAAAAAATAATTAAAATATATTCTTCTATAATTTAATGTTATTAAATTGTTTATTTTATATGGTTTTGAGCATTACATTCATGTTTTATGGTTTTATAACAATAAAAAATGTGTTTTTGGGAATCCCAGGAAAAACACAACTTGGATTGATGTGTCATCACTTCCTACAATTCACAAAATCAATCAATAAGAATTTTTATATTATTTCATGAAACTATGAAAACATTTTATTTGTTTTTACCCCCTAAAACGTGTTTTTAAAGAGTTTTATATCTTTTTAAACTTCTTATTGCATCATTTTGAACATAGCACACATTGGATGGATATTTGATCTACTAGTACACATCAAAAATAATTAGAAAAAAGTTTTGCTCGTGATTTCACACCTATATGATGCCTTTTTCTATGGTTTGACCATTACATGCACATTTTAGTGTTTTAAAACACTAAAAATATTCTTACATGTATCCTAGGAAAAAAACAACTCTGATTGACATAGCGTCTATTCCTAGATTTCATAAATAAATTTATGGTCATTGTTCTATGGTTTTACAACACTATGATGTCATTTTTTTAGTTTTTACCCCCTAAAACATGTTTTAAAATATTTTGATATCTTTTAAAAATGTTTATTAATTCATTCTGAGCACACCACACATTTGATTAATGTGTTTTCCACTTGTACACATCATAAATAATTCAATGAAAAACATGGATTGTGTTTTGAATTTTCCATGATATGATAAGTTATAGGATGAGAAAATTCCTTGGTTATTTTCCCCTTCATCCTATAAAATAAATAAACAAATCCATTTTAAATTTTTGATCATCATTGGTCATTTTTCCCATATAAGAGTCATGTTAATACACTTTTTCTCTAATCCTTACAAGTTTCATCTATGTTTCTCAATCAAGGGAACTTCATAAAACCCAAATAAAAGTTGTAGTATTAAATGATGATGGTACCCTACCAAATACAGTTGATAGAGTAGGTCCAAACCCCATCTCCCATATATGATCGAGATGCAACATCCCCAAAATGATTGTAACTGCATCATTCTGGGAAACTAATGATGATTTTGAAGGTTTCATATCCTAGGATTCTTGAATTTTAACCTCTTAATAAAAAATATTAACAATGAATTTTTAAATTATCAAAACTCATTAATATTAGAAAAAATAATTTATATTTCATTACCATTTATTTTTTTTTCATTACTATTTAATTTTATTTCATTATTATAAAATAATAATGATGAAAAAAATACAAAAACAAAAATGATAAAACCTAATTAAATTGGGTCGACTACATGGATCAAGCATTACTAATTAGCTCTATTGAAGAGCATATCTTTATTTATTTCAATGAAAATATTTTATTTATTATAATTAATTAGTGATGTATGATCCATTGAATTGGGTTTAAGGATTGTTTTTTAGTGTAATTTAGTTTTCATTATTATGTTTTTATAGTAATGAAATAACATTAGATGGTCATGGAAAATACATACTCCAATATCTCTGGTAGTTTGATTCACAAAACTACCATCGGGTTTTCGATGAACATTAAGACACATCACTATTCGTCCAATCAGGTGACCTGATTCCCTATCCTTTATAAAAATATATATACAAGTTAGAAAAAAACCTTTTGGTATAATAAAATATTATAAATAATAATAGATAAAATACAACCCAGATTTTTTTTTCTTAGAAAAACTTTGTGGCCCAATTATATAAGTAATGACTTATTTTTCATGATTTATTATATTTTTTAGATTCTTCCTCTAAAAAATAGATACATTAATAAAAATTATAGTTCTCTTATGTTTGAGCTATTAAGATAATATAAAATATGCAATTACCTTATGAGATGCATCTCTGTTAAATTTTTTTACAAAATTATTTTATGAAAGTTAATTCATAAATTAAAATAAAAAAATATTAACATAGCTCTCAATTAGACACATCTATAGATAGTGTATCGATCCACCATGTTTAACTTCCTTAACCAAATGAATAGTCAAGTGAATCATAAAAGTAAAAAATGAAGGGGAAAATAACATCTCTAAATGAAAATGTGACAAAACATTATTTCTTAAAGTTTTTCAAGCTCATTTAGATATAGGTTTTTTCTAAAAAGCTCTCTTAAGAAGGTGCAAAACCCAAATATAACTATAATTACTTTTTTATGTAATTTATTACAAAATTAAAAAAATATCATAATTCCAATAGAAACAAAAACTCTCTCATAATATCTAAGTTATGAATTTTAAATCCATGTAACTTTTAATGTTTTAGGTCAACCCACCTTGAAATGTTACTTAAAAATCCATCTAGTACTTTTATATTCTTTATAGTTCAAATTAATATGTATTTATTAGTATTTTTCATTGTAAAAATAATCAAAGGATACTTAAAATTATCATTTTCCCATAAACCAAAAATTATATTCACTAATTCTAAATCCTTCTAGGAATTAAGTTGATCCTTTGATTTACCATACTCATTAAGAAATGTAAAAATTACATTGTTACGGATTTTCTTCAAAATATGCATTATGTCATAATTATGACATAGAAAATTAAACTCCTAATAAGGAAGATTGAAAAATATACTCATTTTTTCACTTTTGTGTTCCAACTACTTAGGATATTGTACCTCATACCCTTTTCCTTCCTTTTTTAAACTAATTACATTTTCCAAATTCTATAGTGGCATTCATCAATTATCATAAGATTTTTTAACTAGATAATGCCTTCTATTGATTTTTCCATTCAATAGCTCCATTTAATTATGTATTATTAAACATAAATTTATGAGATGAAACTAGAAATCTGTGATGACACATAAAACACCATTTTCTTCTATGAGGGAATCGCTAAGGTTCAATATCAAAATTACAAACTCGATAATTCAAATTGGTATGATTCTTCCAACCAGATAATTTTCCTCATACATGAAATTTGATAATTTTTCACATTGAATCTGTATGCATTTGAATAGTTTTCTCTTTGAGGAATATTATATTTCTAATCCATGATCACATACTTCTCTAAATTCTTTTATAAGAGGTTTAAGGTATAAATCAATGTCATTTACAAGAATTTCCTTTCTTAGAACAATCATAAAAATAATGAAAGAATTCATCTTTATACACATACATGGAGATACATTATAGGGGATAAAAACAACTAGAAATATTTTATAATTAGTAATTAAATTACCAAAAAGGTTAAAACCACTAGAAACTAACCTCAAACATACATTACTAAGATCTGAATAAAAAATTGGGCTATAATGAATCAAACACCTTCCATGATATTGAATCTTTTCAATGTCTCATCAATATATCATTGTTATTATCCTAAACATGCCACTTCATGTTATATGTAGTCTTAAATTACATGAATAATCTTTATAGATTTATTTCTAGAAGAAAGTAATGGAATATCTTTTTAGGAGTTTTCTTCTCTTACTTCTTCCTAGTGTTGTTTTAAATTTTACTCTCACTGGTACTCATTAATTTTCATATACCAGTATGAAATCTTATACATTATTCTCTATCAGAATGTTTTCCTCAATAAAGCATGAAATCATAAGGGCATGAATTTGTCTTTGTATAATCAAGTCCAATTGTTTGATGATTTTATTCATATCATAGAATGATGCATGGATATTAGCTTTACTAAATGCATCATGAAGAAACTCCAAAATTGTAATGAACTAAGATCTCACAATATATTTTCCTTAAATAAATAATTTGTTTCATAGATTTATGTACATGAAACACTAGAACCAAATAAATATGGAATTTTTTAAGGTATCCATAGAGTCGGTGGGTATAAATAGTGGTAACTAGATTATGAAACTATATATATATATATATATATATATATATATTAATACAATAAAGTTCATTTTAAATATCAACACAACTGAGGAAATAAAGAAACAAATGAAATTCCTTTTCTAAAATTAAATTATTTTCAATCATATTATATTTTTATATAAATAAATTAATAAAACTATTTTAATTAGTAATTTATAACAAATTGGAAGATTAATATAAAATATACAAAAACTTGTTTTCTAATAAAAAATATTTTTTCGCTATATTTTTTATTTTTAATTAAAAAATTATAAAATTTAGGATGTTAATTTTATAAAATTAACATCATTCTTGGATTTATCATGATCATGTTTACTTAATATGAGTTTTTTTGGTTTTTCATAAGTACTTAATTTTTTAACTGAATAGTTAAAATACTGATTTTATTAATGTAGTCACTTTTATGAAATTATTTTATTATATAAATACATTTAAATTTTTTTAATCCCTTTTACTATAAAATTATATATTATAAATTATTTTAAAATAATATGTTAAATTTGTAAAATCATTCTAAACATTAAGAAAATTTATGTAGTGTTTTAATAAAAACAATTTTTTGAATTGTTTGTTTAATTAATTATAACATGATAAAATGAAGTCTTTGATTTAATTTATTATTCAATAAATATACTATTAATGATACTAATTATTTTAAATTCATTTTAATTAATTGAATTGATAATTATTCTCTAATCATTGATCATTTTTCTTATAAATAAACTTTTTCAAAAAAACAGGTTTTTGTGTGTTACATTTGTTTGTGTTAAAATTGATTTTCTATAAACCTAATATTTTTATTTGATAAATTTTATTTAATGTTTAGAATAATTTTTTCTAAATAATCTAATTATTTTATTTTATTTTTATGATTAAAGGATAAATTACCTATATTTAAACTAGTTACTATGGTGAAAACTAAAATGGTAAAAGTGAGTAACATTAAAGGTAAGTGAATAAATTGTTTAAAAATTGTTTTTTTTAATATTTGTTGTTTTTATCAACCTTATATTCCATAAACTCTATTATTTATAAATTTTTTATTCGTTTTTATTGATATTGAATTCCCATTATTGAATTGTTTTGGGTATTTACAAAAATGCCGCTCATTTTCACTTATAAAATGGGAACTCCTCTCATCACTTCCCCTCATTAAAATTCCCCCAATTTTGGCCCAAAATCCCCCAAAAACTATTTTATATAATTATTTACATATTAATAAGTTTCATTTCTTCTCAAAATAATGTCCCTCAAAAATTTAATTACCTTCACAAATGTTATAATCCAAGAAGGGAGGTATAAGTTACTAACCTCGCCATCTCTTCTCTATTTCTTTATGAAATTCCTTTATTCTCTAAATTTATTTTTACCATATCATGATGATAATATAAGTATAATTATTATACTTATATTTTATTTTAATAATGATACAAGCATTAACCACCCTCCCCTTTTTCATTAATTAAAACAAAAACTTGAATTATGTATTATGTGGACTATTGCCGCCACGATGCAATTTTTTTCCTTTTTTTAACCAAATAATAATTATGGTCATAATAATAAATTTATTGTATAATTATTATATTAATTAGATATTTTATATTCTTAATTGATAAACCATAATAATTATTTTTTCCATTCTACGGAAAATTAAATTATCATCCATGTGTACGTGTGGACTACCACCTCCATGGGATGATAGATTTCCATTTTTCATTATATAACTAAATTTTTATAACCTCTTAATGCTGGGATAAACAAATTATTATCTTAAATTCGATCATTTAAAACAAGTGTACTAAGAGGGAAATCATTAATTCAAGTTAAATTATATTTTCATATCCTTCACTAAATCTTCTATTTCCTTTATAATTTTGATATATCATATAATAAAACACTAGATGATGTCATTATACTACTAGTATAATTATATTCCAGCTAAATCACCTCTTAATAATCAATAATCATGGTATGTTCATGTTTGTGTTAGTTTGACCACTTACTTGAAAAATTATATGAAATTATATCATGGGTGATTATGAAAACTTAATTTATGGTATGGTAAAATATAAATATGTAAATAATTGTTTTTATTAGTTTTAGAAATTATACAATAATATATAACTCATTAATTAAGAAAACACCCTTCATAATTTTGAAAACCAACAAAAAAAATGTCTGTTGTCGATTTCATCTTCTAGGACAAAGACTAAAGTACTCATGGAAGAAAATTTAAACTTTATAAATCATTATAATTCATCCATTATATTAAAAGTAATAATGTTTTAATGATGAATTGTTTAATAAGAATTAATATTGACACCACTCCTATGAAACATCTATAAATAGAAAAAATTATAAACACCTGATGTTGGAAAATATGAAAAAACTAACTAATTTACATATAGACAATGATTATAAAGGGAAATTATAAATAGTTTTAGGCGTGAATATATTTAGTAAATAGTATATTAATATATTTATGTTTTTTATAGGAGGGTATAACATGTCGGACTAACATGGTAAGGGTTTATTTGTCTCATATTTGAATCCCTTGAAACATGTTAAACATATACACAATGTTTCCATTTTAATGGAATAGAAAAAATCATAGAGTAATTTTGTTTCATGATCCTATTATGTTTATTGATACTCATTATTCTAATTAAATTTATACCTCTCGTGGAGTTTTTTTCAAAACTTACAAAGGATGTAAGGGGTTTTATGACTCAAATCTATTTCTAGGGTTATAATCACTCTTCTTTTCCAATTATTTTTTATTATTGATCTATCCTAACCTATGATGACTTAAACATGTATTTCCACCATCTTATCTGGGTAAAACATATATCTCACCAAATTCTTACACCTTTAAGATTATATTATTTCGTTAAAATGCATTTTTTAAGAATCATTTCTACTTATTTTAATGAATTTTTCTTTCATATCCATGTTTTTAAATTCTAAAAATATTCCCCTTGATCTAGTAGAAACTCAAATTATTTTTACCTCTAATGATATTTTTTTATCACGATTATCCATCATTAAAAAAGGTGACATCATCTTTTTAATGATTTGGGTTTTTAACAAGATTATTTCAAAATATTCAAAAGGTATTTTAATAATTTTAAAATAAAAGTTTTTATCACCCACTCCAAATTTTCATTTTAAAAAATTTATATTATTTTCAAATTTCATTATTAAATATTATTTATAAAATTAAAAGTTTTCCAAGTATTTTAAAATTTTATTTTAAAAAAATTATTTAGTTTTAAGTTTCCATTAATAATTATTATTTTTAAAAGTAAAAGTTTTCAAAGAATTTTCAATTTCCATTTTAAAAAACTTAATTTCATTTTAAAGTTTTTATTAATAAAGATTTTTTTCAAAGGTAAATGTTTAAAAAGTGTTTTCACTTCTCCTTTTTGAAACCTTATGTATTTTCAAGGATCTTTAATTTGGAAATATTTTTAATAAGGGTTTCAAAAATTATTTTATTTACTTTCTCCAAAATGTGTTTTCTAAATTAATTTACACTCCATATTTTATAAAAATGGTTAAAGTGGTTTTGTGAAAAAATTTTATTTTCTGTTCAATTTTTTCTTCAAAGTTTATCTCACATAAATTGATGTTTTATTCATATTTGATATGTTATGAATCAATTTGGGAAAGATATTTTGATATCCTAATATTTCTTAAGTTCATGTTATGTGATATTTTTAAGAGAACCAATATTTTTCCATTGGTTATTTAAGTTATAATGATGATTGGTTTTAAATGGAACACATATGTATATATGATGTTGGGTGGGGCACTATATCACACTTCAATGCATTATTATAAGATTATATCTCATGAGATAGTCAGGTAGAGTCATAGTCAATTTGTTCACATAGACATGGGCATGATGGGTTTACTCACATTTTAGGTGTGAACATAATAAGATAGTTCACATTAGTGTGGGCATATTGGGTTTTATCAGATTGGTTTTCTTATGCTTATATATGTACCACAATTTCAGGTTATTTATCAATTTGTACCACACATACAATATTTTCACCAAGTTATGCTAAAATTTCATGATGAATTTCATTTCTTTAAAATTTCATGTTTTCAAGATTATGCATTATATTTAAAGTTTTCCTTCTTTTTATATCATGATCATATGTTTTATAATTATTGATATGTGTTTTAATCATTGTAATATATTTTATGATTCCTTAATGATCTTTTATTATTTTATGATTATCATACACAGTCTTATGATATTTTATTAAGATATTTATGTATTCCTCATATTCTCCTTCAAGTTTATGATCTAGTACTTTATTATTTGTATTTTACCTTACTGATAATTTGATCTCACCCCTTTCTTATATTTACATTCCCCAAGTCATGAGATTATTATATCATGTGATATGTCTAATAAAGGTTCTAGAGGATCAAAATTATAGTGAAATGTTTTCAATTGTTATAAAATAATATGTTTATGTATATAATATTCAAGACACTAAACCTTTCATTCATTGGTTTATATGAATATTTGGGAGATGTCTAATTTAAATCATGATATTATTGCATCATTTAAGTTAAGTTTAGTATGGGTCACTATAGTTGGTATTAGAGTGGGTTTTAGTAATTTTTGTATACTAGTTTATATATATTTGGTGTTAAGGTTATGGAACATTATTAAATATCCTATATATGAGTATAATTAAAGGATAATATCCTAAAATATTGGTAAATTCTTAAGTATATGTTTTTCCATAGAAACCTCCTTTCCAATCAAACCCTTTTGTTTACTAAATAACCATAGTCTACAAATTGGTATTATCATGAATTGAATATTGTGCTTTGTGTTAGAATTAATTTTGTATACAAATTGGATAATATGTGTAGAAATTTAAATACTTTATTATATTCATGCCACACCATGTGGTTCATATAACATTAAATATTATATGTGAAATTTAATAATTTGTGACATCTTCATGAATTTTCATAGAATCTGGCACTCTATTTTCTTGTAGAAAGATAGGATATATCCTGATCAAGTTTTCACCATCATAGATTAGAAAAGGAACACCATGGTCAAGAGTGTTAATGATGAAAAAAAAGTGTCATCCCACATAGTCCCTTTTTATAACACCTCATGGTAACTAGCTTTTAGGGCTACTTGATCTCAGACAGGCCCTCCCTTTATCGATTTGGATTAATGTATGGTGTTCCCATCCCTACACCTTTTCATGGAAATAAAACATTGCCTTGGATAAATAGATGAAGTAATGTACCCTAGGTGAAAATATTAGTGAAGGGGGATTTCATTTAGTAATTATTATTTTTTTTTGAATTATTTTTTTTAGGTTAAACCCCTTTTTCACTGAATAAAGATGTGTGGAAAAATTTTCTCAGTATATGAAGTTTGGATACCATCACATTTCATCTAGTGCATGGGGAGGTTAGTATAAGTATTTGGTATTTCTGGATGATCATTGGGGAACTGATCATGGTGGAAATGTATGATGTGTTCCTCCATCTTTCCTCAGTGTGGGATGACATGGAGAGGACTCCCCCACTCATGAAAGAGCTACTCACAATAGTGTAGAATCTTCTAGGAGTAGATACTCATCCTCTATTGAACATTCCTTTCTTTTATTAGATCTAAATATTATCCACATAAAATGGTCACTAACCAAGTTTTAGAAGACCAATTACTTTTATGACCCACAAAACTCATATTATTTATAGTTATTATTGAATCACATGGGAATAGGTCCATTTCAATTAGTGGAGTTGGAAAGTTTCACCCAGGTTTGATCGGTTAGTGTGATTGGAAATATTTATGACAATGTTTCTGAGTGGTTAGTTATTATCAATGTAAGAAACAAGAATTGGGGTTTGATTTACATCTTTTTTAATGGAATCTCAGTTGGATACTAGGATGTTTGTAGATTTGGAAATACCAAAAATTGTAAAATTGTACCATCTATTAGGATGAATTGGTAGGGGAAAGACCCCTCATAGACTTACTGGATCATTTCAAGTTCTATGTGGTTAGATAGAAGCTCATATGAGAGGTTATGAATTTATCAATGATCAACCTATTCTAGAGGCTCGGATCATTCCATATTGAAATGAATAAGAGGGATGAATCCATTAACTTTGGAATCAAGTGATGCAATGTAAAATATTAATTATCATGAACATTTCATTTTCCATCCTTACGCACTTCCAACTAGTACTTCATAAAATAATGCATCTGGTGGTCATGTAAAGTGGGGGTACCTCATTTATTTAAATAAAAGAGTATTATCTAAAATAATTGATGTAAAAATGATCTGTTAAGTGTACACACATTGCCGATTTGGGTGATAATTTCTCTATATACATAAAAAGTTCCCCAAATTTAGCACAAGAAAGGAGAAGCATATGTTGGTCACAAATCAATTCAAGTTGATTTTTACATGGGAGGATAGGGGACTCTAAATTAAAATTCAAAATTTTTAATCCCATCCTAGGCTTAAAAATTATTATATTGAGGCCTAGATTTATTAATATCCTAAGGTTCATCAAGATAAATCAGTACCCACTGTAAAGGGTCGATCTTTTATTGAGGGAGGTGAGTAGCAAACAGATGAGGAAATCAGACCTAGAAAGATATTTTCTCTAAGGAAAGTCCTTATTTATGAGATATCAAGTAAAACTTTTATAATTCAGGTTTCAACTCCCCAAACTACTGGTCTTATTCCCCATACTCAACCTCTTGAATAATTTCCTTAGAATCTTGTCCTTGTGACAGTTATGCAGCCAATATCCTGAAGTGAATGGTATACTTGGAAAATATATGTGCCTATTTGGGGGATATAGTGATTCCTTTAAGGTAATTTGTTTGTGATTACCAGATATTGATTCATATATTATCCTCATAATATTTCTTATACCAACCACCTTGAGATAGTGGAATCTTACATTCAAGACTTTAAGGCCTCTATCCACTCACTATAAGGATAGAACATATATTCAAGATGAGTGATTGAAATGATGAAACCTTGTATGAGTGAGAGTGATGAGGAGGAAGATAGTGGTAGTGATTCCTAAGGAACTGATTGTATGAACTCACCCACTATGAATAAACATGGAAACATACCATCTTCTTCACAATCAGGTCTTCAAAAACATCCTTCCATAGGGAAAAAACATCACCAAATATTCTGAAGAAATAGGTAAGGAATTTAGATCATGTTCATCCTGTGAGAGTGTCCTATTCAACATTGTTTCTTCCCATCATAGCCAAAATTCCAGATCCTTTGAGAGAATGGGACACCTGGAGGAATAATGTGTCTATTGAGGAAGTCTGGGGGGTTTTGTAAGTAGAAGAGATTGATTTTCCTAGATTCAATATGATTACTACTCCTAAGCATGTCTCATTTGAAGAGAAACCTAAATAAGTCAATGCCTACCTTGATAAAATTTATTCTTTAATATATTATTTCAAATGTATATTTAATATCTCTGATCAGGTGTGATAAATACTAACAATAAGAGTGGAGGTGACTAATTATGAGGGAGAGGTAGATAAAGTTCTCATTATAATTCTATATTTTACTATTTCTATGATTCTCAACCCTTATTTTTTCTTTATAGTGGGAAAGTGGTTAAAAATTACCAATTCCTTCCATAGAGTACACCAAAGGGGGGACAAGTATCAATATAGATGTCCCTTATGATGAGAGGGTTTGGTAAGAGTGGTCTCCAAGAATGTTTGAGCATATGTGGGTGGTGGTTTCCAACCCTCATAGAGTGTTTCCATCTCTACTGCCACCAACTGTTAAATTTGTAAGACTATCCTCATGAGAGGTCATGAGGTATAGGTAGGCAAAGAATCTATAAAAACATATTTTATCATAGAAAGCCAGTGAATATTACATTTTATCACTTAACATTTATACTAATTTAATATTATTCATGTTAATTGGTTAACTTTTGAAAAGGTTAACATGCATATAGTTCCTTCTTTTTTAGGAATAGACACGGTGATAATGGAAACCTAGGGAAGGTCAAGATCATATGAGGATCCAAGGATGGTGGATGATGTTGTGGAAATTATGAATCTTGATATAATTATTCCCCAAGGTTTATAATCCTCTATGTTTCTAAAATAAGGGTCTATAAAGGTTTATACATGTGATAGGAAAGATATTTAAGATCTGACTTCATAGAATCTTACCCCCATTGAACAGGTGTTAGTGGATGACATGTTAAGGGCACTAGAATTGGTGATACCAACATAGATGGGGGGAAATTACTTAACCAATTCAGATAGAATGACTATGTAAGAGATAATAATAAAATCCCTATGAGAGTCAACACAGGTTTTCATTCCTTCTAGCCTAAGGTTGGTTAGTAACCTCTTAGAGGTTACCGATTTAGGTGATCATGAAACTATTGACTCTAATATAGTGCATGTAGTCGTGTAGGCGGGTTAGTTACTTTGTTAATACCAAATTTATATTATTGATCACTTTCAATTATATTGTGAACCTATTGATAGTGATAAACTTGATTTACTTTAATAAGACATGTATTCTGGATTTATTACACTAATGGGAGATATAGCACCCATTGTCATTGTTGATGAGGCGATGATGGTCATAGGGGATAACATTATGATGGATTAAGGTGTGTCTCCCACTTCTTTGACTATCTCATCCTCTTTTAATCAGGTAATAATTTTTATAAATATCTATTTCAGGATCATCATCATGAATATCAAAAATTCAATACATTTAAAATTACCAATATGCTAAGGCTTCCAAGAGTTAAAATACTGTAAATCCTACTCATTTTGAAAAATTTGAGGATAGATAATCTCTAGTCAGACTTGTCTTGGAATATTTCATCACTTTTTAGATCAACACTAAAGTGGATCAAGAAACTCTCGGCAATTTTCATTTTTCTCAAAAAACCTTATGGATAGATATATTGAAAATAATTTCTCAAACCCCCCCCCATCAAGTTTTCTAGTAAAATTTCCTAGGATTAATCATATGTTCTTCTTTCTTGGGTATGGGGGTTTAACTATCATGTCTTACATTATAAGGTGAAAGATTTGGTTTCCACTCAATATTGGGTGGGTGTGATTCAATCACAACATGAAATTTCAAATTTTATGGCCCATTTTTTGACCTGGAATATCATGTTTAATAAGGCCTCTAAATAATATGGAGTTGCTATAAGGAGATTAGAGCGATTTGAATAACAGATATTCTTAGTGGAATAACTCTGTCGAGAGTCAAATTGAGTTCACCTAAAGTTCAATCATCTCAATCAATAATTGGCCAATGTGGAATCAATGGTGG
This sequence comes from Viscum album, assembly GCA_963277665.1. NCBI lineage: Eukaryota > Viridiplantae > Streptophyta > Magnoliopsida > Santalales > Viscaceae > Viscum > Viscum album. The sequence continues at coordinate 423,361,180 of OY728148.1, forward strand.
ATAAGAATAAACTACTGGTTAAAAAGGTAGAAAAGGTGGGGTTCAATTCATTGAGATGGTATAGGAGCTATATATTTATAGGGAAATGTAGATTGCAACAATTTCTGAGCTACTCTGAGGCTTGGAATATTTTGATCAAACAATGATTCAACTCTATGCATTCATAATTAAATCACTATAATAGAAGAGTTTTACTTATATAGGGAGACTCAAAGTTTTGGATGTTTATCCTTTATTGTTTCTTTAATAAATAAATGAAAACTTAGTTATCAATTTTCTATATTTTGTTTTAATTTATTATATTTTCTCTTTATAGATGCTTGTAGTATTTCAAATGTTAACATCAATATATTTTAGATCATTAAACCATATAATAAAAATATTGATCATAATTATGAATACATAATTCAAAATTATCCACTATTATTTATTTATCTTGACATAGCTTATAGATGGGTATAGGTATGATTATCATTACCATGTCACTATATTTGTCCCTACTAAATGAATAATCTTGTATCACACTTTTTCAAGTTTTTTTTAATATCTAAATTGAAACTTCAAAAATAGATATATATATATATATATATATATATATATTGATTTAACTTTTATTAAGTCAAGGTACCTAGAGACCATATACTGACTATTTGGGGGGACTTAGGTTTGACCCCACCATCTTTGAATATTTTTCTTTTATTGCTCTCACTTTTTCCTAGGATTATTATAGGGAAATCCTAGTGGGTAGGGGCATGAAAAATTTTATTAGGATGCCCTTTGTGAGTTTTCATCATAATGAGATATATGTATCTTTATTTGGGTTTATTTTTGTTGAACCATTGAGGATGATGCATAAAGATAGGTAGCTTTGACCATAAAGTGATGAAATATACATGCTGAAATGGGAAGAATAATTGGGAAAGAATAATTCAACATCTTATTTAATTATTTGGGAAAGAAACATTATAAATAGTGATATTATGGATCTCAAATCTAGGATAATTATATGGGATAGGTACGTGAGGGATATTCATGGACCATGTCCAAATGGTGGAATTTTTTATGATGTTTTATGGTTTTACGGTGATAAAAGGACTTTATCCTGAGGATGTGGATTCCTCTAGTCGAAAATATACATTGGGATCACAAATTATATAGAGCCATATTTTGTGTAGTATGCATAGTCAAAATAGAGGTTTCCTTCATAGTTGTATTCTTTTATCACTAATGGCCTGGGAAGGTTTGTGAGGATCTGATTTTATCAAAAACAATAAAGTGTGATTTATGAAAAAGGATGTTTTGAAATCATGATGGAAGTATTTATGCATGATTCTTCCAGGACTATGTTTTTACAATCCTATTAGGATGATGAGACCCAATTTCTCATGGATTATAAGAATTTACCTACATATATTTATCTTATATGCAAGGAAAAAGGGGGATTATTATTATATCATGACTGGGTTAGTATATTGGATCTAGGTTTCACTACATATATCATTAGAAGTATAATCAATCAAGGCTTAGTTATAATAAAACTAATTACATAAATCTAGATATTTTTTAAGGAATAATAACCATATGAGGGAAGAAACTCTAATAATTTTAAGTTCATATATGATAGACTAAATATTATCTGACCTTGGAAATGGAATAGTCTAATTAAATATATTAGAAAAGTCATCCAAATTCTCTAATCTCACATGAGTCATGTTTGGTGTGACAAACAATAGAAAATTTTAGGGTTGTCTAAATTATACTAAAACAAGATTATAGGGTTGTTTTTAGCATGCACTACGTGATAAATTGTATCATAGGGGGAATGTTTTCCTTCAATGAACACTCTAGAATCTTATTTATGTTAAGGTAAGATTCATAATCCATGATCTTGGTGTTCTCATATTTGAATAACTTATATGGAATAAGTACATAAATGGGTGACTGCATATCATGTTCAAAAGGTGGATTTTATTATGATGTTTTTAGGGCATATAAAGATAAAAGGACTATATTCTAAGGATGAATATGTGTTTGGTTGATAGGCCACATTGGAGGAACATGTTATGTGGATCCATATTATATATAGTGTGAATAGTCAAAATAGATGTTTCCTTTATATTTGGATGCTTTTATCACAGATATCCAAGAAAATATTGTGGGGACCCAAGTTTCCTGATACATGGAGAGTGGTTTATAAAAATAAATATCCAAGAAGTATAGTGGGAGTATTGTAAAAAAAATTATCCATGTATGGGTGGATAATTCCCTATATAGATCTTGATAATATATAGGAAAATTAGGGTATTATAGTTTTTTTATAGCTGGGTCTATGGTAGTGGATCCAGACGTCACCATATATCCCGTAAAAGTAAGAACCAAGTCACAAGTAGTTATAAGAATATAGAGAGTCCCTGTATATATATGAATCATATGCAGGAGGGGGTATTTTTTTTATTTATGTTTGTTCCTAGAATGATATATCCAAGCATCACTATATATCTCATTGGAATGATAATCAATCCACATTAATTTCTAGGGAATAAAGTTGGTGGTGTGGTAAGAGATTGGCATTAAGAATAAGGGTCCTCTCAATCGAGAGCCAAAGTATCATGCAGTTTTACACCATGTGAGAGGGATGTAACCATATAGTTTAACATCATACGATGAGGATGGGATGTCATATAGTTTATCATCTTATGAAATGGGTGTTGTACAATATTTTAATTCCATCTGACTAGGATGAATGGTTGAATCAATTTAAGGTCATATATCTTGACAAGTGATATGTATATTAGGGTCTTTCTTCTAGGACCAGTCATGCATTTTAAGTTTGTGCGATAAGGCCATATTTTTATCACACAAAATATTTTTCGAGAAAACTTATATTGTTATGGGTCTTGGTATGATCACCATCCATGGTAATTAGTGAATACACATCATTAGAGTAGACCTTGTGGATGAAAAAAGGCCCCTCCCATTTTGGTTCCAACTTTGGTGGTTTCTCCCTAAGTATCATTGGGGTCCTGAGAGCCAAAACTAGTTCTATTTGGAGGAATTAATGGAGATAAACTTTATTTTTAAAAATATTAAGCTATTAAGTTTTGGTGAACCTATAAATGATGCAAGGTAGATAATATTTTCTAATCAAGTCACTTTAATTCATCTACTCACTTATAAGATTACTCATCTATAGATAATTAATCCCAAATATAAATGAAAATAAAATATAATTAGACCTTAATAGGTATGACTTATTCTTTTCTATTTACAAGTGAATGCTATTTTTCTTGTGTATCATTATGGGTTGTAGAGAGATAGGCCCCAATGGCATGAAAAAGTTTTTCAAACCAAGATTTATTTTATTTTTATACCATTTTTTGAGTATGATTGATATAGTCTTATTGAAATCCAATATATATGAATTTTACATATCAAGATGATGGGATGAATGGTTAGATTTAATATTTTACTCCTGATACATCCTCTTCAATTATGAAGAGAAGAAATTAATGTCGTTGTCTATCAGTATTATGCAAGGGTCATCAATTCTGGTTATTATGTTGGACTCCACAAAGTTTAAAATGTTCTTTGTCCCAACTTCCTTGAGTGGTATATCCTTGGCCCATGCGAAGGATAAGTTGGTAGCAGTAATGATGTATTTTAACTGCATGGTTGTAGCTGGGGGATATGGTCCTATAACATCCATTCCCTATACAAAAAATATCCAATATTACATGGAAGTGTGTGACATATCATAGGTTTGATGGATAAATTTTGAATGTTTTTGAAAATAATGACACATTTTTGTGAATTCCGTACAATCATATATCATTGAGGGCCAAAAATATCATATCCATTTGATTTTATGAGAAATCTAAACCCCTAGCTGATGAGCACCACAAGAACTATTATGGAATTCTGCATGATGGTAGTAGTTTCTCCTCCATAAATTCATCTAAATATAACTCCATAAAAACCTCTCTTATATAGGATCTTTTTGTGACTCTAGATGTCATAGATTGTGAAATTTAATGCCCATCATTTTATTTTATCTTTTATTTATCTATCCAATAGAAGAACCCTATTTTAAAGATAGTTTTAAATGGGTATATTCTAACCATTTTTAGGATTATCCAGTTTAGGAAGGGAATTGACCTCATTGATTTCTTCAATTTTGTTACCAAAGAATGAAGACACCATTTGGAGGTTCACAATGCTGATGAATTGTTCATCCCTATATGGATCTACTAAAGTTTTAGTTTTTTTTATAACACATCTTCCTTGAAATTATGTGAGCATGGAACATGATTTAATGTTTTCACTGAGGGTAATTCTTCCATAAACTCTCACACATAGTCAATAAAGGTGATTAGATCTTCTTTTCTTACTACATAATCAATATTTATCTTATTAATCACTAAATATAAATCACCTGTGACCTTCAGTTGGTCTATTGGTATTTTAAATTTCAATTCTAGAACTATGATGAGGGGTTGGTATTATACCTCATTGTTTTTTCATCCATCTATCAACAAGAAGGAATAGGTTAGAACATTCTTTATTATATATATAAGAATAACTCCCAAAATGACTTTTTTGAGTTTGGGGCCCTCCATTATTTTCCCTGTTGGTCTTTTGAAAGTTCCATGAAGTACATTTCCCATGTATGGAGGTGGTATTGGATAGAGAAGACCTATTCATTAGTTAATTTGGTATTAAATGGTGTTTTTTATATGGAAGGATGCTCTTTAAGTAAATATTTTAATGCCTTTCCTTTTATCACCTTCTATAATATGAACTGAATGTAAAAATATAGCAATATGACCACCCACAAAGCCAATAGACCAATCAGAATAAGAAAATTTATAATATATTTGAGTGGGTCATCATGGGAGATCAATTGGAACTATTCATACAGTAGTTAGTGTCTAAGTTTCTAAATTTATAAGATTAGTGTGAGATATCTCTTATCAATGTCTAAATATCGAGTCCTATTACTGATATTGGTTATAATGTGATAATAGAGGATGTTATCATTTCTAGGGTCATTATTCAATGTGAGGAATGTTCCCAGTGATCACTCTAAGTCAGTTACATATAGACTCAGAATCTTTCCTTCGATAGGGGGCATTAGAACTGGTGAACTTATGAGATATTTTTGAGGTTGTTGAATTACTCCTGCCAATCATTAGTCCACTGATAAATGGATCTATTTTTCATTATCCTATTGAAAGGTAAAAAATTGTAATAAAGAATAAAATATAATAAAGGATACATTGTATTCCCCTTAAAATATTTAATAATTCAAGGGGTGATTTATTAAGAATATCCTTATTTTTCTTAGGGTTGACTTTGATGCTATGGTATCACACAAAAAATCCAATAAATTTTCTTTAGTTAATACAAAAAAAACATTTCAATAGGTTCATTGTGAATCTATGATGTCATAAATTATTTAAAATGATCTCATAGTTATTAAGATTATTAGAATATTTCTGGTATTTCACCACTATATCATTGATGTAACATTCAACTTACTTCCTTGAGAAAGGTTTGAAAATACTGTGTATAGTGTGTAGATATGTGGTGCTAGCATTCTTTAAACAAAAAGGCATAACCTGATAGAAGTATGTTCCTTAGGATGACCTGAATTTATAAGCCTCTTCATCTTTAGGGTCCATTTATATTTGGTTATATCTTGAGTATCTTTTAATAAAGTAAATAGATTGATATTCAATCACCACATTAATAATAAGTTTCATAATTAGAACCAAGAAATCACCTTTTAGACAATACCAGTTGATATATTTGAAGTTATTGAAAGCATTGGTTCATCCATTATTTTTATTGTACGAGAAAAAATTGATGATCCACTTAGGGTACAAGAATTATAGAATTAACTTTTCCTTGATGAGTTTATTAACTTCATATTTGAATTTAGTAGTGTGATTTGGATGCATCCTTCTAGCTGCCTACTTTTAATCATGATGATATTTTGTCAAACTCAATTATTGGGTGGCTACATCAAGGTTGACTCCTAGAATTTCTATATAATTCCAAGTTAACTAATCTCTATGTTTCTTTAGTAAATAGGTATATACATATTTTTCTTTAGAATACATTGTCTCAGTAATTAATGTATGTTTTGGATCCTTCTCAATGCTTGGTTATTTTTTGTATTTAATTAATAGTTGTTGAAACACCTTCTTAAAATACCTAAGGAGAATATTTTAATTCCTCTTCTTTTTCCTCTTCCACGATACCACTCTTTAGGGGAATGGGTAATGAGGAGTAATCTTTAGAGTTATAAGAAACATTAATATCCTGACATTCAAGGGATGAAGTGGGGATATCCCCACCCTCTATTAGTGATATGAGAGTTTCTTTTGGATTATCTATAGTATTTGGGGTCTCTTAAATATCTAGGGTGAAAACAATAATAGTTTCACCTAGGTTATTGCCATATTTTTGAAGGTTTAGACCTATTCGATACTATATAGTTCATTTAATAAAAATTATATCATTAGAGTGGATGAATATATTCCCAAATATGAATGTTCACTTTCTATTTTGTTTATAGGTAATATGTATTCATCACTTGTACCTTTAAAGGGGTTTAATGATGTCATTTTCAGGATATTTTTTATAGTAACTCAAGCAACATTATCGGTCATGTGTTATTTCCCTTCCCTTCGATAAAACCCTACATCGATGTATTGGGATTCATATGATTCGAATAGATATTTTCCACCACGAAATGTCATGAATAGTACTTGAGACATTTGTGGTAGGTTAATGATATTTGTTTCATGTTGATGTAACCAATTCATCCATAGAAATACATTTAAATCTATATATTTCTGAACAACCAAGAATTCAGAATTGGATAGAAGGTCCCCAAGCTATGTTTTGAGTTTGATTTAGTTGAGGGGATTTTTATCATTTTTATCATAAACCTAAAGTGTTAGAGTTGAAGGGGACAAGTTGGAATCATTTTAAACTAATTGGTAGAGTATTATTACTTGAATGAGATTGATCCCAAATCAATTATTAATGAAGGATCATTGTATGTAAACATATGCTAACTTAACAGAAGAATACAACGACCTAATGTGACTTTGTATAACATTATCCATGTCTTATTCTATGAAAGATATAATTATGTGGTTATCTACAGGATCAACCTCTACACTATATACTTATATATTGGTAACATTATCCACAATCTCTTAAGGGATCAATAAGGCTTCTACAAGTGCTTCTCAGAGATCATTTGATAAATTTAGAGCATCTCGGATTGAAAGTTTTCCGATAACATGACCAATTTTTTCAAGATTTCATATTTTTTATCTGAAGGTATTCACTTCTCTATATGATACTATTTATTATTAGGAACTTTAGGGGATAAAGGGTTTGAGTTAGGTGATTCATTTCTTTGAGCAGAAGATGAGGGTACTCTTGTCACTGGTGGGTTAGGCTAACTTGGTTTTCCTACCCATTTAGGTTGATTAGACAGTTCTATCCCCTCCATATAGTCTTCCAAAGCAATAATTTCTAGATGAATCTTATTAATTTTAGGTGAATTTTTATTCTCTTGTTGGCCTCACGAAAGTTATTTCCAACAAGATTTGGAAACATAAATAACTCTACTGAGGATGGGGCTGACATATTGAGTTTTTCCATGAATATTTCTTACTCTAGTACCCTACCTTCTATAGTTGTTACCTATGGTTCCCAAATCATGTATAGTGATAGTTTGGATGATGAAATTATAATTTTATTCTAAATTTAAAAAAATATAATTATTAATACTTTTCTTAATTACAAAATAAGTGAGATACAATAAATTAAATGATTTTTTATTTAATTAATAAATCTCCCACTATATTATCAATTGTAAATATCCCTCAACATTGAACTTAGAATGTCTAGTTTCTTTAGAATTATAGTTTCAAGGATCCCTTTTACTTTTATTAATTATCCAAAAAAATTCCTTGAAAAAAATAAAAAAGAAATTAGGTTGGCGGTCTTTGCAACTATTAAATTTTAGCTACTTGATCCACTGAGTGGACTCCCCTATCCTAAAATCCTAATGTGTATTTCTTTAACACTTACCTACAACTTTTTATTTAACAAACTTTGGCTATTAAACTCAATAAAATTTTAGTTAATTCAACCCAAAACTCTCATGAGAAATCCCAGGTAAAAGTAAGTATCCCTAATTTGGCCATGTAATACACTTAGTTCTATGGTTTCATTCCCAATAAAGTAATGGAAGGCTAAGTATGAAATAAGATTTAATTAAGGGATTTTAATTCATTATACATAAATTTTATCTTGTTTTATTCTTTACATGTCTTGTTAATATTAAGTGGATGTTACTTAATTAATTAATCATGTTGGATAAAACATTTACACATAATTTATTTATTTAATTTTTGTCTTTGCACATTAATTCATTTGTCTATGTGACTATGGCCTTGCAACCATAAAATAAATAATTTCATAAAAAAAATAATTAATTAATTAAATGAACCATTCATGAGCTTAATTTAATAGTCGATTTAATAAGTAGAAATTAAATCAACCTTTTACCTATGGGAAATAAATCCTATTATCAATCTTAGCATGAGTTATAGCATTCTACCTATCCACATGTGTATCACCTGAGTTGGAATCATTGTTGTTCTATCTTGAACCACCTCTATGTTCCTTGGTATTCTCCATTAATTATAAATGTTTATTACTCCCACATGGGTGAGGGGAACCAAAGGATTGGTTAAA